>CM029620.1:16814156-17409727 GCA_017311315.1 Dendrocalamus latiflorus
ATGTGGTTAATGAGGTTAAATCCTTTTTGTCTCAAAGTTTTGATATGAAAGATCTGAGAGAAGCTAATGTAATTTTAAAAATCAAGCTGATCAAGGGTGAGGATGAGATTACATTTCTGCAATCCCATTATGTGGAAAATGTCTTGAGCCGTTTTGGCTATATGGATAGCAAGTCTTCACCAATATCTTATGATCCTAGTCTAATACTCTGGAAGAATCAAAGACTAGGAAAGGATTAGTTAAGATATTCCCAGATTATTGGTTCACTCAGACACTTAGCTAGTGCTACTTGGCCTGATATCTCATTTGCTATAAGCAAATTAAGCCAGTTTACCTCTAATTCGAGAGATTATCATTGGTGTGTGCTCAAGTGAGTTATGCGCTACTTGAGAGGTACGATGAGTTATGAAATTCATTATACTGGATACCATGGTATACTCAAAGGGTATAGTGATTCTAATTGGATATCTAATGCTGATGAGATTAAGGCTACGGGGAGATATATTTTCACTCTAAGTGGTGCTGCTGTCTCATGGAGGTCTTGTAAACATACTATATTGATGAGGTCAACCATGGAAGTAGAATTCACAGCATTAGACATAGCCATTGTTGAAGCAGAATGGCTGCATGAACTCTTGATGGACTTACTGATGGTTGACAAACCGATTCCGACTATCCTAATGTATTGTGATAATTAAACGGTTCTCATTAAAGTGAATAGTGCAAAGGATAATATGAAATCCTCCAGGCACGTGAAAAGATGGTTGAAATTGTCAGGAAATTGAGAAACTCCGGAGTAATAGATGTGGATTATATCCCAATAGCTAAGAACTTAGCAGATCCCTTTACAAAGAGTTTATCACGAAATATGATAGATTGTACATCAAAGGAGATGGGAATGAGACCTATGTGAGTTATACCACAATGACAACCCAACCTATGTGATTGGAGATTCCGTGAAGTAGGACCTGGGAAAAACAAACTATTTGGTTAACTGAAGGAGAGTACATTCTGTAACCCACTCTACTGAAGATGTCATACCCTCAAATCTGTATGGTAGGATGACTTTGTCTTAATGTGTTCTATGGCTTTAAATAGCAAGTGTATGGAAGAACGGTAACTCGAGTGTTGAAATTATTGTTTGATTGATTAAATACTTGCCATGATGATTTGTATGCTTATTCTGATTTTTATATTTCTCACATGCTTATGATAAATTGATGATGATGTTGATGACTATAAAAGAATGATGAGTATATCAATTACTAATGATGAAAGATAATATTTATTGCATTGCATGTTGAGTATTCATGAAGGAAATATGTGACCTACGGGAGTGGGATGAGATCCCCATATGTAAGATATGGGCGATAAGGTCCCCGTATAAAAAGAACGGGTAATTTGTCCCCACACTAAAGGGTGTGAGCAAGAGTGAACACCGACGAGTGTTACACTCAGCTATACTGGTATAAGCAGAAGATGAAACATGAGCATAAGCATTGTATTCATGAAAAATGAAAAGTGATTTGAGATAATGAGACATGTGATTGAAAACTAATGAGAATGAATATGAGAAATTGAGGTGATGATAAATGGACGTGAATTGCGGATAAGATAATACCCCGTTTATTATTATGCTTTGTACTTGCTAAGTCGTGGACTCACCGTTACTTATTTATTATTTTTAGGTGATCATTGAAGACGACATGCATTGGGTGGAAGTATAACATAGATTACTAAACTTTATAGCTCTTCACTTCACCTAGCAATTAATCACTTTTGATCATGAACAATTTAGTATCCTTCATTGTAATAATTAGATAATTTATGATTTCTCTTAGTTCCTTATGACTCGTAATATTGCTAGTTGATGTGTTCCTAGACGTATTTATGATGCCTTTTGGTGGTTATTTGGTTAATATTAAATTCAATTTGTGGTTTACCTTGTTGTTGAAATTTACACTTATTATCATATTGAATGTTTATTTTTGAAATCTAGATGATGTTGGTGCTTGATTATTGATTGAAATTGGTAGCAATAGTAATTATGGGTAATATCTTAAATTTTTGTTAAGCCGATGTGTTACATAAAGATTACAAGGTTCAGGTCAAACAAGTTCTCACACGAACGTTATGGGATAGTTAAATCTAGCGTGCTTAGTATTAGATTCTCTCTAAATGCAATAAAATTTGTTGGATTTGATGTAAAAACATGCCTATCAAGATGACTTGTAAAAGACTTCTTGTTAAGTGAAGCAAATTAATTTGCAAAAGATCCAATGTTATATACTTATATACCAGGTGTTTTGTCCAAAAGAGGTCACCATGCCTGGTGTAGCGTGAAATTTACAATAAGAAGAATTACAAATAGCATCTACTATGTAGGGATCAGGTCGTGTTTTCTTTATTTAGGCCCTGTTTAGCAGAGCTCTAGCTCTAGGAAATCTGTAGTTTTCCTAGAGCTGGTCATCTGTAGCTCTAGGAAATCCTGGATCTAGAGTTGCAGGCATGTTAAGTGCATTTACATGACTCATTTCATTTAAATTATATATTAAATAAAAATATTTAAATCACTTTAATTTAGTCAACAAACTACAGATCCAGTATAGATCTCGAAGCTAGAGCTGTGCCAAACGGGGCCTTATAATGTACGGGTCCCATGAGGAATGTGCACATCTACAAACTTGCTGAGTTATTTTGAACCGGCAACCAGAGAAGTTTTCTTCCGTCATGTACTTCATCCTCACGCTTCATTCTTCTCATGATGACCCTTAATGATCTATTCTTTGCTATCTCTAAAAGTGATTTTTGATTTTTTACTTTATTAGCTAACTTTTAAACAAAATATTTTTTAAGACGGAGTCTACAGGTTAATTATAATACACATTAAAAGCCTAATATCTATGCAAACCAAAATCGCAAGTGAATATTTCTCTCCGTATTCTCTGTTATGAACAGTCCAAAATTCAAAAATTTCAGGCAAACATTATAAGATAAAGTCATAACCCAAAAAAGAACAGACATGTATCTTTTATTTCACTAATTAATCTACTTAAAGAACAGTTTGGAAGGTTATGCAATATTCAGCAGCAAGATTGTGCCGAGACCATACAATTGTCGTGTGTGAATTCGAATACCATGCCAATGCACAATAAACATTTACCATACTAATGCATATAATGAGTTATAATAGCATAATTAATTGCTTTTCTCAAAATAGCATAATTACTTAACTGGGTTCCATGGTGCCTAGGCACATTAACCAGTAAGCAAAATTAAATCCCATGGAGATACAGGCACGGAGCAGTAATTACGAAGTAGTCCGAATTATTGTTTAGAATGTAGTACGACTAAGGTGCCATTTGGCCGGACTTGCCTTCTCTCTTTTTAGCTTCGAAGTCCGACTTCAAGAGAAACTACGAAATATGGACTCCAAATTTGCAGTTCATTTTGGGCTCGACATCAAATTTTTAGTTTATTTTTAGGCTTCGAAGTTCAAGCGTTTGGCTGAGAAAACGGCTTCAAAGTCTAAAAAAGTGAAGTCGAGCCCAGCAAACGGGGCGTAAGAACATGTACTACAGTGGTGTTGGGACTGGTGCTTAGCAACAAATCAAAATTGTAGCTCATCCAATTCTTTTCAGTTTATAGCTTATAGTTTATGACTTATGGTTTCCTGCGAAACAAACAAATGGGTCAATATTCGATTTGTTCATATAAGTACCCGCGTTAAAAAAAGAAAGATGTTTTTATACTTTTCTCAACAGTAATTTACATATTTTTTTAAGCACGATAAATGATGGATAGATATTATTTATCGCTTTATATATTTTGATATTACTGTTACTATTGTTAAAGAAAAAATACAGAAGTATTTATAAAAAAAATAAAAGTCAGCAACCATAAGTTGACCCGCCCCCATCGGAGCCCACTATGCCGCCCCCGCCGCGATGGCCTACCGCCGGAAGCTGCAGCCGCAGGCGGGACCGCCGTCCTTCGAGCACCACCCGCCGTCCATGGGCCCGGCCTCGCCGCTTCAGGACTCCCTTGTCGCGCAGGCCATGCGCGCCTCCGCCGCCCACCGCGACGCCTCCTCCGTCTCCTCGGCCTACTCCTCCTCCGCCGGCTCGCCGGAGCCACGAGCCCGCGTGGTGTGGATCCGATTCGAGAGCGACTGGTGACGGATTGCTTCCTTTTTGGTTGGACTGACCATTTGATTCGAGTTGGAAGGGCGATGAACTCGTTGTGCTTGACTTATTAGTTGGATTCTGCTGTTCTTGGGTTCGCGCTTGCTGAAATGGGCAATGCTCATCTAGTGTGTCATTTCTTGATTTGGAGTGTGGATAATTGATGTTTATTGACTTCGCTCCGACTGTAGGATTCTTCGGGTTATGCATACACATCCATGAAGAGCTCGAGTTGAACGAGGCCAAATACGGATTCTGCGGGACGCTTGCGCGGAAAGCAAAGTCGTTTCTCGACGAGGATACACTGACATTTCTGCTGATGTTGCAGCATCCACGCTCACAACAGCCGCCAGCAGAGACGTGGAAATCTGAGACACCTCCATCTCAGAAGAGATCTGAGGCCATAGCTTCCTCCCTTAACTATATTGGCGGCACAATAAAAGGTGCACTTGAAGTAAGTTTCTGTTCATAAAATCTTTTTTTGTTCTTTTTAAAAGACAACCTGAAAGTAGATTTATCAGTGTCAATTGCGATCGTTCACAGCCAGTGTTATTCCAAACTGAGAGTCCGGTAACAAATTACAAATTATGTATTAGCAGTAGCCAGTATAGCATCAGGAAAAGACAATTCCTTGTTTTTTCCTTTCGCTTTTGTTTAGAATTTTGAAAATCTGAAGCATTTTACCTTGCCAGTCTATTTCCTGCAAGAGCAAGCAACACTAGATTTATCATTATATGATTGCTTACTAGATTTTTGATTGATGAATTCTTTCGTTGTGTCAGTTTCTTTGTTGACTCGTGCTATATATGGTGTTTCACTGTTTTTGCAGGAAGGTCGGACCATTGTAGAGAATAAAACAGCCGACATTATTCATGAGACATGTAAATTGAACATAATAACAAAAGGAGCTGGCTCAAATCCACAAGGAGAAGCTGCTCAAAAATTTACTCAAAAGAATTCTTCCTCAAAATTCACTTGACTACGAAACTCAATTGAAGGCATATCGCAAGCAAGCAATGTTCATCAAGCAAGCAATGCAAGTGTGCGGCGCCTAACGTTGTCGCGGTGTGCTATTGCCACACTGCTTATAGAACCTCGTGAGATTGACCTAATAGTTTCTTGGTTGTGGATTGGCCTTGCAAGCCCCGATCTGCCGAGCACAATGGGCCCAGCATGCAACTTTCAGTGGGTTTTTTTTTAACTACACAAAATCAAATCGGAACCATCAATCAATATATGCGGCTTATAGCTTTTGGCTACGGTTTATGACTTTTAACTATTTATGTGAGAGATTACAGAGTAACTGAAATTCACGTACGACTTTTACCGATATAAATAAAGTCGGTATAGTATGTACTATAATTAACTAGTAGATCTCATCTTAAAAAGACACTCCGTTTAAAAACTAGTTACCGTAGAAAAGTCAAAAGCTAAAGCTAAAAGTCAAAAAAGAACAGGACTATGGTGCCTAACATTCTCAATCTATATATCGTGACCAACATTCTACCTTTAACAAGTACTAGAAGGTCACATTCTACCTTTAACAAGTACTAGAAACAAAAGTAGAGTGGGCTCTTTTCGATCGCGGCTGTTGACCGTAGCAGATGACTTTTGACTAAGTATTTGTTTATACAAATCGAATGTCGATAAATCGTTTTAAAAAGATTGTCTCGATAAGCTGCTTAACACTCAAGAGGATGAATAGTTCGACAAAATACAGACGCTTCAGGATTACAAGCAATCAAAGAAACAGATTAGCTCGGTGCAGGCATATAGCAGCAGACAATAAACTGTACAAAAAAAAATTAATGCATCTGTTAGCATTGTGCTCCTCGTGGTATTTACTGTTTTGTAAAGAGTACATTTTTATATATGGTTTTCAGCATTTTCATGTATCAAAGCTTTACAGGTTACATTTCTACCACCCCCCCCCCCCCCCAATAGATGATTCTCGACACCAACATAATTTCACTTGTGCAAAAAATTACCAGTGTTTTACATTAAGCAAGACAATAGCATGAGGACATGGTCAGGCCACCAGGGCTTTGCATTCAGGGTAGAACATTCCTCCAGCAACAGTCCAGACTCGGAGATAAATTTGCCGCAAACTTATGCTGATGTAGCAACTGACCGGCTCTCTAAACTATCACTTGAACATTATAGATGAACAGAATGATTGCACAGTCGGATAATCTTCACGAACCTTCTCACATTGACCTCAGTACATATGGGGAAGATGGTGTCACATGATGATGAAGAAAGAAGAAAGGACTTCCACTCGAATTTTTCATAATCAATTGCTTGGCCATTGTTATATGTTAGAAGGTTTGGGTTCTAAAACAACTGGAAGAAAAGACTTGTAGAACCATCACCAAATGACCGAATATCAGCAGGCTTTACCAATGCTCTACACAAGGGGCAAGTTCGTTCTCGCTCGAACCTAGAAAAGACAGGATAAAGCTGTCATTTCTTGAAAGTTTCCAGATATGAGAATAACAGGTAAAGTTAAGGCATACAACTAGGCATTGAAACACTTCACTACCGAAAAGAAAGAGAAATTTAAGCTTATGTATCCTGCATTCCTGCTTATCGCTAAAAATCTCGTTGCAGAAATAGAACTTCTAGATTGTCATCAAAAGCTGTGATCCATATTAAAGGCAATACCGCGATGAAGATATCATACATATTAAACTCTCGATCCTCTGGTCATACTAAGAGTTCTAAATTGATTAATCATTCTTCTTTCAATAATACCCCTTCCAAGATTGTTTCAATCAAATGTAAAGAACACATAAGAATTAGTTGTATATCTATCCAACTAGATGCCTTACTCAAGAGTCAAGAAACAAAGATGAAAAGAACCAAATAAAGCACATTAAAAAAATCATATAAGCAAGCACAGAATGTTACCATTCAGAGACACAATCCTCACAGAAAATATGTTTACAGCGAAGGAGAACAGGAACATGCATCTTTTCCTGGCAGATGGCACACATATCACCAGCAGCAATTACCTGCACCAGGTTCCAGCAACAAACAGATTTGTTAACAATAAGAAAATTCCTAGATTACACACAGCATGTCTCAAGACTAAACCAAAAAGGCAAAACAACCAGAAGGACATATCTGTTATTTCATATTCTCTAGAGCTTGGTGAACTGATATGCTGAGAACTTATGTAGAAAGGTCGTCTTTAAATAATAAAAACAATCTAAGACAAAGTCACAAACTTCCTCAGGGTCCCTTGTTCTAAACACTAAGCAATAAATAATCAAACAAAGTTAATTAATGTAGACAAAACTGTTAGCAAGGCTTTTAATAACTCTACAAAAGAAACAGATAAAGAACTTCCCACAACAAGCAAAAGTAAACACTTTAAAGGATGTTATGGGCTCTAGCCAATGGTATCCTGTTACCCACTATTAGACGGCACAAACTTGTGAGAGGGGCATAAATGGATCAGGCGGTTCCATTAATTAGTTGAACGGCTGAAAGCTGTCCAGTTTATTCTAGGAATGATAATAGCTAGTGTAGTATTAATGTATTATTAATGCTTTCTGAATACTTACAGCATATTGCATTTTTAGCTCAGACACCTGCCAATAAAGGAATTTTTACCTGCTCCGCTGTTGCATAAGAACCATAATGCACATCTTTACGTGACAATGCTTTCACTGCAGCTAAGAATGACTGAACCTGGAAGATACAAGGCAAAAAATTAGAAGATAATAGACATGTGCCAGACAATGTTTTATTCTTTCAACCCACTGAATTTGCACGTGAAATGCAATAAGCAATAGTACCTTCTCGACTACTGAAGTCAACTTGAAAGTCAGGTAAAGCCCAGTGGTTAAAGATGAGAACAGACTCCCATATTCCTTGTTCAGAAAGAAACGGTACCAAACAGGAGTTGGCAACAAGGCACGATACAGAAGCAGAAGGTATTCCACAAGGGTTAGCATTTGTCCCTAACAAAATAGGAAGAATGGGAGCATCTTCAGAACCAACTACAAATTTAACAAAGGATCGACGGAAGTTGATCTACTTGCTATAAGAGTATTTACAATAAGAACTTAGCTAGCATTCGAGATATGACTCATCTCAGAGCACCAAAACCAAATGACAACGAAACAGAAGCTAACATTTGGAAACACTAATCATTTTATGCCAAAGTAAAGCCTTCATAACCAAATGTTCTAAAACACACAATCACAGAAGTCATATCCTACATGTTACTCTAGAAACAGCAGATGAAGCCAACAGCACCATTCCAGCACAAGATGAACTTTAGATTTCATCTAGTAAGTGGCACACCATTGGAGACTTTTTTTGAGCCCTGTTGTTGAACATGTGTGACAAGAAAAACTTACCGTTCTTGGCTAGGTGTTTTGAGTGTCACGGCGTCGCCTAGGCGTCAAGTCGTCCTGGCGGTCAAAGGGGGACGCCGAGGCTGTTCGCCCAGGAAATCTCTCGCCGCCGGCACCGATCTGCGGCCTTGTTCCGCCGTTGGCGCCGATCCCTTAAAACTCCCGCTTTTGCGGAGGCGGTGGCTGAGGGAGGGGTGGAGCGGCAGAGTCGGCGTGTCACAACCGGCACCGGCATTGCCTCCACCGCCATTGCGGCTAGGCTGAGAAGGACACAGGCGCGCCGATGACGGCAAAAGCAGAGGAGGTGGCGGAGGTGCGGGAGGTGAAATAGAGGAGGCGGTAGATGTGCGGGCGCGGCGGTGGCGGCGGAAGCAGAGGAGGCGGCGCAGAGATGCGGGCGCGCCAGTGGTGGCGAAAGCAGAGCAACAGCTCGTGCTTGCAAATGCTGGCGGATAGGGTTAAATGGAGTGTGATTTTTTGGGTCTTTTGTGATTTAGTCCTTAGAGTTACTAAAAATTACGAATAGACCCCTCTTTTAATGTATTTCTTCTGATTTGGACCTCTAAGACATGGTTATTTGGATAATTTGTGCTATTATGTCGTCTAACTGTCGCCATGGTGGGCACCTAGTTGTCTAGGCGCCCTGGTCTCCCCACGACTTGCCAGAGCGCCGTGACAACCTTGTTCAGAACCAACTACAAATTTAACAAAGGATCGATGGAAGTTGATCTACTTGCTATAAGAGTATTTACAATAAGAACTTAGCTAGCATTCGAGATATGAATCATCTCAGAGCACCAAAACCAAATGACAATGAAACAGAAACTAACATTTGGAAACACTAATCATTTTATGCCACCAAAGTAAAGCCTTCATAACCAAATGTTCTAAAACACACAATCACAAAAGTCATATCCTACATGTTAATCTAGAAACAGCAGATGAAGCCAACTGCACCATTCCAGCACAAGATAAACTTTAGATTTCATCTAGTAAGTGGCACACCATTAGAGACTATTTTTGAGCCCTGTTGTTGAACATGTGTGACATGAAAAACTTACAGTTCTTGGCTAGGTGTTTGAGAATGTTGTATAAAACCTAATATATACAGATTGCATGTTTTGAGAATGTCATTAAGCATTCAGATGCTGCACACACTAATTCAGTAGAGTATATCGGTATTTGAGGGAACAAGACTAGTATTGTCGTGGACATATCACTCTCAGAACAAAGATCATCTAGTGTGGAAACAAAAGAGAATTTCACTAAGCATTCAGCTGGTCTGAAACGTTGATTCTCAGTAGATCGATATTTCAGGGAACAAGACCAGGGCATATGGCTCTTAGAATAAAGATTATCCAGTGTGGGAGCAAAAGATATTGTTAGCACTAGCATTGATATGTGTGAGTGCGCAAAACAGAAGAACACCCAATATTGGTAGTTAACTTCTGATGGCTGCAGATCCTTCACTGGTTGGCAATACTTCTTCACATTCTCTTGCCAGCATACTAATCATTAAATCATGAAAAGTCCACAACATAATAATCATTACTAGACTAGCACTGACTTTTCATCATAGATTGTCTGTAGAAGTTCAAGACGAATTAACAAACTCCACATAAGATGCTATAAGCATGACTACAAGAATATCACCAAAGAAATTTATTAAAAAGTATAAGAATTTAGAAGAGATTATCACCTGTTTACGGTAGTTACGGCCTCTGCTGTTCTTATAGTACATAAGTAGCATGCACTTGATGGCCATTGCTGCCTGGCGGACCATTGTATCTGCAAGTAATTCTTGGTTAGAAATGTCATTGTGACATACCATGAAACCAATTATGCTAACCTACAGGCAAACTAAAATGTTTTTCCTCTATTTCTAAAAAAAATAAGTAAATGATCATCATGTAGCACAACTAATATGAAGAATTCTGTTTAACTGAACATAAAATCTATGTTGCCAGTATAAGTGTAGCAGTCTGAAACTTTGAATCAAACACAATCAAGTTTGTGGTGTGATTCAAGGCATTCCCCGATTTCTAGCAGACTAGCACAGCTAAATATTGAAACAAATTTACAACATAATTATCTTTCTTTCCATATCCCATTGAAGAACATCTTCCTTAGTTTGCAAGATTTTACATTTGCTCAGAAGGTGAATAGAAATCAACAGAAATTGATGCCTACAAAGGAAAGCCTTAAATAAAGGAACTAACAAAGCACTCTTCTCTGTTGCACCATAAGTTCTAAAAAACTAGCTAATGAAAGAAGAATGCTAACTCCAATTATACGAGAACATATCGGCAACCAGCCAGTAAAGTAATGAGCTCACTTGCAGTTTCAGAATGATTTTTTTAGAATACAAATAACAAGATAAATTGTCCAATGTATAAAAGGATTCAGATAGGCAATATCTAATTGATAACTAACAGCTCAAGAAAGGCAGTTCTATGTAGCTTGGACATTGGAGGATATTATGCGAGCAAATTCGAGTAACCATTTGAGGTAGTAGCAATACCGTTGACAATGATGATAAAAATTGCATGCCAGAATGGTGGTATATCTTTTGGAGGAAGCATGAACAGAGGTCTGAGAAGATCATCATTCCTGTACCACCAATAGACGCCAAACACATGAATCATGAAGATTACCGTAATCCCAACAAGCACAGCAACTTTTCTCTCGCCCTGTAAAACATTAAAAAAAAGTTGGAAATATCAAGATAATGGCAGGTGTTTTCATGGTCAAACAAATAGGTTTCAACTAATTTCACCACAAGTATGGCGCCAGTCTGAGCAACATGCTACTTAATGGTAGAAAAATATAACTCAACACCAGCTGATCTAATTTGAATTCTTCCTTTCGTTTAACTACTTTCCAAACTGGACAGGGGAAAGAAACAAGGCCTGACTAAAAGCTTTCTAAAGATTATAAAATGATGCCTTGCCTTGGGAAATTCATCACTTCACAATGATTTTATGTTGATTACTGTTAGTAATGCAAATCATCAACAGCACATCTCTTTGCTGCAGAAAAATCATTATGTGGCCATTCAAATTGAGGATAACAGAAAGGAAAAAGATGGCTCAGTAGGTGTCCACGTCTTCTATAATAAAAAGAATTTGTTACAATAAGCTTGCAAAAATGGAAATTTAATGCATCGAGAAATCAAACCTTCAAAGCAGTTTGCTTCCGCAATATATCATTTGACTTGAACATTACAGCAGCAATCCAAATTGTGACAAAGAAACCTGCACACCAATCCTTGCATTAGTGTGCAAGCAAACTCTTCCATGACAATCATTGCCCAAACAATAATGGAAATATGCAACTGAAAGAGGAAATTAAATCCAACAACTCAGTATGCTATCTTAAACCTCTTTGAATAGAAAAAATTAATTTGCAAGTCCATACATTATGGTGGCAGAAAGGACAAAACGAATGGATAAGGCTTAAAAAAACTAAACGAATGGATAAGGCTTAAAAAACTAGATTGTTAACTGCAAGGGCGTGCAATTTGGATAGAAAAATGATATTTAAATTACTATTACTGATACAGAGCTACAGTTAGATGTTTATTCAATTGAAGCAATGCATATAGGGGGGATATTTTGGATGCCCTTAGTTTTAACATATTGACATAAGTGTTGTAAGGAAAAAAAGGTTAGCCTGTAACTCACAAGCTGGTTGGCACAGCCTCCCCTGGGCATACATATTAAATGCTAAGAGCCTAAGATAGACATACCCATCTTCATTATGATTGCAAAACCATGATAAGCACATACAAGAAAATTCCTGTTATGGTATATGTAGATATGTTCATTTTGAATGATCACTTAAGGGATGAAGAAAATGCATTTATTTGCAAGCATACAAGACTAGTTGAAATACTTCATCAACCAATCATGAGCTCCTCCAGATTGGGAATGAGAAGGAATGACTCCCACCTAATAGAGGAGCCTTACCTTGGGCAAGTCCAATTATGTTAAGTTAGGGCAGCTAACTCTCAAGACCCAGCAATAAATCATTTCCACATTGGCTTCATCTACTGAGTCAGGCTAAAGCCCACCATATCAGACTATAAAGTGAACTAAAACCAAGTAATCACATTATCCACGATGATCCAAAAATAAAGTACATAATCCCCCACAACCTGGGAAAGTTCAAATATATGCTCTGCCAAATCATAATACAACATATCACAGCCTAATCGCAAATATTAACAAAATAACACGTCTGAACTAAGTTGTTGTACTCTAAACACCGCATTCTTTTTTAAAAAAACATTTGTAATAGAACGTATCAAAGCCTGATCACAAACATTAACACATCCCAACTAAATTAGCTCTAAAAACCCTCCATTCTGTTTAGCAATCTAACCAATTTTACTCACAACTTAGAATCGCCACAACATTAAGACAGCACAACATTTCCGCAAAGAGAACATCTTAGAATAGGGAGAGAAATGTGTAGCAAACCTTGGAGATGCTGCCGTATGAAGACGACGAGCAGGAGCAGCGAGAACGGCAGTATCTGCTCGATCCACCGCGCGACGTGGTGCACGTCGTATCGCTGGTACGCGCGGTCCCCGCCCCCGTTCCCCACCGCGCCACCCCCGCCGCTCGCCTCCGCGTCGACATCGCCTGCCCTCCCCGCCGCGGAGGCCGGGTCAACGTCAGAGGCGGCGGTCGCCTCGATCGAGTCCTCCGGCGAGGCCGCCGCCGCCGCCGCGTCCGGGTCGCCGGGGCCGCCCTGGATCCGGATCGACACCTCCCCGTCCCCAGCTGCGGCGGCGGAAAGTAGCCCATCAGCCTCAGACGACGACGACGGGACCGCCGGCTGCGGCGTCTGCGGGGCGGTGCCGGAGGGGACGACGCCGGAGTACTCGAGGAGCGCGGCGAGCGGGGCCTGGAGGAGGCTGGAGGTGGAGAAGCTGAGGCCGTAGCGGCGGAGGCCGGAGGGCGCGGCGCCGGCCCCCCAGCGATCGGCGGAGCCTCCCGCCGGTGGCTCCATCGCCGGCGGTACCGGTGAAACCCTAGAAGCCGAAGCCGAAGCCGGCGGCTCACGCGGACGCGGAGATCCCTGGAACGGGAGATTTGGGAGATCCCCTTGCTTGGGTTGGTTTGCTTTGCCTTTTGGTTTCTTTGGCTTTTCTTCACCGCGGTCGCGGCCTCTTCTCTCTCTCTCTCTCTCTCTCTCTCTCTCTCTATTTTTTTTATTTTCTACCCGAAATGTTGAAATAGAATAAAGACCTGCGTGCAAAAGTGGAGTGTTAACGAAAGCTAACCTCTCCGTTTGTAGGTTCCTATTTGACCTACCCTTCTCTCTCTCTCTCTCTCTCTCTCTCTCTCTCTCTCTCTCTCTCTCTCTCTCTCGTTGGGTTTTCTTAATTTTATTGGGATCCCGTTTATAGCAAAGGAATTCCTTGTATACGTTTAGTTTCTTTATTAGAAGCCGTTTCAAGTTGAAGAAAGCAAGATCTTTTTCATGTTTTGCCATTTTTTCGATCATAAGAAAGATATATACGCGTGCACCTAGATCAACATAGGCCAACGACAAATCTACGTGTAGACAAACAGAGGCCAGTGATAAAATTCAAGTTCTCACAAAAATCATATTGAAACGCATCCACGTTTGTGTAATAGATGAGCACTATGATTTAAATCCTTTATGGGTGAAACTATATAACTACAACTCCACCACCTTAATAAGAGATGGTTCTCTGTCTTGCCATGATTTTAATGATACAAGAATATCAAGTGGTAGAGCATTTCATTTACTAGGGTTACCATTCTATCTACTAAATACTAGAAAATTATATCAATAACACTACCACCCAAAAAGAAAGCAAATCAAGGATAATGAACCCCAAACAGCCTCGATTTAGCCGGTGACATCAGAAAACAACAAAAAAATACATTTGGTCATTCGAGGTTGTTCGGTATCCTTCTGCTAATTTTGTGTTTATTAGGTGCTTTTTTATACCTGTTTTCATTAGGATGCTACTACTTATATAACATAACGATGAAACTTTGTTCGACCCTAGTGCCGGCGCTTTGTGCAGATGATGGCTTATCGCCCTTTTCGGCTGCCTACTGAGTTTTTTGCCTTGGCATAAAATACTTATACGAATAAACCGAATATCGATAAACCAATAAACCATTTCAAAAAGGTTGTTTTAATAAGTCGTTTCAAAACGGCGATAGAAAAATCATCCTATTTATTTATTCGAATAAAGTCATAAGCCGAAAAAAACTCTAGTTGAATGCTCTCGGTTGTTTCATAAATTAGAACGAAGAGTTGGAGAAAGTTTTGGAGTATTTATGTTTGTTAACCCAGGACATAGAATAACTTTTATTTCTGTACCTTTGGCGGCATGAAGAAGTTGATTAAAACATCCTGTCTGAAGAAAAAGAGATAAAAAAATTCAATTGCAGCTATTTTAGCACACAAATTTTATTTCATGCAAATTTAGTTTCCAAAATACGTTCTTCAATTATCACTGAAATTGGGGGGGGGGGGGATCCCACGTTCCAAACGAGGCTTGGTAGTTAACTCATCCTTTATAATTATTTTGTATTAGAAACTACTCCCTCCTTTTTTTTATTAGATGTTATTGACTTTTTATGGTCTCTAAGATGTAATTCTGATTATATATTTTTTAACTTTTTATTAGTATATAATACTATGAAGTACCTTTTAATGACTTTTTCTAGTCTAAATGATATAGTTTTTACATGACCAATCTAAATAGTATGTTAACTTTTAGAATTTTTTAAAAAATATTAAAAAGTTTGACCATACGAATACTAAAATATCAAATAAAAAAAGGGAGAGAGCGCTAGGAGATGAAATACGACACTACTTCAAAAGTTGGTGTGTATAACTTTGCCAATCAAAAATAAAAAGGAGAAAGAAAGCATTGGTGCGGGGAAAAAGACATTGTAACGTGTACAGTGTATGTCAGCTCGCACCATATCCAATCCAATAAGGCAGTGGATCAACTGCAGTTTGAGAATGAACTGAAGCAAACAACAATGACATGCAATCTGACATGAAAGTGGGTATTTTTAGGCTATAACTTATAGGCCTCGAATTCTGGCTTTTTGCAAGAAAGAGTACGAAAAGAGAGACAATCGGATACGATTTTTGCTGGTATAGCTGAAGTCGATACAATATTTACTACAATCGACTTATAGATCTTATCTCGAAAAGACGTACCATTTAAAAACTAATTACTGTAATAAAATGCAACAGCCATAAGCACCAACGCCAAAAGAACCCAGCGATGCATCTGCTTGAAAAGAGAACATGACCGAATTAATTGCCACATTAACTATATAGAGCTACAGTCTGTTGCTGGCATCTTCCACCATCCAACTGAAAGAATGTTTTGGATTGAATGCTACATTGCTATGGTAACTGTAGTGAGCTATAATGGGTATGTATTAATCCGCGAGAAACTAAAAGCTAAAATCCGTCAAAAAACCAAAAAGACCGAGGCAATGGTTCACATCGTGACATTCACTCAGGCATCCAATTGACAACCAATGTTTCAGATTAGTTGCTAGAGTAACACATGATGGGACTTTGCCACAGTTTATCCACCTTTGCTAATATCTAATTAGAGCACACTCAAAAGCCGAATTCATCAAAGTTGCACATTATCTTTTTCTGTGAAGGTTTGGCATGAACAACCGTGGTATAGTTTACAAGACTATTCCAGGTCGAGCAACGCAACAGGCAAATCATTCTGTTTAATGTCTGTTTCCTTTGATGTGTTCATACAAGGAGATCCCCTCAACCTCAAGGCAATAATCTTCCATTTTTTTGTATTGTCATTACATTGATATTACATGTTCTACAACAGCACCAGACAGGAACAAATTATGTGACCGCTTCTGGAGCTGAATTGCAGTAAGGAGTGTGCAAGCAAATGAATCTGGTTGACATCAAGCACACAGAGGCAAAAGCAAAACCTATCAGAAGCCCACAAATGCTCTTCCGCGTGTCCAGCCGCAGCGAGCGTCTGAAGACACGGCCAAAGCTAGGAATCAAAGCCCCGCATGCAATGACCATCCAATAGTCGAGTCCATTGTAGTCAATCTTGGCAAGAATTGCACTGATGGCGGCGCTTGGTCCTGCAAACCCGGTCAAAGCTGCAGCTGCCAAGGCTCCACGCCAGCTATCAGTGGCACCATATACACAGCTTGCAACAGCAGCACCTCGCGGTAGACCGTGAAGGGAGACTGGAAGAACCATGTAACGACCTAGACCATAAGCCTTGCGTGCCGCCACACCAAGTGCAAGCCCTTCAGCGTAGGCATGGAGGAAGATGGCACCACAAGCAAGGAGCGATTGCAGTGTGAGGACACTAAGAGAGAAGCCAGAGGACGATGTAATGACATTAACAGAAGATCTCTTGCGATCAACCACCCTAAGGATGTTTGATGTGGCGACATGGTAGATGAGGGAACCTCCTATGAGTAGGAATAAGGTGGTAAAGAGACCCATCTTTGAGGACATTAGTAGTTGTAGTGGTCTCCATGCTGCGAGACGGAAGGCAATGCCAGATGCTACACCAGTAAGAAGAGGGTGTGGCATGCTGAAGGCAAGAGAGAACGTGACAAGTATAATTCCACCAAAAAGTGGACCAAGTCCGAATACAAGTGATACCAAAAAGCCTGATGTATCTTCCAAGCTGCAGGTCAGAAGAAATCAATAACATCATTTGAAAGTTATAGTTACACAAGTAAGATCCTGAATATGTTAAAAGGATACTCACCTGTGGCCATCAGTAAATCCCTGAAGCACAGTACTTAATGTTTCCATGAAAGCAACAGCAAGCGTTCCAGCAGAGGCAACTTGAGATGGATTGGCTTCCTGCATGTAACGGAGAATTAGTCCAAAATGCATTATCAAAAATCATTGAAACAGCATCTTCAGTCATTTACAGTTTCCTGATGACCAAATGAATAGGGTAGTCACCTTAAAAGCATCAGGAAGAACCTCTGCAATAACAATCCATATCATGCATCCCGCAGCGAAACCAGTACAGAAGGGAAGAACCTTTTGAAATGCATCGGCACAAAGGAATGCAGGAACAGCAACAATTGGCTATATATTTACCAAGGAACATAGGCAAAGAATGTCACACCAAAATGTAACATGAAACCAAGTTGGAATGCTGTTGCATATAAGCAGATGAACATTTTGTTCACAATATAATACTGAGAGGAAGCTGCACTTGTACATGTTCAAGAAAAAAGTAAAATAGTAGTGGCAGTCCTCATTAACAGAATATTCCATGGCAATGCTGTTTCCATAATAAATGGTGATTGTGAGGCCATTTAGCAGCCAAGATCCTTTGCAATGTCATTTCTCTAATTTCGCTTATTTGTGATGCTTGATGATTGCTTATAGCCTAGTTGTAGAGACTTTAGGGAAACCCCTCACACCTCAAAGGTGGGGGTGCTTTGATATATATATAGCCAAGTACAACTTGTGTTACAAGTAAGGGTTAGGCTGTACATATCTCTAATACCCGCCCGCAGTCACAGCGGGAGGGAAACGAACGCAGAGACTGGACCTAAAGTCAGTGAACAACTGCACAGGCAGTCCCTTGGTCATGATGTCCGCGAACTGATGTGCGGAGGGAACATGGAGAACACGGACCTGTCCCAGGGCAACCTTCTCGCGGACAAAGTGGATGTCAATCTCGATATGCTTCGTGCGACGGTGATGAACCGGATTGGCTGTCATGTAGACAGCACTGACGTTGTCGCAATAGACAATGGTCGCCGAAGGAATCGAGACATGAAGCTCCTGAAGCAATTGGCGTAGCCAACAGGACTCAGCAACAGCATGTGCAACTGCCCGATACTCTGCCTCCGCACTGGAACGGGACACTGTAGGCTGTCGCTTCGACGACCAGGAGACCAGGTTGTCGCCGAGGAAGATGCAGTAGCCAGAGGTAGAACGCCGAGAGTCCGGGCAGCCGGCCCAGTCAGCATCAGAGTAGGCAGTGATGGAGGACACACTGCCCGCGCTGAGATGTAGACCGGCGTCGAGGGTGCCCTTCACATAGCGCAGAATGCGCTTGATCAGGGCAAGGTGTGGCTCCCGCGGGGCGTGCATGAAGAGGCAAACTTGCTGCACGGCGTAGGCGAGATCCGGCCGAGTCAGAGTGAGGTACTGTAAAGCGCCAGCAAGACTGCGATACTCTGAGGGGTTGTCGACGGGGGCGCCGTCGGTGGCTGACAGCTTGGCTCGAGAGTCAATAGGAGTCGCTGTTGGATGACACTCGGCCATGCCAGCCCGCTGAAGGAGGTCGACGGCATACTGTCGCTGCGACAGGAGAAGACCATCGGAGGATCGCGTAACGGAGATGCCGAGGAAGTGGTGGAGGGTACCAAGATCCGTCATGGCGAACTCGGAGCTAAGGCGGTCGGTGATGCGCTGCAGGAGTGTCGGGGAGGATGCCGTCAGGATGATGTCGTCGACGTAGAGCAGCAGATAAGCGGCGTCATCTCGATCTTGATAAATAAAGAGAGACGTGTCGGACTTGGCCGCCGTGAAGCCGTGCTGGCAGATGTACGAAGCAAACCGTTGGTGCCATGCCCGAGGAGCCTGCTTGAGGCCATACAGAGACTTCTGCAAGAGACAGACGGAGTCAGGGGCTGAAGGGTCGACGAAACCGGACGGCTGCTGGCAGTAGACGGTCTCCTCAAGGTCACCATGGAGGAAAGCGTTCTTCACGTCAAGCTGGTGAATAGGCCAGTCCCGTGATGCCGCGATGCTGAGTACAGCACGGATGGTGGCCGGCTTGACCACCGGGCTGAAGGTCTCGTCGTAGTCGACACCGTGCTGTTGGGAGAAGCCACGGACAACCCAACGAGCCTTGTGGCGAGCAAGGGATCCATCGGAGTGGAATTTGTGTTTGAAAATCCACTTGCCCGTCACAATATTGGCGCCAGGTGGTCGAGGCACAAGGCGCCAAGTGCCATTGTCAATGAGAGCCTGATACTCATCCGCCATTGCAGCACGCCAGTTGGGATCAGCCAGCGCGCTGCGGTAGTTGGCTGGCAGTGGCGAGGTCGATGTGGCGGAGAGGTTCCGGTAGTTGACAGGCTGCACTGCCCCAGTTTTCAACCGAGTCAGCCGGTCGAAGGTGGGATTGGTAGATGCAGAACTCGGTATGGGGGGAAGTTGAGGCAGGCAGTCAGTAGGAAGTGGCTGCTGGCCAGGCGATGCCGCGGAATGCAGTGGCGGGGTTCCTGTGGTAGTGGCGTCCCCTGACGGCAGCTCAGCGGTCAATGGACCGGGGGTGGTGTCGCTGGGAGACTCCCCAGCAGACGATGGAGGCGGGACGAGTAAAGATCCAGCCCCGGCCGTGCCTGGAGAGGACGGCGGGGGCAAACGACGCTGGTACACCTGGCCGAACCGGCGGTCGGCTGCAGGCTGCTGGGGCGGCCGGCGGTGGTAGACGGCGCCGAAGCGGCGTGACCCGCCCGGAACACCAGCCGGGGCGGGATGACCAGCAGATCGCACCACACGACCGACCGTGATGATGGCCGGATCGGCGAGCGACAGTTGTTCGTCCTCAGGAGCAACCGAAGAGGAGAGCGGCTGCTCGACACCCGAAGGTGGAGCGACCGCAGCAGAGGGGGCGTCCTGCAATAAGAAGTCAAGTGAAGAGGCACTAGAAGAAGTGGTGGCGAATGGAAATACCGACTCATCGAACACGACATGGCGGGAGATGATCACCCGGCGTGTAGTGATATCGAGGCACCGGTAACCCTTGTGAGAAGAGGGATACCCAAGAAACACACAAGCAGTGGAACGAGGCGCGAGTTTGTGGGGGGTCGTGGCACTAAGGTTGGGGTAACACAGGCAACCGAAAACGCGAAGATGGGAGTAATCTGGTAGAGAATGATGAAGAAGTTGGTACGGGATTTTGTCGCGGACGGAGGAGGAGGGGCGCCGATTGAGTACATAGGTGGCTGTAGCAAGCGCTTCTGCCCAGTAAGGCGGTGGCATGGAGGCATGGATGAGGAGGGTGCGGATGGTGTTGTTGATGGTACGAAGCATGCGCTCGGCTTTACCATTTTGGGGCGAAGTGTAGGGGCAAGAAAGGCGAAGCAGGATGCCGTGACTTGAAAGGAGTGTAGACATGGCATGATTAACAAATTCAGTGCCATTATCAGCCTGAAAGCACTTAGGTATAGCACCAAATTGAGTCTTAACATATGCGACAAAGTCAACAAAGCGACCATAGACTTCGGACTTATGACGCAGCGGAAAAGACCAGCAAAAATGAGTAAAATCATCAAGCATGACCAGATAATATTTGTATCCTGAATTACTAAGAACTGGGGACGTCCAGACATCGCAATGAACTAAGGCAAAAGGTTCTGTAGTGAGAGACACTGAGCTAGCAAAAGGTAGACGAGTGTGTTTGCCAAGCTGACAGGCATGACACAAGGAGCGTGCTGTTTTATGACTTTGGATCGCCGACATGTTGTGAAGAGAATCGACGACGGAGACGCTCGGGTGGCCCAGGCGGTGGTGCCAGAGGGTGGACGAAACGGCGAGACTGCAAGTAGCGGTGGAGGAGGACGGAGCCGGTGATATGGTGTAGAGGTCGCCACTGCTATTGCAGCGAAGAATCACGCGTCCCGTCCAGAGGTCCTTGATAGAAAAACCAGAAGTGTCAAATTCAATGGAACAGTTGTTGTCGCGAGTAAACTGACGAACAGAAAGGAGATTATGCACAAGTCCAGGGGCAACAAGAACGTTGTTGAGAGAAAATGAAGTGCTGGCTGTGGGAAGGATGGAAGTGCCACGACCGATGACTGGAAGCGAATGACCATTACCGACAGTGATAGAGGAAGAAGAAGGAGGGAGTCGGGTGAGGAGGATACCATCTGAGGGAGACATGTGAGAGGTAGCACCGGTGTCAAGAACCCAGGGGCTGGCGCCTTGAAGAGTCAGCTGATTCAGGGCGGCAATGAGGCCCGCCTGGTCCCAACCGCCAGCAGAAGGAGCTCCGGTGAACTGGTGCTGCTGAGCGTCCAGTGGGGAGGAGAACTGGGAAGACGCGAACGCCGAGTGAGCCTGAGGAGCCGAGCCAAGAAGACCCTGCCCGCGCCACGGCGCCTGCTGCTGCGGCTGGCGATACCACGGTGGCTGCTGCTGCTGACCGGGCAGAGGGCCAAAGCACACCCACGGCCCGGAGGGAGCAGGCGGGCGCTGGCCGCCCGGATCGCGTCGACCACCGCCGCCCCGGCCTCCACTGCCGCTGCCACCCCGGCCGCTGGCCTTTTTGTTGGTGCGGCGGTTGGAGGAGTTTGGCTGACCGCCCTGGCCGTGCGCGGCGCCGAAGCACGCGGTGGCAGAGTGGCAGGCCGTGCCGCACGAAGGTGAGCGGGCGGCGAGAAGTGCGGTCTCGGAGGAGACCTTGCCCTCATTGGCAAGACGAAGCTCCTTGAGGACAAGCTTCTCGCGCGCGGTGTGGAAGTCGGGAAGCGGCGTCGTGTCGGCGATGTGGTCCGCCGTGCTGGAGAAGCGCGGATTGAGGCCGCGGAGGAGATTGAGGACCAGCTGCGACGGCGAGACAGCATGGCCGACATCGCGCAGAGCATCGGCGACGGTCTTCATGCGCTGGCAGTACTCGTTGATGGAGAGGTCACCCTGCTGCATCGATGAGAACTCCTCATGCAGGAAGACGGCGCGAGGCTCCTTGTTGGCCAGGAAGAGACCCTCGATAGCAACCCAGAGCTGGCGCGCCGACTGATCGTGCGCCATGGCGAGGTCCTGGACATCGGCGGCGATGGAGCCGAGAAGCCAGCTGTGGACACAGGAGTCGTCCATAACCCACTGGGGGTCGGCGGGGTCGGCCGGCAGGGTCCCATCAATGTGGTCGCGAAGACCGAACTTCCCCAGCAACGACTTGAAGAACGGCGCCCATTTGTGGAAGTTGGGGTGCTTCAGCTCGAGGACGACGGGGACATGAGAGCGCACGGCGAGGGTTGCATAGGGAGGCACAACGAGCTGCCGGACGGGGGGTGTGCCCAGGGCGTCGCTGGTGTCGGAGAGGGCCGCGGACTCAGTCGCCATCGCGGTGGAGCAGAGGAACGGCGGCGGTGAGAAGGGGTCCTAGAGACAGAGGAAGTGGAGAAGTAGCGGCGGAACAAAACAGGGGAGGAGGTGGCGGCGGAAGGAGATGCGGTGGTGGAGCAGATGCGGCGGCGGAACAGAGCAGGGGAGGAGGTGGCGGCGGAAGAGGATGCAGCGGTGGAGCAGAACAGGGGAGCGGCGGCGGCGGAACAGGGGAGCGGCGGCGGCGGGGGGGAGGAACCCTAACCCTAGAAAGCAGAGGAAGCAGAGGAGAATCGGCGACGGTTGAAAAGCAGAGGGAGGGGAGCAGAGGGCGGTTGAAAAGCAAGGGAAGAGGTAGCAGAAGATGCCCAGAGAATTGATCTGGGCTCTGATACCATGTAGAGACTTTAGGGAAACCCCTCACACCTCAAAGGTGGGGGTGCTTTGATATATATATAGCCAAGTACAACTTGTGTTACAAGTAAGGGTTAGGCTGTACATATCTCTAATACTAGTACAGAGCTCTTTTGTAAAAGTTCTTCAGTGTTAGTACTGATTTCTCTCAACCAAATGTTATTGTCAGTTTGTAACTTATCAGGTCAGGAGCTTGGACAAACATTTTCAGCTTCACAGATGGCCACCAAAGCTAATACATAACATACTTTCCCAGGAACCACAAAATCAGCAGGAAAGATAGGAAATTGAAAATAATATGACATGGCGAAGAAAGCAGCCATGCTGCCAATATTAAAATCATAGTACTGACCAATGAGCCTACCACTGTGATTTGTTTTGGTATTTCTCCAAGCTAGCGAACAAAGAAATAAGTCAACAAAAGCCTCACAGGACAAAGCTAAATGATTCACAAAAGCATGCAACCTCACAGGGCCTTAGTCTTCCACCACTTTCCAAGCGCACATGCATACACGAACACACTCACTTGCACAGACAAACACACCAGCATGCGTACACACACACAAAAACAAACAAACTAAGGGGGTACAATAGTTAATTTTACAAAACAGACATTTCTCGTCCTAGTCCCTTAAGTATTGCAAGTGAACAAAAAAAAGGGATTTTTGTGTCACTTTTCTGGTTACAAGACAAGAATCAATATAACTCAAAAGTTGCTAAACTTGTCAAGTTGTCATGACTGAATCAAGAATGTGGACAAAATAACTATTTGGTATTTCATATTGCAATTAGAGGATTTTAAATAAGAAGTGCACCTGTGGTAAAGATGTTATGATACTCCATATCATTGCCTTTTGGGGGGACACACCTCTAGATGAAAGTACCATGCTTACAGCGAGGCCTTCAGGTATGTTGTGCACTGCTATAGCTATAGTAACTAGAAGACCTTGAGAGAATCCTTTTGAGCCAGCAAAGGAAACACCCACACCAGAGCCCTCCCCAAAAGAATGGAGCGTCATTATTCCGACAACAAGAATAACTTTACTTGCATCTGCACCTTTTATATCCAGCATGCTTACTTCTCCATATTGCTCAAGAAACTGTGGTCAATGAAATGATATAAGCCAATCAATCATATACGAGAGATATATTGATTAATCCTGATATGATGCTGAATGCACTTATCATGCAAGTTTACTCAAGTGGAAGTCAGACTGTTGAACTGGCCCACCAAAAATCCAATATGCGTATCATTCATGCATTGATGTTTTAAGTTTTTAGGTAACCTGAACATTATCCCTATAGGCCTACATATGAGGGTATGTACAGGTGTGGACTCACATAATGGGGTACTGTGTTCACATGGACCTAGTGATTTTGTTCAATCTCTCGTTAACTTGAGTATTGCACTTTCTTCAATTGTCTGAGCCTGAAATTTTTGAGCAGCTACAAATTCTTAGGTTCAAGAATATATAAGTAGGTTGCATGACTGCTAAATCAAAACCACCAGCATGCTGACAGAAATTTGGACAGAGGAAAGCCTTTTGAAACTAAACTGAAGTGTTTTGTTTTGCTACAGCTTACAAGTTTTGAGCTATAAGCCTATAACTAGATCCAAGATACCCCGAGCATTGCATCTAGAATTCTGTTAATGCAAAGAGAAGGACATCATAGGTGTCATATAAACGAACCTATGAATTGAATAAATTTCTATGGCATTCATTAATAGTTCTGTCAAGTTTAAAACCATTGAATTGTGGTTGGAAACAGGAAACGGAAAGTACCTTCTTACAAAGCCAAATAAAAATTCCTCCGCCCAAAATCCCAAAAACAACCCAGCTCCCACTGCCATACACCTGCCCTTCCTGCACAAGGTCAAAGCTCGCCGCCAACATCACCCCGGCCGCCAGCCCGTTGCAAAGGCCCGCCCACTGGGCTTCTAGCTCCAAGAAAAAGAATGGCACTGCACCCAACCCAGTTGCCGCGGCCATCGCAAGCGTAGACCATGCAACTGTAGACACCGACACCCTCCCAGCCTTGAACCCATCCTGCCTACCTGCACCTTCTAGCTTCCCATGGGGTGCCTCCTGTACTATGCGCACATCACCGATCTCGGTCTCGGCAACCGCCGAGACATCCCGGATGAGGCCCAAGAGCAGGCAGACTAGAACCACTCCGACTATTTTGTCCATGGTTACTTGTATTGAATATATTCAGCAAATTTGCACGGTCCGGGCTGAACCAGGGCATTGGCGAGAATGCCAATTCATGAAGTAATCATCTCACCATCCGCCTTAGTCCAGCAACAAACTAATGACGATTCCTGCATGGCACTGCAGGAAAGCTCCAACCCTGCGACACAAAGAAGCCACATTTAACACGGTTCCCCCACAGCAGTTAACAAATTGAACGAACAAACCAATAAGAAGCCAAAGCTTTTCCCCCTTACGCAACAAGCTAAGGACACCAAGAAAGATCCAAACCAACATCCTCCCGCACAGCAACCAATCAAGCGGCTAATCCAGTAAAGATCCAACCTTTACGCAAGAAATCAATTGGGGGGGGGGGGGGGGGGGGGGCTGGAGCACGAGCCAATTACCTCGATCCGTCGCCGGCCGAAGCGCTCCCAAGAAACCGCCCAATTCGACCGACGGGACGGGGCCCGAATCGGGGGATTCGATCGGAAGGGGCGACCCGCACGAACGGTGGGATCAGGGGGCAGCTCGGGTCGTTGGGATCTAATGGAGGGGAGGAATCCACGAGCTGCTACGGAGGAGCAGATATAGGCAGCTGCGGCGCACACGGGTTTGGGGGTCGCGAAACCGGCGACTCCAGGGGCGGTCACGGGAGGGGGAAGATGTCAGATGTGCTGTGCCGACGCGTCAGACGTCGGTCCCCTGTTCCCACGGATGATGGGCCCGGCCCTTCTCCGGAAATCCATCGTGTCGTACGGTGTCGTGCGGCCCGGCCGCAACCCGCAAGAAGATAGCGTGTCGGGTTTGCATCAGAAGATGTGAGCTCGAGAGATGAGTGTATGGGGGCTGTTCTTTTTTTTTCTGTGGTTCTTAGTTGTGACTTGTAATTTTTGAGCTGTTTATATAAGAAATTATAGAGTAATAGAAACTTACGTGTGATTTTTACTGATACAAATGAAGTTAGTAAAGTATATACTGCAATTAACTAGTAGACTCTATCTTAAAAAAAATACTCCGTTTAAAAGCTAGTTATTATAGAAAAGTCAAAAGGCAACTTTTAGAAGCTAAAATGAACAGGCCATAAAGGGTGGGTTGATTTATTTTTGATTGATTTCTCGCATTGGGTTGGACGTACTTAGAGCAAGTATAATAAGAGACTGTTAGTAGGCTGTATGCTGAGGTGGAGGAGAGAGAGGAGGAAAGAGAAGAGAGGTGAGCTGTAAGTTTACAGTCAGCTGAAGCACAAGAACCAAGAAACTTTGTGAGAGAAAGGGGTGGGTCATACAGCCTTCAGCTGGCTGTAAACTACTATATGAATGGGCTGATAAGTGGGCTGTAAGTGTCCATACAGCCAGCTGAAGGCTATATTATTAGCCTTGCTCTTAACTCCCTTGTAGATTCTACTAGTACGTTAGCCTCCTTTAGTCTATGACCTTTTCAAATAAACAAACAGATAATTTTTCTACCATTCTTTCGAAACGATTTATGAGGACAATTTTTTAAAACGACTTATTAATACTTGGTTCGTTTACATAAGTACTCGCATTAAGACTAAAAATCATAAGCTACGGCCATAAGCACAACCAAAAAAACACACCCGTTTATTTCACAGGCTTTATTTGGAACACGTGAAATTTTCTAGAGTCATATAGGAATTAAAATTAAATTGTTCTCTACGGAGGTCTCGTCTGAATGTAGTGTTTTTTAATAAAAAAGCACGATTCTAACAAAAAAAACCCTACATTTACTAACGGTTCTATGATAATAGATTTACTATCAAGTCTCAAAGTTTCATATTACATTCAAGTCTCAAAGTTTCACGATTCTAGGATCATAGATTTAGGCCCCGTTTGGCACGGCTCTAGCTCCGAGATCTATGCTGGATATGTAGTTTGTTGACTAAATTAAAGTGATTTAAATATTTTTATTTAATATATAATATAAATGAAATGAGTCATGTAAATGCACTTAACATGCCTGCAACTCTAGATCCAGGATTTCCTAGAGCTACAGATGACCAGCTCTAGGAAATCTACAGATTTCCTAGAGCTAGAGCTCTGCCAAACGGGGCCTTAGTAAACCTGTTCGATAGTGGTAGAATCTTAATTTGGTACAATCATGATACTATTACGAGTCTAGCAACAAATTGTAGAACCATATGCTTGCAATTTACTAACATTTCTACTCAATTATAATGATCCTAGTAATTTATTATAAATAGTTACTTGCATATATCCTTTCAATTGTAAAGGCACCCTTCAAAAAAATTTGTAAAGTTTCACCTTTTTAACCCCATTCATATATACTTCTTGTTGATTAGCGATTAATTTGTACTACATTTTTTTATAAATAAAGGCTTCTAAAGTACAATTGAAAATATTGTATCATTGCTAAAACACATGGTAGATTTTTAAAAGAGTAAATTTCACAAAACTACACATTTCTTGTACAAACTATAAAAAAACTATAGGTTTTAGCATCCGTTTCAGAGGAACTCCAGATTTTAGGAACATTTATTTCGTAAAAATATAGGTTGTAGCATCTATTGTAATTTGCTACCACTCTGATATATGGGGCCTATATGGTAGTCACACAATCCGACTTGGCCAAAACGAACATGACTTGGCCAAAACTGAATATGGTAAACGTGTACAGTTTCTAGATACCAAATTGGCATGTAGTTTCAAGAAATATTTAGGTGTGTTTTGATGTGGCAATATTGAATGCAATATTTTCATTAGAGGGATAACAAGTTATTAAATTAAATGTTAAATTTTAAAATAAAACACTAAAATTTTAACTTAAGCATTCAAAATGCAGGGAAATGTAGGAGTTAAATGTTTGCAATGAAACTTTAATATTTCAAATTTCAAGTTTAAGCCCCACTTGGAACGGAGAAAATTCATAGATTTTTTTGGAGCAACTATATTGATACATGCTATCTAAGGTGGGCCTTGATAATTGAAATACAAGTACCTAGGGATGGAAATACCAACTTTAAATATAAAACTAGTAATTTTCTATTTGATCCTATAGTATTCTTTGAAAACCATGGTATTCCCTCCAAGCTCAAAATCGTTCTCATCCAAACAAGCATAAGGTAACAAATTGGGCCTTTCCAAATATGGTGATGCTATGCATACCAAGTTTGAGCTACTATACTCACTAGTAGTGTGCCCGTGCTAACGCTACGGTAACATACAAAACAAGATAAAATTTGTACCAGATCCCCCACGCACTTCCTCCATCTCCAAAAGCTGACTTATTGCAGTGTTCACCGTCATGAATCTTGGTGGTTCATACACCTTCTTTCCTAACCGTCATGAATCTTGGTGGTTCATACACCTTCTTTCCTATGTAAAATTCAGTTAATCGTCTGAACTATTTGACATTGCAGAAAGAACAAAAAGAACTATACCTGACTTCTCTTCATGCACTTCCTCTTGATTGATTTGCATTGCCGGGACGATTCAGCGCCAATTAAGAAAAGAGGACCACACACTGTTGCCTCAACTGCTCTTCATGTTCTAAAGCTGGTATGTATTTTCTTGTCAATGCTATTGTCCGTCTTGGCTTCTGATATCTACATTAAATGTGTCAGTGACATTCAATCTCAATGTAATAAAATGTGTATCTTCTTTGGAAGGACAGCATAAAAGACTATATGTATGCCTGAGTAATACCTGTTTATACATCTAGTTTTATGCATTGAGAGATAGGCAGCATTCCAAGTGCTTGCCAACTTGCTAAAATCATGACGTTTTCTCTTTCTTTGTAGTTACGGTAAAATACAAAACAAGATAAAATTTGTAAAAAATAAAACGAACAATCAGATTCATTAAGATTCACGTCTCATATATTTTTCAACCATCAATCTGACTGGAGCTATCATGCGATATTGTTTCCAACAATTAGGATTGAATCAACCATGTATCCATCACCGGCTACAAGATTTCCTAAACCACGAAGTACCTAATTTGAAGTAAAAGTATCAATTTGCCTGTGCTGCGAAATCACACACGCTACTTACATGTTTAACACTAAGTGCAGAATTCGACAATAACTGGGAAGGAAATATCCTCCTAAAAAACCGATGCCTCTATAAGACATGACCTGCTCATATGTTGGATACCAATTTGACAACCAGACTCCACACAAGGTTATGAAAGTTTGTAGTTCAAACTAAGAGGTGTCCCTCGTAAAGATATAGGACAGTTAGCTAGGCAGTAGTTAACTACGATATACAGTGTAAAATATAGGTCTTCAATTCATTTCAGGTAAAGCACCAAAAGTGTGAATAAGCAAAAGGTACACTATGCGATAGAGAAAAACACAAGATATTTAAAGCAAAATGCAAGATATTTTTCAACTGCAAAATATGAAATTTAAAGCAATCGCAGATCAGAAGTAACAGGTGAGGACCCAGCGTTAGCATCTAGAGAAAGAGAAACCTGCATTTACAGAATGACAAACTGGCTGAATGCACAATACCAGTTACCATGATGTAATTTAGTATGCAGATGGACAACACAGTAGCATAACATTAATATAATTATGGCTTGCCAGTAAGATGAGAGACAAAAGTAAATCATATCATTATAGAACGAACAACATTGTATGGCAGTCTATAGGAGATAACACCAAGGAAATTGATCTCTTGTTCAGTCTGTGTGCTTGTGCAAGAGAACCAAGAGAGTTTCTAGTTTACTTGGTGCTCATGAGGTCCAACTTGAAAAGTATGAACTGATTCCGCCCTCCATAAATGAAAAGAAAACACAAGACGGCTCAAGAAAAACAATATTCTTGTATCGATTTGCTAGTGTTTACCTCAAGGAACCAGATGAAATCACTCAAGGAAACACCCTTCTCAACAATCAGTATCTTCTCATCATTTACAAGAATCGCTGAGTGCGACCTGGGTGGAGTTGGATGTGTCCCAAGTACTGTAGGTACAACCCTGCCAAATGACCAATACTCAGAATGATTATCTACTAAAAACAAAGGAAAAATAAAAGGAGAATGTGATTAGAATGACAGTGCAATACCAAGTCTGAGTAAGTTTGTCCAGAATTTTAATGCAAAAGGATGACTTCGAGCCATCATCTGATCTGCTGACAACATACTGCAAAAGCAAGAAAATGTTGTTGCAATTTACCTTTAGACTTTAGAGTACTCCTTAGTAGGATAAACACTAACCGACAGCTACATCAGCAAAGTTTATTTTACTGAACATATGCACTGGTGTGGTATTAGCTGGTGCAACCAGTCAGTCAATCTCAGCTATTTCCAAGTTGGTACAAGAAGCTCACGCAATATCGGATACTGTATCTATGCTACCTTTATCCTTTTGAAAAGAAGTGGAATAAGCAGCTCAGCTCTCCTGCCTGCTTTCAGAAGAAAAGGAAAGGCTATCCTGCTTTCTGTTGGAATACTAACAAAACACATTCTTACGATAGATGTAGGCAATACATAGCTACAAAGCATGACGATTCTATGTTTTGATTCTACAAAGACATCAAAATGACGCCAGCTTACTAAGACCATCTTTTATCATTCGCAAGCAACACAATGCAAGTGACAATGGAACCGAAAGCTTATGTAAATAAATCAACTTATTCATCGAACTCACCATCTTATCGCCAACCTCTATGGCATTCTGTTGGCAGTCCTTGGACTCCAAGGTGATGCTCTCAACACGAAACTCAGGAGCCTCTTCACCCTGTTTATCAGATCAAATCAAAATTGGGCCCTGTTAATCACGCCACCCAACATAATCTTTACAACACACACCATAATAAGCAAACTACCACATCAGGGAACTCAGAAAATAGAATCAGCACATAAACAGCTAATGAACTCACCATAAAATGTGCCGTAATCAGGGGGCAGATGCTACGAGACTCGCGTCCTATTCACAGAAGCCAACATCCAAAAAAGCTTAGGATGGATACAATACAAGTAAACACACTAAGACGAACAAGAACCAAGCGAAGGCATCCCATCCCAATATCCAAAGTAAGCATTCAGGACATCACCACCACTACCAAACCAAGAACCGAAACCTTTTATTAGCTCTTACATTTCAGCAATAGAACTTTCCACAGCCAGGGCACCAACCTATATTTAAGGAAAAATATAAGATAAACATTACCTTGATATTACACGATAAGCATCTAGCTTCTCAAGGACTAAGGAAAAATGAAAGGGATGTCAACAAGTCAACTGCAAAATATGAAATTTAAAGCAATCGTAGATCAGAAGTAACAGGCAATAAGCAGCCGCCCACCACATCCAAGCCGCTGTTGTGGAAGAAACATTCGCCACTGCTATGGAGCCAGATGGGCACTTACCCGCCTGTGCCATCGGGGGCAGATTAGCCCTGTATCCGCCCATTCCGGTCGCCATCATAGAGAGGAGGACCTGCGTCCATGCGGACTTCGACGAGAAAGCTTGGCGTAGCCGCGGGCGGCGCAAGACGGTGGACTACCACGCCGCCGTGCTTAGCAGCACAGGCACCTCGCCAACGGTCTCCTCGCTCCATCCTCCCACTCCGTGTGCCTCGGCGGTGCACAGGAGGCGCTCGGTGTGTCCGGCTCCGTCACCATGGCGAAGGAGCGCTCAACCCCGCTTGTCGTCGCCGGAGACGACCACCGCCTGTCATTCCCGCCGATCTCCATCGACTATGTCTTCGCCGGCCGCGCTGTCGACTCCTCCAAGCACCAACCGTCATGTCTAGATCCACAACCACGGCCGTAATCAACCGCCAGATCCACGACAATACAGGACGAGCGTGAGCGGGGGCAACGGTGAAGCTGCTCCGTGTGAGAGAAGGTGATAGGGACCAAGGGGAGGCGGCGGCAGCGCGGGGTGGGGAGGGGGAGGCGTAGGCGGAGCGGAGGAGCGGGAGGCGGCGGCGGCAGCGTGAGGTGAGGAGGGGGAGGCGTAGGTGGAGCGGATGAGCGGGAGGCGACGACAGCGCGGGGTGGGGAGGGGAGGCGTCGGCGGAGCGGAGGAGCGGGAGGCGGCGGCGGCAGCGCGAGGTGAGGAGGGGGAGGCGTAGGCAGAGCGGATGAGCGGGAGGCGACGACAGCGCGGGGTGGAGAGGGGAGGCGTCGGCGGAGCGGAGGAGCGGGAGGCGGCGGCGGCAGCACGGGGTGGGGAGGAGGAGGCGTCGGCGGAGCGGAGGAGCGGGAGGCAGCGGCAGCGCGAGGGCGGAGGGAGGAATTGAGGGCGGAGTGAGCTTTGCGGAAGAATCGAGTGGAGCGAACGGTAGTTTGCAGTTCAATGAGGTGCATGATCCGGATGATTTTGGCCTTAGGATCTTCAATGAGTAAGAGAAGAAGATTTGAGGAGAGATCCAGACCATTCATTTGTATGAAGTTGGATTACTTTGGTACACAAATCTGAGTGGACTTAGATTAGACATGACTGTGGGGGTGGTTGAGGGGGGGTGGATTTAGTAAAGAAAATTTTGGTGTATTATAGAGGGGTAGAGATAGGATGCTAGCTCGCCTCTCAGCAAGGAACCACTCATGGCATGCAAGCTTTGCCCCACACAAAAAACTCCCAAGGAAGTTCAGCTCAAGCCTACGTTAAAGGTGGCCAAATGGCTCGTGCCTGCTGAGCCAGCCCATAGCTCGGTACTATAGGCACGACCCAGGGCATGACATGAGAAGCTGGGCCATGTTTGGGTTGCCGCCTAGGCCTAGCGTACCGGCACGGTATGACACGCATAGTACCGGGCCAAGCACGGCCCAGCATTTCAGTGGTGCTTTTGGCTTCACGAGCAAATAGCCACGGGTGACAAGCAGCAACTGCACATCATGCTAGGAATGATGATGCCTGTAATGGTGACCATGGGCATGGTCCCTGGCTTCTTCAACGTGCCAGGGTGCGAGGCGTTGCGCAACGAGGCCATGGTGGCCATGTGCACAGCCAAGGGCATGGTGGTGGACAACTTCTTAGACCTTGAAACCTAGTTTATCGTGTGCTACGAGGCGGCGCTCAGCAATCCAGTGTGGGTGCTTAGGCTGTTTATACAACCGGACACCAAGGCCATAGCATTTCGTGGTAACAAGGCCGTTTTCGACCGGCACTCAATCACCTTGAAGGTACAAAAGACTATGGAATTGTACGTGTGACGTGTGCATCCTCGTAGAAAGATTTCTAGCTCCCGCAGAATGAAATTTAGACCAGAGCTAGAAGAAGTGTATTACAAACTACAGGTGAGGTTCTAACTCCCGACAGTTTCAACGGCCTGATACCGTTCCACCCTCCTTGAACGCTCTTCCTCCTTTCCTTTCCTTAATTGCGTCCAATCTCATATGCTCATTGCAATAATTAACCCAAACACGACCAAGAATCCATTGCAGCGAAGGAATGAGCAGGCTCCCCTGGGATCCGCATCCAAGGACGAAGAAGAAGCCATCAGCATTAGCATCGGCAATATCGGCATCCACATCTGTATCCAAATCCACCGCGGCGCAGCTTGTCCTGCGCCGCGGCGGGACGGCTGCGGCCAAGGACGAGAGCATCGAGTTCTTCTCCGCCCTACGGAAGTGCCAGCCTGATCATCACGTCTCCGGTCAAACCGGTGAGATCATCTGATCCTGAATTCTTGCTCTTGCCATCCATCCGTTTCGCTTGCCTCCGATGCTGAGATAAGAAGAAATTTGCAATGCAGAGCGAGGAACTCCCGACAGGAGGGGAAAGGCGAGGCGAGGATGCGACGGCAACGACGACGAGCTGCTATCGACGGAGATAGGGAAGCATGACTATGACTGGTATGGATGAATCGACGCAATGTGATGATTCCGAACGTTGAAATGTGGTGAGAAAAAAATGGACCTTCGTTTTTACATTTTGCACTGTATTGACAGGCTTCTGACTCCTCCGGCGTCGCCCCTCTTGTCCCCGGCGACGAGAGCCGCAGGACATCAGGTCTCCGCGGCGGTGACGAGCCGGCTGGCAAGGACTAGATCGGCGTCATGTGGGAAAAGTAATTCACGGGTACGCGCATGTGCCTCAGTTGCTCTTTGATCCATGTGTTTTCTGTTACAATGATATGTGATTCTTTAATTAAACATGAAACCGTGTTTCCCATTTGCTCTGGATGCATTCATGCATTTTGGGATTATAATGCAGCTAGCCCTGACACGCCGGGAGGACGAGAACCCGACGTCGAGGCTGGCGAGGAGAAGCTCAGCGACGCACTCCTCCGTCAACACGCCGGCGATTGCGTCGTCCGGTCGCCCATCGCACGTCAGAACATTGTCGTCGGCATCATCGTCGTCGATCAATACCGCAAGCAATGCGTCCGCGAGCTCTACGCCGCGGGGGTCCGCGGCGGCGAGCCCCCGCACGCTGGGCACAGCAAGAATCGCCGCGGCGACCGCTCGGTCCCGTCGCCTTGACAACGCACAAGCACGACAGGTCTCTGGCTCCGTCACGGGCCAACCCAAGGCGTCTCCGTCGTCCAACTCCGGGCTCTTGGCGCAGACGAGCACGCGGCCGCGGGCCACGACCGGTGCCTCAAGCCCGAGGACAACCAGCACCGCGACATCTCAGCAACCGGCACTGGCTAGACGTGGCTCCAACGCCGTGGCACGTTCGAGGCTCGCGATCCAGAGCATCACGTGGTCAACGGCGCAGGCCGCGTCTCCCGAACCGCAACCACGTGATGTGAGCACGTATGGCGCACGATCCAGAATCATCAAGCCGCGGCCGTTGCCGGTGGCCGCGAAGCAATGCAACGGCAACAGCTTGGCCGCGGTGAGCACGACGACTCAGACGTGGCCCCCGTCCCCGGCGGTCGCTGTCGCTCAGAGCGCACCGAGCAGGGACCCACTGGCAATTAGATCATCCAGGAACGGTGACGGCCAAAAGATCAATGTCGAGAAGGCCACGGCTCGTCGGACCGCCGGGATCGCCTCGGTCGCCATGAGGACTAGTCTCACGAGGACGAGCTCTCGGCAATTGACAAACACCAACGCGAAACTCACGGTAAATAAGAACGACGGCGCGCCGGCCTTCCGCAAACCGACGGTCCACCAGCGGAGCATCCGCTCCGTAGTGTCGAGAAGCCGCCTCGGGCTCATGGCCGCGACCTCCGACGCCGGCCCGGCCTCCAGGGGCCGGTTCACGTCTGAGAAAGGCAAGCTCACGGCCGCGGCCGCCGTGCGGGTCGCCGAGCCGGACGCGTTCCCGAGCACGCGGTACGACGCCATGCTGCTCCAGGAGGACCCCAAGAACCTCACGTGGCTGAACGGATGCGACGACGACGGCAGCAGCGGCGGCGCAGGTTCGGTCGAGGGCTCACTTGAACCGTTGGACGTGCCGGCCCCGGCCGGGATGAGCGGCACGGCGGTGCGATTTTGAATTTGGCGCCTTTTGATTTATGTACATGTGTTCAGGACGCGGATGGGCCGGAGAACTTGGATTTGCGTAAGAATTTCTCCGCGGTTGTATACTTATATTTACGGAATAATAAATAAATGAACCAGGAGGAGTCTCATAGGATGGGTTCTTGTGGAGCTGATGGCTTATACCTTATAGCTTAAATATTTGAATTTTAACTGTTCGTGAGAGGTAGTACTTATAGAAAAATAGTCGTATATGATTTTGACCGATATAACTAAACTCAGTACATTTTTTATTACAATCTTTTTATTGATCCCGTTTTAAAAAATGTGTCGCTTAAAAGTTAGTTATTATAAACAGTAAAAGCATAAGACGACTGAAAGTATGAGCAGCTAGCTGCAGGCCCGGCCCTGAGGGGGGGGGGGAGCGGGGCGGCCGCACCGGGCCCCCAATCCCCTATATACAAAGTATATATACTATGTATACTATCCCCCGTATACATAGTATATATACCTTGCAACAAATAGAAGGCATGGTTAAATACTTTAATACTTATAGAAATGAAGGGTTTGCTTCGAGTATGATCATTGCCAAAGATATTGCAGCTCAAATAAATGTAAAGCCATCATTTCCAGTTAAGCGGCGTGTTCTTAGAAAGAAACAGTTTAATGAAATTGATTGTGATGAAGCAGTTTTGCAAGCTGAGAAGGAATTTGAAGTTAATTATTTTTTGTTATGGTTGATATGGCAATCAATTCATTGAAAAGTAGATTTCAAGAACTCCGAACATTCGGAAGTATATTTGGATTTTTAATGAGTTCAACAACATTGAAGTCATTAGATCGAACTGAATTAAAAGAATGTTGTATAAAATTTGCAGAAACTTTCTCTCCAGATGGTTCATCTGATGTTGAGTTAAATGATCTAATTTCCGAGTTAAGTGTTATGCAATTGACTTTATTAGATAAACCAATGTCTGCTATGGAGATCTTTGAGTTTGTCAGAGAAGCGGATTGTTATCCTAATATTTCTATTGCTTATCGGATTTTATTTACTATGCCTGTGACTGTGGCATCAGCTGAAAGAAACTTTTCAAAGTTGAAATTGTTGAAGAATCATTTAAGGTCAACAATGTCTCAAGAGAGGTTAAACGGTTTGGCAACTTTATGTATTGAGAAGAAATTATTGGATGAGATTGGTATCAATACCATCATCAATGACTTCGCATCTAGAAATGTTAGAAGAAAATTTTAAGGTAATATCTATAAACTCTTTGATATGAATTTTTCTTTAATACATAACGCATTTTAAGTGTTTGTTGGTAAAATTAGATACATATATATGTGTGTATGTAGATTTATATTTAGATATTTATACTAGATCCTCTATTTCTAGTTTCGCCCCAGACCCCTAAAATCCCAGGACCGGCCTGGCTAGCTGACATAACAATGTGCATCGAGCACTACATATGGGCAAAACTGCTTTGTTTACCTCAAACTATCATAGGCGTTTCACTGTTGTACGCAATATACTCTCCAGATAAAAAAAAACACGTCCTTTTGGATATTTAGCTTGAATATATAAAAATTATATATGTAGATTTATCTCAAAAAGTACTTTTATTTCATGATAATTATATTAGGTTTTATAGATATATTACACGAAAAATTAGTGATCAAAATTATAATTCGAATACCGTGTCAATACCTAAAAGGATGTATTATTTAACCGGAGGGAGTATATACGTCAGTTTGGTTATTTATCACCGGTGTGCAGAAGTTTCGCTGTGCGAGGCTGCCTATCAATATGAGCATCAAAAGAATGCGTGGAGAGCATGCTATTATGCCTTTTTCTTTTTGCAAAAAAATGTGTTAGACGAAGTTTGGTTCGTTTTCCAAAAATTTTCACAGCCCAGTTCTGTCATAGGGAACAGTTCACACCACACTCTGGGAAACTAAAGATGCTTGCGCGGGATGCTACAAAGGCTCCATTTCAAATAGCTTTTAGTTTCTAGCTTTTAACTTTTATAAACTAAAAACCATTTAGAATACATTGGCTTCTTAATATATCTTTCTTTTCCTTTTCACTTTTTGGTTTGTGTTGTCCGTAGGGATATAACAATAATTTTTATTGTTCCTCTTTCTTTAATATTTTCTTTTAATTAAATAACTCAGAAAAAACTAACAACAACTATAATACTATTTCAACCAAAAACTATAAGAAAAATCCGAATTGAACAGCGCAAAGATTCTTTGGTTCCTAAACAACAGTTGTTGGGATAGTTCAGCTGGGGGAGGGTCAGACTGGAGATCTGAAGATTTTTCTCTTTTTTAGACAATTTAGTCACAATTGTGATCCATTGTGATGTACTTTTGTGACATCTAGACTTGTATGCAAAATGTTTTGAACTTGTCAAGACACGTAGGACTATTGCCGGTAATCAGAGGGAGGTGTCAATGGAGCCAAAACATTTTTTCCTTCAAGTATCCCACCTTTCACATCGAAACTCCAAACAACTTGAAACTAGACACAAGGCTAGAACAACACCTCAAGAAAATAAACCACCAAGAGAATCAACAAGAACCTCTCAAAGTTTCAATCTTTCCACTCTTGAACTAGAGAGACACCAAAATTGAACTAAAAACAAAAAACCATGGTTGAGAGTGGCTCGTGGAAGGAATAAAGCGAACAAGGTTATGGATGATATCCACATGTCCTTGCACTCCAAAACCACAGCAAGAACCAAGCTAAAACCCCATGAAACTCGAAACCTCAGGAATCATACTTTCAACAAAAACCGAGTAACTTCAGGAACTTACTTCAAAATGCCTAGATAGATGAGATCTGAGCTCCAAGAGCATAAGCCTCTCATACGCATCCTTGAAACCAAACAAATCTAATAAGAGTGCTACTGACATTGTGGGTCCAATTACTAGAAGCAGGGCTAAGCAACTAGAGAAGGAAATGCAATCCTAGGTGAACGCTAACCTTGCTTTAATTAATTTTGAGATTTCAGATCATGCTGTACTTCCAAGTGCTTGTTTTATTATTCTTAGGAATGATGGATAATACGAGAGCATAGCATATTTGGAGCTGGATATACCAAGAATATAAAAGGAGAGAAGAAAGATTAATTCTGCAAGCAATTGAGGCATCTATACATAGCCAGGAATTCTAAGCATCAATTAATTTTCTGTCCACCACTTGGCAAATGCATGCATGCATGCATACGAGAGAAGTCTAAGCATTAAATTTCTGGAATGGAAACACAGGAGTTCACTTTAGCTTCTAGGAGCCTAAATTAGCAATATATATGTCTATGTATGAAAAGCTTGAGGGATTTTTGGACTTCGTATTTTTTAGACTAGACACTTGTGACAATATGATCTCGAGTGAGTCTTGACGAGGCAAGGCAATCCACGCTCGTTATGATCGGATGGTACGATTAGGCATGACCGTAACCCAACCCTTATTCTCTTCTAGAGTGTTGGTTTGCAGCAATCCAAGTCTAGTTTTTCTTCCTCTTGGTGATATCTTTCTGTTCTATCTACTTAAAGTGCATGTTCCCTTCGGATTTTGCGGATGGTAACAACTAACACATACCTTATGTATTTGACAGTGAATTGATGATTATCTGAGTAATTAAACATTAAATCAGTGAAATATATGTAATAAACAATAGGAAAATGACGTGCCACTTTGAACACATCAGGCGCCAGCGACAACGGTGGCACTTGATACTGACCACATCGTGGTTGAACAACCCGTGAAGACTGACATGTAGAAACTTCGCTTTCCTACCGTAGACGAGGTTTTCGATGGAATGCTAAGCACTCATGAAGGTGTTGATTTGAAACATGGGGCAGGTTCTCTCTGTCACTATTCAACAAATGTTTTATACAGTAATGTTGGCAGTGCTTCATCAAGTGTTTGGTGCATATGGAGTGGTCCAAAAGATAATTGCCATTAGTAAGCTAGTGTGTTGTCAAGTGCTAGTCCAGTATCACACGGAAGTGTTGTACAAGAAATGAGAGCTTTGCATAGGAGGTGCATCTATGAGAGCTTTGCATGGGAAGGGCATCTATGATGGGTGTTGTTAGTTGGACATCAGGGGTGCTGATAAGAGGGAGTTGCATATGCTGGGCAATGCTTCTTGCATGCATAGTGAGCCATCATCAGTGATTGCCACACCAAAGAAGTCGTCAAAATTTGATGGCACTAATCCAAATAGGCAGCCTAAAGATTGTGAGGCTTACTTCAAGCTGTACAAGATTCATCAAGTGTTTTGGATTGTAGTTACCGAGATGAATGTGATAGACAACGCTGCTCTTTGGTTGCAAGCTCACAAAAACAAGATATGCTTTATAACCTTGGGAGGATTTATGTGCTGTGATGTATAATGGATTTGACCCTAGCACTGATCAAAAGCAATCGGAGAGTGTTGAGGAGTGCCCAGGAGTTGAGGATTACAAACTTCTTAATGTGCAGGCATTCCCAACTCAAGACACTATTGCTGTCTCAAGTGTTCGATAAAATGATGGAGGTATGAAGAGCAAGTCCAAGAAGTCAGAGTGTGGGTACATGCCATGTCGCACTATCAAGTGGGCATCACGGGTGCATGCAGGCTATCGCCCCGTGTGGTGGTCCATCAGATGAGGTATGGCAGTGTTGTACACAAGATCAATGACATGATCACTGGTGTCGATGGCATGTTGGTATTCCTAGAGCTTGATTCAGATGTTTGTCAAGTGCATGAGGAAAGGATTGACCAGGCCAAAGATGATAACTTGAGCAAAGTGCTGCTATCCAAGAGGAATGAGGTATATTACCTTGCTTGTAATGCCACTGAATTCTACATGCAGTGCTTCGACCACCCCTATGCGGTCTGCTACTTCTTCCCTAGTGATATCAAGTTGGGTCATGGCATCATGAGCTATGCCACTCTTGATGTAAGACAAGGTGAAGGACCATGTGAGAAGGTCTCGTTTAATATTGCGATGAACCATTACAATGTTTGTGAAGTGGTCAATTGGTTTTGCAAAGATTGCATTTGATTTGTCCTATTTTCTACAAGTGTCAGAAAAATCGAAACTACCGCATGTGTTTATGAGGTAGTACCATAAAGTGGTAATACTGGCGTTGTGAGCATGGTAGTTCCCCTTGAACGGTAGTTTTGGTCTAAGCAGCAGAATGTTTTTTCCAGAGAGGTCTAGTTTGGAATAGCAAGGTGCAGAAGTACCACTTTGAGGAGCAGTGGTACTGGCATTGTAAGTGCGGTACTACCGATCTTCCCAGAAAAACAGAGTTTTGTGATTTGAGTCATAAATTAAGTTGGGTTGACATGGGTCATTAGATTGAGGGTGCATGATGCATATCTTGGCTAATGTCGGTCAAATTATGAAGAACTTGTGTCTGGAAACGATTTCTTTGTCTTTGGATGTGTTGAGTCGTTTGGGGTCAATTATGGTCAACGACGCTGATTGGGGTTAGGCTCATGGAGAAGTTGAGGTCCAGAACGATCAAGGATGCTGGGTAAAATAGTGAACTCAAGCATGGCACAAGAAAAACGAAAAATATTGAAGGCGAATTCGAACACTAGGATGGTGCCATGTGGCTTACACAGCCAAGTGAGCCGTGGTTCGGTGGAACCGGGACGGGAGAGACTTGGCGACGCGTAGCAAGCTAGTAGTGCACATACATATGGAAAGCATGGCAATTGCTTGTAGTGGTTGGTGATGACCGGGTCAAGGAAGAAACCATTTTGGATCAAAACCGCGGTGCATGGATGATGCATTGAAGAGTGGTTTAGGTCAAGGTAGAGCTGGTTTGATCAAGGCGAATCAAGGTTAAGGATTTAGCGGATATAAACTTATGCGCTTTGAAAAACGTGCATAAGTGAACTTGTGTAAATAAAATTCGTGTGTATAGGGTTAATGGGTTTTCCCATTATAATAGTGGATAGTATCCACTAAGGTGAATAGGTGGCTGGTTGACCACCTATAAAATGGGGTTAGGATGGAGACATGTGAAGTTAACCATCCAACACATCTTTTGTGCTTTCTTCTCTAGGTTTAGGGTTAGGGTTTGAGAGTGGGTATCTTTGGTGCTCTTTATCCTCTAAGGTGGAGTGGCTATAAAACCTACATTCTCAAGTAAGCAATACATCAATTTTTGTGTAACTCTTGAATCCTTTTTGTTTTTGATTGATGTGCTTGACTTGTGGTTGGTTTGATCTCTCTTTTTTCCTTCTTGTGATCTTGCTGTGCCAAGGACATGTAAGAGATGGAGATAATCCTTGAGAATACATCTCCATCCATCTAGCCACTTTGATAATAAGATTCACAAAAAAAACTCAGTTTTGCTTGACTTTGGCCTCCTTGATCCATCTCTTGATTCGAGAGTTTTTGGCTTGGTTCCTATGGTGATCTAACTTGTTGTGATGTATGGGAACACATCTAGACTCTTCTTGGTCATCATCATCATCCCACAAGCAGGTTATATTCACCGATTTTGGTTTTACCTCGATTTTGGTGCAACCTTTCAACAAGCTAAAAAAAGGTCTCAAGTTTGACCATGATATTCGTGATCATTTATTGGAATAGGTTCACAATACCCTAGAGAAGATCCTTGCAAAATTTCATATCATTTAGATCTACGAATCAAAAGTTCCATCGATTATTGGTTTTAAACTTGTGCTAAAATTTTTGTTCACCGAGGAAAGGTAGTATCGCTGTGCAAACAGAGGTACTTCCGAAAATCGGAAGTACCTCAGTGCAAACAATGGTACTTCCGATTTTGTTGATTTTTCTCCAAAATTTCAGCATCGTCTCCTTGTCATCTTGTGGTAGTTTCTCATCCTAATCTTCATAACTCTGTAGTTATTAGAGTGAAGGATGATGAATACTTAGGGGAAAGTTTAAAAGCAACATTTACCCTATTCTGTTGCCGTATTCAGTCTTTTACAAGGAGTAGGTGGTGTTTGTTTGATGCTCGATGAAGTGCATTTAGCCTTGGAGAATCTGGAATGGAAAGTGTTGATCATGTCCTTGACAAGGCTCCACCATGGAGAGAATGTTTCAGCCCTGGAAATAGTGAACAGCAACAAGAGCTATGTAAGGAGGGCTTCAATACTGGACTGCTAGTGTGCAGGTCGTCTGGGCGGAGGAACAATAAATTATCTATTAGATTACCATGGATGGGGTCCACCGGAGCAATTAGCTTGGACCTTGTTGATGGAAGCGTGTATTAAAACAGTTGGGTAACCGTCCATGTAAGTGGCTATGAGGAATTGATGGCAATTGTGTGGAGCGACAGGATGGCCATGCAAGAATTGTTTGGGGCGAGGAATCTACTGCAACCTTGGCCACCTCCCACACTAACTCTTTACTGTGCAGATTTTACAAGAGGTGCACAGAAATCAGGTTATGCAACATTTTCAGTGTTGTTCATTGCTTCCTAGTAAACACATGCCTCAGTGTTCAGTTTCGGCATCCAATTTGCTATTTTAAGAACATGTGTTTGCTGAGGTGTGCCCAGGTGCATTAGTAAGAACCAATATAATTGATAAGGTGACTGCAACTAAATATAGCACCAGGAATTCAGGATATCTCATGGCACTCTCAGTATGCTAGTGGATCTCGTATCTAAAGAAAGCAACAAATATCAAATGGCAGTTGTGATTCCTCTAATGTTTATTGATCATAGCACTGACAAGGAGATGAAACCTCATGTTGCACACACTTGGTGGAATTCTGAAGCTCTAGAATGTTGGGCTGGTGGCTTATTGCTGATCATATTTATGGTTTATGCTCGAGACCAGCCAATCGAGGCTATGGACGGCGGGATTTGTTATCTAATTGCAGAAATGTTCCACTATTAGTTGGCATTTTGTTGATGCACTCGTTGATTCAGTTAAGGGGCTACAATGTTTATGCGACCGAGGTTAACGACGAATTACAAGTACCATGGGATCCCGAAGGCTTCAATCCTCTTTGTCACAGGATGGTAAAGAAAGGTAATTCAGTCTAGCCTCAAGTGAATAGGGTTGGTCATGTAGTGGCACGCAAGCCGTTCCTGAATTCAACAACTTGGGGACAAGCTGTTTCTCACAGCAAGAGTAATGTCACACCTGTGAGGAGGAAGCATTGACAATTGGGGTTAGGGAGATAAGGGGTGCGTTCTTTTAGCTGCGGTTGATGGCTAATCTTGTTGTGGTGTATAGTATGTCGAGTACTCGTGTGTTCGAGTACTGTGTAATCGTGTGTCGAGTACCCATATATTTGAGTACTGTGTAGTCAGTATGTCCAAGAACTGTGTAGTCGGAGACTCCGGAGTACTGTAACAGTCGTAGTCATCAGCCGAGCTGCATAGTAGTCGTAGATACAATGAACTAGTCGTAGCAGTCACAATCGTTAGTCGAGCTATGTAGTAGCCATAAGCTACGGTAACTGGTTAGTAGTCGAAGTTATAGTAACCAGTCAGTGCTTGTAAGCTACAGTACCCAATCGATGCTTGTAAGTTGAGTAGCAGCCGTGGTCGAGACGCAGTGGTCGAAGAGGGACTCGAAGTTGGTTAGGTCTGTGTGCAATCGTAGACTTGGTCAGGTAGCAGTGTGTATGCACTAGTTGTATCCACTAGTTGTGTTAGTTGGTTAGTGTAGCGAGGCTTTCGGTTAGTGCATAGTGTGCGAATCGTGTGGATCGTGGAGAAGGTCCCAGACGGTGGCGTGAGAATATGTTCTAGTTGTTAGCTAGTGGACTTAGTGCATGTGTGAGGCTTATTTAAGCTAGGTAATCTATTGAGCAATTTGAGAAAATTGAGTGAATAACAGAGAAGGAAAAGAAGATGTGCGTCACCGCAAAAGAAGTCCCTCCTGTGTTTATTCGTCTTCCCTACTCATGTGCGTGTGTCGTTCCAAGGAAGAAAGCATGTGTGTGTTTTCTCCCGATGAGTAACGATCAGAGCTGATGTGTTCAATTCTAACATTTGGTATCAGAGCCTCAAGGTCCCAGGGGCTGAGCCGAGAGGCTACTGCAGCTGACTGTGTGTCGGTCGATGGCAACATGCGTTCGGGTCGGCGTGATGGCGCACACAGCGGCATGCGTTGAGCGGAGGTGCACAGGGTGTCGGCAACAAGCTGGCTGCAGCACCAAGCACCCAAGAACACGACAATGGGGGTCTGTGCGACCACGGCAAGGTCGATTATGTACCGGCGTCATATGCGACGTGCATAGTGACGATCTCAACGGCGAAGAGCAACAAACGGTGCCGGTGCGGACATAACATGAGAAGAGTCGGTACTTGATATCGACAACCGGTAAGGCAAGATGTTGTTATGTGTGGTAAGATAATGCCAGTGTCAGATGTGTGTGGGCCTGATCCATGGGCGCTGGGCCCTAATGGTCGAAGTGTGTGGGTGAGTATAAGAGGGAATCATGTATTTTGAGGAAACCAAACGATGAAATGAAATGTTGAGTTCTATCTCTACAGTTCTTCTTCCCGGTCCCCTTTCTATTTCTTGTACGTTCCGATTCCCAATTCGTCCCTTCCCAGTCTGAAGTGATCGTTCTTGATGATCCTAATCGTCTTCTGTGGGGGGACGGGCTCGACGACCACCGAGCTTCTTGGGGCTTTTGCCTGCTTTCTTACTGCGAGCACGGTGCAGCCCCTGCATCAGATCAGATTGGCTCCTTCAAACGACCTTCACGTTCTGGTGTATCTTGACAACTTTTGAAGATCACACTACAAAACTTATTTCCTGTCTTGAATTAGGGAACACCTCTAGGCGCCATGGTTGAAGACGACTCCAACTGTCCAGCAGCGGCTCCAACAGAAAGGAGAGCAATGCCCAGGCCCATTTTCGTATCAGGCCAAGCACATCGAAACTGTGCTTACTCGCATTCGTTAAATGCTGTGAGTTTGCTCTAACGCCAAGATGAGGTAGCAAGCAAGATCCCCCCCCCCCCCCTCTTAACTATGTTTTCGAGTTTATTGGAGGGAAAAGGGTTGTGAGTTTCATTACTCCATTTGAGAGCTCTAGTTTATTATACTTTCCAGTGATTTAGCTTCTTTACCATAGTCTCTGTCAGTTGGTCAATTACGATTTTGATGATTTTAGGAACTTGATTAGATCCCACTCGGTTGGGCTGAAAAGCTGTGGTTGGATGAAATCAATTGAGACTTTTAGAGCTTCGGTAGAACACTGGTGAGGGGTGTGAGGACCATGCCTCGCTCGCGCTGCCCAACATTAGATTTTTTTTCATGGGTCACCACTGCACACCAGTGCCACCGAGTGTTATTCAAATTTCCAGAGGGCAAGGGCAAACTAGTCCATAAATTATTGTCGACGGTCAATGATTGCTGTTTTTATCTTGTAAAAAATGGAATACTATGTCTCCATTCCATAGGAGTTAATGGATCTGTTCTTTTTATTTTGGTTTATATTTTTGGGTTGTGATTTTTAAATTATTTATGAGACAGTGCGAAATAATAGAAACTCATGTGTAATTTTGATCAATATAAATATAGTCGCTATAGTATATGCTATAATTAACTTATAGACCTCGTTCTGAAAAGATATTTTTTTGTAAGTTATTTAATATAGAAAAGTTGAAAAATAGTTTCTAAAAACTAAAAAGGAGATGGCCAAACACATGCTTACTTCAAATCCTACGTACGTATGTTATTACATGCTACAAAAGTAGTATAAGACTCTCCTGCTTGATTAAGACACACAAACCAATTCTTAGCCTAACGAATCCAATTTGGGAACACTAGCGACTAAGAGCAAGTTTAATAAGGCTGACTGTGCTAGCTACAAGGGAATCCATGTCAGCATAGTCCTATGTGGAGGGGAGAGAAAAGGAGAGAGAGAGCCAAGCCGACTCCCGTGCAAGAGTCAGGCTATAGCACAGGAAAAGATGCATTATCCATGCATGTACCCATAGAACTAATTGCTATACCAATGCATGTATTAAATTATCAATACTCATGTATGTATTAAATGATTGAGAGCTCTTGTGGAGACAACTTAGGCCCCGTTTGGCACGGCTCCACTTCACAAGTGGAGCTGTTTTTTTAACTTCACAAGTGGAGTTGGGTGAAGCTACTTTTTTCAGCTCCACCCAAGGAGCTACTTTTGTCTCAGCAGGTTTTAAGGGACTCCTTAGGTGGAGCTATTTTGTTGTACCCCGTTTGGCACAAAACGGCTCCAAACAGCTCCAGGAGCCGGTGGTGGAGCTGTGCCAAACGGGGCCTTATAGCCAGCTTATTGTATGAGTTGACTGCATCATTATCTTTTGATGACGTGGAAATGTATTGGAGGTAGCAGCTATCTGTACTATTAAACTTGCTCTAATAACGATGTGCCGCACACGCACGCATGCATGTATGCACACAAGGTTTATAATTAATTTTGCCATGTCGCTGTCCAAGGTTCCCTCTGCTTGTTTGCGTGAGTACTATTCTTATGTATGTATAAATAAAAGGAGTGTCTATGCAACATTCATATATTTTTTATTAAAATTAGTCAAAAAAATTTTGCTCTTGGATCAAAATCCAACAGTCCAGTTATCTCTCACCATCTCACATATAACTCTCCCTTCACCTCCTAACCCTAATCTCTTTCTCCTTACTCTCAGCCGTCATTGCCCCTGTCTCTCCCTACTCATCGAGGCCACTCCAGCATTGGTGAGGCCTGCTGGCGACCTCCTTCCCCACAGCTACCACATCTTGATGCGCTGCCGGCGTCGAGGGCCACACCGATGCCGCCCGCCACCTCCTCCATCGCTGCCTCCCCTGTTCTTCCACGTCTTCGATGGCGCCCCGCCCCCGCCCTCCTTCCCCGTCTTCAACAGCTAGTGCCACCAAATCCACCTCCGTCGCTCATTGTTCTCGTCGCACCCGCTGCCTCCACCGCCCAGTGCCCTCCCCTAAGCCTGCAGCTGAGGTGGAGCCACCACCGCCTTGCCGCCCACCGCCTTGCCTCTGTCACCCCGGCCTCTCTCTAAAACTCTAGGCTCCGATGAACCCAAACCTGTAACCCGGTTAACCCGAACCCTAATCCAGTGAACCTCAGCCCTAACTTGCCACCGTCGCGTCGCTGCCCACCGTTGTGCCTCCGCCGCCCCGGCCTCCCTCTAAATCTCTAGGCTCCAGTGAACTAAACCTCTAACCCGGTTAACCTGAACCCTAATCCGGCGAACATTTGCCCTAACTTGCCACCACCACCACCGAATATGAAGATCCCGTCGGTCGGGACATGAATCTCCAAGTGAAATCATTAGGTCAAAAATTCGACTTATTTCACCAAAAAAATTATGAGGCAGATGTCTGTCACTTTCGATAAATAAATGTGATTGCATTAATATATCTAGGGTTAATTAATTGTCTTTGCCCTTGCTTCAACTCAAAGCGAGGAATATTGTCACTGGATGAAGTCGCTGTAAGACCTAGACAATGATCTTGACGGCCGACTCGATCACGCACGTGACAGCTAACTCTCTCGTTTTTTAAGAGAGCAGTAGGACCAAGCCGGTCTGTCGTAGGGATGGCCCCCACCTAAACCCAGCAGGCCTGGCAGGAAATTATAAGGCCCAGAATAGGCCATGTGTAATGACATAACTGCCCCCAGAGGGGATAACCAGATGTAAGGGTATAACTGTAAAAGCACTCCTCATGCGTGTATATATATGAGTACAGGCCATGGGGAGAACCCAGGCCATGACACTTATCTTCATCACTCTCCACTACCATCTCTCTCTCTGTTTGGTCTGTAGCCACAACAATTGGCGCCGTCCGTGGGGAGGATAAGGACAAGCCTGAAGACCGAAGAAGAAGGATGGCACCGAAAAAAGCTTCGTCGGCGGCGGCGAAGGGAAAGAAGGCGGCCGGACCGGAGCGTCGTGTGAGTACCAGGGCTTCGGCATCGGCAGCGGCGAGCACGGGTGGCGACGCAGGCGCGGTGGCCGAAGACGTCGACGTTCGCGCGGTGACGACCAACCTCGTCACCGGCACCGCGACGACCAACCCCGTCACCGGCATCGCGACGACCAACCCCGTCACCGGCACCGCGACGACCAACCCCGTCACCGGCACCGCGACGACCCGCCCTGTCACCGGCGTTGCGGGGACGGACCCCGCGGTCGAGGACGTCGACGCGGGTGCGGCGACAGCCGACCCCGCCGACGCAACAATAGCCGACCTCGCCACCCCCACCGCAACCCTCGCCGGCGGCGCGGACCGGGCGGTTCGAGGTAGCCACGACGGAGCGACCGGTAGCTCGGGACCTCGCGACGCGGTCGTCCCCACGCCGATCCGCCCGTTGGGAGTACCGGCGACCCCGCCTGCACAGGCGGTGGAAAGTGCCCTGCTGGCGGCCCTCAACGCATTCCAGCGGGAGCTCGGGGACCTTCGCGGAGCCGTCAGAGATATGCAAGAGGCTCGGAGTCAGCAGGCCGCGCCAGTAATCGCGTCCAAGCCCACGCCGGAGAGGGCGGACAGTCGCGAAGCCCCCACGTCTAGCCGCGTGCCGCTGCGGCGCGTAGATCCGGAGTCCCCGCTTTCGGCGGGGCTGCAGCAGGCGGCATGGCCTGAAGACTTCAAGTTTCCTAGCGCCATCGACTCGTACAAAGGCGACACGGACCCCCGTGAGTTCGTGCGCGTATACGAAACCGCGATCGAAGCCGCGGGCGGAGACGACACCACGAAGGCGAAGGGACCCCCCCTCGCGCTGCAAGGAGTGGCGCTCTCTTGGTTCTTTACCATAAAGCCGGGCTCCATCTACGCGTGGGAGCAGCTTCGCGTCCGCCTTCACAACAACTTCCAAGGAAACTACGTCGACCGAGTCGACGCGGACCAGCTCTTTGCTGTGAAGCAAAAACCCTCGGAGAAGCTCCGGGACTACTTCAAACGCTTCGCCAAGATTCGATGCCAAGTGAAAGACGTCAACGAAACCACCATCGTTAATGCAGCCATACAGGGCCTTCGTCCGGGCCCGATGGCCGAGTACAATGCGCGAAAGCCAATCAAGACGGTGGCGAAGCTCTTCGACAAAATGAAAGAATATGCCAGGGCGGAAGAAGACGCGCGGCGAAGGCAAGGTGACGACTCCGACACCAACCAGGCCGGAGCCTCGGCAAAAGCCGAAGATCCGCCGAAGGGCGGTTCTTCGAAGGGAAAACGTAAACATGAGTCGTCCAGGGATGCGCCCGGTCACAGGGACGCCTCGCATAAGGAGTCGTCCGATCAGCCCAAGCGCGGCCAGCAGAGGTCGAGGCGAAACCGGTACGTCCTCGACATTGAAGGCGGTTCCGACGAGGGTGCTCCCGCGGGCCGAGGCGGTCGGGGGCGCCGTGGCCGGGGCCGCGGCCGTGGCAGGGGCCGCGACGATAAGGGTCGTGGAGATTACGACGACCAGCACCAGGGACTGTGGTGCGTAGTCCACGGCCGCGGCAATCATGATACCCGCACCTGCACCTCCATCGCGGCGCTCCGCGACAACGTCGCTAGGGACAGGAACCCAGAGACACGTCCGCCTGCGGTGGCCCACGTCCAATTCCCGTACGAGGCCCCCGTGCAGGTATAGGTGCAAGGGATGCAACCCCAGGAAGGCACCTTACGGATCCAAGCTCACGTACAGCAGCCACGGGAGGGTCTCCTGTCGCTGCAGGCTCCGGAGGCAACCCACCGCAGGATCATTAACGTCATATCCGGAGGCTCTGCGCTGGAATTCGCCTCAGCACGGCAGCAGAAGGCCTATGCGCGAAGACTACATCACGTGGCGGCATACCCAGCGCAAGCACCGCCGGATTGGGCGCAGCACGAAGTTACATTCACACCCGACGACGCCCAGGGTGTGGACTTCCCTCATCAGGACCCCCTGGTCATCCGGGTCACTATCGTGGGATGCGACGTGGGGCGCGCCTTGGTGGACGGCGGTAGCTCCGCGAACGTATTGTTTGCGGCGGCCTTCGACCAGATGGGGATCCCTCGAAGCCGCCTAGGGCCCTCGGGAATCCCACTGCAGGGCTTCGGGGGACAGCCCCTGCGGGCGCTGGGCCAAATAGGTCTTCAAGTCTCCTTCGGCCAAGATGACAATGTGCGGGCCGAAGATGCCACCTTCGACGTGGTCGACCTTCCGTACCCCTACAACTCCATATTAGGGCGCCCAATCCTCAACTCCTTCGGCGCGGTACCACATCACGGCTATCTATGCATGAAGATCCCGGGTCCCCGGACCATCATCACCGTCCGAGGCGACCAGGATATGGCCCGCCGCATCGAGCCAGGTACCAGGTGCCCGCGTCGCGAAGCCCAACGGCGCTCCTAGAGCTGGCGTCACAGCGCGGAGGTCCTCGGAGCCATTCAGAGGCGCCTTGACGGGCCCGGCAGATGTCTAGCGACTAGAGGCTTCGGCCGCACCAAGGGCAAACGGTTAGTATATCCATCCCTTGTAGTTGCTCACCCGCGCAAACGGGGATGTAATGAAGATCGCCGTTTGTCGCTAATCTTTCTTCATCACGCGCAAGTACGCGGTGAAGGCGCGCGCAGGCTTAGCCAGCGCGCGCGTTCCCGCAGTATAAATCAAAGACGCACGTTCGCGTGTGCACTCGCCGTAGCCAAAAGGTGATGGGCCTGAGTATAAACAAAGACGCACGTTCGCGTGTGCACTCGCCGTAGCCAGGGGTACGGGACTGAGTATAAATCGAAGTCGCACGTTCGCGTGTGCACTCGCCGTAGCCAAAAGGTGACGGGCCTGAGTATAAACAAAGACGCACGTTCGCGTGTGCACTCGCCGTAGCTAGGGGTACGGGACTGAGTATAAATCGAAGTCGCACATTCGTGTGTGCACTCGCCGTAGCCAAAAGGTCACGGGCCTGAGTATAAACAAAGACGCATGTTCGCGTGTGCACTCGCCGTAGCCAGGGGTACGGGACTGAGTATAAATCGAAGTCGCACGTTCGCGTGTGCACTCGCCGTAGCCAAAAGGTGACGGGCCTGAGTATAAATAAAGACGCACGTTCGCGTGTGCACTCGCCGTAGCCAGGGGTACAGGACTGAGTATAAATCGAAGTCGCACGTTCGCGTGTGCACTCGCCGTAGCCAAAAGGTGACGGGCCTGAGTATAAACAAAGACGCACGTTCGCGTGTGCACTCGCCGTAGCCAGGGGTACGGGACTGAGTATAAATCGAAGTCGCATGTTCGCGTGTGCACTCGCCGTAGCCAAAGGTGACGGGCCTGAGTATAAACAAAAGACGCATCGGGGGGACGCCCTCGCGCGCACCGGTCTACGGACTTTAAATAAGACGTAGCGTCGAGGTCCGCCTCCGCACGCACCAGTCTACGGACTTTAAATAAGACGTAGCGTCGAGGTCCGCCTCCGCACGCGCGAGTCTCCGGACTATAAAGAAAGACGTAGCGTCGAGGTCCACCTCCGCACGCACCAGTCTACGGACTTTAAATAAGATGTAGCGTCGAGGTACGCCTCCGCACGCACCAGTCTACGGACTTTAAATAAGACGTAGCGTCGAGGTCCGCCTCCGCACGCACCAGTCTACGGACTTTAAATAAGACGTAGCGTCGAGGTCCGCCTCCGCACGCACCAGTCTACGGACTTTAAATAAGACATAGCGTCGAGGTCCGCCTCCGCACGCGCGAGTCTCTGGACTATAAAGAAAGACGTAGCGTCGAGTTCCGCCTCCGCACGCACCAGTCTACGGACTTTAAATAAGACGTAGCGTCGAGGTCCGCCTCCGCACGCGCGAGTCTCCGGACTATAAAGAAAGACGTAGCGTCGAGGTTCGCCTCCGCACGCACCAGTCTACGGACTTTAAATAAGACGTAGCGTTGAGGTCCGCCTCCGCACACGCCAGTCTACGGACTATAAAAAGGTGAAGCGTCGAGGTCCGCCTCCGCACACGCCAGTCTACGAACTATAAAAAGGCGAAGCGTCGAGGTCCGCCTCCGCACACGCCAGTCTACGGACTATAAAAAGGTGAAGCGTCAAGGTCCGCCTCCGCACACGCCAGTCTGCAAACTATAAAAAGGCGAAGCGTCGAGGTCCGCCTCCGCGCCGTTTTAAGGAACCCTTGCGCAGCTACTTCGCCAACAGTGCGTGTCAAGCGCGAAGATCTCGTCCCCGCGCAGCATGCGGCGCACCGGTAAATCCAAAGTGGCATCAACACAGCGCATATCCTAAAATGCCAGAAGATCTACATACCGGAAAACTCACAAGTACAATGGTCCGGCAACATCCTTGCCGCTCTAAGCCGCTATCCCGCGGGTTCGTCCTTAACGCGCGCTAAAGCTAGGGCCCCGCTCGAAGAAGGTCGGCCCGCCCAAAAGTCCAGCGACTCTTCGGCCCTTCGCCAGCGTCGAAGGCGTTGCTGGGTTGGAAGGTCGGCCGCAAGCAACTGGCCCCAGCAAGGAAGCTGCCCAGGATATAGGCGAAAGTCAGAATAAACGCAGCAAGTGTGTACTCCATTCGCAAAGAGAGGGAGCAGTACAACACACCCCTACACCTAGGCACCGCGACATCAGACCTGCGGGTTCCCGGCGCCTTCGGAGGGCCCAGCGTCGCCCTCGCCGCGTCGAGGGACCCCGTCCAGAAATTGGCCGAGGCTCCCCGTCCCGTAGAGCGACTTCCGGAGCTCGATCCGAGCAGCTTCCGGCCCGACGTAATCCCAGATCCGGTCGAAGAAGGGCCCGAGGGCACGGCGAGCGGAGCGGACGGCGCCGGACATTACTCCGGCCCCGCCAGGTATCTCCAGCTAGGGGTCATCCAGCCCGGCGACGTGCGTACAGCCGCGGTGCTGGAGGAGCGCGCACACCAAGCAGGCCGAAGTGTACGCGCAGTGGGTGCCAAAGGACGTCGCGGCGCAGCGCGCGACGTTGGCGGCATCCCCGACCCAGCGGAGGGTCCGAGACAACTCCTCCGGGCCAAACGCGCGGTCCGGCACCTCAGTTACCAGCCCTTGAAGATGGCTCTCCAGCGCTTGCATGGCGTCCCACGCAACCACCGAGGCGTCGCCCAACGTCTGGTTACGCTCCGCTAGAGTCAAGGCAAGCTCGCCTTTTTCCTTCTCTAGCGTGGCGACCTGCGCCAGGAGCCCGTCCCGCTCCGCCGCAAACTTTTGTTCAGCAGCTGCCACGGCCGACTCATGCGCTGATGCAACAAGTCCCTCGGCGTGTGCCCTCGCTTCGGCACATTCCGCTTCCAGCTGGCGGATGCGGGCGTCCTGGGCAGAGCGGGCTCCAGAGGCTTCGCGTAGCTCCTCGACGGCCCGCAGCCTATCCTCGAGCGCCGTTCGGCCGCGAGCATGGGCCGTTTGCAAGGCCTGCCCCAGCACAAGTGTCTGCAGAAGGGAAAGACTTAGCAAGCTCAGCCAGCCCAGGCGTCGTCGTATGAAGCACTTACCCTCACCCCAGACACCTCGAAGGCGTCTTCGAGGCGCCCCGCCTCATAGGCCTGCAGCGCTTGAGGGTCGACGCTGGCGGCCGCGTCATTCACAATCCCGCGCCACGCCCTCAGCGTCTCCGGGGGCGGCACGAAGTCCACGGGGCTTGTGCACGCGGAGGTCTCGTGTTCTGCCAAGCGCTCCCTCTCCGGAATGAGGAACGTTGCAAACAGGGATGCAGGTGAGCACGGCAAGGCATAGAGTCATACACCAGAGTAAGCTAAGCCACCGTACCCTCGGTAGCAGAAGGAACGGTCCCGCCGCGGGCGGAAGCCTCCGCGTTCGGGGAGGGCGACGGCTGTCCCTGCGCGACGGGTGGCATGGCCAGGAGGCCGAAGGCGCGCATGCCGCAGGGTCTCCGGCGCTTGCGCTGGAGTCCCACAAGCTTCTGATGCCCGTGGCCACGACGAATCCTCGCGGTGTCTGGTGGAGCTCCGGCCGCACACACGGTCGTTTAGCCGGGGCAGCCAGCAGCGACACTGCCCCCGCAACCGCGGTCAGGGAAGACCCCGCGGCTGCCGCGCCCGGGGGCGAAGGTTCCGTGGTGGCAATTGTCGCAGGGGGCACCTCGGTTTCTGCTGCTATCGGTAAAGGCAGCACGGCTCCGTGCGCCCCCGCGGAGGGCGCCTCCGGCACCACAGCGGCCACGGTCGAAAGCTCCACCTCGGCATCGCCGGTCCGTACGGGTTCCGCCTCGGTGACTTCGGCGGGTGGTGAGACTTCCCCCCTCCGGCCGCCCGCGGCAAACCCGCCGTCCGGGACGCTCGACGAGGATACCTCGCCTTCGGCATCTGCGCCACCCAAGCCCGAATCGGCATACCTCGCCGAGTCCGACTCCGCGTCCGCCGCGCCCTCGGAAACACTAGCAGCAAGCGCGGCGGGCGCCCCGCTACGGCCCCTCTTCCGAGACGGGGCCTTCTTCTTCTTCGCTGCACCGTCGTCTGGAGCGACACGGTCCGGCACGGCAAGGCCCAGGACCTCGCACACGCGGTTTATTCGCCCCAGCCCTGCATCGACGATAGCAGACGCGCGCTGCTCGTGCTCCCTGGCGGTGTACGGCCCCAGGAACACGCGCGCGGCTTGCTCCGCCTCGTCCAAGGAAATTCCTGAAGCAAAGGAGCATAGCATCAGCATATAACGCATTTCGCGTGAATAAAGGAGGGACGCGATCGAGGCTTAATAAAACCGGGGGGCGCCGACAGCAAGCAGACCCATGGCGAAACATTGTCATCTCGACGCCTCTCGGCGGCAAGGTGCCAGTCGTAGGCAATCGGTGCCACGCCATACATCACGTACTCTTCGGCGAGGTCGCGCATGTTGAGGCGGGCGGCCACGCCTATGAGCCGCTTGACCCTCCGCTTGTCCTCATCATCGAGCGTTCGGCCGGGCGAGGGCTTGAACGCGATCGGTCGGCCTGTGCACTCAAGGCCGCTCCCGCTCTCCACACGGTGGTAGAACCACCGCTTCATCCAGCAAGACTCCCACTTCCCGCGAGTTGAGTTCGCAGGGAAGAGCTTCTTGCACGACGGACGAAGAAAAAAAGTGACGCTACCGAAGCTCGACAGCGTCCCGTCCCTCCGACCCTTGGGCTGGCATCGTGCCTCGTGAAGATAGGCGAACAACGACATGCTGGGCCAACACGCCCCCGAGCGCAAGGCCCAGCTGTACACCGTGAGCCGGGCCACGGCGTTCGGAGTCAGTTGCGCCAGCTCTAGCCCGAAGGTCCACAGCACGTCGCCCACCATAGCCGCCGCTGGGATGCGGAGCCCCGCGTCGAAAAAGGCGACGAACACGACCGCTTCCGACCTCTCGGGATGCGGTTCCGTCTCGTCGGCGGCGGGCAATCGTACATCCTGGCGCCCAGACAACTTCCCCGCGTGCAGGAACCCTTGGATCGTCTTCTCGGTCACGAGCGAGGGGCCTAGCTCGCCGGAGAACGTGCCTTCCTCCTCCGCCACCAGCCGCTCCTGGTCCGCCGCCGCCGGGTCGCGCTCTTGGAGCGCGTATTTCACCTTCAACGGCGAGGACCGCCGGCGAATGTCAGGGCCACCAACCGCCTGGCTGCGCTTGCTACTGGTGGCCATCGCTTCCCACGGAGATACTCAGGCGGTGAAGATAGCACGAAGGTGTAGAGGGCGGAGCAGACAGGAAAGAGGGCGTAAAGATGCGGGGACGCTGTTACGGGGGGGCTATTTCAAGCCACCTCGCCCATACCGCCGCTACCGAAGCGTCGCAACGATCCGCGTGCCGGATGCAACCGCAGCGGTGTAAAGGTCCGCCCCGCGCAATTCCCCGTAACGGAAAGCGAAGTGTCGCGAAGGTCCGCGTCGGGGCGCGACCGCAGTCGTACAAGCGCCCGTCCGGCGCAATGCCCCATACCCAAAGCTGGAAAGCCACGACCACAAGCGCCAAGGGTCGTCACAGCACGACGCTACCTAGCCGCTGTTAAAGGCGCATTAATGGGCCAGGGGATCACAACCGCTCCGGCGCCGTGCCATTCACTGCCCGCCCCGTGCCCCCCTTGCCTAAGGAAGAGGCGAGCGGTCGCGCACACGCAACCATCCACATCCCGCCGCTCGCCGGTCGTAGGCCGCCACGTGCCCCGGGCGCGTCGGGTCGTACGGTACGGATGGCAGGCCGGGGGCCGGCGTGATTCCAGGTACCTTTACAGCGCAAGGCCGCATCGCAAGACCACAAGTCACCGCACGCGTGGCGGTGTTCGCGAGGCGAAGGCGTCAGCTTCGCTGCCACCCGTTCGAGGGGTAGGGGACGGAGCGCGCGCGTCTACTTCGACTAGGCGCCAGCTCCGCTGTCACCCGTTCGAAGGGTAGGGGACGGAGCGCGCGCGTCTACTTCCACTAGGCGCCAGCTCCGCTGCCACCCGTTCGAAGGGTAGGGGACGGAGCGCGCGCGTCTACTTCGACTAGGCGCCAGCTTCGCTGCCACACGTTCGATGGGTAGGGGACGGAGCGCGCGCGTCTACTTCGACTAGGCGCCAGCTTCGCTGCCACCCGTTCGAGGGGTAGGGGACGGAGCGCGCGCGTCTACTTCGACTAGGCGCCAGCTTCGCTGCCACCCGTTCGAGGGGTAGGGGACGGAGCGCGCGCGTCTACTTCGACTAGGCGCCAGCTTCGCTGCCACCCGTTCGATGGGTAGGGGACGGAGCGCGCGCGTCTACTTCGACTAGGCGCCAGCTTCGCTGCCACCCGTTCGAGGGGTAGGGGACGGAGCACGCGCGTCTACTTCGACTAGGCGCCAGCTGCGCTGTCACCCGTTCGACGGGTAGGGGACGGAGCGCGTGCGTCTACTTCCACTAGGCGCCAGCTCCGCTGCCACCCGTTCGAAGGGTAGGGGACGGAGCGCGCTCGTCTACTTCGACTAGGCGCCAGCTTCGCTGCCACCCGTTCGATGGATAGGAGACGGAGAGCGCGCGTCTACTTCGACTAGGCGCCAGCTTCGCTGCCACCCGTTCGAGGGGTAGGGGACGGAGCGCGCGCGTCTACTTCGACTAGGCGCCAGCTTCGCTGCCACCCGTTCGAGGGGTAGGGGACGGAGCGCGCGCGTCTACTTCGACTAGGCGCCAGCTTCGCTGCCACCCGTTCGAGGGGTAGGGGACGGAGCGCGCGCGTCTACTTCGACTAGGCTCCAGCTTCGCTGTCACCCGTTCGAAGGGTAGGGGACGGAGCGCGCGCGTCTACTTCCACTAGGCGCCAGCTCCGCTGCCACCCGTTCGATGGGTAGGGGACGGAGCGCGCGCGTCTAGTGCGACTAGGCGCCAGCTTCGCTGCCACCCGTTCAATGGGTAGGGGACGGAGCGCGCGCGTCTACTCCGACTGGGCGTCAGCTCCGCTGTCACCCGTTCGAAGGGTAGGGGACGGAGCGCGCGCGTCTACTCCGACTGGGCGCCAGCTCCGCTGCCACCCGTTCGAAGGGAAGGGGACGGAGCGCGCGCGTCTACTCTGACTGGGCGCCAGCTCCGCTGCCACCCGTTCGAAGGGAAGGGGACGGAGCGCGCGCGTCCAATTCGGCGAGGCGCAGCGGAGGCGGGGGTCTTGTCCTGCAAAGTCTACCTCGTTTTCCTTAACAGGCCACCTACAGTGCATCAACATAAAAGGTAATGTCGGCGGGCTCCATCAGGCACACCGACTGTAGGTGGGCCTGTTAAGAAAAACAGGGCAGACCTTGCTGTCGTCTACGGAAGCGCGGTGCGGGGGCAGGAAGCACGGCTGGCTGTCGATAACCGGCGCTGGTCAAGCTCCCAGGAAAAATGGACCTCCTTCTGTGCATCAACATTCCCCAAGCCGTTCAGCGTCACCCAGGAATGTTGATGCACGGCAGGGGCCCATTTTAGGGGAACAGCTTCTATCGCAATATACGCAGGAGCACCGCCGCACCAGCGCCATATATATACCCCAATCAGCAGGGGAGCCAACCGGCGGAAGGCCAATCGGCAGAAGTCCAACTGCCGGAAGTCCGCCGCCATACTAATGGTCACGACGCCTCAACGCCCGCACCGCACCAAGCACGCTGCACCACGTGGACGGCCCGAAGTCCGAGCGTCACAGCACGCCCCTTATCAGGGACGGAGCGCGCGTGTCTGCTTCGGCTACAGCGCAGCCCCGGAAGTCTGGCAAAGTTCACAGGCCGCGGGGACGGAGGAGGCCAAAGGACTCGGCAACATGGCTTCGACCTTGTGAAGCCCTTTACCATGAGAGGCTCCTGTCGTAGGGATGGCCCCCACCTAAACCCAGCAGGCCTGGCAGGAAATTATAAGGCCCAGAATAGGCCATGTGTAATGACATAACTGCCCCCAGAGGGGATAACCAGATGTAAGGGTATAACTGTAAAAGCACTCCTCATGCGTGTATATATATGAGTACAGGCCATGGGGAGAACCCAGGCCATGACACTTATCTTCATCACTCTCCACTACCATCTCTCTCTCTGTTTGGTCTGTAGCCACAACACGGTCCAACTGTAAATTAATATGTAATAAGAAAAGGCACATTTACAAGAGAAAAAAAGAAAGGAGAATGTACAGAGGGGTTAATCAGAAAAAGCTATCAAACCAACTTGAATTTGAGGAAAGAATTTCGTTGCTTTGTGAATAATCATGGCAAATTCTAACTTGGATTTTGCTTCCAATTATCTTGCGTTGGAGTGATCTCAAATACTTTGTTGTTCCTTGTAGAGATGTTTTTGCTGGTATTGATCTAAACTTGGATGCTCAAGTGGAATTTGGAACATTCCAAAAAGTTAGAGATCCGACTACAAGGAGATAGCCACATTGCTATGGTATCTTTCATCTCTCTTTTTTGATTTGACATGGGAAACATCTCTCATCCTTTCTTTGACTCTTTTTCTTTCTTTATATGGGAAATGATCCCAAATGACAAATGAATACGTGTGGAAGTTATAATTGTAAATAAATCATGATCGAATCTATGGAAGCATTGGTTTATACGTTCTTTTTAGTTTCGACTTTTAGGGATTTTTTTTTTTTGCTATCTTCTTCCGAGAATCACCTAAAGGTTCCGACTAAAAAAAATGAAATAATTTCATTGAAGTAAGAAGTATCCCCATCTGCTCCACAGCTAACTCTCTCTCCTACTCTTTCTTATCTTTAACCAAGAAGAATCGCAATTAACCATGTAATTTTTTTGGTGTTCTCTTTCTTGGTTTATTTGGGTTTTCTGCTAGGAATATGCCGTTTCATTTTTAGATCAACCGGACATCACAAGTCAATGCCCCAATTCCTTTTTATTGAAACTGGTAAAACATTCACAGCAAAGTTCGTGGTACGAAGAGCCACCTTGCTGCGTTCGATACCAGAAAATATTTATTACATCCCAGGCTCCCCACGGAATCTAATTCCTACCCGCTCTCAAGACTTGCATTTCCTCGTCTTCTTCTCCTGTTGTGATCTTCAATTTCCCCTTCTTGTTCCATCCAAAGCTGAAGGTCTGGTGTCATTGACATGGATAGGTCTGGTTTTCTCCTCTCAATTTAACTGAAGGGCTATTTTGATACATGTCACTCTGAGTTGCAAGGTTTGAGATATGCCACTACAAAGTTCATCCTTCGAGATATGCCATTGCAAACTCAATGTATTTTGAAAAATGCCATTGGACTGGGTATTTCACATGTATTGAACAAAATGTCCTTATCTTCCATCTCCTTCCTGACCGCCGAATAGTGTTGCACGATGTCAGTCGTCGTCTTCTCCATTCCAAACCCAACACCATGAATCGCACCATCACTGCCATGAATCAAGCAGCCTCCCGCTAAAAGCTCGCCAGGACGATCACTAGTGTGGTCACCCGCCGCCATCGCCGAGTAGCCATTAGGTCATCTTTGAAACACCCCAAACTTCCAAAATTTTGATTTCTTTTGAAGTTTGGTTGAATTCTCAAATCCCTTCCCAATTTGGCAACTCCTTAGAATTTGCGCCTTTCCTCTTTTGCCCCTCCACCTCCCTCTCCATAGGGGCCTTTGGCCAACCATCTCCTGCCACCGCCTCCCTGTGCCTTGCTCCACGCAGCCACTCGCCCGAACTCAATTTTGTCGCCGTGTCTTCCCTGTCCGTTCACACCTTCTCTGTTGATGCTGTCGTTGTGGCCCTACCCCCCAGTGGCTCGCCGTTCGTGCCATCCTTTCTCGCCAGGAAGCATCACCGACACCGATTCGTCATGGTGATTGTGCCCCTGTTTTTTGCCGCTAGAGCCGACCGGAGGTAGAAGACCACAGGCGGCGATGTGGCCAATTCGTAATCGTCTGTGTGTTGCTAATCAGTGGCCGAGCACACACTGCAACTAGGCCAATGCGACCGCGCATTGCTGGGCCAAGTCGGCCGACCCATCTGGTTGATTTGGTTTTTAAAACCGCGTGAGCTACACTGTTTATTCGGGTCAGCCCAGTACTGTAGATTATTGTAGCAAATACTGTTTACCCAAGCCCAAAATATCAAAAAAAAACCATTTTTACTGTCTCAACACCACAAACCCATTTTTGACCTTCGTTCCACCAATCTCATCTCCACTAAATCCATACCACTCTATTTAATTTTTATTGTATTTTATTCCTTTTTATTTTAATTTATTTTCCTAGCTTAATTAGACTCAAGCACAAGCTTATGTTATTTTATATATTTACGCTAGTTCCCGGACTTTCCGAGGAAACTGTGCAAGAACCGAAATCGGGCAACAAAGTATTCGAGATAGTAGAGTTTGCAGGCCGCAAGGCAAGTTACAAATTCTTGATCACATTGAATCTCATGAAATTTAAATTATTTACCTACTGTATTTACATTAATATTATTTGTGAAATGCTATTTAATTAAAATAAATATTTAGAATGACTTGTTAATTAATTATGTCCTACCATTAAAAAATATTCTATTTAATTTAAGTCTATATTCACTTTGATAATTTTAATAATATTTAATTATTATATAAATAATTGTAGACTAGCTGGCTGCTCGCCGCCCATGGCTCCTCCGTGCGCTAGCCGCATCTACTCTCCCCCACTATTCTTCCCCACGCGCAAGGATTCGAGAGGTCGATCTAGCCATGGTGGGCTCGTCGGCCAAATCCACTACCAGCGAAACGTAGGGCCCAACAAAGCGCGTCGTTGCGGAGGCCGTCGTCCTCAAGCGTGCGCGATATGACAGCGCGTCCATGCCATGGTAGTTCCAATGTCTTGCTACCTTCTCTCACCGATGGTGCCTTTTGCCCCTGCTGCCTCTACATCTTGGCCGTCATCCTCAGGAGCTGCACGGATGTAGCCCCGAGTCAGAGATCCGAATTAGCCTCTGGATTCATGTTTGCTGGGACTAGATTTGTGAGAGATTGGTCGTTCTCTTTTTTTTTTCTTTCAATTTCCTGGGTTTCGTTGTTGATTACAAAAACTTCCAATTCTGAAGGACACCTAAATAGAAAATTTTGAATGCGAATCGTCCTGAATCAAAATCCAATTCTACTTGAGTAGTATTTGTAACACCATATCATTGATCTCAGGGGTTTTACCTTTACATGAGGTGTATGGTAGGATCATCCACTTTTGAAGGAGATTTTTGGTGTCAATCAAAAAAGTAATGGATATGCGGAAAAGGGAGAGGGTATCATCCTCTAAACAAACCCGGGGGGATTCCTGGATGGCGAGGCTATCCACGTGTCCGCTGTCCGTCTGTGCTACCGCTCCGTCCGTCTGAGCGACCGGGTGAGCGATTTGCTGGCCAGCCGCGCTTTTGCGTTGCGGACGCCGTTTCATACGCCCGACGCGCTGCTTCGCTTCGTGCGCCGTTTCATACACTCGAGGTGGCGCTTCGGTTCATTCGTCGAACGATTGCGACGCGTGGGATGCATTACCGCTTCCGGATACTTCTCTGCCTCGCGGACTTCACCAGTCCACTTTATTTTGCATTATGGTTTCCACGATGCGCCCGTTACGTGCCTACTCTCTGCGCCTCACCTGCTGCATTTCGTTTCGTTTCCTCTTTTCTCCATTTCGATTGGGTTCGTGCTTCCGCTTTGCCTTCGCCGTTTGCCGACTCTCTGCGCCTCACCTGCTGCATTTCGTTTCGTTTCCTCTTTTCTCCATTTCGATTGGGTTCGTGCTTCCGCTTTGCCTTCGCCGTTTGCCGGTTTACATTTTCGTGCGCGTTGGTCCGCGTTGCCTTTGGTTAGATTCTTCTTGTTTATTTCTGTCGATTACGTTTTTGCTGTTGCTTTCTTAGATTCTAGGCCTTGGTTTGGTTTGCTAGAGGTCGATTTTTGGTAGATCTTGGTCAGCTACCTTGTGTTGCTACCCTTTTTCCTGTCGCTTTCTTAGATCCTGAGCCTGTTGCTACCGTTTTTGCTGTCGCTTTCTTAGATCCTGAGCCTTTCTTTCATTTGCGAGAGGTCGACTTTTTGTAGATCTTGGTGTTCGTTTGGTTTGCGACAGGTCAACCTTTTGTAGATCTTTTGCTTTTTTGTTCTTTGTAGCGTCGTTTTGGCCGATGCCTTTATGTCACCTATTTTTATGCTTATTTACGTGCTTCACTTTAGTCTTTTTTTTTTGCGTAATGCAGGGCCGTTCTTCGTTGGGTCGTCGTGCTGGAGGATCCCTGGGTTAGTTTTCGGCGGTGTGTTTAGGGTTGCCGTCGGTATTGTGCTCGGTAAGTTTTTCCCCGGTAATAGGCACCTTTATTGTGCTGCTACCTATGTAATGGATGATTACTGCTAAGTTCTTCGTTTTCTATTCTTATTGTTGTTGTACATTAATTATACATACCTGCGTCCTTTCGCATTCTGTTTAGATTTAGTGGATACCTATTTTGTCAGGTTTCCTGGTTTACCATTTTTTTCCCGTTTATGTTATCATATTTCTTATTATACCATGTTCTTTACTTTTTCCTACCTATTTACTTCGCTCTTTAAAGGTATTCCTTCTGCTTTTATATATTATCTTCGTTCATGTTTCTCTGCCTGCAGACGCGAAACGGATTCTACTGATCGTCGTTTGGAGCTTCTCTGTCTCTATCGCCTATGATTTAGGGATCCTTCGTTTTCTCGTTTTGCGCTTAAGTTGTTATCACTAAGGTAAATTATTTGTAGATACCTTTCTAACTTCACGACTCGTTTAGATTTTATGCATAGCTATTTAATCGCTTTTCATATTGTACAATTTGGTTTATTTCTTATTGTCTATTTAATTCAATCGTTCAGGTTACTGCTTTATCTTTTTTTTGTTGTTATCGATGTGCCACCAATGCAAGACGATTCTTGATTACATACTGTAGCTAACTATCTTAATGTGTTTCCTCGCTATAGTTTATGTGTATCCACTTTGTATGATCTGTACAATAGTTTCTTTTTTATTTTAGCATTTGTTTATGTTCCTGTTACATATAGTGTACGCTGCTGATATGAGATACCCATTTATATGATACCGTTCTGTTTTCATACATTTATTACAATTATATTCGGTTATAGTGTTCTGCTTTTATACATTATGTTTATTCATGCTTCTCTGATTGCAGATGCGAAACGGATTCTACTCATCGTGGGTTGGAGCTTCTTTGACTTTGTCACGTACGATTTAAGGATCCTTCGTTTTCTTGTTTTGTGCTAAAGCTTTATCCCTAAGGTAAATCATTTGTATATGTTTTTACTGCTCTGGTTTTACACGTTATGTTTGTTCATTCTTGTCTAATAATAATTTGTTGTTTCGCGTTAGGCTATATTTCTTCATATATAGCGTCCATATTTGTGTATGCTATTTAGCTATGTGTTTATTTGCGCGCTATTTATAGTGGTTTTAGTTTTGTTCTTCATCTTTGTTGATGTATTTTAGCCGTGCTGTTTATATACTCTAGCCAGTTATATATATTGTTATGTAGTATTTATCTTATATACTTACTGTTTTCTCTTTTTTTCCTGCTTGTTTGATCAGTGCAGGATTATTCAGGGTTTCCTCATCGTTCCTTGCCGTTTGAGGAGCGTTTGTTCTCTTGCGCTCTTTTCGTTGTTGGATGTTCACACAGTGATAGTTAAGTTTTTCTACGCTCTTGTGTACCTGATGTGCAGTTTTTATTTCGGTGATAGTTAAGCTTTTCTACGCTCTTGTGTACCTGATGTGCAGTTTTTATTTAGGTATTATTATAGTGTTATTGCCATTTGTATGAGGTGTTCACCTATATGCGTTATCATTTAGTATTTGTATTATATTCACTCATACATATTTTATTAGCTGCCTATCATGTTGTATTACATTATATGTTATAGGCCTTCTTTATTCACTTTCTACTTATTTGTTATAGATCGAAATCTATGATACCTTTCCTGTTTGATTATTGCATTAATAAAATAGCGTTCCTATTTTCCTTAGGTTTATTTAGTTACTGTGAATCTAAGTGTTTCCTAGCTTTTTGGCTTTATTATTTCATTGGTAAAACTACGTTAGTATTATATAGATTTTGTTTTTTATTCCTCTCCTTTTTAAACGTTCGTTCTTTCCTTAGTCACTATCGTTGTTTATATGAAATAGCGATTTATATATATTATCATGTATTATGGATGTTATGTGCAGGTAGGCCTATTTTATTGGTTACCTGTTATATTCTATTTGATTATAGCTTATTACTTTGCTTTCTTCATATCGTGTTTGCTTACTATAAATTCAAAAAAATTTCTTTTCCTATTTCGATGTTTCATTGAACGCTACTATTTTATTGATTAGCTGTTATATTCTATTAAATTATAGGTTATTCCTTTGCTTTCTTCATCTCCTATTTGCTGAATTGTCTGTTTCACATTATGCTATATCTGTTCGTGTATACAATATCTATTTGTATATGTTAGTTAGATATGTAACTGTTTCTGCCCTGTTTATGATACCTGTGGTTTTATGGTTTATCTTTATTCAGTTTTTTTTCATGTGATGTTCATGTAGACTAGCCAGTTTTGTATGCTGTTATGTAATAGTGATCTTATGGTGTTGTTGTTTTCTCTTCTTTTTATTGTGCTTGTTTTATGAATGCAGGATTATTCAGGGTTAGCTCATTGTTCTTTACCATGTGCGCACCACTTGTTCTATTCCAGTGTTTTCGCTGCTGAACTTTCACGCGGTGATAGTTAAGTTTTCTTCGGTCTTGTCTACTTAATATACCATTTACATCTTGCTGTTATCATGGTGCTACTCATGTTTGTCGAAGCTGCTTACTTATATGTGTTATTGAGTAGTTTTTATATTATATTCAATCGTACCTATTTTATTACTTAACTCTTGCATTGTATTAGTCTATATGTTTTAAATCTTAGGCACCTTTCCTGTTCCATTATTCCGCTAAAATGCCGTTCCTATTTTGTACTTAGTTACTATAGCTCTTAGCCTTTCCTACCTTTTCAGCTTCATTATTTCATTTGTGAAACTTCCTTAGTATTACGTAAGCTTTATTTTTTACTCTTCTCTTTTTCTTTAGAGACTTTCCTTCTTTCCCTAATTCAGTATCGTTGTCTATATATATATATATATATATATATATATATATATATATATATATATATATATATATATATAATGTGTATATATATATATATAATGTAGTAAACATTACGTTCAGGTATGGCTATTTTATTCTATTAGATTATAGATTATCACTTTCCTTTATTCATCTCCTATTTGCCTACTACAAATGTAACCGTTCCGTGTTTTGTCATTTCGCTGTTTCATTTCTACATCTTTCATGTCGAAGCTGCTTACTTATATGTGTTATTGAGTAGTTTTTATATTATATTCGAACATACTTATTTTATTGCTTACCTATTGTAGTGTATTAGTCTATATGTTTTAAATCTTAGCTACCTTTACTGTTCCATTATTTCAAAAAAACGCGTTCCTATTTTCTTCATTTCGTACTTAATTACTATAGCTCTTAACCTTTCCTACCTTTTCAGCTTCATTATTTCATTTGTGAAATTTCCTTAGTATTATGTAAGCTTTATTTTTTACTCTTCTCTTTTTCTTTACAGACTTTCCTTCTTTCCTGATTTAGTATCGTTGTCTATATGATATATATATACACATATATATATATTTTTTTTGTGTAATAAACATTACGTTCAGGTATGGCTATTTTATTAGCTACCTATTATATTCTATTAGATTATAGATTATCACTTTCCTTTCTTCATCTCCTATTTGCCTACTACAAATGTAACTCTGTCCTGTTTTCTCATTTCACTGTTTCATTTCTACATCTATTACGTAAATTTACTGTTCTATTAGTCCATATATGCTCCAAATATATCGTTTCTCCTCTTACTGCTCATATTTATTTCCAGACCAACACAAGGTGGGCAAAAAACTAAAATTGCAAAAGAACTCTTCCCCGATCCAAAAGACAGTGCGCCGCATTAGGTAAATCGCCTTGTACTTCTCAAAAACGGTCCCTTTTTCTGTACACAAAATAATCTCTTACAACATTCTGCTGGTGCTATTCTTCTATTTTCCAGATAGGAAAACTCAACCTCCAGCTCAAACCAAACAGCACATGTTTCTGCGACGCAATGCGAAAAAGTGCCTACCTTTGTTGTTTCTGTCCAATGTATACAGACTGTTGGCATCTTTGCTACAACCAAAACTACTTACACCCGACGCCAATTATTTTGCTGTACAGGATATGACAGAAACAGCTATTTTGTTGTAAATAATGTCGCCAAATGTGATGTGCTGACCGCAAACCTTACCATCGCTAAATACAATCCTACTATAGTATGCCATATACTTACCCAGATTTACTCCATACTATCGACCTTTCAATATTCTTCTGCATGCGTCTTCTTCACAGAATTACTTTGCACTTCTTGGCGCACACCATTCTGCGCGGCGTGCCGCCGCGCACCCGCGGCTAGTCTCTAAACGAGGGAGGATGGCAACGGAGACGCAAACGAGACTTCCTTTAATTTCCTCTCAAAATCAGAAATACTTATTTTGCCATCACCAAGTTTCGTTGTTTTCTACAAAAATCCATTGCTTTAGAATATGCTTCCTTTCTTTTTTTTCTTGAAAACATATGATCAATGAACTGCACAAGAATCACTATATTTTTCTTTTTTGGATAAAGAAGAGGTGGCAAACTTCTGGCCTCACTCAATGCCTAAGCATTGTTCAAATGCTCCAGAATCATGTTCTCATATCAGCAGCTTAGGAAGAGCTGCCTTGCACAGTAGGCATGTGTAGTGTAACCTTTTCATATCTATTTATTTTCGACCTCCGACATCTCCAACTGTTTCATCGCACTCCACCTGTATATATGGATTGGTTCTTTTTTTTTGCTAGGCTGATACTTTTCGCTCAATTACAAGCGTTTGTGTGGATGTACCGAATATCGATAAACCGATAAACCGCTTTAGTTGTTAATGTGTTCCAAGCAGATTTTAGTTAATAAAGCTAAAAGTCAAACACTGTTTAAAACAGGATCATAAGCTAAAAAGAAAGAGGGCGTACCCAAGGAGATGAATTTTCACCGGTCCGAATAAATTACATTACCACTATATGAAAAACAAAGTCTCCACAGCTGGAGCTTGAGACTTACCCTGACGGGACAGATATGGCTGTTAAACACCAGTTACAGAAACTGCCCAATGTACAGTTACAAATGTACAGATGCCTTTTGATAAAGACACCTTTTCTCTCACCCTCTCATCATCTATAAAACACTGTAAAGATTCAGAATAAAGGAACTTTTGCTTTTCATCCTCTTGTCTCAAATTCTTACAACACGTTATCAGCCCACACTCAATCCATCCACACAAAGAAAAAGACAACAGAGATAGCAGGAAAAAGATTGTACGGGAGTCGATCTGATGGATGAGGAAATGTGCCTAGTGGATAGCGGTACTACTCACTCTATACTCAGGGAGATAAAATATTTTCAAACTCTCACAAAGAACAAAGGAAATGTTTTAACAATCGCTGGACGCGATGTTGTAATAGTTGGCACCGGTCGGGCCACTATTATGCTCCCTATGGGTACATCGATAACAATTGAGGATGCACTCTTGTATCCCGATTCAACTCGTACCCTATTGAGTTATAGAGATATCCGTAAGAATGAGTTTCATGTTGAAACTCATGAGGACAACAATGAGGAGTTTCTTCTCATAACAAAAGATCACGGATATGGCAAAGAGACACTTGAAAAGTTTCCCTCACTCCCGTCTGGATTGTACTACACATACATCAACCCCGTACCACATATTGCTTACAAAGTAATTTTTCAGAATGTTAACGCATTCCAAACTTGGCATGATCGTCTTGGCCATCCTGGAATAGGAATGATGAGGAAAATTATAAGCAATTCTGTTGGTCACACTTTAAGTGATGCAAAATTTCCCCAATCCTCAGATTTTATGTGCACCGCATGTGCCACTGGGAAATTAATTCAAAATTCATGCCGAACCTCTAAAGTTCCTTGAACGCATTCAAGGTGACATATGTGGTCTCATTCAACCATTATCTGGCCCGTTCAGGTATTTCATGGTTCTAATAGACGCATCTACACGATGGTCTCATGTGTGCCTTCTTTCCACACGGAACCATGCATTTGCTAAAATTGTTGCACAAGTTATCAAACTTAAAGCACAATATCCTGAACATCAAATCCGATCAATCCGAATGGATAATGCTGCTGAATTTTCCTCACGTGCCTTCACTGATTATTGCATGGCTTTAGGAATTCAAGTTCAACATTCGGTCCCATATGTTCATACTCAAAATGGGTTGGCAGAATCTCTCATCAAGAGAGTGAAACTTATTGCAAGACCTTTACTACAGAATTGCAATCTACCAACATCATGTTGGGGTCACGCAGTCTTACACGCTGCTGACTTGATTCAATTGCGTCCAACTGCATACCATGCAACCTCCCCGTTGCAACTAGTACGTGGAAATACACCAAATATTTCCCATCTGCGGAAGTTCGGTTGCGCTACATACGTACCGATCTACCCACCGCAGCGCACATCTATGGGCCCACACAGGAAATTGGGGATCTATGTGGGATATCAATCTCCGTCGATCATTAAATACCTGGAACCCCTTACAGGGGGTCTATTCATTGCCCGGTACGCTGATTGTATCTTCAATGAAGATCATTTCCCGGCATTAGGGGGAGGAATTAAAAACCACAAAAAATACCAGGAAATCAATTGGGATGCCATAGACATCTCCAACTCTAATCCACGTACTTCTGAAACTGAACTCCAAGTTCAGAAGATCATTAATTTGCAACACATTGCAAATAACATGCCAGAAGCATTTACTGATTATAAGGGTGTTACAAAATCCTATAATCCTGCGAGAAATGTGCCGGAAAGAGTAGAGGTACCAAATAAAACTACTCAACTCCAAAGTAAGAGGGGGAGAAGTACGACTATTTCCACAGATGCAGCTTCTAGCAAGCAAAGGAAAAGGAAGAACAATTCTTCTAACCCAGTAAATGCAACTCAACCTCACGTTGAGAAACACCCTGTGGAGGTTCAACCTTCACATCCCACATCAACAGTGCACTCAATTACTGATGTTGGGACATCGGAATGCCCTGATGCAATCATTTTGGGAAATAATGATACATCACAAGGGGTGCTTGAAATTTCCATCAACTATATTGAATCTAGAGAATCATATGACAGAAAGTCTACAATTGTCGACATCTATTTCTCTGAAGCAATTGCAGAAATCATCTAAAATGATCCAGATCCTAAGACCATGGCAGAGTGCAGAAAGCGCTCGGACTGGAATCAATGGAAAGATGCAATTCAAGCAGAGATAACCTCGCTCACTAAAAGAGAGGTATTCACTCATGCAATACCTACACCTCGAGGAATCTTTCCTGTGGGATTCAAATGGGTTTTCGTCCGGAAACGGAATGAGAACAATGAGGTGGTGAGACATAAAGCGAGGCTTGTAGCACAAGGGTTCACGCAGAGACCCGGCATTGATTTCAATGAAACATATTCTCCAGTTATGAGTGGAATAATATTCCGATATCTTATATCTCTGGCTGTTCAAAATCGTCTATCTATGCAGTTGATGGACGTAGTGACCGCATATCTATATGGGTCACTTGATTCGGACATATACATGAAGGTCCCTGATGGAATCTCTATACCGAATCCAAACGCAAATCGCAACATGTATTGTGTAAAGCTTCAAAAGTCACTCTATGGCTTAAAGCAGTCGGGAAGAATGTGGTATAACCGACTTAGTGAGTTCCTTTTGCAGAAGGGATACACTAACAATGATGATTGTCCATGTGTTTTCATCAAAAAGTCCCAAACAGGATTTTGCATCATATCAGTGTATGTCGATGATTTAAATATCATCGGCAACCCACAAGATATTGATGAGGCATGCAATCATCTAAAGACGGAATTTGAAATGAAGGATTTGGGTAAAACCAAATTTTGCTTAGGAATACAACTTGAGCACCTTCATTCAGGCATTTTAGTGCATCAATCAGCCTATGTCCAGAAAATATTGGAGAAATTCAATATGGACAAAGCATATCCATCGAAAACCCCCATGGTTGTTCGATCTCTAGACAGGGATAAAGATCCATTTAGACCCCGAGATGACAATGAAGAGCTATTGGGACCCGAGGTTCCATATCTCAGTGCCATCGGAGCGCTTATGTACCTTGCAAATTGCACCCGGCCGGATATTGCATTTGCGGTAAATCTACTTGCTAGATATAGCGCTGCTCCAACCAAAAGACATTGAGTAGGAGTGAAGAATATCCTTAGATATCTTCAAGGCACTAAAGATCTTGGTCTATTCTTTCAGAAGAATAACAATGTGGATTTAATAGGATATACAGATGCTGGCTATTTATCAGATCCCTATAATGCCAGATCTCAAACAGGCTTTGTATTTTTACATGGTGGAACAGCCATCTCTTGGAAGTCTTCGAAACAGACTCTAGTGGCTACATCCACTAATCATTCTGAAATAATTGCATTATATGAAGCATCACGTGAATGTGCATGGCTTCGTAGAATGATTAACTACATACAACAATCATGTGGTATAGGTGCTATTGCATCACCTACCATTATCTACGAAAATAATGCTGCTTGCGTTGTTCAAATGCAAACGGGTTACATAAAGAGCAATATCACAAAACATATTGCACCTAAATTATTTTACCCACATGAATTACAAGAGAGTGGGGAAATAAATATTCTGCAAACTAAGTCTTGTGATAATCTCGCAGACTTATTCACCAAGTCATTACCAACCTCCACATTCCAAAAATGTGTTCATGGTATTGGTTTGCGAAGACTACGTGATTTGTAGATGTCAGGGGGAGAAATCTCCTAAGACTTAACCCGTTCAATACAAATATTGTACTCTTTCTCCCTTTATGAGTTTTCCCTCTAAGGTTTCTCATCAAGGTTTTTAATGAGGCAATATAACAACGTAAACATAAATATATCTCCATTTTCCCACAAAGGTTTTTAAAGAGATATAATCAAATATATGACATATCATTTTTCTCCTTAAAATTTTCCCATTTGGGTTTAAAGGAGTTTTTCATGGCATATCTACTCTACCGGTTCTCCTCATATTTTTCCTACAGGGTTTTGGATGAGTTTATTTCAAGATGATGAATCAAGGTGATCATGTGAAGATACATTGGTCAAGGGGAAGTGTTAAACACCAGTTACAGAAACTGCCCAATGTACAGTTACAAATGTACAGATGCCTTTTGATAAAGGCACCTTTTCTCCCACCCTCTCATCATCTATAAAGCATTGTAAAGATTCAGAATAAAGGAACTTTTGCTTTTCATCCTCTTGTCTCAAATTCTTACAACAATGGCAAAGAAAAAGGCTGGGCCTGGATTACAAGGGCAAGTGGGCAACCCTATCAACCACCTCAGCAAATATGCCCGGTTCCTAAGCAAGCGAAGCATCTGTGGATGGGAACGTTGCCACGTGGAGCTGCGGTGACACGTGCACTGAACAGAACGGCGAGAGAGCGACCACCAGAGCGCGACGGGGTTGGGCCCCGCGCTTGGACTTTCTGGATTCCACGTGCCCGTTCCGTTTTGTTGTAATATCGGCCATTAGACTCCGTCTCGTGGATCCTTTACCTAAACAGCCAGTTTAGTTTTATATCTACTATATTATTCAAGCAAAGACAAAAAAAAATTCACTATATTTGAGATAGAAATTATCATATTAATCAAAAAAAGAGAAAGATCTACAGTTTAGTTTTATATTGTTTATTATATTAAGTGGACATACCATCGCGATCGCTGACCAGACTTGCTAGGTCACACGACCTGGCAGGTGAGAATGGTGCCCCCACTGGGTGCCCGATGCGCATGGCGTGGTCCGTCGATCTACCGCAGCTCAAGTTGTCCACTATTTTTTGGCTTGTGATAGAATGTACTTAAAAGTTTTCTGCTAGGGCCAGTGGTGTGTTCGAGCTGCTAATGGCGGTCTCGGACGCGCTTGCAATGCGCAGCGCCGGCTCCAATTGAAATGACATAACAAATAGGTTTAGTAACGAGTAGTATTAATTTTCTAAATGAAACAATCAAACTTTGCAACTATCTTACAGTGTCATAGCGCTGCGAAGCGACATGGCGATCGATGGAGCATTCTAGAACGTCATCATGTATGACCTGCTCCGGGTGATCTGGTGGAGGAACGGTGAGTCTACCACGCGACCAGGGTACGTATCACTATAGGTACTCGTCATACGTCCGGACGTCGTACAGACGCTACTCCATTAGGACATCCAACAGCGCCCTTTCTGTCCATGTCGTCGTCCACTCCTCCTGCAATGGCTGCCAGTCCGTACCATGCCGACTAGCCCTTGATTGCCTGATTTTCCAGAATCATCGATGTTACAGACCAAGACATACACAATGTAAACATTACTCGGATGGAGTTTTACTCACCGGTGTATGGCTCGCGGTAGGAACCTGTTGTCCAGAGGGGACACAAGCTCGTACAAACCAAACTGTCGCATTACACGCTACAGTGCGTAAGCCTCTACCATGTACGAGAACACCAGATGGCAGATCATCGCCCATAGGTCCGCGTCCTGCAGACATTGTGCTGATAGCCTGTGCGATGCTACACTCACCACGAACTCTAGAGTCTATGGAGCCTAGATGATGCCACTGTCATGGAAAGTCTTGAACTCGTTGTGCCACAACAAGTAGCACATGCACAGTCTATCCTTGGCCCAGCGCAAACAGTACCAGTCCACCGGAAGACCATAGTGGGCCTGTCTATTGGGTCAACAAGCTCGTCGAACGAGTGCACTCGCCTCACGATGGCCGAATGTCCGATAGAGAAATGCTCCCAACTCCACAGATGTAGGAGCACATAGCAGACGGCTAGGTTGGGGAAACCACCGGTGCGGTATTGGCAAGCTCTACATAACCCCCGATATGTGGCGCATAAGACGGCTAATCCCCAACTGTAGTGAGGCATCTCTCCAACCTCCACGTCAGCCAAAGACTCGGCGAGGCAGATAAAATCAGGGTTGCAAATATCATCGTGTGTGGCTGGAAACATGATCTAATCAGAGAGGTGAATAAGGTACACGACGAGGTGCATCTTAATGACCTCGTCCACTGCATCCTACGGGCACACACTGAATTCCTTCACACAAGTGTGGGGATTCAACGAGAACCCTCTAGAATAGCTAGGCCGAACCGATACGCTAGCCTCTCCTTCTAGTCCGCTGGTGCAGGGGCTGGAATAATTGTGTCACCCCAAAGAGGGAGACCTGTTAAGAACGAGACGTCTTGGCGAGTGGCCGTCATCTCACCCTACCGAAAGTAGAATGTGTAAATCTCGGGTCTCCACCTGTCCACCAGTGCCGCCAACAGGTTGTTAAGGGTGAACTGGTGTCCGATACAGTCCAGTCTTGCAAAGGGCAACAAGCTCGTGGCCCACAGGATTGGGACGTAGTGATCGTCCAGCTCCCAATGATCCCTCCCTCCCTGCAGCTTAGAGGGTGGAGGGCCATCCGTGTCTGTCGTCATCCATGAGTGGCAAAAGTGGTTCGCATGGTAGAACTCTTCAAGAAGCTCCAGTAAAGACATAACTACATATATACATATACATACATATATGTATTATATAATATAATATGTATATACACACACATATGTACAAACGTTCATACATATACATATACATATACATATACATATACATATACATATACATATACATATACATATACATATATAATGGTAGCAATATGATGCATCACGTTTTTAATTACCACATTGATTAACTGTTGTTTAATAGTGCACTTTTTACGATTGATTTCTATCATGATGATCATATCTAAATTGTCCACGATAGGCAAAATATGAAATATGTGTAGATCCGATCTTTATTTCATTCAGCGGACTTCACAACCCACTAAAACCCACCAAATCATGGCATGTTGGCACCCTACCTTTATATTCCATTTCACAATTTTCATTCCAATTACAAAAGGTTAACAAATGAAATGACCTATACACCATTTCCAACTTGATGCATAAAAAATTGTTTGCTCTTAGCTCATGCACTCATACAGTCATACCCACACATGAAAATGCATAATGTCAAAACAACAAAGCCTGAGGACAAATGTACCAGTACAATAAAAGTTTTTATGTGTCGAATCTTGGCAACGTTATCCAATAGATGTATGTTTGAGGGTAAAAATCCCTTATTCACAAAATAGTGTTTTTCAATCCTTGCAAATACCTAAAGAAAAGCTAACCATGTGTTATCACTTACTAGATATAAAAGGCTATATAATACAAAGTTTTAAGACCATAAAGTATTACAACATCCATAAAAACATGTATACACACACACATATAATGACAGTACAATAATACAAACTGAAAATTATGATGAAATAAATAATTACATAGATATATGTATATATATACATACATATACATATACAATAGTAGTACAATACTACAAATTAATAATTACGATGAAAAAAATAATTACATAAATACACATATGCATATATAATGGCAGTACAATACTAGATATTAAAAATTACGATGAAATAAATAATTACATAAATATACATAGAAGACTGCGACAAAAATTGGAAGAGCGAGTGTGAGAGAAGACTGCAACAAAATTTGCAAGAGAAGACTGCGAGATTGCTTGTAATTTATAGCAAGGGAAGGAGCACATGGCGTGCCCACACCCCGATAATCACGATAAAAATACGTGTGGGAAGCAGACGCGACAGCACCTCACTTTCGGTGGTTTACTCCCTCGTCGTGAAATGAAGGAGCAAAGGCCCACTAGGATTGGCACCACCTACCAAAGTCACTTAAAAATAAACCGAAAAGTGGCTAAAAACAAAAAGAAAACACATTGGGCCCGTACTTGCCGCACGGCGCCACTTCTCTACCACCCGATCATCGTGCGGCAGACTATTTATTTTGCTAATGTTTGCGGCACCATTAGACCCCTTTAGGACACGGGAATTTATTTGTTTCCTCGTAGAGATTTTGATTCCTGTGAATCCAACCTTTCGCGCCAACCAAACATTTGGCCAATAAACTCACCAAAGGTGAATCCAAAACAAGCTTTATCACTCTCAACCTAAGCAAGCATTATCATTTAGAGCAGAAAACTCCTATCCCTAAGGGCCTGTTTGGAATAGAGGAATTTCACAGGAATTTTGCAGAAATTTTGCAGAAAACAGTTTAATTCCCGCAGGAATCGGGAAAAATTCCCGCATTCCAAACAGGGCCTAAACGGGGAAGGAAACGAGCATCCATCGCCGGCGCGACTCCTGGCGTGCGTGACGTGAGCCGTGAGGGCGAGGATAGGGGGACCCCACGCGCCCGGCCCAACCCCGCGAGCGTGGCGCCTCCTCTTCCGCGGCGGCGTGGGCCCGCACCGGCGGCTGCCATGGGCGGGCGCGTGCGAAATCACCCTTCTGCCCTCTGCACCACGCGGACCGGCACGGCCGCTGACGTGGGCACCGTGATTCGGTCAGCGAGGCTGGGACCCGCCCCCCGGACGATGAGTCAAATCTTCCTTAGCATGCCAGGAAAGCAATATAGCTCCTGTTCTTTTGGCATTTGGTTCAAGGGTTTTGGCGTTTGAGTGCGTATTTTTCTATTGTAGCCGGTGCTTTATGGCTATAGTCCATAACTTTTAGTTTTAATGCCCATGAAGCACAGCAGCAACGTCACGTACGGTGCCCGCTGCCGCGCTGCGCAGCGCAGAGTGTGCTTTGGATCTTTGAACGGACCAAAGGGCGCTTTGAATAGTACGGTTGCATCGGAAAGAAAAAGGACCGAGTTAAAGAGTTTGTGCTTGGTGTGCTGCACAAACCCAGACAGATTGTCCATCGTCTCTTTGTTATCTTTATCTAACTTTGGGGATAATATGTTTAGCTGATGTTACCATCGGATCGAAACCCTGCCGTGTTAGGTTCGGCTGAAAAGCTCGTGGCTTATGGCTGAAAACACTGTAGCTGGCTGAAAAAAAACTGTAACTGACAGAGGTTTATTTAGCATAATTAAATTTAAAAAAATTAAAATAAAAATATGTTAGCCCATTACGTATAACACAAACAAATACGAGAAAAAAAGAACCGGCAAAAAAGCTCAACAAAAAGCTAAAAATTCAAAAAAAGATGAAACTTATGAATAATGAAAAATAAATCAGAAGTCAGAAGCCGAAGCCGAATTGATCAGGGCCTAAACAATCAGAATAGGACCCCTGGAAGCAAAGCGCGCAAAAAGATCGGCTTGTTAGCGAGGTGAGTTTCCTAGCTCCGATCCCATGGTAACCAAGCGTAGAGCGCAAAAATGCTTCTCCGGATGCCTCCTCGTAGTTTCTGCAAATTGTAATAGCCGCCAGGTGCCTGCATTCTCTGACTACTCAACGAAAACATTTCTGTAGTGCCATCAGAATATGAGGAAGTGTCAGGTGAAAATGGGCCGGAAACTGAATTTCTCATATTTGCATCTCAACCATTGATCTAAGCACCAAAGGCTAGAGATTGGCTCAGACCCCCCGCCACAACTCAAAAGCCACTTTACAAAAAAACCCACAAGGTACAGAACATTTTGCAATTAACCTCCGCTTCTTTCCCACACACATCCTTTCACATGGTTCGAGTTTTGAATTGAAGCATGATCTGTACAAAAATACACATACACATGCTCTGTACGAAATTCGAACGAATTTTGAATTGAAGCATGATCTGTACAAAAGTACACATGCACATGCCCTGTACAAAATTCGAACATTTTTTTCGTTGGAACTTTCAGTTCCATTTTCCAGTCAAAGCTTCAACATTTTCTTGCTTCATTTTTTGGAAGAAATTTGAACTATTTTGGCTCGTTTTTTACAAACTCCCGGTTTTGTTAATTCGGTCAAATTTGTTGCCAGTTCATGTTCACGATATCTGTTCACCAAATTAGTACATACGAAGAAATGATGGAACACAAGGTGCAAGAACAAGATTCAACAAAAAAACGAAGTTTAATCCGATCCTTGAGGTCAGACCTAACCAACCAAAAAAACAAGAAAAAATTGCGGAATATCTATCTCCACACCTAATTAGTACATACGAAGAAATGTTGGATGGCCCCGATCAATTCGGCTTGAGCTTCTGGTTTTTGGCTTATTTTTCACTATTCATAAATTTCATCTTTTTTTGAACTTTTGGCTTTTTTGTTGAGTTTTTTTGCCGGTTCTTTTTTTCCCGTATTCGTTTGTATTATATGTAATGGGCTAACATATTTTTTATATTTTTTAAATTTAATTATGCTAAATAAGTCTCTGTCAGCTACTGTGCTTTTTTCAGCCAGCTACAGGTTTTCAGCCATAAGCCACGAGCTTTTCAGCCGAACCGATCACCACCAACATAAGATGCAAGACATGATTCCATCGTCCGAAGTTCAAGCCGCTTCTCAAGACCATGGCTAGTTTCTTTTAGGCTTAAAATTAATTTATATTTGTACTATTTACAGTAACTAACTTTTAAATGGTATATTATTTAAGACGGGGTCAATAAAAAAATGTAGTAAAAAGTATATTGAGTTTAGCTATACCATTCAAAATCGCATATGACTATTTCACTTTGTGTATTACCTCTCACGAACAGCAAGAATTTAAATATTTAATCCATAAGCCTAAAATAACCCACCCCATATCTAGCCAACCAAAAAAAAATAGAGGGAGGATTGCGACGCTAGGCTTGGCTTGGCGGACGAGGATGGCGAGGAAAGCAAGCGGAAGCCGGTGACATGGAGGAGGACAACAAGGAAGAAGACATTGATGAAGTTGTTGATGCTTTCTTGTCCCATAGCGCACTCGACCACCGGGGTAGGGAGAAGTAGGCCTCCTAGGCTGCTAGAAGGCTAGATAAGGCGTGGAGGCCGATGGATTTGCTTGTCAGTTGTGGAGAGATCGAATACAATTGTTGTGCTCTGTGTTGTCACATTCTTGATTCTATTAGTGCATCTGTAGTGTATAAAAATAGAGGGTCTTAAACCACCTTAAAATCAACTTTATACATTACAGGGGTGACTTTAAGTAGGCTATAAGCAAAAAAGGCTTAAGGCTGGTCCTCAAGCTAAAGACCTGGCCACAAGCATTAAAATACAATTTTTCTTTATCTGCCAAGTGGGACCATCTTAAGACCCCTTGGGTTATATACACTATGGAATCAGCCTTAAGATTTAGATGGGACCCACCTTAAGGCCCCTTGGGTTATATACACTACAGATGCCCTTATATATCATTTAAATAGTATTGTTATATCTCTTTATGTTTTTAATTCATATATATATATATATGTGTGTGTTTATATATCATTTATGTTCCCTCTTTTTTTGGAAGACCAAATTCACTACTCTTTTTGAGAAACCAACGTCCAGCTTGAAGGCTTGAAGCTAGCAATTTTGCAAAAAGTTCTATAGAAAACAGAGCAATTGTCCAAGGTGTCTAGGATAAAATATCATTTATTCCAACCGGCCCCGAGTTGGTCATGGGTAAGTGCAATTTCAGCTATAAGCCACCATCAGTTATAAGTGCAATTTCAGCTATAAGCGTAATTTCAGCTATAAGCCAGCTTATTTTAACCCAACCGAGCAGCATCTTAGTTTGTGGTTTTGATTTGTTTTTCTTTTTCTTTTTTCTTTTATACCTTTGTATTGATATAATTTCTTATATTTAATTACTTCTAATAAACTAATAATAACAATAATATAAAAAACTATAAGTTTTGACTTATAAAAGACCGCCCCAAGAGTGGTAGTGGCATCCACCTGTGCGATAAATGTACACCACCTCCTCCCCCTTCTTCCACGCTCCCCAGTCCACCAATCCCCCACTCCTTTCCCGCCCTTAAGCACCACTAAAGCCCTCTTGAACACCACCCCTCCTCCATATCATCACAAGATCTCTTGGTTTCTTGATCCTCACTACGATCCGTCCGGAGCAGCCGAGAAAGAGAGTCCCCAAAGCCAATTTCACAAGTTGTCTCTGGTTTTGAGGCCTCGGGTTGGGGATTTCTGGTGCCTTTGCTTGTTTGACCCGGTACTTGAAGTGTGAGCTAGTAGTAGCTCACTGGAAGCGGCGGATCTGTGGCGCTAAACCCCGGCAAAACCCCCCGAATCTTGCAATTTTATTGTCTTTCTCGATTCGTGCGAGTCTACCACAAAAAGTTGGGATTTGGGGGGGGGGGGGGGGGGGTTGCTTGGTTCTAGTTTCCCCACGTTCAAGTGAGCTTTTTGGGAGTGGTTTCTTGGGGATTCTAGGTCTTGGATGAGATTTGTGGTGGCGTCGCAGTACAACAGGTGGATCTGCGGCCTCCGGCGATGTCTCCTGCGGACTCCTTAGCCGCCGGCCGGAGCCGCCGCGTGGGCCCCCCCTTGCCCCGCCCTAAGCGCGTCCGCGTCTTCTTCGTGGACGCCGACGCCACCGACTCCTCCGGGGGCGAGGAGGATGAGCGCGCCAAGCGGCGCGTGCGGGAGGTCATCGCCATCGACGTGAGAGCCGCCTCGCCGTCGCCGGCGCCTCCAAAGCGCATGGCGCCGGTGCTGGCGCGGCGTCGCGCGGTCGGGGACGTCGGTTTCCAAAGCCGGCGGTTCCGCGGCGTGCGGCAGCGGCCGTGGGGAAGGTACTCGGCGGAGATCCGCGACCCGAGCCTGCGCAAGCGGCTGTGGCTCGGCACCTTCGACACCGCCGAGGAGGCCGCCGCCGTGTACGACGACGCCGCGCTCCGCCTCAAGGGCACCCACGCCGTCACCAACTTCCCCTCTGCCTCCGCCTCTGCCAAGCCCCGTCGTCCACCGTCGCAGATGAAGCTCCGTTCCCGCCGGGAAACCGCCCTGGACACCACGGCGGCGACCACCACCACCGCCACCTCTCCTTCGTCGGCCTCGGCGCCGGCACCGGCACCGCCGCAGCCCGACGACGACGTGGCCGCGTTCTACCCGTTCGCGTCGCCGACGTCCGTCCTCCGGTACGCCGCCGACGAGGCGCCTCCTCCGGCGTTCGACCTGTACGGCGGCCTGGGCGAGCTGGGCGACCTGGCCGCGGCGCCGCCGTCGAAGGCGGCGGAGTTGGACTGGCTGCCGTGGTGGGAGGGCGAGGACTTCGTGACGGCGGGGCTCAAGGCTAGCGCCGTCAGCGTCAAATGACGCCGCTGCCCCTCCCCTATCGTGGCGGCCTGGGGCTTCGCGCGCCCGGGGCAGCAAGTGGCGGGAGGCGCACGAGGAGAGCCCAGTGGCGCAGCAGTATTTAATACAATTATTATATTTATTTATTATTAATTAGTATAAGCAGCAGCAGTAAACCAGTGGAGCAGCGTGCGAGCGCGGCGGGGTAGTAAATGGTGGGTGCGGTGGTGGTGGTGGCCGTGGCGGCGGCGGCGTGCGGTCCAGCGGGCGATCGCTTTGTGCGTGAGCTGCCTTAACTCGCACGGCTCCCGCGTGGAAACGGAACAGCCTCGTCGTGGTGGTGGTGGGGTGGTTAGTGGTGGCCGTCTGTCTCCGTCCCTGTTGGAACAGCCACGCCCGGGAGCTGTGCGACGAACTGTTCGTGCGGATGGTCTTTAAGTGAGAAGAATTTTGGTCATGGATCAGTTTGTTTCTGTTTCTTGCTTGAATCTCACCTGTTGTGTATTTCGAATCAGATGCCAGGACCGGTTGTAGAGACGAGAGCGTTTAATCTTGACCCTGTCGAATCGAAGGCAAACGGATACCGGTCGATTTTAAATTGTGGCGATTTCGAACCATCCAAGCTGTTTTTCCGCCAGATGATGAGAAACCACTCCCAATTATGACGAGGTGAACAGAGTCAGTGTAGTGCATCTCAGATCTCTCACATCAGCATCGGCATCAGTAGCAAAGAGGAGGAAAATAGGAGTAGATGGCAAGCATTTGCTAGTGATAGATGACAAGCATTAGCTGGTGCGCTAACCTGGCCACGTTTCTTCACTCCCCTATCGTATCCAGCGACTTCTCCAACCGGATATTTGCTGCTGCCCAATGTATTGGCGCGCCACGCGGTGGGATCTGGGCCGTCGGTTAGTAGGAGTGAAAAGTATTCAAAATGCAGATATGAACATGATATGAGCAGATATTAGCTGTTTTATTTCTGATTAATAATTTTTATTCTATTCATATTCTAATTCGTATAAAAATACAGATATGAACATGATATAAATTTTTACTATTCAAAATGTTATTTTATTCAAACTATTTGTATTTGTATTTGACGATATAATATATATATTTAATTATAATATGACTAATTAGATGGATAAGCTTTTATTTAAATGTGAATTCATGTTTATTTAGGTAGAGTAAATGAAGTAGATATTCGATTCGAATTTGTATTTGAAAATGTTTAGATTCATATTTAATTTATTTATAAATACAAATATAAATACGATTTTAGATCCTATCAAATCTATTTTCATCGCTGTTGGTTAGTGCCCCTCGGCGAGAGGGGCGGGGCCCGCGGGGGTGGGGATATGGCGGGAACTCGCCAAGCCAGCGCGACCGCTTTCGCGCCATCTCCAGGCCACGCGGCGAAATGGCGGAAATGCCCCTATCCAATCGACGAGGAAAGGCGCTCTGTCCGGTGAGTCGCGGTCAGCTGGATGGAGACAAGAAACCTTTTTCTACGGAGATCTGATTTCCCGGGTGGGCTCCACCGGCCAGGACTCTTCGTGAGATGTGTTGCTTTTTCTTCAATTTTGTTTTGTCTCAACGAGCATTGTCTCTGTTCCCGTTCTATGTTCCTACTTCTGTTCCTGCACATATAAATCCCCTATTACGTTGGATTAAATTTTTAGACCCATATGAAGTTAAGTACTTATATACTTTATTATTGAGTGGATCCCCACTCAATGATAAAGTATATAAGTAATTAACTCTTACATTAAAAATTTTAGAAGAATAACATGATTACATCAAGTCCTTGAGTCGATGAATATGCTATACTTCTTTATCTTCCTCGTATTAGACTCTGTATTTTATAACAGTGTCATAATTAATGGCAATCACAACAGTGGAAAGTAGATTGTTAATAATCTTTATTGATGTATAGGAAGAAAATAAGAGGTTCGTGGACCTCAATCAGGCTTGAGGGTTTCCGGCCCTGTGCATTTAAGCAATATGCGTAAACCCAGTTCAAGGCTGGTCTGGAATTGTTTTGTTGCTTACCAGAGAGCAACAGAGCTCTGCTCATCGTGGCCCGGACTAGCAAGGCCTACTCAAGCTAGACTCCAGTTTTCTCGGTTAAGGATTTGGCCTGAAGTGTTCGTCAGACACGTATATGCATGCGTGACCCAATGCCCAACCAGAGACTGCACCACCAGAGCAGTATCACTATCTATCATGTTGCGATCGACTTGCTTCCTCCGTGTAGCCACGCTAGCTACCTCTCAAGCCACCTCCCCCCGGCCGGCCACTTCGTCCATCCATCCTGAACTGACCGCTTCCTTTTGCTTCAAAACTTGACCTAGGCAAGTGTGTGAATCTTAGCTATGTCTATGGCCCTAGAAGCCAGCATTGCTTCTCTTGCTTCCAAGCCAAGACCAAAACGAGTCTGCATCACACACCGTACGTTGCGATCGGAATAAATCTCAACCCCTCCGAGATATATAAATAACAAGCATATGTATACGCAAGTGACATTCGTGCATGAGCTTGGTTAACTGAGGCTGCATGCAACAACCATGGCAACATTTTCCCTCCGTTTCCTCGTTCGAGCTTTTGCCGTAGCAGCAACGTCCGTTTTACTTCTATCAGAGGGAAGAAACGCCCATCACGTCGATCATGGTGAGATGATATCCAGCGATGACACGCCTGTCCAGAGATCAAACGCTAATGGGTAATTCATTAACTGAGGCTGGCTGTTGCTTCCAATTTCTGTGCAACTTCAGTCTGATGGAGTAGTTGATCATAGCTTGAGTTCACATGCATGATCTTGCCGTGCTTTGATTTTAACCTGTGGATCGAATCAATCGACACTGCCAGGAAGCGCGTACCGAGCAGCGAGGTGATCGATGAGCAGTGGGGGATGGTGAGGGCCAAGGGCACCCAGTTCGTCGTCGGTGACCGCCCGTTCTACGTGAACGGCTTCAACACGTACTGGCTGATGATCCTCGCCGTCGACCCGTCGACGAGGGGGAAGGTCACTGAAGTGTTCCAGCAGGCGGCCGCGGTCGGGCTGACGGTCTGCCGGACCTGGGGGTTCAATGACGGCGGCTGGAGGGCGCTCCAGAAGTCCCCTTCCGTCTACGACGAGGATGTCTTCAAGGTGAGAAGAAGCTCGTCCCAAATTTCATTGCTCTTGCCGCGCGTGCATGGAATGTTAGAACTAATCTTAATATTAAGATTTTGTAAGTAATCGTAGAAGTTGTGAGTAGTGGTAAAAATCAATTAGACGTAGTCGTAAGAGAGGCATGGTTGAAAGCACTTAGACATAATCGTAGGTGGCTTAAACATGGTCGTAGGAGTTCAGTAGCAGTCGTAGTGGGTACTGTAGTAGTTGTGCTTGGAAGAGTACTCGAGAAGTAGTGGTCGAAGCAGCTGTAGTCGAGGTGCAGGTGTCCGAGTAATGGCTGAGTCGATGAGTTATGTACATCGTGGAGTTAGTGGTATAGTTAGTGGCTGCATGCATGTAACAGAAGCATTAGTAGCTGCATCTTTATTAGTGCGCGGTGTGTGCTGAGTTGTGGAGTCGTGACCGGTAAAACCGGATTACATAGTGTCTATTTATATGCTTGTAATCAGTCTGTTAAGCAGTTGAATAGAAGAAAAGAAACTCAGATGAGTTTGATCTCACCAAATAAGTATTATTTGTATTTTCTTCCTGTGTCTATCTCATTCTCCATGTAAACGTATATCTACGGATAAATCGAGTGTGTGATTCCTGAATATATTTCTAACATGAAATAGCTGTAAGAGCATTGCGATAGATGGATCACAATTTGTAGGCGCATTTCGATCATGGCTGGTCAGGACCACAGGCATTGAATCGGTTGGTTGTTTTTGTGTTGCGCGTCACGTATAGCTAGTTTGGTTCAAGTGATAGATCACACATTTAAACTCTTGTTTAACTAATCTACGTGACTACACCACATATAATTACCACGCGGAGAGGTCAACGTCAATTGATCTGCTGTGGTGTGGCCAAATGATGCATTTAGGGTGGTCATCGGTTCGGCTGAAAAGCTCATGGGTTATGGCTGAAAATATTGTAGCTGGCTGAAAAAGCACTGTAACTGACAGAGGCTTATTTAGCATAATTAAATTTAAAAAATTTAAAAATATAAAAAATATGTTAGCCCATTACGTATAATACAAACAAATACGGAAAAAAAGAACCGGCAAAAAAGCTCAACAAAAAGCTAAAAGTTCAGAAAAAGACGAAACTTATGAATAGTGAAAAATAAGCCGAAGCCGAATTGATCAGGGCCGAGAGATATTTCACTAACAGAATATGGTGGTGATCGGTTCGGCTGAAAAGCTCATGGCTTATGGCTGAAAACACTGTAGCTGGCTGAAAAAAGCACTGTAGCTGACAGAGACTTATTTAGCATAATTAAATTTTAAAAAATTTAGAAATATAAAAAATATGTTAGCCCATTACGTATAATACAAACAAATACGGGAAAAAAGAACCGGCAAAAAAGCTCAACAAAAAGCCAAAAGTTCAGAAAAAGACGAAACTTATGAATAGTGAAAAATAAGCCAGAAGCCGAAGCCGAGTTGATCAAGGCTATGTCGTTATAAATTTTACTGTTCATATTCCACTAATAGAATATATGCGGACACCTTTTTTGGCGATAATTTTTTCGAAAATTGTGATGCTCAAGGGTGACAATGCAAACAACAGTAGTGTACGTGTAACCACAAATTATTACAGGTGGGTTCTTTTGAGCTGTAGTTTTTGGTTTAAATTTTTGAATTCTGGTTGTTCGTGAAAGAGAGTATAGGGATACTCGTGTAAGATTTTGGTCGATATAGATAAAATCGAGACAGTGTTTATTACAATCGACTTATAGACCTGTCTTTAAAAGATACTCTGTTTAAAAGTTGGCTGCTATAGAAAGCCAAATCATAAGTTTAAAAGAATAAAGTCTACAGTTAACTTTTTTCTGCTTAAGCAGCACAGGAAAATCTTTTGCAAAAAAGGAGTAGGTGAGAAGCTAACGATGCAATGCGTGCCCAGAGAGACCTCCATAAACATTGATCTGTCTTCCATCATCATCGCAAGGACTGAAATCTCTTATCCAAACTAGGACGCAAGCTACGCTAATTATGTCACTACTTCATAGTTATGGATCAGTTTGGGCCCTACAAGACCAAACACCGTACGCTCTGTTATTGCAAACATGTCATTTTCCTCTGAAATTAACTACGTCAGTCGCTAGGCTAGCTGAAGCTGACCGATCCGTTGCTTGTTTCTGCATGCACGCATGCAGGCTCTGGATTTCGTGGTGAGCGAGGCAAGGAAGTACAGGGTCAGGCTGATACTGTCGCTGAGCAACAACTGGGACGGCTACGGCGGCAAGGCGCAGTACGTGAGATGGGCCAAGGACGCCGGCGTCAACCTCACCTCCGACGAGGACTTCTTCTCCGACGAAACCGTCAAGGGCTACTTCAAGAACCACATCAAGGTAAACTACAAAGAAAAAAAAAGCGCCACTTGATATTTAACGCGTCGATTTTGATCGGAATTTCACAGGAATTTTGTACTTGAAAGCAGTTCCTACATTGCAAACGGGGCTTACATTTATTTGTTACTAACAAGCAATCGATGTATATACGCATATGCCGTGCTTGCTAGACCATGTTGGCAAGGGTGAACACGTACACGAACGTGGCGTACAAGGACGACCCGACCATCTTCGCGTGGGAGCTCATGAACGAGCCGCGCTGCACCTCCGATCCAACCGGGAAGAAGCTGCAGGTATGTAAGGAGCACACGCTACGTTGCTTGTTCTGCTCGGAATTTTCAGGTGCTCGTCAATCGATTAGCTTGCACGCGTGGATGCCATTTTCAGTCATGGATCCAGGAGATGGCGTTCCACGTGAAGTCCATCGACCCGGCGCACCTGCTGGAGGTCGGCACGGAGGGCTTCTACGGCCCGTCGTCGCCGTCGCGCCTGCAGGCCAACCCCAGCACCTACGCCGGCCAGATCGGCACCGACTTCATCCGCAACCACCGCGTCCTGGGCATCGACTTCGCCTCCGTCCACATCTACCCGGACACCTGGTACCTACGTACTGAACTACCGGCAACGTCCTGATCGATGCGTGGATCAAATTCTAGCAATGGTATTCTAACTTCGTGTACTGCTTTTGCTTGTAGGCTGTCTGGTGCGACGCAGGAGGCGCAGCTGAGGTTCGCGCGGTCCTGGGTGCAGTCGCACATCGCCGACGCCGACGGCGCGCTCGGCATGCCGGTGGTGTTCGCCGAGTTCGGGGTGTCGACCAAGGCCGGGAGCGCTTTCAACGCGACGTCGAGGGACTGGTTCATCCAGACGGTCTACGGGGCGCTGCTGGCTTCCACGCGGCGCGGCGGCGGCGGGGCGGGCAGCCTCCTTTGGCAGGTGTTCCCGGAGGGCACCGACTACATGGACGACGGCTACGCCATCGTGCTGCCCAGGGCGGCGGCCACCGCCGGGATCGTGTCGGCGCAGTCCAAGAAGCTGCAGACGTTCAACTCCAGGTGCGCATGGAGCTGCCGCTGGGGGTGCAGAAAGAAAGAGCAGGAAGAGGCAGATGCAGAGGATGGTGATGTGCCGTTCAACGATGAACTGTAACATTAGGAGACGGGAAGATTACGGCATAGCATTATTTGCGAACGGGAGCTTGATTGCTAGATATAGGTGGAAATTACAGTCCTGGGGAAACATGAGCTGATATGCATAATCTGATGATCACTACTACTAGTAGTGTAAGTACCCATTTAACACCTATCTATTAATGGAGTGAACTGAAATGAGATGTTCCGAAGTTCCATGGTCTACTGTCCATATCATCAAGGGTGAATTGGGGTTGTTTCGCCCCTTTCACCTGATGTAGCTTAGTAGCGGAGCTTAGGGAAAAATATAGAGGGATCAATCAAACATCATATACTTTGTTACCATTTAAGTGGCAAAATAAAGTGCTCCCTTAGTAAAATTTCCCTGAAAAGGGAGGCCATGACCCCTTTTGCCCTTCGTATGCTTAGATAACTTAGGGGAAACGACATTTCATTGTTATGTTAGCATTTAAGGGTATGTTTGAAACACAGTAATAAACACACATAGGAATGAAAAACACAGGAAAAGTATATAAATACGGTGCCAAAAACAGAGAATTAGAAAACTGCCAAAAACAGAGAATTAGACAGCACTGCGGGCGAAGAATGCACTGCACAACGCAAGTACGTCTCACAACATTGCTTGACCCACTCGCTTTGTCTGTCAGTCTGTGGATGATATGTGGTGTTGTACATTAATTTTGTATCCATTACTCTGAATAATTGCTTCCAACATAGGCTAGGGAAGATCTTGTCACGATTGGACACAATAGTTCTTGGCATTCCATGGAGCTTTACCACATTATCCAAAAACATTTTTGCGACTCGTGGAGCAGTGAACGATTGTTTCAAGGGGATAAAATGTGCATATTTTGAAAAGCGATCCACCACTACTAGTATAGTTTCATACCCTTCAAACTTCAACATAACTTTAATAAAATCCATACTAAGATCCTACCTTGCCCCTTCCGGAATTGGCAAAGGTTGCAGCAAACCCAGCGTTCGGTTATGTTCATGCTTGGATTTCTTTAGTCTTTCGGAATGTTGCATTGCTTAACCACATTCTCGACATCAACCTTCATGTCAGTCGAAGAAAAGGGTTTCTTTAGTCTTTGATAAGTGGCCGGGATACCCGAGTGCCCCCCAGTTGCACTTGCACGAAAAGCATTGATGATTTTTGTTTGCGATGCCGAATTTGAGACAATCCAAATCCGCCCATGGTGTCTAATTAAACCTTGGCAGAGCCGAAAGCCTCGTTCATTGGGATTCTGAAACGCCAATGCAGCTAAAAATTGCTGCGCATTACTATCAGTCACATAGGAATTGATTACCTCTTGAATCTAAAGTGGTTGGCATTCTGACATTGCTTGCATTGCCATGAGATGACCCACGCACGATGGAACATCAGTTTCTTTATTTGCTGCTCCTTTTTTATACTGTATTTGAAATTGAGGACCCATCGACTTTGTGATGGCTTTATGCTGCAAGCCTGACACCAACCGTTGTTGTCCGAGATAACATAAGCTACGGTGGTCAGTACGAATGATGAATTCCCCAAGCTACAGATAAGGCCTCCAACGATCGATTGCCAAGATGACCACCATGAACTCCTTTTCGTAAATGGAAAGTTCCTGATGTTGTGGGCTCAATGCCTTACTCAAAAATGCAATCGGATGATCCTGCTGCATAAGGACTGCCCCAATGCCATGGCCATAGGCATCCGTTTCAACAATAAATGTGTGATCAAAGTTTGGCATTGTGAGGACAGGGGCATGCGTCATCGCCAACTTCAACTGCTCAAAAGCCTGTGTTGCTTCTTCATTCCATTGAAATGATTTCTTCTTCAACAGGTTGGTCAAGGGTTACATGATAATACCAAAATTCCATGCAATCTTCCAGTAATAACCAGTGAGGCCCAAAAACCCCCCGCAACTCTGTCACACTGGTGGAACGAGGCCAATCCACCATTGCTTGAGTCTTTGCTGGGTCTGTGGCGACACCACGATAAAAAAAAATGACGTCTGAGATAGTCAATACTGGACTGCACAAAGGACATTTCGATCTCTTCACAAACAATCGATGCTTCACTAAAGTCGAAAGAACAGCGTCCAATGCTGCACATGCTCCTCTAATGATAAACTGGTATATGAGTATATCGTCAATGAAGACAAGTACAAATTTGCGCAAAATGGACCCAAGATGGAATTCATTAAGCATTGAAAAGTGGCCGGTGCATTTGTCAACCTAAAGGGCATCACCTGGAATTGAAAATGGCCGTGGTGTTTTTTAAATGCTGTCTTCTCTTCATCTCTTTCAACCATTCTAATATGATGATAGGCCGATTTCAAGTCCAACTTGGAGAAACATTTGGTACCGGCCAATTCATCGAGTAACTCATCCACCACCGGCATGGGGAACTTATTTTTGACTGTGATACTATTGAGCATGCGATAGTCTATACAAAATCTCCAACTCCTGTCCTTTTGCACCAAGAGCACCGAAGACGCAAATGAACTTAATCTAGGTGTGATCAGCCCAGCTTCTAACATATCTGCCACTTAACTTTCAATCTCATCTTAATGCATTGGGGAATATCGATAAGGCCGAACGTTCACCGGTGTAGCTCTCGGTACCAAAGGTATGGTATGGTCATATATGTTAGAGATATATGTATAGTTTGTTATTCCCCATTGTTATGAGGGGTTCTTTGCATATTTACCACCTGTACTTTGTGTATATATACTGGCCCATTGGCCTCATATGAATACAAGCGCTATTCATAACATGGTATCAGAGCGTACCTAGGGTTTCCCATCGCTTCGCCGCCGCCGCCGACTCTAGGGTTTCCCGTCGCTTCGCCGCTGCCGCCAACTCCCCCGTCGCCGCTGCCGCACCTTCCGCCGTCGGCTCCGCCCGACTCCGCCTGAGCCTGCCCGCTCGAGCCCACCGCCGCCGGCCCCGCCGACTCCCCCATCGGCCCCGCCGACTCCCCGGGCCACCGCCGACTCCCCGGGCCACCGCCGCCTTCGCCGGGCCGCCTCCGCCTCCCGCCCGGCGCCCGCCCGCCCGCCCGGATTGCCGTCGCCGTCGCCTGCTCCTCCGGCCGCGCTGGTTTGCCGCCGCCGTCGCCTGCTCCTCGGCCGAGCCGGGTCGCCGCCGCCGACGCCCGCTCCTCCGGCTGAGCCGGGTCGTCGCAGCCGTCGCCGGCTCCCCCGCCGCCGTCGCCGGCTCCCCCGCCGCCGATCTATTCGGTGAGGGCTTCGGTTTGGTGTAAAACCGACCGAGAAAAAAAAAGCAAAAAAAAGAGAGAAAAAAACGTCGTCCTAACCGCCGCGCCGTCCAGCGCCGCCTGTTAGACTTCGTTGCCTTGGTCGCCGCGCCGTCCAGCGCCGCCTACCAATGGGCACCGTTTCCCTCCCTCGCTGCCCGGTGATCTTTGATGGTGTTAATTACACCGACTTCGTGTCTCACATGCGCATTCACATGCATGGTCTTCGTCTCTGGGGCGTCCTCTCTGGCGATGTCACCTGCCCGCCTTGCCCTATTCCTCCGACGGAGCCTACGCCTGTTGCATTGCCCCCGACAGCCGATAAGGCTGCTGCTGATGATGAAGCTGATGATAAAGCTGCCTCTGCCTACCAGGAGGCTCTGGATTCCTACAAGGATTGTCTGACCGTCTACACTCAGTGGTACGATGACGACGCCCGGGCTGCTGCTGTCTTCATCGCCAGTGTCCAGCCTCAGTTTTCTTCTGAGGTTGTGGGACTCCCTTCGACTTTCCAGATGTGGACTCATCTTCGTCAGCGCTACGAGCCCTCTGGTGATGCCCTGTACCTGTCCGTGGTCCGCCAGGAGCACTCTCTTCAGCAGGGTGATGCTACTGTTGACGCTTTTTACGCTCAGAGTTCTGCTGTCTGGTGTCAGTTGGACTCACTTCGCACTGCTGGCTGTCGTACCTGTCCGTGCTGTCTGGATGTACGTGCTGACCTGGAGTTTCAGCGGGTTTACGAGTTCCTTACTCGCCTTCGTCCTGAGTTCGAGCAAAGGCGTGCCCAGCTCCTTGCACGCTACCCTCGTGTTACTCTCCTGGAGGCTCTTACCGAGATACGCGCAGAGGAGACTCGTTTGAGTGGTGCTGGTCTGATGCCACTCCCCTCTGTGCTCGCCGCTCGTCCGCCTGCTACACTGCCTCCTCCAGCGGCTACCACAGGTGGTGGTGGCCGTCCTCCGTCTGGAGGTGGCCGTCCTCACTGTTCCTACTGCGACAAGGATGGCCACACTGAGTCCCAGTGCTACAAGAAGAAGCGGCATCTTTCCCGCCGTTCTTCTACTGGCACTAGTGTTTATACGACGACGTCTGCATCGACTTCTTCAGCAGCTTCTCTCACCGAGCAGGAGATAGCCAGACTTCGACGCCTGCTGGCCGCTTCAGGTTCTCCCTCGACAGGTTCTGCAGGTTCTGCTACTGATTCTTCGGGCACTGAGAGACCACCCCCTACACAGTCAGGTACCTCCCCGTGGATTCTTGATTCTGGAGCATCCTTTCACATGACTCCTGATCCTTCCACTCTGTCTTTTATTACACCTCTTAATTCTCCTGTCAGTGTTCTTATTGCTGATGGTACATCTCTTTCTGTCTCTGGTCGAGGATCTCTTAGCAACTCCTCCTTTCATGTTCCTTCTGTTGCTCATGTTCCTCGCCTTACCTTGCAGCTTCTTTCTGCTGGGCAGATTACTGACCTTGGTTATCGGGTTATTCTCGACTCTGACTCTTGTTGTGTTCAGGACTGCCACACGGGAGCTCTGGTTGGTTCTGGCCCTCGGCGCCGTGACTCACAGCGTCTTTGAGAGCTTGACTGGCTTCACCTTCCTTCCGCTGCCACCATCGCCGCCAGTCTCTCCGCTTCTGCCACTTCGTCTATCGGCTCTTTCCAGCAGTGGCATCACCGTCTTGGCCATCTGTGTGGATCCCGTCTGTCGTCTTTAGTTCGTCGTGGTCTTCTGGGGTCTGTCTCAGGAGATGTGCCTTTAGATTGTCAGAGCTGTAAGTTAGATAAACAGATTCAGCTTCCTTATTCTCATAGTGAGACTGTGTCTCAGCGCCCTTTTGATCTTGTTCATTCAGATGTTTGGGGTCCGGCTCCCTTCGTTTCGAAAGGGGGTCATCGATATTATATCATATTTATAGATGATTTCTCTCGTCACACTTGGATATATTTCATGTCTTCTCGTAGTGAGGCCTTGTCTATCTATAAACAATTTGCCACTATGATTCACACACAGTTCTCCACTCCTATTCGTGTCTTTCGCGCTGATTCTGCTGGCGAGTACCTCTCTCGTCACCTGCGCAGCTTCCTTGCTGAGCAAGGCACTCTCGCTCAGTTCTCTTGTCCTGGTGCTCATGCTCAGAATGGTGTCGCTGAGCGCAAGCATCGTCACCTTCTTGAGACTGCTCGTGCTCTGATGATCGCCGCCTCTATTCCACCTCATTTTTGGGCCGAGGCTGTTTCCACTGCCACCTATCTCGTCAACATCCAGCCCTCTTCTGCTCTTCAGGGTGCGATCCCTGTTGAGCGTCTCTGTGGTCGTCTTCCTGACTACTCTGCCCTTCATCTGTTTGGCTGCGTTTGCTACGTTCTCCTCGCCCCTCGAGAACGCACCAAACTGACCGCTCAGTCTGTTGAGTGTGTCTTTCTGGGGTACAGTGCCGAGCACAAGGGCTATCGGTGCTGGGATCCTGTTGGTCGTCAGATACGAGTTTCTTGGGATGTGACTTTCGATGAGTCTCGTCCATTCTACCCACGTCCTGCCTCTCCTTCGGCTTCCTCTGTGGAGTCTCTGTCTTTCTTGACCTTTCCAGATACTCCTATATCTGTTTTGCCCTCGTCCACCTGTCCTACTGAGTCTCCACATATTCCCCTGTGGCCTCTCCGCCGTTGTCGCCGCCTGTGTCGTCTCCTACGACTCCCCAGGCTCCTCCCACTATCGTCTACACTCGTCGACCTCGTATTGAGAATATTTCAGATGAGCCATCTTCTCCTGATGTTCCATCTTCTTCTGATGCTCCATCTTCCCCTGATGGGTCATCTTCTCCTCGCTACGCTCTCCGCGATCGCCAGTCGATTCGGCCTCCTGCCCGTTTTGCCTTTGCTGGCGCAGCTACTCGTGAGCCTGTCTCCTACCGGGATGCTGTTACTCACCCTGAGTGGCAGCTTGCCATGGCCGAGGAGATTGCTGCCCTCGAGCGTACTGGTACTTGGGATCTTGTTCCTTTTCCATCTCATTCTCATCCCATCACATGTAAGTGGGTCTATAAGATTAAGACTCGCTCTGATGGCTCTCTTGAGCGCTATAAGGCGTGTCTTGTCGCTCGTGGCTTCCAGCAGAAGCATGGTGTTGACTACGACGAGACTTTTGCTCTTGTGGCCCACATGACCACTGTTCGCACTCTTCTTTCGGTGGCGTCTGTTCGCCACTGGTCTGTTTCTCAGCTTGATGTCAAGAATGCATTTCTTAATGGCGAGTTGCGTGAGGAGGTCTACATGCATCCGCCACCTGGGTATTCTGTTCCTGAGGGCATGGTCTGTCGCCTTCGTCGCTCTCTCTATGGCCTTAAGCAAGCCCCTCGTGCTTGGTTTGAGCGCTTCTCCTCTGTGGTCACTGCTGCTGGTTTTTCAGCTAGTGATCATGATCCTGCGCTCTTTGTCCACACTTCGTCTCGTGGTCGGATTCTTCTTCTCCTGTATGTTGATGATATGATCATTACGGGAGATGATTCTGAGTACATTGCCTTTGTCAAGGCTCGTCTTAGTGAGCAGCTCCTTATGTCGGATCTTGGTCCTCTTCGTTACTTCCTTGGGATTGATGTTACTTCCACTCCAGATAGTTTCTTTATGTCCCAAGAGAAATATATTCAGGATCTTCTTGATCGCGCCTCTCTCACTGATCAGCGTACTGTTGAGACTCCCATGGAGCTCAATGTTCACCTCCGACTCTCTGATGGCGAGCCTCTTTCTGATCCGACTCGCTATCGTCATCTTGTTGGGAGTCTTGTCTACCTTGCTGTTACTCGTCCGGATATCACTTATCCAGTTCATATTCTGAGTCAGTTTGTTTCAGCTCCCACTCAGGTTCACTACAGTCACCTTCTTCGAGTTCTGCGATACCTTCGTGGGACTATCTCTCGCCGTCTCTTCTTTCCACGTTCCAGCTCGTTACAGCTTCAGGCCTATTCGGATGCTACTTGGGCCAGCGATCCCTCTGATCACCGGTCTATCTCTGCTTACTGTGTTTTTCTTGGTGGTTCTCTTATTGCCTGGAAGACGAAGAAACAGACTGCAGTGTCCCGTTCGAGTGCAGAGGCTGAGTTGCGAGCTATGGCTCTCTTGACAGCAGAGATTACTTGGCTACGGTGGTTACTTGAGGATTTTGGTGTTTCTGTCACTACACCGACCCTCTCTTGTCAGACAGTACAGGTGCTATCAGTATTGCTCGTGATCCTGTGAAGCATGAGCTCACCAAGCACATTGGTGTTGATGCTTCTTTCATGAGGACTTGTGTGCATGATCAGGTGATTACTCTTCAGTATGTGCCTTCAGAGCTTCAGATAGCGGATTTCTTCACGAAGGCCCAGACTCGAGCACAGCACAGCTTCTACCTCTCCAAACTCAGTGTTGTTGATCCACCATGAGTTTGAGGGGAGGGGGTGTTAGAGATATATGTATAGTTTGTTATTCCCTATTGTTATGAGGGGTTCTTTGCATATTTACCACCTGTACTTTGTGTATATATACTGGCCCATTGGCCTCATATGAATACAAGCGCTATTCATAACAATATACACAAGAGAGGCAATTCCATTGGATCGACAAACATGACATTATAATAGTCGATGACTTGCTGGATTTTAGGATGTATGGCCTTCGGCTCATTGTTTTTGTGATGAGTCTCAACCACTGCCAAATCCCACACTTCATTACCCTTACTCTATCACCCCAACTGCTCTATTGGCATTTCAACCAATTGCTTGCATTGAGCTATCGTCAGACCTTGCAATGTGACTTAATTGTTTCCCATTATCTAAAAAACGGTTTTCCCAGTGGCAATTCATCGGACTATGAGGCTTCAACCAATCCATTCCAAGCATGGTGTCATATGCTCCTATGTCCAAAACTCTCATTTTCTGACTACGGCACATAGGACTCACAATGCAGCGCTTCTCCATTTGCGACATGTACCATGGTCAGTTTGATCGGTACAGCCTTGTACTTAGTTTGTTTCAGGAATGTTGCATTGATGAAACTGCGAGAGCTTCCTAAATCAATCAAAGTCAACATGACATGGTTGCCCGCCATGGCTCGAACACGAATTGTCTTGGCATCTTCCATACCTGACATAGCATGCAATGATATCTTGTATTTCTCCGGCTCAAATTCCCTATCCATGTCTTCCAGCAACTGCAAGACCTCATCACTATGCCTCTCTTTATAATCCTCGATCCCCATAGTAAAAGCTTGAGCGGTTAGTTCCGGCTTGCATTGATGGTCGCGGTCATACTTGTCGCCACATTCGAAGCACAGTCCGTGCACTCAGCGATACTCCCTTAATTGTCTGGCTCACTGCATTTCATCTGTGGTTGCCTTTTTTACCCCAACCATTGCTTTAGTTCGTGCTCCACCCCCGAACTTGTAATGCGTTGCCACCACCTTCGCAGATTTCCCCTTCTGTTTCTCCCACTTTTCTTCTTGAATTTGGGCCAGCAAAACAGCCTTTCGAACTGATTCAGGAAAGTGAATTTGCACTTTGTATCTTAAGCTCATCTTTGAGTCCCATCACAAAGTGATTCACAAAGAGTTCTTCAGTGCATGCCTTGTTGTATGACTCATCGTGACTCATCAATATGATACATCTTGAAATACTTCAGACAACGATCTTTCCAGATTCTGAGCCCTTCTCCCTCAAACTTTGGAAACAACAATTTTGGCACCGGTACTCGGTTATCAGCACATGGAACCCTTTTTGAGTTTGTCATCTCCGACATGAGAGTGAATGGACTATAAACCAGTGGTGGTGTCGGGCCCTTACCCAGTAATCTGGCCGGAGTAGCGGTGAGCGCCCCTGGTCGTGCTGCTACAGCGGACGACGGTGGCTCCTCCATGGCTTCTTCCTCCCTCCGCCTGCTTGACGGTGTGACTGTGATTCATTCCACTGCTTGCATCGTAGCCTCCACTTGCTCCAGCAAACTCGTGATTGCGCTTTGGATTACATAAAATTTCTAAAAAATTACACAATAACTATGACTATGTCGGAAGGTTTCACATAAAATTTTGTGATTTTTGGAGCTCGTTTGCTATATATAAAAACTTGTACAATTATCAAAATTGTATGAATTTTTGAGCAACATTCACAATGGATAAAATTATCCAAAAATTACACTATTAAGTACGTTATGTCAGGAGACTGTACATAAATTTTTGTAATATTTTGAGCTCATTTGATACATTTAAAAATTCAAAAAAATACTAAATAAAAAAATTAGGGCAGATAATTAAGCCGGGTGATCAGCCGGCTTAATCATTTGTCGCCTCCTCACCGGACGGCAGGTTGCCTATTGTCTGCTGGTGGGACGGTAGGCGTCTGCTGCCGGCGGCCCCCCACGCGTCGCCTCGTCGGCGCTGTCGCCCGTCCACCGAACGATAAAAGTAATATTTCTACAAATACGATATGTATATTATTACTTTTATAAATACTATGCACAACAGTGCCAAATCCGTTAAAAATTTCAGAAACCAACCACCTACTACGCCTCCTTGTGGTCGGTCATGACTTTCGCTGATACGGCAACCCCTTGCAGCATACCTGCTATGCTCCCCTGACCATTCTATCATGCGGCTTTGCTGATGGTTCTAACATTTTTGTACTGGGTTCTTTGTGCTAAAGCTCCTAAGCTATGGGATGGGTCGTCATGGGTGGATAGTGCCTTCCTTCAAATAGATAATGGGTTTGTTTTTTTACTGAGACTAATAGCTTTTGTCTGCGATTTGTGACTTTTAGGCTATTCGTGCGAGAGATTATAGAGTAACAGAAATTTATGTGCATTTTTTCCAATATAAATGAAATCGGTATAGTATATAGTACAATTAACTATTGGACCCCATCTTGAAAAGACTCTGTTTAAAAACTAGTTATTGTAGAAAAGTCAAAAACAGAAACCAAAAGCTGAAAAAGAACAGAGCTGATATCAAACACGAAGAAGTTGCTACTACACAAATAGATGATTTGCAACACTTCTACCAACAAATAGAAGTCGCTAAAGTTCGTAAGCTATAGAATGGAAGTTCATTCTTCTAAGGTGTCGCAACACGTATACCAAGTACCAACAATGATCTATGTTGGGTTATGAAAAAACAAAACTTAGTAACTCCTTGGCATCTTTTGCTTCCTAGGTCCATACAAAAACACAAATGGAAATATGCAACTGGACATAGCTGCTTTTTTTGGTGCACATAAGTATAGTTTGTAATAGTTAGTCTGCTGTGGTATCTAGCAAAATAACCCTGCCCTGTTCAGCTTGAATTCAGGAGTAACTCTCTGAAATATCTCATGGTTCACAAAAAAAGCTATCGATGGTGTTTTTTTTGGGTGTCGCATGATAACTCTGTAGGGTGTAACCTATAGAAATATTTTTTTTTCGAATTGAATGCACCTAAATTGGAAACTTCTTGTCAAACTGTGTTATTGATAACCGAACAGCCTGCAAAAGCCACAGCATGCAGAAGCCTTTCTGACACCATGCAAGCACCCATCTCCCCTCCATCGTGGATTTGAGTCTAGTTGGCTCTGCGAGGCACCCAGTTGGGGAACTGCATTGTATATGCCCTAAAAGCATCTTATAGATGGCCGCGACGGGTGGCTTGCGTACAGGCATGGAGGCGGCATAGCTGAAGTAGTCAAGGCGGCTCTCCTGTGTGACATCAATGAGGGTGGCCGAGGGGATCGGAAGTCTAAGCCGTAAAAAAGCCTGAGACTTATTCTAGGCTCGATTCGAGCTCCAAACGAGCTTGATCCCGAGCTCGTGAATTTCAACGAGCCGAGCTCGAATAACACACGAGCCTCGAGCTTTTTTTTCAGCCTACAAACATACTAACTCTTACCGAGTTTATTCGAGCCAAATTTGAACTCGAGCTTTTCTATTATTGAAAACCAGTGTATATTGAATTATTTTTTACTATTATCAAGCTCTCTCGAGCCGAGTTTGAGCTCGAATTTTTCTTATTATAAAAAATAATGTATATTATATTATTTTAACACTGAGCTTATTCGAGCTGAGTTCGAGCTCGAGTTTTTCTATTACTGAAAATTAGTGTATGTTAAATTAGTTTTACTGTTATCGAGCTCTCTCAAGCCGAATTCGAGCCCAAGTTTTTCTTATTGTGAAAAAATAGTGTATATTATATTATTTTAGCTGTTATCGAGGTTATTCAAGCCGATCTCGAGTCAAGCTTAAGCTTGGGCTGAGCCGAGCTCTAGGTTCCAACCCTAACTCAGGCTCACTTGAGCTCGGCTCGAGCCCTGGTCGCACCCAAAGCCCAACGATGGTCGGAGGACAGGTGAGATGAATAGAGCAAAGAAGAAATGAGAAGAGGATAATAGTGTGCCTGACAATTGGGTTGAACAAACGAAATCCTGTTAAAATTAACGGGACTAAGTGGATTTGGAGTTATTTTGAGACTTTTCGGTAATTTACACGTAGTTACGTGATTGTTAAATATGCGGTTTCATGTTATTATTGAAAATTATTGTATGTTAAATTATTTTTTACTGTTATCAAGCTCTCTCGAGCCGAGTTTGAGCTCGAGTTTTTCTTATTTTGAAAAAATAGTGTATATTATATTATTTTAACGGTTACCGAGCTTATTCGAGCCGAGCTCGAACTTGAGCTTTTCTATTGTTGAAATTTAGTGTATGTTAAATTATTTTAACTATTATTGAGCTCTCTCGAACCGAGTTCGAACTCGAGTTTTTCTTATTGTGAAAAATAGTGTATATTATATTATTTTAACTGTTACCGAGTTTATTTGAGCCGATCTCGAGCCAAACTCTAGGTTTGAACCCCAACTCAGGCTCACTTGAGCTTAGCTCGAGCTCTAGTTGCACCCAAAGCCCAACGATGTCGGAGGACAGGCTAGATGAACAGAGCAAAGAAGAAATGAGAAGAGGATAATGATATACCTGACAATTGGGTTTAACAAACGAAATCCTGTTAAAATTAACGGGACTAAGTGGATTTGGAGTTATTTTGTGACTTTTCGGTAATTTACACGTAGTTACGTGATTGTTAAATATGCGTTTTCATGTTATTTTTGTAAAAGTACACATTGTGTTTTTAAAAAATTTATTCTATAAAAAAATCCGGTGGCTCAAAGCACGTGGTAATGCCTATTACTGATGTGAACAAAAAGACAATCAGGCCTCAAGATTACGAATCCATCGTGTCATCGCTATTCATTTTACACATATGTAACCTCAGAACGGGGCCATAACCAAGTACGGGTGCGTTGTTTTTCACTTATGTTATGTGTGGTAGTTTATGGATTATGTTACGGTAACTAAATTTTAAACGGTGCGTTTTTAATACATGATCAACAAAAAGATTATAGTAAAAAGTATACTAAGTTCAGTTGTACCGGTCAAAATTACATATGACTATTTTCTGTATACTGCCTCTCACAAACAGCCATAATTCAAAAATTTAAATCTAAGCCATAACAAAAAAAAAAAACCCTACCCTACAACTGTCATCAAATTGCTGCACTAGGACCACAATGACACATAGGACCACAATGACACAGCAACAAACTCGAACAAGCAACGTCCCAAAACGAATCCGGACACACTGCGTGCACCCCAACCTGGGTCTTAGCTTAGAGGTGTTTATATTAGTTGCGATGGATAGATTTTAGCTATAATTAATGGTTTTTAGTTAAAAGTATATAGTAGTGGTTGAAAGAAATAATTTTTAGAAGGAGTGAACGAGCGGTGGAAAAAGTAAAGGAGAGGTACGTGCACGAGATAAAAACGAGTGGAGTAGAGAAGCCGCTTTAAGAAACTAAATATTCATATTGACTATGGCCTCTCTAAACAAAAACCAGAAGCAAAAGCTAATATAAATATGCTTTACTCTAACTGGCTTTAGCTTTTGATTTCCGACTATGGCTGTTCGATTTTGGCTAAAATTGCACTAGTAACTTTTTCTTAGTCATTCATTTAAAAGAATAAAAAGAAAAAACATTGTTATATTTTGAACGACAATATAAAGGAATAAAGGAATAAAAGAAAAAGCAAAAAACCAAATAAAATAAAAAACTAAAAAACTAAAATTAAGAAGTTGATGTGTTCTAAATGTCTTCTGATATTTGAAAATTAGAAGGGAATCAGAAGGGAAGCCCAAACTGTTAGGAAAACTAGGCCTGGGTTTGAAGCCTTGGTCTATGGTGGGCACCACACCACTAGGCTATAAATAGAGAGTAATGTTGGCTATTTTGTATACGGAATCAGAAAAGAAAGCAATAAATGAAAGATCATGAGTTCTCTCTATCTCTCTGAGTTTCAATCTACTATTCCTGTCTTCTGTGATTAATCTGTTTTTCATAGCAGAGGAATCGATCGGACAGGTCACCAACGACGGTTTCTCAACAGGTTATCAGCACGAATTGCTCCAGTGAATTGAAAGATAATCATCGAAGCATTATTAGATTGAATTGTCTATATCTAGATTGCTCTAAATTCCGCAGATTTCAATTTCTAGATTATTTTTCTACGGTTCAAATCCGTTCTAATCTACCGCGAGCAGACTTGAAGTTGCCGGCATAATGTCGATCGGTAGATTACATGAAAGAGTAGATATTGATTGCACTGTAGATTAAAAAAAGGAAAAAAAATCGTGCACGGCTAGCCCTGTATGGTCGCCGTGCATGAATCCGGCCGTCGGTCACCGGCCTCCCGTCACTCGTCGGCCAGAAGTCACTACCGGCCACCGGCCTCCCCAGCGCGCACGACCCCGACAGCTGCAGCCACAAGACTGCAACTCAGTCTCGGCTGGCCTGAAGATGTAGCATGCGCTGCCGTCTGAAGCCACGTTGTGCCGTTGCCGTCGCTTGGCGCTGGCCTGAAGCCACGGCTCGGGTGCAGTCGTCGCCACTCGGTGCTAGCTTGAAGCCACCGCTCGGGTGCCGCCGTCGCCACTTGGCGCTAGCCTGATGCAGCCCTCAGACACGGCAGCCGTTGCCACTTGGCCACCACTGCCTCCACCCGTGCTCGGCCCCGACGGCCGCCGTCATGCTCGGCTTGGCCGCTGTCGGCCGCCCCACACGTTCCACCATTGCCTTCGGGCTAGAGGCCGCTGAGCACCGCCTCGCGTGTTCGGCCCAGAAGCTCCATCAGCCACGAAGTAATGCCGAGCTCCGCCAGCCCCGCTGCTCACCGGCCCCGAAGCGTCGTCGAGCTCCGCCGGCCCTACTGCTCTACCGGCCCCAAAGCGCCGTCGCCGCTCCGCTGGCCCCGAAGCGCCGCCGAGCCCCGTCGGCCCCACTGCTACGTCAGCTCGGTCGCCCCACCGCAACCGAAGCAACAGTTGTAGGGGAATTGGGCCAAAGTGGGCTAGGTCGAAACCGATCTCTTAAGCCGGTCGAAGAGCGGGCCAAAATGGGCCGGGTGCAATTGGGCTAGAAGATGGCTTGGACGAGGGCGTCGGAAAAATTGTAAAAAGGCCCCCGTGAATTTAAAAAATTTTACAGAAAGGCCCTCAAAAAATGAGAAAATTTTCTCTGAATTGAAAATTTGCGTTGAGGACCTCGGAAATTACAGAATTCATTGAAAATTCATATTCCGACATAAAAGGGCCTCGGGAATTCAAGTTTTGAATTATTTTTAGCATTTGAAGCTTGTTTATTGCTGTCATTATTATTTCCTATGTTTTATGTATTTATTTAATGTTTTTGATTAATCGTAGTTATTTAAATTGATTTTAACCACCAAAATTAACAGTAAAATTTATAAAAAAATGCATAGAAAATTCTAGAACATTACAAGAATCTTTTGTACCATTATCCAATTTATTCACCTACAGTAAAGTTATTTCATGAATGTTACTGGCATATGTAGATGACAGGTATCACGAACCGGGAGTTCGAAGAGCTGGCTCAGCATGGCCAAAACTACTCGACTTGAGCTTCCAATGTCGAGATAGTATTTGGAGCTAAGAAGCTCTGCGCTGCCATTGGGATTGACGCACCGCAGGATGCCCAACCCACCCCTGAGGAAAATGATCGGACACTTCACTTCTTTAGGCACCATCTCTGTTTCAATCTCAAGAATGAGTACATGGCAGAGAAGAGCGTGCTAGCATTGTGGACTGCACTTAAGAAGTGGTTTGAAAGGTTAAAGTACACCATTCTTCCTAAGGCAGAGTAAAAATGGATTCGACTGAGGTTTGCCGACTTCAAAATGGTCGGGAGTACAATTTTGCTTTGCACAGAATTTGTACCGATCTTCAACTTTGTGGCAAACAGATCACAGATAAGCAGAAGATTGAGAAGACTCTATCCACCTTCCATCCCAACGCAGTGCAGTCTGCACATAATTATCATCAAGACAGCTACAAGGAGTATGCTGAATTGATCGATATGTGTAGGATCGTAAGAGCCTTCTCACCCCAAAAGTAGCCTATGAGGTGAGGGACTCCCCCACTTTTAAGTTAGGTCTCTTGCCCTTCCACAACCAATGTGGGACTATTCCAACAATCTCCCCCTTCACACATTGGTGTCCCTTAGCCCTTCACTGTCCCTTCACCGTACACCGACGGTCCCTCAGGGTCACAGTCTATCAGACGTTCACACACTAGTGTCTATTGGACCAGAGATGTTAGAACCGGGCTCTGATACCACTTGTAGGATCGTAAGGGCCTTCTCACCTCAAAAGCTAGCCTATGAGGTGAGAGACTCCCCCACTTTTAAGTTAGGTCTCTTGCCCTTCCACAACCAATGTTGGACTATTCCAACAGTATGATGCAGATTGTAGAAGCTCAGGACGAAGTTCTCCGCAAGAACTACGTCACACACCCACCTGGGAGCTCTGTTCGCCGTGAAGCCAACGCCGGGAGTTACAAGGTGCGAAAGCCTATGATGAAGAAAAGGGGAAGGAAAGATAAGGCCGCAGCCCAGAAAGACAAGTTAGATACTCCACGTGAGAATAAGGCAAGCAAGCTAAAGTAGGACGACAAGCTCTATGGTCAGCAAGACCAATCCTGCTACAAGTGTGGCAAGTGGGGGTACTGGTCGCGGCTTTATAAGGAGCCACTGCATGTCATCGATGCCTTCTAAGCCCAGAAGAAGAAGGATGACAAAGGTCAGCATGAAACCCACTTTGTATCTGTTGAGGGGGAGAGTTCTGAACAGCTGCTTGCGTTGATGGAGGTTGAAACCATTCCGACAATAGCACCCCCTTTTGACATTGCAGCTGCCACCACTATGTTCTGATATTGAAGTATTTTATTTATGTGTTGATTGCTTTCTAATGCATATAAAATATCTTATATTAGAACACATGTGGTGCCCTATGAAGAAAATGTGCTTAGTCAACAGCGGCACAATGAATACCATCGTAAGAGAGGCAAAGTATTTTCAGTCGATTAGTAAGAATATTGACAGCCTTACAACAATCGCCGGCAACAATGCTTGTATAATAGGTTTAGGAAGAGTCACAATTATACTCCCAATGAGCATAACTTTGGTCATTCAAGAAACCTTATTGTATCTAGAATTGACTAGAACTCTCCTAAGTTTTAAGGATATTCGCGCCAACGGTTTCCATGTTGAGACTGAAGAAGAGTACGGTAAGGAATTATAGCACTGTAACAAGCTGCACAAGAATGTGCTTGGCTCCGACGAATGATTCACCACATCCAGCAGTCATGTGGGATGAATATTATGTAAGCTCCCACAATTATTTATGAAGACAATGCAGCTTGTGTTGCACAAGTACAAACGGGCTACGTGAAGAGTCATCTCACAAAAGCATATCAACCCCAAATTCTTTTATGCTCATGAATTGCAAAAGATGGACGAAATTAAGATACTGCATACTAAGTCATGTGAAAATCTTACAGATTTATTCACTAATCATTTTCAGCATTTAGTTTTGAAAGATACGTAAGAGGAATTGGAATGATGAGACTTAGAGAAGTGTAGAATTCAGGGAGAGATTTTTCTTAAGCTCGTTATTAAAATTTGATCACGAAGATCGAGTACCCAAATAATAAATCCTGAAGATTAATGGGCTACGTGAAGAGTCTTGTGTTGCACAAGTATAAACGGGCTACGTGAAGAGTCATCTCACAAAGCATATCAACCCCAAATTCTTTTATGCTCATGAATTGCAAAAGATGGACGGAATTAAGATACTGCATACTAAGTCATGTGAAAATCTTGCAGATTTATTCACTAATCACTTCCAGTATTTAGTTTTGAAAGATACGTAAGAGGAATTGGAATGATGAGACTTAGAGAAGTGCAGAATTCAGGGAGAGATTTTTCTCAAACTCGTTATTAAAATTTGATCACGAAGATCGAGTACCCAAAGAATAAATCCTGAAGATTAAATGAAATTGGGTGGATTGTACTATTTTTCCCTTGACGAGTTTTCCTAAAGATTCTCGATCAAGGTTTTTAATGAGGCAATTCGTGCAACGCAGCATAACATGTATCATGTACTTTTTCTCCAAATTTTTTCCACTGGGTTTTTATGAAGTTTTGATAAGATATGAATGTGATGGATGAGTGTCCAAGGGGGGTGTTAAGAAACCTGGGCTTGAGCTTGAAGCCTTGGCCCATGGTGTGCATCTCACCACTAGGCTATAAATAGAGAATACTATTGGCTATTTTGTATACGGAATCAGAAAAGAAAGCAATAAAAGAAAGGCTAGGAGTTTCTCTATCTTTCTGAGTTTCAATCTACTATTCCCATCTTATATAATTGATCTATTTTTTTATAATAAAGAAATCAATTGAACTGATCACCAACAACAGTTCCTCAACACAAACTACTTGTTTCAAAAGCCGCCAGTGACACCCAAGACCCAACGCCAACCCAGATGGTCAACTCCCCCGAAATCATAGCAAAAGGGCACACCACCCAGCGCCAAAAGGCCCCAAACTCAAACGCCACATCCCGAAAATACCCTTCGACATCTTCTTACTACCCCCACGTTACCCAGGGCTAAAACCGTCCATTCGCAGAGCGCTCATAGTTTTACTAGCCGTTACTTTAACCCCACCCCTCCATGCCGAGTTCAAATTCGAATCCCCGAACCCGCAAAGCCCTCTAAAAACTCCCAATCAACGCTTCCTTCCCACTAGCTAATCAAGTGATCGCCGCCTGAGACATTGAGACTTCTCCAATGGCGATGGAAGCGAAACCCGGAGGCCTCGCCGTGGCTGTGGCCGTCCGGCGGCCGCTGCAGCCGCGGGACACCAACGTGGCTTCCCCGGTTGTTGCCGCCGCCGCTCTGGCCGGGAAGGCACCCAAGGCGAAGGTGAAGGCGAGGCTGCCGGCGCCGACTGCGTCTCCGCCGTCGGTCAAGTCGTACGTGAAGGCCGAGAACAGGGTGGAGATGAAGGAGGTGTCACTGGCGGAGGAGCTGGAGAGGGCGCGGGAGCGGCGGGGCCGGCTGCGGGCGGCGAGGGAGGTGACGGAGAGGGTCCTGGAGGAGCGCGCAGCGGCGCTGCGGCGGGCGGCGAGGGAGTGGGAGCGGCGCGCCGATGAGCAGCGGCGCCTCGTCGCGGAGCTCATGCGGCTGCTCGGGATGCCGGAGGTCAGTCACAGTCCGCCGTCCTGTTCTTGGCTCGCAAGAACCTACCTCCGCTGCTTCGGTTTTGTTCGATTCGGTATTGTAGCTGTGGTTGTGTTGGATTTTGGTGGTTTACGCCTTTACGGGATGCAAATTTTGGTGGCAGGTTTACACTCCGGTGGAATCGCTGAGATCGAAGGAGGAGAGGAAGAGAAAGGAGGCGATTGAGCATTCGGATTCACTGGTTAACGCTTCCCCCATCTTATCGATTCCCATTAGACATAATTTTTTTTACATTGTCTTCTTGCTGGTAGAAAATTTTTGTGTGAATTTGACACGATGTAGTTTATTGAGAAATTAAGATTTCATACCTTTTTTGCGTGAAGGAATTACTCCCGCATTCTGATTTGTCGTTCATGTTTCCATGCGCATGTTTTAGGGTACTGCTTCAACATTACAGGATCATGTCGGAGCGAATTCCTGTGATCAGGAATCCGACGCAACACCGACAACAGCATCGACGGACGGAAACAGCGACTGAAATCAGCTCTTGATTTTTGCTCCATTTGGTCCTGCAAAATTGTTTTGCATATGGCTTGTGAATGAAATCAAATGGCTCTTTTGAGATTTGTGTTCGTAAATATTATGAGATGGATGCAAAATGTTACTAGAGGACTTATTGTCGATATGTCAGTGTCACTCATCTAATTGGGAAAAAGTTTGGAGAAAGAATTGCGCATCTGGTCTATGTTACTAGTATCACCAGGAAAACAGTATATGACTGGTGCATGATTAGTACTGTTGAGCATAATATCAAAGATTTAGCCTAGATTTAAATTGGTTAGTCACATTGCAGCCTGTCAAACTCCATGTCGGGAACAATAGATATTAAGAAAGAATTGTAATTGGCATAAAGAATTACATTCTAATTCCATTTTTACTAGAGTTTGAAGAGGTAGCTGTCAAATTCCAATATCAATTTTTTGTTTGAGTGGCATATGAACTCGTAAGAAATCAACTCCAAATCAATTTTCAGCAATTGGATTTTTTTAAGAACTAGCTGAATATTTGCGCAATTGCGTGGCTAGATATTACAATGCATATGTTTATTTGAAACATAGACTTGTATTTATTATGCGACTCTAATGCTTAAATATAGTTTTATTCCCTATACACATGTAATATCTTGATCTTATATCTATATTTGATTAATTTGTACTGTTATATTTTGGATCTACTAAAATTGATAGTGTAGATCTTTCTTTTTTTTCTTTCAGTTAATACAGGAATTTATGTCTCTCGAGAATGAAAGTACTGACTGCTTTTAACTTTGTTTTAGTAATAAAATAGATAGATTAGTGCACATATAAAAAATAGCCCTTTTTCAACATAAAAACAGCCGTTTCTTTAGTTTACATAAATCAAGTAGGTGATCTCGATATGCATCAAGGTGATGTTGCTCAACCTAACTGCAAATCTGCAATACCAAAGCACAGCTCTTACTTACTAGTAGGCCATGAAGAGAAGGAATCGGGGTCCTCTGACGTTGCGTAAGGCAACGTCAGAGTGTAGTGCAAAATCAGAACCGCCCGATGAGAAATGAACGGTTCTGATCTTATTTTGCTATAGTAAAAATTACTGTAGCTACAGTACTTTTTACTGTAGCAAAATCAGATCTGAGCCGTCCATTTCTCATCGGGCGGTTCAGATTTGCAACTGCACTCTGATGTTGCCTTACGCAACGTCAGAGGATTCGGTTCCGAAGAGAAGAATCGTTTGGAGGAAGGATCAACGTGGTGAAGCAACACATAAACGCAAAAGAAGACGAAGGGATATAGTACGATATTTCTGTAGTTGCCTATGGTTGTATTGGTTTCTGTTACCCTGTAATCTCTCGCACGAACAATTCAAAAACTATAAGTTATAGCCAAAAACTATAAATTTCAGCTAAAAAGTCCCGTGAACATTGTCTCACCGTGTTATAGTACGGATGCATGGCGACCGGTGACTGTAGTGACCGAGTTGTGGTCAATGACGGTGCCACGTCTGGCCACATATCCCTATTTTTGAGAGAGAGCCAACTTTTTTTTTTCTTGCCACGGGCGATCAACTGGCATAAAGGTACGTGATCAAGTGATCAAGGGCCAGGGCATTGAATTTTTATATCCTTTTTACATCCAAATTATTATAAGCAGTAGATTAGTGAGATTAGGCTCTACGTGGTCAGGGGCAAGGAAATTGGAGTTATTTCCTTTTCCTATTCAAATCACATCTAAGCTAGAGATTAAATCACAAGATCAACGATACATTTTTCTCTTTGTAATTAGATCCACCAAATTAAAAGCTAAATATTTTCTTTCTTCTTAGAATTTCTATAATATTTTTTCTTTTTTCTTAGTAACTATAAAACGACTGTCACAACTATCATGGACTTTCAAGTATATCAAAAACAGATCAGCCATGTGTGCCAACGCTAGGTGATATTGGTAGAGGCAGGGGCGGAACCTAGTAGTGGGATCCGATGTTACAGGACACCGGATTCAAAATTTTTTTTAGCAAGAATTAACACTTTTCAATCCATATGTGAATCTCTAGACCAAACTCAGTGCACCCGGTTCTCTACTTGAAACCCAATGAAAGAAGCACTAGTAGCCTAAATTACTAGTAGCTAGCAGTAGTCTACGAGAAGTCTCCGCTTCTCTCAATCCATAAGGCAACTACATTAGGCTAAGTCAGCCCTTGAACTAGCACAAAAGGGAGGACCGCAACAAACCACGCATCTATTTGATGATCCTGAAGCATATCACCTCGCAGGAGCCCTCGACGCTTGTTCGTCTCGCATGGTTGGCCAGGAGATGTGCACCACGTCTGCAGCACAACCGCACCTAGCAAACAGCGACCGGTCGCGGGACCAGCCACCCTCACCTACCATCTCGCTGTGGCATTGTCTGGTCCCAATTGCCTCATGCACTCGCCGGCTGAAGGAAGCTTAGGTTCACCGATCAGTATGTACTTTGCTCCAAATTTCTCTCAATTATTCCAATTTATGAGTTGGAGTTTCAATGTAATGATTGTTGATTGATTTTGATCGAATTGTAGGGTTAAAACTTAGGGTTTCAATTTTGATTTTTGGAATACCAGCCTAGCTTGTTGCAATTCGAAGGTAAAATTGTAGTATTTGACCGCAATGTTAAGTAAGTAAACCAATCGGAGCCTAGCTTGTATTTTTCTATTATATTGTATTTGAACTATTGAACATACAAATATCTAATTGACTTTTCAATTAATTGGTGATAATTTCATGAATGATAGACTTATTTGCTATGTGGAGAAATAAAAATTGACGAAAATTATAAATGATGTTATGGTTCGTCGCTTTATGACCTTGAAAGAACGTAAATACTCAAAGATAATGCATTAACTTCTATTTGATCATTCTACTATTTCTTTACTTGAAAATTTTAAGTAATTTTATTCTTTTTAACAGGCTATTGAGATCGAATGATGTATTTTACCAATATCAATCAACTTTTATCTGTGATTTTGCACTTAGTTTTTCAGTCTGCTGTAACTAATTAATATTACTATCAGGCTTTTTATTTTGGTAAGCATTTCGATCACTACTTCTTTATCATCATACATTGTCATTGGTTACATTGAGTATTGATGCTAAAAATTACGAAACACATTACTATTTAGCACAATATTGTTTGAGAACTATGCTCTCTAGATATGCTGACTTTTCCTGACGACCAGTTGTGCTGCTGAGGAAGTGGGTTGGGGTTAATAGTTCACGCATGTTGCCATTTGTATCGTATGAGTAGTGAGGCAAATATATGAACCTGACCAAACTTTACACACCATGTAATTTGCAACTTCATTGTGAAATATTACGTCGGGCTACACATGGTCCATTACGACAATGTTTTTTAATAACATATCTTTAGTACTTAACATAGAGAGTTGGTGATGTTGGTTCATCTGCCCCTTTGAACTTCCCCTTGCACATTTATACAAAATCTCTACCCTAATTCACAAAAAATGTACCAAACAAACAAATTCAACCATCTTACAAATTCTTTAACAGATAAACAAAGCGCTACTGGGTTCGTGGCAAAGCCGAGAGCGCGAAGGTACGTCATGCGGAGTCGTCGGCGTGGACCGGGCAGCACAATCTAATTGGAAAAAAACAAAACGTGTGGGGGGAGGGGGCTGGGAGCTGTCGAGTCGGTGCTGCTCCGCAGCACCGTGGGCTCAGCCGGCTACCACGCGATCTCTTCACCTGCTGAGCTGCCTTCGCTTGTTGCGGACACCATGCCTTGTCAAGGTTTGGTGGCGCGGTAGGTGATAGGTGTCGCCTGCTGTGCTCAAAGATATGGCTATTTTTTATAAAAACAGGTCTTTAGAGGCTAATTTTGAAGAAAAAAAATTGACTACAGTGCCAAATTCCTGAACAGTTATGTTTGGAGCAAGACTATTAGGCTGGTACTCTCCATGAGAATTTGATTTGTGATGTGTGCATGCATTGGCCATGCGTGGACGGACATCTTGATATGTGCTTACCTCCTCCATGTTGAACTGGATGCCGAAGGCAGCTGTAATTGGGCACCGTGGCTGTAGACCTTACAGCAACAGCCGATGGGATCATGAGATGCAGAGGTCACGTGGACGGTGTGTGAGCTAGGGTTGTGCGGCTCTGCTAGCGGTAGCATGGCCGCGAGATGGGCCAGCCTCGAGGCTCGAGCAGCTCCTGTGAATATGTGATCAATTGGGGAAAAGGGCATATCAGATCGATATTTACCACGTGTGAGAGACGATTTTATGGCAGTGTTGATGTAGTAGATGGGCGCTGTTGTTATTGCCACCAATGACGCTCGGTAGTCATTGGTTATTCTGGTGATGAATTGCATCTCTTGGTGTCTTGTGCATCTTCTAGTTAATTACTTGTAGATCTTGGTCGAGCTCCTTCCAAAGCTTCACTCGGCTGCGTTTGATATTGGCCTCTACTGTTCCCTGTTCCCTCTTATCGAATTCAGTAGATGGGTTATGGGGGCACAGCGGCTGCAATGAGCTGTTTGTGCAAGTTCTCCATTGGATACGGACCACCAGTTTCTTCGCAGGTGTAGAGAAGTGGAAGGGGACGTGGAGAATAATCGCGATGGTGCAAGGTCACATGTCAGCACAAAAGAATTTTTGAGCGGAAGGAGGGCACCAGAGATCGGCCCTGTTCTTTTCAGCTTCTAAAAGCTGCCTTTTGACTTTTCTACAGTAACTAACTTTTAAATGAAGTATTTTTTCAAGATAGGGTTTACTAGTTAATTGTAGTACATACTTTACTAACTTCATTTATATCGTCAAAAATCGCATGTGAGTTTTTGTTACTTTGTAATTTCTCGTACAAACAGCCCAAAAGCTACAAGCCGCAGCCAAAAAGAACAGGCCTCTTTTGAGAGGAAGGGTAGGAGGACGAGGCACATACCACAATGCCACATTTTTCTCGAGGGGGTGCAAGGGGAGGAATGACGTAACACTAACCATCAATTCTTTTAAGTAGTAGAAATATGTTATAGGAGTGATCCATCGTTTTCATTAATCAGGCGAAACATCAAGTGAGATCGCTCTGTTCAGCATCATTAAGGGGGCAAAACAGGCCTCGGTATCTAAGAAATAAGACCTGAAGGCCAACGAGACTAACAACGCAGCCTCTGCACCACGTGAAGGGGTCTACGTACCCCCTCGCACCACGTGAAGGGTCTCTAGAAGAGACAATAGTAGGCGACCACGGCCAAGTGAGTCACTGTTTCAGCATCCAGTGAAGGGGGTCTTGCTTGGACAAGGCCTAACACCAACTGAAGGGGGTTTGCAACCACCTATAGACCAAGAGAGAGACATGGTGGGCAATATCCACGGAGGTCCACCATGTACCAAAGCTATGAGCGAGGTGAAAAAACCAAGGAGCCCCTATAACCATAGGGACTTTACAGAGGCAACAATGTAACTTCACATAACCTCCTGTTTAACTATATAAATAGGCCCTCTTGAGTACCGAATAGGGGAAGGACACAATTTTTCACAATAATACATATTTGCATATCTGTGTTTTTCTCCTTCCTCAAGGACCTTGAGGTCATTAAGCCCCTCACAGAGGGTAGAGACTTAGGGGCCCTTCCTTTTCTACTATTTGGTCTGTAAACACAACATGTGACACCATCCGTGGGGAACGGCAAAGAAGCTACACTAGCATAGCACCTGGCAAGAAGAAGGTGGATAGGCCAAAGACGGGTGAGTCCAAGGTCTCTGCAGCCCATGACGCACCGCAAACTCTACATCTAGGACATCGACCACGACAGCTACCATGGCCGCCGAAGAAGAAGCCATCAACTCCGCACATGGGGACACTGTTGGACATGACACATGGGTGGCGCACATCAGGACCTCGCTAACTGAGGGTCATGACACAGTGCCTCCCTCGCCCACGAACTCAATCGCAGATAGAGAAACTTACACGGCCATGCAGAGGGAGTTGGCAGATCTTTAACATGAGCTATGAGATCTGCGCCAGGACAACTCTACAATCTTGATGCCTAGTGCAGCAACCGAAGTCACTGTGCTAACCCCCACAATGGCACCCATCACCGTGCCAACAGTGAGACCGAGTCCATACTGCAGGGGGACCTAAGCTCCCCATTGAGTGCCAGCCTCGAAGCAGTGTGATGGCCTGATGACTTCAAGATGCCCACCATCAAGGCCTATGAAGGAGACAACAAACTCACAGAATTCCTTCGTGTGTATAAAACGGCCATCAAGGCTGCTAGAAGAGATGACACTGCCAAAGCAAAACGTGATGTGACCATGCCACAAACACATACGACAATAGCGCCCAATATCAAGATTAAACTAAAGGTGAATTCGTTTCTTCAGCCTCAACATATTTTAAATGAGAATATGATGCTACCTAATGATAAAAATATATATTTTTATAACACCACATCACGTTCACACCAATTCAAGCAAGAGTTCAAGATGGACACGTTTTGAAATCCAGTTCGGCCTCCAGATCAATTCAGATTCAGCCTGACAGGCCCAACATCAAATGTGCATAACTTTCATATATGAAGTCCGTTTGAGGTCCACGAGTACTTTTTGGAAAGCTTTTCTCATCCTATTTCCAATGGATCTGGTATCACCTCTAAATTTCATCTGTACGTATTGCAATCATCAAAAGAGTCCGTGTTGGGCACGTACTAGAATCGGATTCGGACTGCTGTAATGGTGCAAGTGTAAACGGACGTAACTTTCTCATACAGACTCCGTTTGGGACGTTCTTGGACTTGATGGAAATAGTATCAAGTATACTTTCTAAAGGATTCAACCCCATCTTCACATTCTATCTGAGCCGGCCTCAATCGTCAAAAGAGTCCGTATTGGGCACATACTGGAATCAGATTCAGACTGTTGCAATGGTGCAAGTTTAAACGGATATAACTTCCTCATACGGACTCCGTTTGGGACGTTCTTGTACTTCATGGAAAGATTATGAAGTCTAGTTTCCAATGGAGCTAACCTCATCTTCAAATTCTATCTGAGTCGACCGCAATCATTAAAAGAGTCCACATAAGTTTTTGAGTTCGAGTCAAAAAAAGGTGCTGCGCCACCATCCCTTGGGCCCATGTGCCTTGTAACCCTAGGGGGTCGTTCTCCCTATATAGAAGCCGCTGCCTCCGTTGCTAGGACTTGGATTTCGTTGAGTTTAGGTTTAGCCATTATGCAAACTTCTGTTCTTCAGTTGTGTCGGACGACCACCTGTCAAGACAGCCTTCGGAATCCCATCTTTTAATCTTAATATCAATATTTGCAATTTCAGATTGCTTGTTATTTTGTTCTTGTGTGTTCTTCGATTGCATATAGAAATAGGCCTTCGTGGTCAGGTCAACCGCGTTCTTGGCGCGGTTGATAACATCTTGGGGTTGGTTCAGCGATTGCTAAGGTGCAAGCGACGTCGTACGGTTGTAGTCGGATCGCAAGAGTCACCTCCACCAAAATCGAAGTTATCATCCTATCAGATGATCGGGACACCATCGCCTCATCAAAACGTATCGCCTATGCCCTCACCAGTGTAGCGTTAACATGGTTCTTTACCATCCCGCCGTGATCAATCTACAGTGGGAACAACTTCAGGACCAAATTCACAACAACTTCCAGGGCACCTGCACTGAGCAAAAGGACAAAGGACACCTGTTCGTTGTGAAGCAAGGGCCGAACGAATCCCTGCGTGGCTTCAAGAGATTTGCGGAGGTCAAGCACCAAGTAAAGGGGTCAATGACAACACTATCATCAACGTCACTAGGTGTGGACTCCTTTATTGTCTCCTGGCGAAAAGACTGGCCCAAAAACCTATCCACATGGTAACAAACCTACTCAACAAAATAGAAGAGTACTCTCAACCAGGGGAAGATAGTGTGGAAAGGACCGAGGACATAACTACATCGGTAGAAAAAAAAACCAAATGGCACCCTGGCATCCTAATTGCTGAATGAAGCAGAAGGAACGGTAGCACCACTAGCAGAAGACCATCCAAACCATTCAAGACGAAGGGTTGACACATTTTTCACATCGAGGGTAGTGGGCCTACCGACGAAGGAAGACGGGGTGGCAAATGATAGCCGAGGCCATAATCAGGGACCACGACTGTGTGGGTGCAGACATATCCAAGACAGACAATACGGGGCCGATGCACCCACCCAATGGTGTGACAAGCACGACGAAAGGTCCCACCCAACGAAGGAGTGCTGCACCATCGCGGCCATAAGGGACTACATGAACAAGGTGTTGGCCCACGTCAAGCCCCAAGGAGACCAACGTCCTAACAACACCTTACCCTAGGTGCAACAGCAGCTATGCATGAAGCCCCCGAGGTGGACTAGATATGAAGGGTCATTAACACCATAACAGGGGGATCCTCGCTAGACCTAGCTAGGTTAGGAGGCAGCAACGAGCCTACGCATGCCAAATCCACTGTGTCGCGACATACCATGCTAGTATACCCCCAATTGAGCCCATCTTCTGACATGGGTATAGCAAAGTCAACGGCTTTTACTGCAACCGTGTGGTTTTGATGATGGATGGTAACTCGGTTAGCAAGGTGCCAAAGGTTGGGTAGAAATAATGTATGTTGTAACTTGGCAATGTAAACAATAACTCAATAAATTGCTTTCCCCTTTTTTTTGCAAAATTGGCTACATGACACTGTAATTTTGTAGCATTTGTTGTGGGACACTGAAAATTCGCGTCTTTGTTGAAACACATTGTAAAATCACATTTTAACAGGTACAATAATGGACTTGGGGCACAGTTGTCATATGCATATACACACACACACAGAGAGAGAAAGCAGAGGATGCTTTCCTCCAACCGTTCAACACCAATGAGCCAAGGGAGGCAGCCGTGGGAGGGCTCAGGTGAGCTCGATGCTAGCGGCGGATAGCGAGTGGCAAAATGGAATGTGGCAGAAAGCATCTAAAAAATCTTAGGAGAACTAGATAGGGTCTTCAAAACATCCTTACATGATAAAATTCTGCTTGTGTTTCTAAAACGTCTCAAAATTATCTCTACATTATGTTGACTTTTAAAATATCTCTAAAAAGTGCTTCTAGACCGTAGAACTTCTAATTTTAGAGATGGGAGTGACTATTGCACAGGCGACTGAAATTTTTTTATCTTTCAGTCACCTGAAGTTGCACTCTGAATCACCTAAAGTTGCAGGTGTTTTTTTGGAGGGGGCTGCAATTTCAGTTGATTGAGAGTGCAATTTCAGGTCACCTAAAGTTGCACTCTGAATCACCTAAAGTTGCAGCTGTTTTTTTGGAGGGGGTTGCAATTTCAGTTGATTGAGAGTGCAATTTCAGGTGACTGAAAGATAAAAAAATTTCAGTCGCCTGTGCAATAGCAAAACTGTTTAGAGATATATTGGAAAGTGCCTATGCGGGGTTTTTTTTGTCTTGTCTGAGCCATCATCGGTAGGCTCTAAATCCACCAAGAGGCAAGGCAACTCACGTTGACGTTTCCAGCCAAGCTAAAGGTCAGGAAACAAGGGCAGATCAGGGTGCGCAGATCGAGAATCATCGATGTTTTTTATAGCCCCGTGGCGGCTTGGCACACATGGCAAGGCCAACGGCACATGGGCCAGTCTGAAGTGGAGCGTAGGCGGGAGAGGAAGCAAGGTTCGTGGGGACAGACCGGGATCCTCTCCTATTGAGCTTGTCTCTTACACCGATGTAGTTTGGGCGGGCTGCCCTGAGACATGCTGCCAAGCTGTGTATACAGCATGTTTCTTGTCACCAATCTGTCCTCGTGGTCCAAATTGCAGAACACAGTTCAAACACAAGAATCGAGACTTTTTCATGAGTTGCATCGCCTACTCTCTTGTGCTATTGTTGAGTTATGCGGCAACGCTAGAGCTGTCTATATGTCCAGCAATCCGGTTCAATTAGCTCACAAAGCACATTAATACCGACCTTGACTTCGTCTGTGCTTGTGTTACCATGGTAATACAGACCTTGACTTCGTACGTGCACGTGTTGCCATGGTCCACGTCAAGGTTTTACACGCAGTTTGAACGGCCGTGCAGCTGTCGATTAGACTGAGGGGGCTGAAAGACCGAATATGGCAACAAAAGGAGAAAGGTAAATGGTGCCTTCTAATTTCTCTAAGTATTCAATACTCCTTTATCTCCAATAGCTACAGAGATATGAAGATTAGGATGAGAAACCACCAAAAAATAAGCAAGGGAAGCTGCTAAAATTTCGGAGAAGAAACAACAAAATCGGAAGTACCGCTGATTGTACTATGGTACTATCGATTTTCTTGATGAACAGAAATTGCAGCACAAGTTCAAACACAAGAATCGAGACAAATTTTGACTCGTAGATCCAAATGACGTGAAAGTTTACAGAGATCTACTCTAGGATATTGTGAACCTATTTCAATAAATGATCGTGAAAATCATGGCCAACGATGAGACCTCTTTCAGTTTGTTGAAGGGTTGCACTAAAATCGAGCCAAAACCAAAATCAGTGAGTACAACCTGCTCGTGGGATGATGATGACCTTGAAGGGTCTGGATGTATTCCCACACATCACAGCAAGTTAGAACATCGAAGAATCCTAGCCAAAAACTTTTGGATCAAGAGATGTACCAAGGAGGCTAAAATCAAGCAAAACTGAGTTTTCTCATGAATCTTGCTATCAAGGTGCCTAGATGGGTGGAGATGTATTCTCAAGGATTATCTTCATCTCTTATATGTTCTTGGCACAGCAAGATCACAAGAGGGAAAGAGGAGAGATCAAAACCAACCAAAAGTCAAGCACATCAATCAAAAACAAGAGAGACACAAGAGATGCAAAACGATTGATATATTGCATACTTGATAAGCTAGGTTTTACTGCCACTCCACCTTGGATGACAAAGAGCACAAAGGTACTCACTCTCAAACCCTAACCTTAGAGATGAGAGCACATGAGATGCATTGGATGGTTAACCCAACATGTCTCCATCCCAACCCCCTTTTATAGGTGGGCAAACAGCCACCTACACCCCTTAACGGATCCTACCTACTATTACAATGGCGAAACCCGTTAACCCCACACACGGGTTTTACTCTCACAAGTTCACTTATACATACTTTTCAAAGCGCATAAAGTGTGCATCTGCTAAATCCTCAGCCTTGATCTACCTTGATCAAATCAGCTCCACCTTGACCTAAAACGCTCTCCATCGCATCGCCCATGCATCAAGATGGTTTCCGGTATTTTGGTCAAACTACCAAAATAACCTTTCTTGACCTGATCATCACCAACCGCTGCAAGCAATCGCCATGCTTTCCACGTGTAGGTGCACCATTAGCGTGTCATGCATTGCAAAGTCTCTCCCGTTCTGGTTTCACCGAACAACGGCTTACTTGGTCTGTGCAAGCTACATGGAGCTATCCCACCGTTTGAACTCGCTTTCAACATTTTTGGCCTTTCCCATGCCATGGTTAAGCTCACCATATCACCTGGCATCCTCGATTGTTTTGGGCGTCAACTCCTTCACGAACGTAGACCTGATCCTCGCTGTTGACCACGGTTGACTCTAAGCGACCATGCACATCCAAAGATAAAGAAATTGTTTCCATGCATAGGTTCTTCACAATTTGACCTACATTAGTCAAGACATGCGCCACGCAACATTAACCCATTGACCTAGACCATCCCAACTCAATCCATAACCCAATTTCCTAAACCCCTGTTTTCTAGGAAGATCGAAAGTACCACACCTAACACGCTAGTATTTCCACAATGCAGAACTGCCGCCTCCCAAAATGGTGCTTCTGCACGCTGAAAACCTCACATGGAGCTCTCAAGAAAAAATATACCACAACTCAACCCGGTACTTCGTCGAAGCGGTACTTCCACGCTTATATATGCGGTACTTCCGCCAAATGGAACTACCGCACTACTAGCTGCGGTACTTCCGATTTTCCAGACACTTCCAGAAAACAGCCCAAATCAAATGCAATCTTTGCAAAACTATTTCACCACTCCACAAAACTTGCAATGGTTCATCACAATAGTATCCTAGACCTTCGTGTCACCGTGGGCCATGTCAAGGTTTTACATGCAATCTAAACGTCCGTGCAACCGTCGATTAGACAGAGGGGGAGTGTCAGATGTACTGCATTGCATGTCCATGCATACATTCTTATCTCCTCGTAACACAACAGGGATATAGCAACACCAACATGTGTTACTATAGGTTAAAGAAAGTGTTACTAGCTCTCCTCGTAACACATTTTTTATGTGTTCCAATTGCCCATGTTACTATATACTGGTCTATTGGAACACCATATATGTGTTCTTTTACGTCCAAAAAAGTGTTACTAAACTGTAACACATTTACTTATATACTGGAACATTTGTCTAGTGTTACAGTGATTCTCTACTGTAACACTTTTTTTAGCTCTAGTAACACTTCCTCATTTTTGTAGAGCATATAGTTTGGAACAAAGGAACATATGGTTTGTAACACATGTTGTACCTATTGTAACACTTTGAAATTTGGGAAAAAAATATTTATTTTACCTTTGTATGTGGCATATAGTGTTATTATTGATTTTTCATAGTAAACATGACACATTGCAGAATCACATAATCTATAAGTTTCAATAATCATATAAAGATCCACAGATAATAGAAAGGTTTCAAACATAGTACTTGCTCAGATGAAGTGATAGTATATGTACACAATAATATGACACTAGAGAGTAAACAGACATAGTAGTGAAGAGTACAAGTCCATACTACTAGAAACAAAAATGCAATATCTAATATTCTTTAAATCCATCACTTCTTCATCCATTCTTGTACGCATCGATATATAGGAATTCAGCCATTGATCATTTGAACCTGCAAATAGGTAGCAAGTTGTAACATTAAGTGTTATTCTATCCATGTACACCACAGTAAAGTAAAGTTTAGAAAGCTAGTTCAAACATACAAATATTGAAGGCCAAGCAATTGGTACTCCTTTGGCATGGGCGTCACCAATGTTGTTGTAGGTAGGCATAGGCCTCACTAATGGCTCATCTTTTTCAACGGGATGATTGATACGCACTTTGTAGAATTGTTTTCCTGTCTCAACTCCACCAACATTTGCTTTTGGATTAGTGCTAATAATAGTTGCATATGCCACAATTTTCTTATTTGGATATTTGGCAGTCATGAGTAGCACTGTGGACCCAACCTGCATTAATTTGACATAATCACTTAGCGACCAACAAGCATTTGTTGTATATATCAAGATAGCGGCACATGTTGCGAAGAGTAAGTGCGGCCTATATCTTTATGAAAATGGAATCGACACTTCATATTGCAGAACTAATAAGGATAACATTAACAATAAACTGTTTGATAGCACCTAAAACCTACTGTGCAGCAATAAACTTCAGAGATAGAACATTATGGCCATCTTAATTTTATGATCCTTTTGCATATGACATAGCAGATTATCAGCAAAAAAATATGCTCCTGCCAAGAAAAGATAGACAAAGCAAAAGCTGAAATGATTGCTGCTGATGAACTGAGTGTAGGCACGGGTATTATTGGTTGCGGTCATATTTATTTGAACTGAAATAACATTAAGCATTACTAATATACGATCTTAAGTATGTAGGCACGGGTATTATTGTATCTTCTTAGTAGTTGTTTAGCTAAATCTTTTTTCTCGTGGAAAACTATTTAATAAATTATTAATGTGTAAGCAATCCCCGTATTGTGTATAAAGATTTTTTGATACACACGTGCGTGTCCACTAGTATCAAGATAATGCAGCTACTAGAACAAGTGATATTTATCTATATACCTTCATTGGATGATCTTGCATATGTTTTGGACGCTTCTGGCATGTAGCCTTGTCGCGAGCCACATCCTGATGATCCTTACACATGTAAAATGAGGTATGTAATAATATATGGCACAAATATTACTATAATAAATGGAAACATTTGATTCTTATATACCTTTTGTTTCTTTGTTATTCTACCTTCGCCAGAAATCCTTGGACAAGAATCAAACTGAAATGAAGAGAAAGATAATTGTATTTATACATTTTTACAAAGTTATGTAATACTTATCTTGAATAAATTTGACATTGCAAGTAAAATATATCTTATTCAATGGTTCATTGAAAAGGTGTACCTCTATTTGTCTAGAATCTATAGCAGAGCCATGTGGGGATGATGCTTCTGCTTCCTCAATTGATATTTCCTTGTCATCAGCATGACCTTGGCACTAGTTCCAATAGAAAATCATTAAATCATAATCACCGGGCAATAATATTGACGTATAATGAATGAAGAGTATATTATTATTCATAAAGACAAGAGACCAGTTGATAACCTTTTCACTAGACAAATATAGATTATCATCATCATCACTATATTCAGATTCACATCTTTCTTTATCCCAGTAAAGATCAGAAAGGGGGATAGCATTAGTTATTAAAAAAACTTTTTGGGTAAAGAAGTACTAATTTCACAAGCAAGACATTTTACCAATTCGTTCGTCTGCTTAAGCAATACCTCCTTCTGATTTGGTGCAACACATTGAACTCTCTGAAAATTTCAAACAATATTAAAGTCAAGAGATACTAAATTAGATGAAAACATGAAAATAAAGGAAATACCTTTATGTTAAAATGCATTCCTTGTTTTTGAGAATTACCATGATCACTTGCTGTGCAATTCACCTAGAAAAGATAAAGAGGTTGAGTAACATTTCAATATAATATAGTTACAAATTAAAATAGACATTGCTACCATTGTTGGCTCCTCATTCTCATGGTGCCTCTGATTGCTTTTTAATTCTTCAATCACTTTGTCTTGCATTTTAGAATACTCCTTGAGTTGCCTTATTTCCTCCAACATGTGAGTCTCTACATCAGATGATGATCCACCTAGTGTAACTACATCAATGTCCTTGAAATGACGTGTTGTTCGACCATAGACTTGTTTCGGAATTGGAAGCAATCCCATGCCATGTACTTGTCCAGCTTTCTCTTCTCCCAATACTTGATGTAATGCATCACCTTCCCATGCAACTCTTCCCTCGCTATTTTGTGCTAATTCTGGTTGTGTGTCAAGGAGATTTTCCAACTGAACCTATAATTAAGACATTCATACATTAAACAAACTAAAAGGCTTCAAATTTGCCAAAATCTCATGTGTATGTATCATACCATAGTCTCATTTGTCCCATTTCCCTTTTTTCTGTGAGTTGCCAAGTAAACCTTTGCTCTATGTGGCCGCTTTTTTTTAGGGTCAGCTTGTCTCTGAAAACAATATCAATAAAAGAAAAGAAAAGGAAAACATACATAAATTTTTTAAACAATGCAAGATGACTCACCAAGTCTTCAGCCCAACGAGCATAACTCTTTGTACCAGCTGTATGTGTTGTCTTCTTCATTTCACGACTTAATTTGTTCTTCTCACTAAGGGCCTACAAGAAAGTAAATTAACAACAGAATTAACCAATATATACATAAAAATTGAGGATATAATAAATAATTATTGTAAAAATGCTAAATAGCATAAATAATGGTACCCTTTTCCTACCTTTCCTTCTTTTGACTTCCAATATTTTACTAAGGCAATCCATTGTTCTTCATCGACATCATTTGGACAACGCTGGTACAAAACAGACCTTTTTTTCTTTGGATTGAATAGTGTCTTTTTTAATGTTGCCTTGTATTTTCTCCAATCTCTTCCAATTGATTTCAATATCCATTTCTCACATGAACGAGGATAGAGAAACTTTGTCTGAAATAAGAAAGAGTTACTGATGAATGAATTTTAGGAAAAACTCTACATAACCCCCTAATTGTAGTTCAGGGGGTGAAGTAGACACACTACCAAACGTCAGGGGGGTTATATAGATATTTTCCATGAACTTTACTTTCTCACATGAAAACTAGCACACAAAAACTTAAATTCACAATATAACATCTTGTAAAATATAGCAAACCTGTATGAGCTGAATTATAGTTTTAGCACTAATCTTCTTGACGTTTCTCCAATCTTTGATATCCACTGGACAATATCCACCATTTCTTGCTATGGTGCCTAAAAATTGCCCTAAGAGACCACCTTCTTCTCCAATGGGTTGCCCAAGGATGTTGCATTTTACTAGTATCCGATCCCCTTCAGGTAGATCCCAAACATGTGTTAAAACGGTCCCCTTTCTCTTACGTACTTCATCACCATCACCTATTAAAAAAACTTAATAGTAATACTAACCAATTGAAGATGCAGCCCACATAAATTGGATTGATCTAACTACATATGTACCTGATGTGTTCTGGTTCTCATCATCATGCTCCTCAACTTCATTGGTGTATAGTGCTTCAGTATGCTTTACATTTAAATGTTTCTTTTTCTTTATACCTCCTTTTCCTGCGAACAAATGTTGGGGACATGAACACATGTTTAGAATAAATACAATCAAGGGCTCTATAATCTTTTTATTAGACTGCCATGATTACACTTACTAAATCACGAACAATGATGGAGTCGAATCTACTTATCTTTGACGAAAATAAATATTTGATGACTACCATAATTTGCAACAGTTAAGTTGTACTTGAATAATCAAATATACATAAAAGAGTAAATTATATATTCATTCTACTACCTTTAATTTTGTTTGGTTCAGATTTGGATGGTTCTTTGTTGCACTTGGTAGGCACTAAGGTGGCCAGCCTCTTCCTTGTCACAAATAAGCTCACCATCTTCTCGCTCTCATACTCATTAAGCATTTCCATCACTTCAGAATCTTGTTCTATTGCGACCAAACTATCTCTTCTCTTGTAGAATAGATAGTCGACTGATGTGTACCCATATTCCTCAATCAGATCAATCAAGTTGTAAAAGCATATCTCATCTCTATCCATTTCCCTTTGCACATGTTTCTGACTTGGAGCTGCCCCGTCGCATTCAAGATTTAGGGTCCAAATATCCGCAGCCATAGTATCACAATCTAATTAAAATTTAGCACCAATAGGAAAATAAGAATGAAGCATAGGATAATTCACAAATAAGAATCAAGTATAACAAAAGAATAATAATTAGACAGAAGCGCATATTTGTAATAATATTTGAACTTAAAGCTTGAGAAAAAGTAAAGTGCTATGGTTTAGATTGAATCATGTAGAGCAGGACACATATAAATATGAATAAAAAAGGTTCCAAATATAATTTTACCTTGCAGTATTCTTTGGCTGTAATTTAATATCTTGGAGTGCTAGGAAATAACCTATAGTTTATCGCTCTAGCAAACGCTACAGCAAAGTAGATCTGGATTTTGGATGGATGCAAACTCACAAAAAATAACTAGCTCGAACTGACTCAAAAGAACACAAGAACTAGCAGCGGCATATACCCTATCAGCAGCATACCTCTCTTTAAATCAAAATCCCCTCTCCACTCTCTCTCACACCCCCTCCCACACACTCTTCCTCTGCGCACGCTCTCCTTCTCCTCGCGCACGCTCACTCACTCCCTCCCACGCCCGCAAGAGAGAGGAGCGACGGGCTCCCCGCGAGAAGGCGGCGACGATGAGATCCAGCGGCGGCGGCCACAGGAGCGGCGGCGGCGGCAGGATCCAGGAAGAGGACGGCGTCGACGCGGGAGCGGAGGCGCGGGCGCAGCGGCCGGAGCGCGGAGGCGGCGGTGAATCCGAGCGGGCTTGCTGGCGGTTGAGATGGCCGGATCCGGACTCGGCGCGGGCCAAGGTGGAGACGGCCGGACCAGGCGGCCGAGCGCATGGCGCGGCGGCCTCGGGCGACGGCGCGGCGACCTCGGGCGCTGGAGGCGGCCGGATCCTGACTCGGCGGCGTCGGAGGAGGCCAGATCCGACAGTAGAGGCGATGGAGGCGGCAGGATCCGGCGCGGGAAGTATTCTTTGGCTGTAATTTAATATCTTGGTGGTCTAATAATTGATTAGGCAACTAAATCACTATTCTATTTTCAGCTTCATGATTACTTCTCGCTAACTAGTTATGGATGGTTGTGTATTCTGAAGGCAGCAGTTTGGCTTGTCTAAAGGGTGAGGTACAGAAGTAGAGCAAGATTCACTTACTAGTAAGGTAAAATATCAATGTTTACTCCTGTTGGTCGAGTTAGTTTGTTTTATGCACTATTGATTTATGCTAATGTCAATGAAGTAACAACCTGTGTTCTTTCCTGACAATGTAATGCATATCTTAATTTAACTGAGTGCTAAAAGAAAGCAATTAGGTTAACAAGGGGTTGGTGGATTGAATTTTTAACTAAAGACAGATATGGAGTTATGGACCTTGCTAGAGAGCAGAGTTTGCTCTTCTAGGTTCTATGTGCAACAGTGCAAGTAAGTTAGTTGGTCACATGTTTACTGAAATAAATTTTGATGTTACTGTAGCATCAAGATAGGAAGTTAAATTGCTTGGATCAAGAGCCAGATTACCAGTTTCTGACAAGAAAATGCTCATAATGTGATAATTCACGGATCATCTTGGATTCTGCAGTGTGTTTAGAATAAATAAACTATTCCATTTCATTCGAATGTTGTCAGGTCTCAGGCAAAATGTTGTTGGTTTGACAGGATACAGTGCCCTAAAAAACTTGCCCTGAAGAAGCACTTTGTGACAAATGCCTTTTATGTCACATGTGCATTTGGTAATGTTGATTCTTATTTTACAAACAAAGGAATACAAACTATCAAAGCATAATATGTATAAATGAATACAAAATTGTTGTGAAGCTTATGGATGGAATAAAAGGAATATTATTTCTGAGTAATGTAAAGAAAAGATAAAACTCACAACTATGGGCTTAAATATAACACACTCAGTTGTGTGCTAAGGGGAAAAATCATGGTAGAAGCTTCAGACCTAGCCTTGTGGGATAGGGATAGAGCGAGAAATAACTTTGGCAGTGATTCTAAAAGTTTCATTGCACCTGATTTCGATACTATATATGCAATTGGTGGGGAAATGACCATGAATTCTGAGAGTTGGCACTTCGAAATTACAAGTTGACTTTCTTTTCACTCAATTTCTAATAGTTTGTTAAAACTTGAGCATTTTTCATGTTTGTAACTACAAATATCATGGACTAAAACATCCGCTGCATGTGTTCCATCTGATGCACAGCAATTGAAAATGTTGTGACACTTTTTTGACATTTAAAACAAAATTACATATTTTTTGTTGATATGCACATTATATCTGTGAGTGCCTCAATGGTATTTTCTCAAGGGAACCACATGCACAGCAAAATCCAAATGATTCGTCTATTCTGGTAATCACGAATGAACTGAATTACTTGGAGGAAGTCCCCACACACCTGCATTAGAACGTCATGCCCTAGCGTTGGTGAGGACGCTGGCTCCTGAGTGACGAAGGCGACGGCGGCGGCTAGCTGGCGTCGTTGTTGTCTTCAGCGCCGGCGTGACCTAGCCGGAGTCGATGAAGTCCCGCGTATGAGCACCTGAAACTTTCAAAGGCAAAACGAATTTGTGCCTTCAGCGCCGGCGTGACCTAGCCGGAGTCGATGAAGTCCCGCGTATGAGCACCTGAAACTTTCAAAGGCAAAACGAATTTGTGCCGCCAAAATCGCAACTAGGAAACATGGCAAACATGAACGTGCATGAACGTGCAAACTAGAAATAAGGAGCACCTCTGCATGAACGTGCATGCATCAGATGTGAGTAGACGCGTTTGGTACACATGCCAAACCCAGGTTATTGTAACAACCGAAAATAAACAAAATGCTAAACTGATGATAAAAACATGACTATCCATATATCCATCCATCTATCTATAGTTATTATACAGCTAATGACGAGCTAAATCGATCGATCGGGGCTGGAAATTAAAAAGACAGATCAGTGATGAATTCTCGTCACATTAGTCGTTAGTTTGGGAAAAAAACATCAGCTTCCTGGCAGCGTCACGTTAGTAATGGTTTGCTAACAGAGGGTTTGTAATTGCAAAAATAAGTCATTAGCTTCCTGGCAGCTTAATTTAAGAATTCGCATGCATGCACACGAGTTCATCGCTTCATAATTACTAGATATTATAAGCACAGTTTGTATAATAATACATAACAATGTGAAGTACAGTACATGCATATGTACGGTACAGATCGATGTAGTATACAGAACGACAGTTGTGAGGCCTATAAACTATTGGGAACGTGGGCGTGGAGTCGTGGGGGAAAAACCAGAGGGATCGACTCGGAGCCGAGCGCAACAAAAAAAAGGCGTGCGCGGACGATCGTGAGGATCGCGAGCGCGCGAAGATGAATTGCCTTCTTCATATAGTAGTAGAGATAGACAAGTCGTAGAGATAAGAGATATTTTAACCAATCTGCAAAACAACCTTGGATCTTCGAACATGTATTTGAAATTAAGGAATGCAAATTTATTCGAGCACTAGTTGACGCGAAGAATTTAGTAGAATTGAAGAAAAATAAATAGGGTTATTTGAAAACAAAAACGGTATAATTGTGAATGATTCTTAAGTGTCATGTGTGATAGGTCAAGTTATATGACTCTTGTCGTGTTCTACAGTTTAACGTGTTTATCGTTTCTTAAATATCGTCTCCATGATTTTCGATCGTTATCGATGTGCTTTTGGATCGGTTACTCTACTTTTCGAAATTACCGGAATACCGACACTGTATTCATTTTTGAAATATCGTAGCGATTTCGTTTTCGGAAGAACTATGTGAAAGTGAAAGTGATTTGGCCTCCATCTGATCGTTTTCATCCCTAAAGTTGAACTACCTTGTTGCTTTTGACTTGTTGGTTGTGAGCGCAAGCGGCCGTCCGCAATGACCTAATGCCCGGTCGTCTAGTTGCTGCCCTAGCTGAGACGCAGATTGCAATCGGGAGATGAAGGTGTTCGGCACGGCCCGCGAGGAGGGGCTGTGCCGGCGAAGGAAGGAGGGGAGGAGGTGGCGGAGCGCCAAGGGCGCCATATGACATGACGCTCCCGCGTCTCTAATATGTGTATTATCTCTGATATGTTATTATCACAGACATCTCTGATATGTTATTATCACAGACAGTTCGTATAACAAACCGTCTCTGATTATCGGTGGCTTATCTGCTGAAATTTTTGAATTTTGTCTGTTTACGGTATGGATTACGGAGAGATCGATACTCACTTGCGATTTTGGCTGGTACAGATGTTAGGCTTTTAACGTGTACTACGTTTAACTTGTAGACCTTGTCTTAAGAAAATACTCCGTTTAAAAGTTAAGTACTGTAGCGGCTGCGAAAAGCCGGCCGGCTTGTGGCCAGCCAAACAGGCCCATAGTCCGTCCATTCAACCGTAAAGAATTTGCTGTCCTTTCTGTTGGTGGTTGTTGGGAGGCAGCAGTTGATCTTGTACTAGAGCCTACATGAAATCAATTATGAATCTTAGAATGGTGTGGCTTGAGCGAAAACATAGTGATATGTCTTTTCCAATTAGTTCAAACTGTAATTCCAAAAGTACACAAAACAGCATGTCTGAATATTGCTATCTGAATTCATCAATCTAAATATTTTATATTTTTAATTCTTTTTTTGGAAATTACAAAAATATAACTCATGTCTACGAATTTCCAAAAATAATATATGTCATCTAAAACTTATTCTATCCGAATCCAGATCTATATTCGAAATAAATGTGAAATATCCGAAATTATTTGTATTCGCAAAGAATAAAATATCCGGTTAAACCATCTAAAACTTACATTATTTTTAATATTACATATGATATTCATCATTCAAACTATTTAAAAGTTATGTATATGGCTAATGACACAGCATTATTTTTAAGTTTACAAATGATATACTCGCTTGCCCAATTGAGCCGCAGGCAGCCCAGCATCCAGCGCCGATCACCCCTCTTCTGTCTATGCCAAGCGGCCCGGCGCGTCAGGCGCACTGTTTATCTTCCCAGCTGAGCCATATCCGGAACTGAGCGAGCTGGGTTCGTTGCGCGCCGCGTCTTCGACCTGGTGTGGGCACGCGTGCGAAGGGTAGGGACTCGGGCTCGGCTTCTTCTGCGTCATGCCGCAAGACTGGGCCCGCATCCCATAAATTCCGCATCGCTCGATCGATCCGCCCTCCGCTCCGCCCGAGCGCCCGACTCCACACCCTAACCCTAGCCAACCCCTGCAGCGGCGAAGCGGGACGCATTCCGGCTGGGGTTCATCGGCACGGGGAACCTCGCCGAGAGCATCGCCTGCGGCGTGGTGGAGTCGGGCGTCCTCCGTGCCTAGGCCATCTGCACAGCGCCCCACCGCTGCCCTGAGCGCGCTGCGGCCTTCGCATCCCTCGGCAGTCGACATTCACATCTTTGACTCCAACGCTCAGGTCTCTCTCATCTTCTTCTCCCTTGGCTCAATTCTTTTTATCCATCACACGAGACACGCCTCAAATTTTACATGATATGTTTTTTTCTTGTGCCCCGCCTTTATCTCATTAATTTTACAAAAGATGACATTTTACTGGAGAATTAAAGGCTCAAGAAAATATCCGGTCATGTGTCTCGCAAACGTTTGTTCTCGGTGTATCTTCTAGGCAATAGAATGATGTAGAGGTAGCATTTGGGATTCTGTTTTGCATGCTTTTGAGATTATGCACACATCAAATTGCAGTAAAAGCAAGTTTTGGTTGAGCTGAAGCCCTTGTTGTCACAAGAAAAGCTTGTAGTGTCCATTGCTGCTGGCATCAAAATGAAAGATTTACGGGCCAGTGCGCATTTAGATTTTACTCAAACTTTCTTGGCTCGTGACTTAAAGAGCCTAGTAGGGCAGAAGAAACCAACCGATGCCATGTTTCGTTGTATGGATAGCTCAGGAGTTAAAAAGGATATTGCTTCATGCCAGCTCCTTATTGTCTTTAGATTTGTGAGGCTCTATCTGGGCCCTCTTCTTCTTCAAGTCTTTTTTTAAAACAACTTCAAGTCACTAATTCAGTGGGTTTTTTCTCCTAAGCAGGCTAACTTCAGATTACATTGGAGGGGATGCTCTTGATGACCTGTTGTCAAAGCTTATTAGGTGAGTAGTAAATGTTCTCTCAACATTTATTTGTGTTGCTTGATTCTTGATGACCAACTTTTTACTATTGTTACCTGTAGATCTGTTATCATGAGCAAGTTTAGAATATTCTTATGTTCTCTTGACATTGCAGCAACAATTTGCTATTGGGGTCAATGATGTGATAAGGGTTCTTGAGCAAATGCCTCTTACTGCTACTCATTCTGGTCACTGTTCTAGTGAAGCACTGACTGGCACAACCCTGTGTAGAGCTCCTTTAGTTCCGCTTCAGGTTGCTTTTCTTTCTGAACTTGCTACCGTGTGCCTTTATAGACAACATTCTTATGGAGTTGGAGTTCCATTATGCATATCTATTAGGTCGAAGGAAATGGACTCTTAATCACAGCATGTATCTGGTTTAATTGCATCATCTTGCGATGTTTTCTTTTAGTACAGAGAGACATGAGTGCCTTATTGCTTTGCCTAGTGAAATTCTATTTCTAGCATACTTTAGTCATTTTTTACATACTGCGATGTCAGGCCTTACCATCAATTCATGCGTCAAACTTCTGCAAATTGTAAACATTGTCGTTTATATCATACTCCATATTTTCTTTCAGCTGTGTAGCCAACAATTAAATGGCTCATTAAGGGAAAATGGCATTGACGGTGTTAAAGATGACATTAGATGGCTAGCTCGTGGCCCAGTTGAGGCGGCAAAAAGGTATCGTGCTTTGAATAGTCGAGGTTTCCGTTTTAGGCCCAAACGGTTGGATGGGGTGACACAAAACAGTGGTGTAGTCCTAATTGCAAAAACATCAAGTTATGCCAGTTCAAGTGATGCCACACCAGTTTTAGGTGATGTGACTTACTATGGGAGAATAATTGATATTATTGAGCTGAACTACTCTGGGAATTTTTCTGTGGTACTTTTCAAATGTGAATGGGTTGATGTACTTTCTAAAAGAGGAATAAAAAAGGACAAGTATGGGTACACACTTGTCAATTTCTCACACCTGATACATACAGGAGAAAAGATTGGTCATGAACCATACATTTTTCCTAACCAAGCTGACCAGGTGTTTTATGTTGAAGACAAAAAAAATCCTGGGTGGTCTGTGGTAATGAAGATGAAACCAAGAGATACATATGACACAGGTTGTGAGGAATGGGAAGATGATGTAGAAAACGAGCCATTCCATGTCACACACCTTGGAGAGTTGTTCAATAATTCAAATATTAGGCATCAATGGGTCAGAAGAGACATTGAGGGAACCACAGTGGATGCTAGCACCAGTGGATTGAATGGCCAATAATAATTCATGAGCTACAGTTCTATAAATATTCATTGGGCAAACTCGTTTCTTCAATGGTTTGTGTTCCTTCTTTTTCTGCTATGTTTAATTGTATAAGTTCTTCTAAAGTTTATTTAATTTCTTCTATGATGGTAATTTATATCAATGGAATTTATTGGGGATGGTCAATGGCATGATTGTAACAATATAAAATTATACCTATATAATAGTGTAATGAAATTGTATAAAGGAACCGACAATTTGCAGGTGGTCTGATGGTTAACCATGTTTCTTTTTATAGGTTTTTAATAGGTGTACGACCTGACAAGGGAGACATTGGAGGCAATTTGCTCATGTTGGTATAGACTAGTCACTTAACGTCAGTAGTTATAGCTATATTGATATAGTTATTTATAATAAGTCCGGCACAACATATATTGAAATTGTCTTAGTTTCAGATCCTTTATTGTTTTTTACAAATGTAGTATAGCAACATTATTTTAATATTTTATTTTTATGGCATTGCAGATTACTGATGTTTTGTGGCATCCCTAGTGACTTTGTTCCAGCTCTTAAGTATGATTGATGCATGGTCGCGAAGTTGGAGAGCATACATGGCTTTTTTTTGTTCTCCAAGTCTTTTGGAGTTCATATGCTATATGTAAAATGGTCTAGATGATGGTTCATGTTATTCTAGATATCAACTTATAAACACCTTGCCTGGTGCTTTTGTGAAGGCATTTTTTTAAATTGTCTCAAACATTGTTGTAGGCCGTACTTAAATGCCTTCTTTGTGGCCTTTTTAGGCATTCTACAACATTGCCTCTTGCATAGAAATATAGATCACGAGTCAATTTTTTGTCCAATGATTACTCTTTTGATTTAACAATTTGTTTTACTACCATACCTGCCAGTATCTATCACAATTCTTCATAATAACCAAGTTAGATTGGTTGATCTGTTGGATCAGAAAAGCGTGTGGCTGAAGAATATTTCATTTTGAATTCAAATTAGGTTTACTGTTATATAAGGATAAGTGTTGGAGATGAGATTGTGACTGAGATGAAAAGATAAGATGGTTTATTCTCTTCTCAGAGCTTGAAAGAAGTAGAGAGAACTGTTTTTTTCATAGCTTTTTTGTTAGACCCAGAACCAATAAATGTTTGTACTCGGAATTGGAGCATAGAAAGCGAGATCATGTGAAAATGAGTTTAAATCTATTTGATTTTCTTATCAACCTAAAAGATAAAGTTTATATCACCTTATATAATTGTAGGGAGGAGGTAAGTAGTGATCGCCCACACAATCAAAAGAATTCTACTATTCTCCTATTTAATTTTACGTAGTTTTCTGTTTTTCCATGTTTCTTCCCGTCGTACTTGTTCCTCTCATGATCACGATATATCTATAGCGTAGCTTGTGTTCAACCCAATAGTTTGGAAGTGGGCTCCAGTAACTACACGACATTTTCAATTGCCTAATAGTTGCTGCTCAAGAGTCATGTGTGGACCACGATGTGATTGCCTAACAACCAAGACGACACCGACTGCGACGTACTTGCAGACCATGAATTGAAAGGTCACATATATATGTTTCTTTGTAACACTTTAGTTGTAACATTGTTTTGTATTATTATAGGGTATATATTTGGCACACATTTTACATGTTCCATTTATGTGTTACAACATAGTACAATCTTTGTAACATTTTACTTGTAACATTAATTTTGTGTTACTATAATTGTTCTCAGTAACATATTTTTATAAAACAAGTGTTTTGTGTTACAACCATTGTCTGTAACACATTGTTTTGTGTTACTATGAAATTTCTTTGTAACACATTGACGAATGTGATACAGGAATGTGTTACAGTATCCATGTTTTGTAGCGCACGAGCTGGATGTATTTGACGCCCACCATCCTCGGCATTGATTGAGCATCGCCTTGGTAGCTAGTTGCTTCTGTGGTGTCTTGCCTCCCGTAGACTTGTGTGTCGTCTGTTTCGTGCTGGCTATTATGGTAAGGGTCAAGGAGGAGGAGAACGACAAGGAGGCTGGGTTTGGGTGATTATTTATAGGGGAGGGAGAGGCGGGAGTGCGAACATTTTTGGCGTAGGAACGGAGAGGTGGAGCTATGATCCGTGGGGTGAGGGTTGGTGAATTTCTATTGGTTAGGATTGGGTTGGGGAGGATCGACGGGTCCAACGGTCAGATTATCACAGATGGTTCTACAAACAAACCATTTGTGATACTCTCTATCACAGACGGTTGGTAGCTAGAACTGTCTATGATGAATGAATATCACAGACGGTTCTATATACCAACCGTCTGTGAATTAGAGCACAAAGTTTTATATACCGGTGCAATATAAACAACTAGTATCAAAAGATAAAATAGCAAAGTTTTATATGGCTTATATATATACTTATTTGAAAGGTTTCGATGAGATCTACAACTTTTCAGTTGAAGCAAAATCCAAATTCCAAAGGAAAGACCAAGAAAAAGGGCAAAAATAGAAACAAAAAACTTGTAACGCAAATTTAGGGCTAAAGATGGCCGATTTTGAGGGTTTTTGAGGGCGATGGGTGCAAGCGGTCATTTTTTTGATCGGGCTCGTCGTTACCTTTCCAACGAGTACAAGAACATCGAAAACGGACACCGTATACAAAAGTTATGCCCGTTTTACTAAAGATGTCTCGGAACGGAATCTTACTCGTATCACAGACGGTTCTTGATAAGATTATCACATACGTTTGTATTAAAAATCGTCTGTGAAAATACCACAGACGGTTATTCGTATGAACCGTCTGTGATACTTACAGCATAGACAGTTCCTAGGAACCGTCTGTGATGTAAGCGTTCAGTTTAGCCTCTTTTGTAGTAGTGTTCCCAACTTACAATATGCACTTTATCAATAAAAATCGGGAATTTGGGAGAGTAAAATGAATAAATACCGGTGCCAACAGCTACTAGATTAATGGGCTCTAAAAAAAGCTACTAGATTCGTGGCAAATGTTTGATTAAATCCTACTTTGGGAATGTCTGGACCACCACATATCATAACCAATTACATCACCCTGGAGAATCATAAACTTCATTATTTAGACATCCAATTATCGAGGAAGAAATACGGTACAAATTGCACTGAACACTACGCACAGATCCTCAAAATAAAACCAAATGGTAAATAGTTCTTATATGAACTTGCGCAACAATAGACTGCATACCAATTCCAAAAGTGTACGGACTTTTGTCTGCTCCCAAAACATCATGGTTATGGCATCTCTTTACAGTTGAATTTCTGTATGAAGCTGATCATATGCTCACTAACTTCCTTTGGTTTTTCTTCATTGATAAAGTGCCCAACATCTTTCATGACCACCACATCATCTAGAAATGGAACAAACTTCTTGAAGCCACCTTTGTTGATGAAATCTTGTATGCCTGGAGTATGGTATGTCAAATCTGAATCTCCAATTATGAACTTGACTGGTACCTTTATAGCAGCTCCAGTCCATGGTGATGCGAGCTCCCATGTCCTAAACACAGACCCAATATGTTGGTTAAATAAACATTGTAATGTGCAGATCATAACTCTTTCTAGTACAGATTAAAAGCCGTTTCCTACAAATTTCTTGTAACTCTTCCTAGCACATATTAAAAGCCGTTTCCTGGAAATTTCTTGCAACTCTTCCAGAAATAAATTTTCTAGCACAGATTGATTTTAGTCCTTTGTGGACTGTTATTTTTATCTTCAATTACGCTTGTTGTTTCTTATGGAAGTATATGTTAAGCAGTGAGCTTTCAATGGATTAATTTATATATATTTGCGATTTTTCACCATCAAAATTTCTGAAATGCCTATCATTCAGTTTATTAAATTTCCATAATTTATGTAGTTCGAAGTAATATATATGGGTCATGTGGAAGGAACTAGCTAGCTACATCATGGCGTTTGACAATCCTAACAGACAATAAACCAATAAATAAGCATGCTTAAGGAGTCTCAAATAAGTAGTTTACTTGTTGGAAAAAGCTCAATTTACCTCATTATACTTCCACAAAAGTTCAGATTGGACCTCTACTACAAAACCACTAACAATACCAACGTCCAAGTAAGTAGAACCACTAGCAACATCACCGTCAGGGTGTCAATTGCACTAGTTTTCGAAGTTTAGGGGCTCAATAATCGGCTTTATATATAGCAGAGGGTTCGATTTGGACTTTTGCGAAAATAGAGGGAGGTAAATCGCACTTTTTTCCTTACTTATTCAAGGCGCGGTAATAGTTCAAAGCCCCAGTGAAACCAGTCTTCTCAAACTTGCTCGAGTAGTACTTGACGTCCTCCTCCGTCATCCAGCTCGGCAAGGCTACCTGATCGTTTGGCGAGCCCCACCCGCTTCTTGGGATGAACAGCGGGCCGGGAGTGCGATAAGCGAAGAACTTTCTCAGCACCAGCTCCGTGCCAAGGCGTGCAAATTCTGCTTCGATTGCTCCAGGCTCCTGCATTGTTCACATACAATCTCAGAGACAATATTAATTAAAAAAAGAGGGTGACTGTGGCACATACAACTTTTATCTATAAAAAGTTTTTAAACCTTTTTCCTATTCCAACATTTTCCCACTTCCCACCGCTATCACTTGTAAGATGCTGAGCTATCACTTGTAAGATGACGAGTAGGTAGCGGGGAAAGTGTGCATAACTTTAAAAAAAAAAAGAGGGAAAATTCATGATGTAGCACTCGAAAGAGTGGCATGGTTTGGAACGCTAATCTAAATATTAACTTCCAAGATATATCACTATAAACACATTTGGATCTTCGAAATATCATTTCTTGTGTATTCGAAGCTTTTTCACCCTTTCACTTGCAGGAAATGACATTTTTACCCCCGGTTGAAGTTCGTTTTGGAATTGTGTTTTCTCGCATGCTTTGTTTATCTCACAAAAACTCTTTGTATGTTACTACATCACCTCATACCATTATAGGCAAAAACTGTGCCGGATTTTTTCATAAAAAAATGTTGTCATTCCAATTAATCGGCAACATTTAGTTCAAGATATGACACTAATAAGCCATTACACTAATGTAACACTGACGACTAGCTAAAAAGGAACCATATATAAATGCTAAAGCGTCAAAGGAGCTGAACAAGCAAGTAAACGACAGCAATAAAAACAGCGAAATTGAACAATAGCATTACTTGAACTGATGGAGAGACGATTAGGTTCACATAAACGGTGCATCACTTGCAAGATCGAAGAGTTAACATGGCAATTAAGGTGAACTGTACGTGCGTGTACCTGAATGCGGCAGACGTAGTAGTCGTCGCCGTACAGCGACGTCAAACCTTCCACTGGCTTCCGCGCCGGGCTCCGCGGAGTGAAGGCGACGCTCAGGGCGACCAGCGCCCTCACCCTGTCTGGCCTTAACAGGCACAGGTTCCAGGCCATCAGCGCGCCCCAGTCGTGGGCCACCACGAAGACCTGCTTCTCGCCGAGGGAGTCGATGAGTGCGACGAGGTCGCCGACGACGTGCAGCGCCGTGTACTGCTCCGGCCCGCCGGGGGGCGCGTCGGAGTCTCCGCACCCGCGCAGGTCGGGCGCGACGGCGCGGTACCCCGCCGCGGCCAGCGCGCGCATCTGGTGCCGCCAGGTGTACCACAGCTCCGGGAACCCGTGCAGCAGCAGCACCGCGGGCGCGCCAGCCGGGCCAGCCTCCGCGATGTGCAGGCGCAGGCCGTTCGCCTCGACGGTCCGGTGCGTGATGAGGCCGACGGCGGCGGCGTCCATCTCTAGCTTGGAGTCCGGGGTCAACGACGCGAGGCAGCAGGAGCAAAGCTCGCGGAGGCAGGATCGAGGGCGACGTGACGAGGCGTTTTATTAAGCGTGAAACCTGCGAGCCATGGTGGCGCACGGCTGCAGTTGGTGGGGAAGCCATGTGCTTTGGAATCGTGCGTGTTTTGCATGCTATTGCGCATTTGCGCATGCATGTATTGTACACACTGCTTCTAATTTTCCGCTGTTGCTCCGACGCTTTTGATGGCCTTTTGCGCAATTATTAACAAAGGGAGCCGTGGCTCATCACTGTTTGATTACAAGTGACGACCAGATGTGTTTAGCTTTTCTCACTAGGGCACCATTGTGCCAGCTAAAATCGAAGATCTTGCCAGAGATCATAGTGTATCTTGTCAACAAAAAAGGCATGATACAAAAGAGGCGGAGGATAAATGGTTCGATGGTAGGATTCCGGAGTGGCCTCAGATGTAATGGCCAGCGAATCAGTTGTGACTGCCCTGGTGCACATATGCTACGTGGTCCATCCGAATATGTAATATGATATGCACATGCACGAGGGAGTTGGTAGCGTCATCTGCCCCTCCTCCCTCTTCACAAAACAGTCGGTGCCGACAGGTGGCCCTGCCATTCCCACCTCGCAACAACCTAAGCGCAGCCGCCGCCCCCAAAACCCTTGCCTCCCAAGTCTCAAGGGGCCTTCGCTTCCTGTAGCAGCCTTCGCCCTCACCAGCAGTAGCGCAAATCAAGCGCCGCCAGCCTCCATTCCCGAGTCACCGCCATTGATTTGATGCCCTTCAAGATCTGAAGGAGAGGGGGAAAGATCAAGGGCTTGCACCGGCGATCGCCTGTCATGGCAACCTCTCCCTTCCCACGAACACAGACAATCTTGCCTTTCATGGCGAGATGTATACCCGATCCGCAGTGGCGGAACCAGAATTTTGTTACGCCTCGGGCTCAATGGTGGAATGATCTAGCCTATCTGGGCTGGACTATGAAAATGTTACCCAGACTGGACTGAATTTACCCGGGCTATACACTAGATATTTTTTCACACCCCGGACTGAAGCCTACCCTGTCCGGGGTGTGGCTCCGCCACTGCCGATCCGTGCCGCCCTCCACCGACGCCGGCCATCCCAATGCCCTCTCCTCTCTCCCAATTTGGCTTATGATTATATTGTCTACAGTAAATAGCTTTTAAACGGTATGTTTTTTTTCAAGACGGGGTCAATAGGAAGTTGCAGTAAAAAGTGTACTAAGTTTAGCTGTACTGACCAAAATCACATACGACTATTTTTCTCTATGTACTGTCTCTGGTGAATAACTAAAATTTAAATATTTAAGCTATAAGTTATCAGACCAAAAGAACACACCTCTAGTCTAGTGATCTTTTCATTTCACCAAACCAATTTTACTTAAACGCCTATAACCACCCTATGGTAAACGTTCGTGCTTGTAGCAGCGTGTCAGCGCCATATGTGATGTTCTGACTTCTGAGGAACATTAATTACTAACTTGGTACACGGATGCAAACAAGCTCAGAAAACCTCGAAGTCCACACGCAAATTGTAAAATAAAAATCGGTGAAATTACAAATTGAAGCATAATAAATTGTACATTGAGACCACAAATATAAATGCGTACTTGTTTCCAAAAAAAAAATATGGTAGAGATAGCATTGTATATTACTTGAGTTTTTTTAGAGATAGAGGGTGATACAGTCCCGGTTCCATTTATTCATGATTACTTGAGTTTTTAAGGAGAATATTAGTTAAATTTTGTGATGAAATTGATTATGTGCTCACTAATTTCATTTGGCTTTTCTTCGTTGATAAAGTGCCCAACACCTGTCATGATCACCACATCATCGAGCAAAGGAACAAACTTCGCCGAGGCACCATCGTGAATAAAATCTTGTGTGGCTGGAAGACCATACGTTAAATCTAGATCACCAATGATGAACTTGACTGGCACCTTTATCTCAGCTCCAGTCCAAGGTGCTGTGAGCTCCCAGGTCCTAAACATGCATCAAAATACAACGGGACATAGGTCAGTCATATATGAGCACAAAAATACAATTTGATTTATTTCACGAAACATCGTTTTTCATTAAGTAAGCCATTTTGATCAAAACGATTATCTTAAGCATATTAATACATGTCAGGCACTTGTTTTAGCTAATTAAAAAAATATAAACCTCTTCCCAACCTCGTTGAAAAATGTATAGCTGTCAACACCAAGTAATCGCTTGATTAATCGCTGCCAGCAAGGTAACCATTATGTATAACATCCTGAGAAGTTTTTTTGTCCTCAGTCTTTAACAAATAATACGCCAGACAATCTAATTGATCAATATATGTTTCCCGATTAATTAACTACTGTTCAGTTTAATCGTTATGTGAACTACTGCCAATCTATTGATTGCAACATTTAAGCAAAGTTTGTAACAGGAGGTATAAGAACTACGTGGCCGTAGTATGAATTATAAGATAGGAAACACAAGCGTCATCGTTAGTTCTAAACTTGGAAATTAATATGCATAAGGTAATTATCTCTATATCTAAAAGTTGCATGCATAATTTGCATTTGATCAATAAGCCACACATGCTTATATGATATAATTATCCATATAAAATCCTTTGAATAATATATAGTATATGCATATTTTCCCACAAAAGACCCTGCCATTAACCGTAGGGGCCTCCCTTATGGTTCTTCCTTAAAAAAAAAAGATCCCACTAACTTAAAAGGTGGACAGATAGATATGCTACCCGCCATCATCACTAACTCCTAATTTTTAATACACATGTTTAGAATTAGTACTTAAATACATCAAAAATAATAAGAAGATATAACACGTTTGCTTAAGTGCTATATTGAAAGGTGCGGATACCTCCTAATCGAGTCTCTTGCTTATATCTTTCTGCAACTAATTTTTCTTTGTTTTGTTTAAGCACCAAAACCAATCCCTTTTGTCATTTAATTGGGCTATGACAAGAACGGAAGCTGGTTAAATAAATAAATAAATAAATATAAAGATGAAGCCGATAAGAAGAAGAAAGGGGGAGAACGAGCTCTGGGTGCCTACTCATCCAAGGCACGGTAGTAGTTCAATCCCCCGGTAAAACCGGTCTTCTCGAACTGGCTGGTGTAGTACTTGATGTCCTCCTCCGAGATCCAGCTCGGCAACGGCACCTTGTCGTCCGGTGATCCCCACCCACTCTTGGGGATAAACAAGGGCTTCGCTACTCGATACGCCAGGAACTTCCTGAGCACCAGCTCCGTGCCGAGGCGAGCAAACTCTGCTTCCATTTCTCCAGGCTCCTGCATATGTTTAATGGGTTTTGTTAAACGTCATTCGGATATTTTCTTCCTAACTATTATCCAGATTTAGAACCATTAAATTTGAGATCCAATGAACATGAATTCTCCCCCCTCCCCATGAATTCTACCCCCTCCCCCTTAAAAAATCTTCTCCTTATAAATAAGGGGCCCTTTGATCTCTAATCTAAATGTCACAAATTTGGATAATAATTAGAAAGAAAACATCTGGATGATGTCTATACACTCCCATGTTTAATTACAATTTTGCTGTACATCATTCACATGCAACTCCGGAGAAAATATGAGCTAGAAATGATGAGTTCGGTTATGACTTTCTTTAGAATGATATATATATTCTCTGTTTCATATTATTTGTCCATAGCTCATCGTGTATATAGACCAAATAAACGCTGATTCTAAAAAACAGTTAATAGAAATGATCATACATACTTTTATTAAATAGCATACTACAATCATTTAACCTCTTCTAAAGCATTTAAGTACAGGTAGAAAGTAAAAAATTACAATAATTATGCTCTGGATTTTCTTAATAGATAAATATATCGAAACAAATACTCCAAGACCATGAACAAATATAACAAAACAGAGGGATGGAGTATAGTTAAGAAATTGGAAACTTGGTCCTGGTCCATGAAATTGGTAATTTGGTGTTTCCTTGGGAAAGGAAGGAACGTGGAGGGAGAGCGGGGAGATTAATTAGCAGTTTAGCAGTCAGATGGTAGATTAGTTTTCTTTCTTCTCTTGAAAAAATGGTGGATTAGTTGGTAGTTCGGACTGTTGTTTAAGTAAAGCAACGAGTAAAGTGAGAAGCACGAGGGATACGAGCTGCTTTCACGAAAGCGCTGTAGCTATATGTATTCTAAAGAATCGAAGTATTCCAAGTGGAAGATTTATCTTTTATACTGGAGAAAGGCACAGATGCAACCAAAGTGGATAACAAACCAAGACGAAAGTACAAGTGTACACAAGACGCGTCATGAACTCATGACAACCATTAAAAACTTGACTTAGAACAATTGGAAGTGTAAACACCAAGTAAATGCGACTTAGACAATTTAGATCATGGTTTCATACCGATACACATACACTCCCTCTGCCCCCACTGGTTAGAACAATTGTTGTCATAAAAAAAAGTATAGCTGTGTAGGCACACCTTGTCAATTTGAATAACTGTTATAATATTACTAGTCATCGACCCGTGTATCCGCACGGGCTACGGGTTTCAAATTCCAAACATATGTAAATTTGGTTAGAAAAAATTAGTGGAATTTTTTTTTGTATAAATAGTGAAATTTGTAGGTTAATAAATTCAAAAGGTGGTTTCTAAATTTCTATACATTTGTGTATATTTTTACATATATTTGGATATACTCCACCCGTTTAAATTTATAAGGTGTATTTTCTTGGCACATAATTAAACCAGGGAGATATTGGAAATGACTAGGCTACCCCTAATTATTATCTCTAAATATTATATTCAACACATGAATATAGATAATATAAAGTAAAGCGAGATATTTATTAAGGGTATAGAGAAAACTTCACACTAATTTTGCATTGGAATATGAAATACGCCCTATATTTGTGAAAAAACCATTCAAAAAAATACGTCTTATAAACTTGAATGGAGGGAGTAGTTTTTTTTTGGAATTTATCATTCTAATATTGTACATATTTGGATACACATTTTTTTAAAAAAAGAATTAGTTGTAAGTTAAAAAGTGCTTGCATATTGGACCCCAATTCCAACTTTTACATCTTGAGCTCTTAGGTTATATCTAATCCAATTGAGGTATTATCTTCTAAGGGCCTACTGGGTTGATGGATTAGTTAGGATTGCATTCTTTTCGCTTTCGCATATCAATGTGATACTTTTCTTGTATTGCCGTTTTTCTGAGTAATATGTCGAATTTCTAATATGTTCTCCTTTATATAGTTAATACGGACTAAAGGAGGTGTGCCATTTGAACTCAAAATTTACATGCATAGGAAAAATAGCACTGAGTACGCATTGGAACACGTTAACTTCTTGACGCAATTTTTCTTTTTCCCTTTGTATTAACCGTGGAGATATAAAAGTGTTTTATATTTTCCCTATATTTTCTTTATTTTCTTTTTATTGAATACGTTAGAAAAAGTTAACAGTTACTACAGTGACATTTCAGCCAAAAAACTAAAAGGCACAACACTTTGGAACAATGCCTAAATATTTCAAATTTTGACAACCAATATATCTAAAAGTATTTAGATCAGACACATAAAAGTTTTTTAAAATTTTCATTGAAAATAATCAAAATACTTTGATAAGTAATCTTTTAGAATTTTTGTGGTCAAATACTTCACACTTTCACAGTCGATATATATAAATGTATCTAGATTGGCCACATAAAAAATTATATTATTAGATTTCTCATGAAAAATAATGTTCTTTTATCATTGATGTTTTAGTATTCCCACTGTTAATAATTTGATTTTTGATAACTGATATATGCAAAAGTATTAGATCGGCCATGCAAAAACAGTATTATTAGATTAATCGCTGAAAATACAATAATAATATATTAAATTTTACTTACCTATCCATATATGGTTAACGAAATTAATGGTTAAAATCTTGTTTTTGGACCGACGCGTGGGCCACGCTTCTCCTCTTCTCTTACCCCGCATCCTTCGCCTCCCGTAACCACTCCACCCCCGCAACCACCGCCTCCTTCTCTCCGCCGAACCCTCGTGCCGCACCTCCTCCTCAGCGCCGCCACCAATTCCTTCCCCGTACGGTAGCGTTTGGTCACAATCCCCCAACTTCCCCAATAGCGTTGCATCCCCCCGTCGCTGCCTCCCCAACGCATTTGCCCGCCACCTCCTCTCCCCATCTGCCCGCCGCCGCCTCCCCACCTCCACCTTCCGCAACCACTGCCTCCTTCTCCCCCGAACCCTATTGCCACTCCTCCTCCTCGCCGCTGCCACCAATTCCATCTCTATTCGCCCCTCCAACCAACGGCATGACGCTCGGCGATAGCGGCCGGTGGATAGGAGACAATAGTGTTCGGCGACAGCGGCCGGTGGATCAGAGAGAAGGGCACTCGATGATGGTGGCGGCGGCTTCCTCTTACTATGCCCGCCGCCACCGCTCAGCGGTCGCTCGCCCCGGTGAGCCTCTCTACCTCCTCCTGCTCTTCACTTGGAGCCCGTTGCGCTATCTGGTGATTTTGGTCTCCCAAGCTGGTCGTCGAAGTCGGTGCTATGGTTAAATGGGGCCGTGGTCGAGGGGTCATGGTCGAATTCGGCGGGCTATGGTCGAAGTTGAAGCCGTGGTTGAAGAGGGCCATGGCCGAAGTCAAAGATCCGTGCTCGAAGGGGCGGTGGTGGAAGTCGAAAGGCCGTGGTCGAAGTCGAAGGGCTGTGGTCAAAGTCCAAGCTATGGTCGAAGGGGGCAATGGTCAAAGTCGAAGGGCTATGGGCGAAGTCGGTCCGCGGTCGAAGTCAAAGAGTTGTGGTCGAAGTCAGACTGTGGTCGAAGTTGAAGAGTCGTGGTCGAAGACGACAGTGGTTGAAGGGGTAGTGGTCGAAGTTGACGGGCACAGTGATCGAAGTCGAAGGGGGCAGTGGTCGAAGTTGGGGCCAAGCAGGCTGGCGTCGGTAGTCGGGCGACAGGGCACAAGCGCACCAGAGGCCTGCCAACGTACAACTACCAGCGATGGTCGACCGCTCTCGACCTACGATCATACGCGATGGTCGACGGCTTCTAACTTACGATGACGAGGTGTGATCAACGGGTTCTAATTTATGACCATGAGCACTAGTCGATGTGTTTTGATTTACGACCACGAGGTGTGGTCGATGTCTTCTGACTTACGACCACGAGCGTTGGTCGATGTATTCCGACTTACGACCATAATGTACCCTCGATGGCTTCCAACTTACGACCATGAACGATGGTCGTCGGCTTCCAATGTACGACCATGAGCCATTGTCCAAGGCTCCCGATTTAGGACCACGATCGATCGTCGACCGCTGCCAACTTACGACCACCAGCGATGGTCGACTGCTCCCGACTTACGATCACGCGCGATGGTCAATGGCTTTCGACTTATGATGACGAGGTGTGCTCAAGGGCTCCCGACCTACGATCACAAGGTGTGGTCGATATCTTCAGACTTATGACCACGAGGTGTGATCGACGACTTCCGACTTATTTGGCGGATTTAAAAACTTTTAGAGCATGTTTGTATGCATATTCTATATTTTATCACCTATGAATTTTAAAAACATATAGTATGATAAATTTTAAAAATTTGTAGCAACGCACGGGCATTCAGCTAGTATATATATGTATATCTCTACTCCTTAAAAATATGAATTGGTGGTCGTCGGTCCATTCTCCCTCCTCTCTTCTCAACTGTCCGGTTAAAGATCAGCCGTCAAGATCCTCATGTAGGTAGCTATTCTGCTCCTCGTAGAAAAGGTTGGGCGGACGCGTGGGCCGCTGCCAATTTACGACCACCAGCAATGGTTGACCGCTTCCGACCTACGATCACACACGATGGTCGACAGCTTCCAACTTACGACAATGAGGTGTGCTCGAGGGCTCCCGACCTACAACCACGAGGTGTGGACGATGTCTTCCGACTTATGACCACAAGGTGTGATCGACGGCTTCTGACTTACTTGACGGATTTAAAAACTTTTAGAACATATTTGTATACATATTCTAAAAATTTTTACCACCCGTGAATTTTAAAATATGCAGGATGATAAATTTTAAAAATCTATAGTAATGCACGAGCGTTCAGCTATTGTATATATACGTGTGTATATGAAGGTGTTCTATGCTTGCACCTGAAAGCGGCAGACGTAGTAGTCGTCACCATACAGAGACCTGAATGCCTCCACGAGCGTCTGAGCCGGGTCTCTCGGAAGGAAGGGGACGCTCATGGCGACCAGCGCCTTCACCTTGTCCGGCCGGAACAGGCACAGGTACCACGCTATCAGTGCGCCCCAGTCGTGAGCCACCACAAACACCTGCAAATCAACGCGAGAGTAGGCATGATCGTTGCACGCGCAGAAATCGGACGCATGCATGTCTCGCGCGCGCACCTGCTCCTGGCCAAGGGAGTCGATGAGCGCCACGAGGTCACCGACGACGTGCAGCGCCGTGTACTTGGAGGGCCCGCCGGCGGGGGCGTCAGAGTCGCCGTACCCACGCAGGTCGGGCGCGACGGCGCGGTACCCGGCCGCGGCGAGCGCGGGCATCTGGTGCCGCCATGTGTACCACAGCTCCGGGAAGCCATGCAGCAGCAGCGCTACGGGTGCGCCGGCCGGACCAGCCTCTGCGACATGCAGGCGCAAGCCGTTGACCTCGACGTTGCGGTGCGTGATGATGTCATCAACGGTGGCTGCCATTTCTTGCCGGAGCTAGCAGCGTCTATCTCTCACGGAGGCAGCCTCTGTATATGTGACCACGAACGGGAAGGAACTGCACCATTTAAGCACTGAGCAGCGGCGTATGCAGCGAGGGCGACGTGACGGCCGGTGAGTAGCCTTTCAATGCGAGCATTGATGTTGCACGGTTGCTATTTAATTGCTAGCTGGAAGAAACCGCCCGTTCTCTTAGGTACAAGAGTGCATGGTCAAGAGTTTCGCTTGGTAGCATTCAATTGGATTAGGCGACGGCATCAAAACGAGCGCTGTTTCACTATTTGATTAGGACGTACGTCATGCTCCACGCTTTTCACAACTTGGAATAATAATGTTGCTAGCTGACATTTGCAGAGTTTGGGTAGGATCGACTATGGCTTTTCAGAGAGTGTGAATAACTCTTTCAAAACTTTTTTTTAAAAAATCAACAACAACATATAACAAAAACATAAATTAATAAAAATTACTAAAGCTCTAACGCAAAGGAGGCAAAATTTCAGAAATTCAGATACCCACCGGTCAGACCGCTAGCCGGGGGCGATCAGATCGGTGAACAATAAAATCCAAATAAAAAAACTAAGCAAATTAAAAGCACAAGACAGAATACATGGCACAACTCACTTGGACAAACTTTAGATGATCATTTCACTTAGATAGAAATGTTTTATAACTAATCCCTCAGGATAGCAGAGTTCAAAGCCTAGAGAGTACACATAAAAAGCCCAAACACAAAAAAACACTAACACCAATCTTAAGTCTCACATAACTCAACTTAATACAAGGCTTATATAGTGGAAGCTCCTTACATCTCACTAAACCCACCACTCCTTAATGGATTACAACACTTACACCTGGGTAAAACCGGTAACCCATACATAAACAGGTTTTACATTACACACTTGCACGTATTTTAAAACGCAACTTCTCAAAGGCTCCAATAGCCCGATAAGACATCACATCCACAAAAACGTGACATAAAACCACTTAGGCCAACGTTGGGATTTTGCAAACCGCCACCCCACCCGGTATTAGACAATTTCCTAAATTGTCACTCACTGGTCTTCACGAAGATGTGATGCCCACAACTTGTCACCAATATTGTACATTTGCACCAAGGCTATCACCACTTAGAATGCCAAGTCTTAAGGCACAACAACATCACACCGTAATATGTGATGCCCAATGCTTACCACTAAGATTGTATGTCTGTTCTGAGAAATGTCATCATTTGAAACACACAAGACCACTTGGCACACCGCATGTACACATTGCCTTCTTATGATCATTGTCTTTCTCCTGTGCTCTCGGCTTGAGATGATGCTCCATCTAGACTTACACAACACTTCATGGCTACCAAGCATCAGTCTTGTCGCTGGCCTCTATCCATCATGAAAGCACATGCACATCAAAGACAAAGCAATTGATCTGAGCATAAATGATATGCACTTAACTCTCAATTACCAAAACATATGTATAGACCTACGCCATGACAAACACATGCATGGAAACCCCATGACTAACACTGCATAGACATCCTTGTCGACTACGACCACTCCAATCGATTCCTTTGACCACTCCAAGCCGATCGATTCTTTCGACCACCTCCGCTTTCGACCGGTGTCGCTTTTGACCACAGTCGCTTCCGATCGCAGCCATCTTTGACCAGTGTCTCTTTCGACCACCTCCGCTTTCGATCGGCGTCGCTTTTGACCACTGTAAGCCTTCCAACCACGTTATATCCTCCGACCACATTAGTTTTCGTTCGCACTTAGACTTTCGATCATCGACCACACTGCCGCTTTCCACCATTGACCACTTTGTAGCTTTGACTGCACCAAAAATTTCTCCGTACCACCTCCTCTCTCTGGTTGATCGGACTGGTCTGAACATCTCTTTGGCTGATCAGACAGTCTGAACGTCTGCCCTTTTTCTTTTCTTTAAGTCTCAAACTTCCAAATGCTCATACTCCTTCATCCTGGCTCCGTTTGCACTCGTTCAAATTTCTAAAATCATAAACTTCCTTCCAGTATTTATATTTTATATTTTGGCTATGATTTTATTTGAATTTATTCATCTGTTTGTTTATTCTTCTTGTTTCGCGCATGTAGAATCTGATGTCGCCGACACCAATTTGGCCCAACAGGAAGCATCAAACTCCAACTTCAGCAAAGGCAAGTTGTAGACCTTTGGCCATATTAAACCTATTTTCTAAAATTATATTGTTTAAATTAACATGCATTATTAGTTTTATATTAAATGGTTTCGGGACTAGTTAAATACCTACTTGATATTATGCCACCTTGAATCATTGTGAATGACATATATTCTTGAACACCATAGGAAGGGTAATTTTAGTTGGACATATTTTAATACCAACATGAGAATCGAAGTTATGCTTAGACATGCTTTAGTTGTGTGATGGGTACCTTCACCATGTTTACCATAAAAAGTTGACTTAAACCATATATGGAATTGTGGCGGGTAGCCACTGTTGATAAAATTTGTTGTGCCATGGCAGGAGATGCCATTGAGCCTAGTTAAAAAAATTGATTTCATACTCAGGCGAATGATCGTACAGTAAAGGGGGTGCGGGTATCACATTTTGGATGAGGTTGTTTCGCTTGAGTAGCCATTCAGGACTTAATCTTGTGTGCCATTGAGCTAGGCTTTATCGTACAACCACATGTCCAGTATGGGATGGACCTAACTAATTAATTAGTAATATTTTAGTTCTTTTGGGTTGAAGTGTATTTGGGATGGACATTCACACTAGGCGCAAGAGGGGGCCGGATGGAGGCCAACCTTAGTGAGCAGAACTAAGTCAAAATAGAGCTTTGTAAAGGTCTTGTCATGATCTCTCCGCTGCACACCCAAGGAAGTGTGTTAATCGCGTGGTAATATGAGATGATCATGTCTTGTGGGTAAAGCAGTACAACCTCTGCAGAATGTTAAAAAACTATTCGAATAGCCGTGTCCTCGGTTATGGACAATGCCTGGTGATTTCACATGAGAGATATATTTTATCTAAAAATTGTGGTAGGTGGAATGGTTGGAAAGTGAACGGGTAGTTCACTAGTTGTTCTAAGGTACTTATTTACTTATATATGTAATCTTTTCAATCTATTTACCGTATTTATTATCAAAACTGTTTTCTGTGAAATAGCCATAAAGCTACTCTTGTTCAAACCTTGCATGAATACTATTTGTATACATTTTCCTACAACTTGTTGAGTATTTTTTGTACTCACGGCTTTACGCCATTTGTTGATCGGTCATTGAAGAAGACCCATGAAACACTGAGTTCTATGAGGAGGAGTACTTCGATCTCCACTCTATTGCCTGTGGGCATACGGATGGCTACTACAAGAGTTTCTTTCGCTGCAAGTTTATTTTCTGTCGTTAAGCCCTACGTGGCAATAATTTTAAAACCTTGACCATAAGGTCCGCTGTTACTATTTAATAAATTTTGGCTTATTCTTAGATGTTTCGTTGTATGGATATGATTTCATCAATCTTGTATGCATATTCGGGTCCCGACACCAAGCTTCGGTCTTGCCACTAGCCCCAATCCATCATGAAAACACATACACATCAAAGACAAAGCAATCGATCCAAGCGCAAATGACATGCACTTGACTCTTAATTAGCAAAACATATGCATGGACCTACGTTATGACTAACACATGCATGAAACAACATGACTAACACTGCATGGACACACTGCCATGACTCACAACTAAAACCAAATAGCAACTGGATAGAGTGCTGATCTAACAGCAGCTAGCAAGCCGGTCAGACCGCTAGGCATTGGCGGTCTGATCACAACCCCTTAGCGGTTAGACCACCATTCCAGGCCATCTGATCAGTGCTAGGTTACACTGCAAATTCTCACAAAAAGAAACTCAATTAACACAAGTAAAATATAAGTAATATCAAATACTCATCACTTTTATGGGGATGCCACTTCATGGTCTCATAGTTTGCAAAGGGAGAGGGCACCATGGTAGAGGCACGGCAGGAAATTATATTGTTGGTAGGATTAGTCCCTGGAATTATAAGATGGCCTATAGTGCTTTTGTAATAGGCAGGTGACATTCCTCTTTGTTTGTGAGACATAGGAGATGAGCTTAAATTTAAGGGGAAATCGACTATTTGCCCCTACAAAAAAGTTTTTCATTTCATGAAATGCCACCGTAAATATTGTTCTTTATCTCACGCTACTTAATGCATGGAAGTAGTTAGAACTTACCACTCTTTTTCTTATTGTAATACTTTTCAATTATTTTGGAACTGAAATTAGCATGTGAAAAATCGTCTTTGTGCTTCTTCCCCAACTCCCGTCCCCTCTTCTTCCGTCCACCACCGCTTCCGCACTAGACGCATTTGTGATATCTGCTTCGGACTAGGATTAGGTGCAGTCAGTGTTGTGCCTGCAACTTTAGCAGGAGGGAACATCTAAACCATCCCAAAAGCATCCAATGTCCAAGAATCTAGCAGGACCACCTTCGCGGCTTATCTCCTCTTATTCCTCCATCCCCTCCTTGATCTTGTCCATGGTGAGGAGAGAGCAGCCCACAAATGAGATAAGACCAACCTCCGGCGAGCAAATAAGGGGTCATTTCTTTTCGGCTGCGGCTTATGACTTTTGGCTGAAAATTTTGAATTTTGGCTGTTTACGGTATAGATTACGGAGAGATAGATACTCACTTGTGATTTCGGCTGGTACAGATGTTGGGCTTTTAACGTGTAGATCGTTTAACTTTAGCTAAAAACCGTTAGCTTGTGAGGAAAAAAACAGACCCAAGATCAATGATTGGATCCGGGCAGCGATATATTGAATTATGTGGGCGATTGAAGTGTGCGATATATATCTGGCCCGACCATATCGTCACCCCGCCCAGAGCGGAGTTCCATTTTGCTCTCATTTGATGCAAGAATTGAGTGTTGGACGAATATAGTGGTACTTTGGTTCATTCATTGACTGACTAGACAAGATATGTTCACGCATCTTTAATTTTTCGTTTTACAAGTTCAACATTGAAGGCTTAGTCTTGTATGAGCTCAGCCTTGAAAGCTTGAAGGGATGATCCAAGTAGGGCCATGCTTTACTTTGTGCAGATACACATGAACCAAACACTACCAGATCCATAACTACATGAGCCCCCAAAAAAATTCTAAAAAAAATAGATGAAAACCCGCAGGAAGCCATGGTGCTCTGGACTAGGCACCAAGGAAAAATCGCCATGTAGAAGGAACAGAATGAAACAACCGAAAATTTGAAAAATAAAAAATTTGAATTGATTTGCTTGAGTTTGAGCTCCATCTCCTCCACAAGCATAATCTCCACCAATCTTAAAGCAAAACCCCTCACTAAACCCAGTCATCACGGCGTTATAACGGGAGAAACGGATTTTTTGGCGCGGCACTGTTCACCGACCGAAAATCTCCCCGCCGCCTCTGATCTTTATCGCCACCGCCTTCGCTCGCGCCTTCCAGCGCCTGCGCGTCGGCCACCAGCTGCAGCTCCGTACCCCGTTATCCCCCTACCCGCACCAGGCACTCAAGTACCCCCTCTCACGGCCGACGTCCTCCAAGCCAGCTCAAGCGCCTCCCCTCTGCCACCCTTGACCGTCGCCTCTCACAGCCGACCTGCGGCCTCTGACAGCCCCCTTGACCGCCGTTCTCCTTCGCCCCGAAGCCAGCCGGCCATCTTGAGCTCCAAGCCGAGGCGCCAAAAAAAAGATCTCCCCCACCGCCTCCTGGCCCAACCGCCTTCCCCGGCTATTTAAACACCCCGAGCTCCCCAAGCGAAGGATCACACCTCCCCGCACCTCGCCAAACACCCCATAGCTCCCATCGCCGCCCCATTGCTGGTAATACCGAAAATCCCCAATTTTGGAGCCCTAGCGCAATGTCCTACCTCCGGCCCTCTCCTTTCCAATCCCCTTCGCCTACAGTACCCCCATGACCATAGGAACACCCCCCAACCTCCACCTTGAGCCCCCGATCCTCCCTCCTTCCCAGCACCGTGAGCCGCCTCACTACCACAACTGGCCGCCGTGGCCAGACCAACCTAGGCTTCTTGAGCCTCGGCCAACCCCTCCCCTAGCTTACCCGACCCCCACTGATGCTCTAGGACCAGCCCAATTGCCTCAAGAGCCTCCCAGTCGCCACAGCTTTCAAAATCGGCCGTGGAAGGGATGACCTCGCCACCGGCGAACGCCGCATCCGCCGAGCCCCAACCACCAAAAACGGACTCCCCTCACTCCCAGGAACCCGTCCATGCCCTCGGATTGCGTCGCAAGTCACCGGAGCTCCGCAGCCACTCGCTGCCCCTATCCCCTGCTCCTCTGCGCGCGCGGTAACGCGAGGAAGAAGAAGAACAGTGCCCCTGGGCACTGTTCATCCGACCGGCCGCCCCGACGTGGCTGGGCCGCGCCAGCGCACCCCCGCGCCCGACCGCGCGCACCGCCCGCGCCGGACCCGCTTCCCCCGCACCCGACTGCAGCGCCCCGCGCCCGACCGCACCGCCCCTGCGCCTGGCGCGTCCGACCCGAGCCGCGGCGACCTGATCCAGCCGAGCCCGCGCGCCCGTTGCGTCGGATTCAAGCCCGACCAACGTGGTTCGACCGAGCCAGCTAGCCTGAGCCCGAGGAATAGTGTACCGAGCCCGAGGAACAGTACTTGACCCAAACCCAAAAATGCATATTTATACTCCCCGGATTCGTTTCGAGCCCGCCAACCCAAATCCAAGGCCCACTTCCCCATATAGCCCTCCTATAATCCAATATCCTCAATTTAATGGAGTTTTTCGGATTTTTGTTATTCTTTTAATTTCTTTATTCCTGGCTCATTCCTTCGGGCATGGAATTGATTTATTTTAACTGTTTTGCGCTAGCTTCCGAGATCGAGGTTTTGCAAGACCGGGAGAGAGAAGTTCAGGCCCAGATCCAGGCCCAACCCGTCGAAGATTACGAATTAATCGAACTCGTAAATCCGCAAGGCAAGTCACACATACCTTGATCATGTTGAGCCTACATTCCCGCTATCTATTTATTTACCAGTATTTTCATTATGTTATTTGTGAACTGTTATTTTATGTACAATAAATGCTTAGAATGATATGATACTAGCTATGTCCTACCACCCGAAAAAGCCCAGTCTAATTGGATGGCCATATTCACCTTGACAAGACATAGTAATATTAAATGTTGTAATAATGTAAATATGATAGTTTAGAGAATTGATATCTTCTGTTGCTGAAAGAAGTGGTATTTATTTGGGAAGTGGCTCTAGGGTAAGCGAGGATCGTTGGATCTCGTAACCTGGGGTGAAGGCAAATGTTACAAATCAATGGGAGTGTTAAAGCACTGGACAGATTTGTAGAAGGGAATTTGCCACCGGTGAAAAATACAAGGACTAGACCCTTATGCTGAGTAAGGAACATAGTGACCGCCCAACCACAAGCGTCACTACAAGAAATTTGAGCATCGGTGATGATACGTATTTGTCACAAAATCATGGATTTTTGTCATAAAAGCATAATAGTGACGATTTTCTTGCGTCACTCGGATCGTCACAGATTCTGCGTCATAGAATGTTCTTAGTGACGATCATTGGGAAATCGTCATAAAATAGTACACATTTATGACGAATAACAGATCGTCATACAATAATATTTATGACGATTTACTTAGTGTCATAAAATATTTTCTATGACGACACCGTTATGTGGTCCAGGACGTGTAATTTATGACGAAATTATTCATCATGAATATATTTGGAACGTCACAAAATTTAATCCAGACATACATGAATGACAAAAAAAGTCATGAACAGTAGCATAATTCTCCAGATAATCACCATAGAATTGTTCCATCAAAGCATATAGAATTAATTGACATTTATCCAATACATGCCATTACAATCATTGGTTCAACACAATTGCTTCCTGTGCAATATCACTACAACAATCAAACAATAAAATTGCATTCCTCAACTACATAGCATCAACAATCTACATACACACACATTAATACTAATCTCATCAACAATCTGCATTGCTGCTTTATATAACATCCCTCCTCTCATCCATTTCATACTAATCTCATCTGATTGTCTTCTCTCACATTTCCTTTGTAAGTATGTCTGCATATGGTTTTTGGGGCAAAGCAAGGGGACTGAAAGGTGCAATACCTATTATCAGACTTCAGAGTTATCCAAGGGAAATATCCATAGAGTGAATCATTACCTCTTGGCATCATTTGATGATATAGAGAAGTTCCGACTGAGCCATTTGTATGAAATCTGTTAGCAAAGCACATATAGAATGTGGGAACATTAGCCACCAAGTAAGCAATCCCAACTAACTGAACAATGGTCAATGCAGAAACCACTAAACAATCAACAAAAACCTCAAGTGACAAGATAATTCATTGATTCATTGTATGGAGATTGAGTTACACATTTGCAAGTAATACCCAGAACTTGATGCTAACAAATTACAAAGTTGAACTTTCTGAACTTGCTGAGCTACCATAAACCACAACTTCTGTAAGAATGCAAAGCCACCCAACCCACACAACAGCCGAGCGTTCCATCTCATTTCAACAAAAAAACACTCTTCGTTGGCATAGCCGAAATCAGCTCACCCTAACTTAGACAAACCCGTGCACACTACACCCTCTTGAACAATATATTCAGTGGGATCGCAGTTTCCCCATGTATATTAATCAACTGTAATGCGATTTTCATCATGCATGATCACGAACAGGGAAGCAATTAACATTCTCTAAGTGAAGTTCCTCTCAGAAAATTAATCAATACGCTAGTGACTACAAACTAGCGAATTAACTCACATAAACTCTTGAAAATCCGTACTGTCAATAACCTAAATACTACTAGTAGTGCATTTTAAGCTGAAAAAACTAATAGCTATATAACTACTTACTGCAATTAGGCAGCTTATCATTAGCATTCTCACAAATCATAGCTTGTACATGCTCTGAGGCATCTGATCAATCCCCTTTCTTGCTGCAAGTACCAACAATATAATTAAATCAGTTACAAAGAACAGGTAAAGCTCATCAAAGTTACAATATGAGAAAATAATAAACATGCTTCATCCCAGGCCAGACGGGGGAGGAGGAGGTTGGCAGCGTCGGCGTCGGAGTCGGGGATCAAACCCTAGATCGCCGCAGCGCAGACGGGGGAGGAGGAGGCAAGCCAGAGAGAGATGAGGGCGTCGGGAGGAGGACGGGGGCGGTGGGGCGGCCGGGCGGCAGCCGGCGGGGAGGAGGATGTGGGAGGCGGCTGACCGAGAGGAGGACGGGGGGTGGTGGACGGCCGCGAGGAGGAGGCGGATCTGGGGGTGGAGGAGGAGGCCGGCGGCCGGGTGGGGGGCGGAGGAGGCGAATGGAAGAGGAGGAGGCGGATCTGGGGGCGGACTGGCGGAGGAGGAGGCCAGCGGCCGGGTGGGGGCGGAGGAGGAGGCCGGCGGCCGGGTGGGGGCGGAGCAGGAGGCCGGCGGCCGGGTGGGGGCGGAGGAGGAGGCCGGCGGCCGGGTGGGGGCGGAGGAGGAGGCCGGCGCCGGGTGGAGGCGGAGGCCGGCGGCCGGGTGAGGCGGATGGAGGAGGAGGAGGCGGGCCGTGCGAGCGGGACTGCCAGAGGGGGGCGGAAGTCGCGGAGAGTTATCGCGGGGAGGGGGGCGGAGGAGGAGGCCGGTGCCGGGTGGAGGCGGAGGCGGAGGCGGAGGCCGGCGGCCGGGGGGAGACGGAGGCGGAGGCCGGCGGCGGGGTGAGGCGGATGGAGGAGGAGGAGGCGGGCTGTGCGAGCGGGAGTGCCAGAGGGGGGCGGAGTCGCGGAGGGGGACCGGGGGTGATATACTCAGTTTATTATTTCTAGATGGCCCACATGTCAGTTTGTTTCACAATGGCCCCATTCGCCCTAACTTTTTTTTGACAATACTTTTTTCGTCATCCAATAAATCATCACGAATAATAATTTTTTTGATGAAGAATATAAACAATCATCATGGTTTTCTGTATATTCTGTGACAAATATTTGTTTTCGTCACAAAACTAGGCGTCAAAGGTACCGTCCCTCATATTAATGACGAAATCACTTGAATCGTCACGGAATGATAGCTAATCTATGACATTTTCGTTTCTCATCATAACTATATTCGTCACTGATACTCAAATTTCTTGTAGTGCGTTGATACGTCAAACCTGGTCTAGTAACTGCTCAACTTCGATTGAACCTTTACATAGGCGGTTGGAGGCAAAGTGTGAGTACATACGGAAGGGAGTTAAGGGAGGGCCGTATGGAAGTTGGCACCGTTATTGTTTTTACTATTGTTTTGATTATCGGGTGTCCACACAATAGTAGGCTGAGGTAAGTCAGAGGTTACGGCCTGGGCTTGTTGAGGAAGTCTACTAGGTAGAGGCTATATAAAGAATTGAGCAGTGAACAACCTTGTTTTCTTAACTCTTTAGCGGGAGTTAAGGAATCTTGTGGGTAAAGCAGGGCAGCTTTGCAAAGTCATGACTAATAGTATTCGAATACGTCGTACTTCCGGTCAATGGAGTTATGTTTAATGGGTGAATCCAGCAACAAGGCATAAGTAGAGTTGGAAAGAATTTGGTAATGTTGGTGGTCTGGTAATTGAACTTTGAAACCCCCCTAAAGTCTATAGAAAGATATGATTTTATGTTTGAAACTTGTTTACAACTAAAACTGCATCCACATAAAATAATGAACATTTCCCCATCACTTGATGTACCTTACATGTAGTTAATGGTAGCCTCCGTGTGACTTGTTGAGTACGGTTGGTTGTACTCATGTTTGCAAAAATCATTACCAGATAATGCTTGATAAGAAGGTGAAGGAGTTTTCTGAAGACGACGCAGAATTCTACGAAATAGACGACGCTGAGTGTTAGGGTTTATTCTACACTCAGGCCTGCCTGTGGAGTTTCTTTTGGTAATGTATCTTTGGGCTGCACGCCCCTTATGTAAAACTTAGCTGTAAGCTTTACTTTTGTAATAAAGTTTGATTTCATGCTTAAGCATACTTTGGCAATGGTACACATTCTTCTACAATACTCGCAGTTGAACAATCCTGGGCAGTTGCGAGGTTAACCTAACGCTCCCAGAAATGGGGGTTGTTACACAGAAGCATAGTAAACATGAAAACGAATAGATTAAAAAAATCAGACAGATAATTCACAAAAGATGACCCAAATCAGGTAGGATTCGTCAGGTTTAGAGATGGAAGGGCCTAGGATTAGGGTGAGAAGAGAAGAGGTTTGCATGAATAGTGACGGTGGAGGGAGGCGGCAACTGTGATGCCGGAGTCGCTGCTCACGTGAGGGAGAACGCGATGGTGCCCACGCCGCTCGTGCCGAGGGGAATCGCTTCGTCGCGAGAGGCGAGACGAAGCGGTAATCAACGTTATACCATTATACACTAGTACGGGAGGGGAATGGGCGTTGTATGGGACTGGTATCCGATTACGTGTGATCCGATTACAGCCCACATGAAACAACACGTTTAATGGAATCAAATACCAATGTAATCGGATTACGAAAATTGTCGAACCAAACACAACCTAAACGCTAAACGATAACTGTCATAAGAAATTCAAGCCGAGTGTTGTAAACATCACTTTAGGGTGTGTTTAGTTTTGTAGATGAGGGTAGATGGGATAGTCCCATCGAGGATTTGAAGGTTATCTCTATGTTTAGTTGGGTGGATAAGATAAAGTCATCTGGGATGAGTTGATCCAACCTCAATGATATTCCTTCAACATGCTGGATGGATTGATCCAGGAAAAAAAAGTTTGGACGAGCTCATTTAGGCTTACTTAATCATGACAATTAGTGATGATTAGTGATACTTAGCATGCTTTAGTATTAATTAATAATTATTAGTGTAATGTTAGCGTTGATAAGTGATAATTGTTTGTATTTAGTGTTAATGAGGTTAATTAGTGTAGTATTAAATGTTATTAATGAAAGGTAACGATGTATAGTTTAGTTAATTAATGATGATTAAAATCAATTCATAATTTATATTATAATTTTAGATTTTCTCTGATCTAATTTGGTCAGCTAAATAATGTCTACTCTCATGCTGTACTATCTCATCCATCTAACCAAACACGTACTCGTACCATCCCATCCAACCAACCAAACAAGTACTTGGATGATTCTATCCCATCCCACCAAATCCTAGATCATCCCATCCTTTTTTTATCTATCAAACCAAACACACCCTTAATCACAGACCTGAATGGCCGAGTTCAGCCGAGTAACTTGTCTTTATGCCTTAGGGCACTCCCAACGGGGTAATGTAAACAGTATCTATAGCATGCCAAATAAGTAAAAGGCTGATGTGGGAGGGTAATTAAGGAAGAGCGATAATAACAGTGTCTTATGTAAGATATTAAATGACATATTATAGATATTACTATACAGTGTTTGTACTAAGAGAAAACCATATTGGGATCGTAATCTACACGTAACACTTGCGCAGATATCAGTACCCTTAAGGACTCTGTCACCTTGCATGACTAGATGAAAGGGTGCTATATGCACAATGGAAGTAGCAGATGATGCTCGACTATAATAGGCAGTCTTGTGCTAATTGAGCGGAGATACTGGCAAAACAGACTTGAGAAAAGAGGCCCTATTTGGTACAACTTCATCAACAACTTCATAAGCTGTTGTGAGCTGTTTTTTTGCCAAACACCCTTTTTGCAAACAGCTTCATGATGAAACTCCTTAAATCATGCTCTCACAAGGGAATGGGGTGGGGTGAAGCTGAAAATAGTAGCTTTTCACAGCTCTCTCCCTCAGGCTCGCAGTTCTAGGAACCCACTGCCCTTGTAGTTGACAGAAATTACATCACTTTGCCACTGGGTCCCCACGCCTGTTTCCTCTCCTCCCGTTCGCACTTCTCTACCGTTCGCACTTCTCTAATGATTTTAATTTTTTATTTTAATTTTTAAATTCATACTCATTCAAATATATTATTTTTTAATTCATATGACCATATACAAACATACAACCCCAAATGTTAGAACAAGTCAGGTAGACAGGGGCATCTTGGACAATTGCCCTCTTTCAGCCATGCATGAAGCTGTTGGTGAAGCTGTTTTGCCAAACAGTTTTCCAAAACAGTTTTAGCTTCACCGGTGAAGCTGCTCGTGAAGCTGAAATAAAAAAAATTAACTTCACTAGTGAAGCTGAGCTGTGCCAAACAGGACCTTGTGTGTGTTAAGAGGATGGCCATCTCTTCTCCCGTGTCAAATCATCTTCATCATCCTTATCCTCATATTTGTCTAGCTATGAAAACATGAATCTTCTTTATTGAGGTAGAGCCGTAGAGGCGTACATGATTTCCTCCTCCTGTACATCTCTTGGGTTTTGAGAGTATTCAATGTCCTGGGGAATCCGTGGAGTGTGTGAGGATAGTGATCAACTTGCATACATCTTCGAAAGAGCCTTACGCATCATGTGCATAATCTTAAGATCAATTAGATTTTATAGCTCTTTTATTTTTACGGTAGCTTAAAATAAATATGAACCGTCTAATCTTTGTGATCTAATATTTCAGATTAGTTAGAATTTAATTATACTATCTCCTACACTATTAGTAGTAAAATTTCTAAAAAGATAAAATTGAAAACGAAATAATCTCACCCACATCCTTAGCTGCGTCGCGGTTGGGTGCTCCCGCCGAGCACGAGCGGCAAGGCACCCCCTCGTCGCCGTTCAGCTCCAACACCTCGCACGAGCCGGTGCGCACATCCGTCTCCACACCCACCACGCCCGCGTTGCACCAGAAGCCTCCGCCCATCAACACCGACGCGTCGCCGACCACCCCGAAGGACATGCCCAGCAACGACGTGATTGAGGAGGCGCGGAGCAAGCTTCTGGAGAGGCGGCAGGGCAGCAGGGTGAAGGCGCTCGTCGGCGCCTTCGAGACCGTCATGGACTCCAACCACGCCGCCGCCGGCAAGCCACAAATACACCTCCGCAAGGAGGCCTAAATTAACAGCAATGCTTGCTTTGCTTCGCGTACGTGTCGCGTCTTTGCCTTAATTTTCCCGGCCGCCGCGTGGCGCCAATCTTTATCAGCTACTCCAATTTGTCGTCGCAATATCTCTATTACGTACGTAGTATACTTATTTTGTAATTAAGGAGAAAGATGTTGTATTTTGCTCTAATTCTCTACACGATTGCATCGCTTCCTCATAATTAATTATGCAGGTGTGTTCCATCTTAAAGCTAGGGCATGAAAACATGGAGGTTGAGTGGCGACGCAACAGAGAAACACAAACAAATGTATGTATGCATGAATGCCATAATCATCTCGTGGTTTGCCATTCATAGTACGACGTAGATCACCGCATTCGCTGCACGTCCAGCTCCTGGCGCCACCACCCGTGGCCACGCGCATCATTGGTTCCATGCATCTCCGCACTCACTATGTGATGTCAGTACCCTCTAAAAAAACTGGTTAAAAAACAAAAGTCTAAAATATTCTCATAAATCAATGGTTAGATTTTATTTTTACTATTATATTTCTACTATCAGTATAATGCACTCTAAAAAATCCAAATTTTAACGAAGGTCCTTAAATTCGTTTACTATATTTTCAACTTAGTATACATCAAATCAATGTCCTCTTATGGCAATGTATCATATATTGTCTTCAGTATTCAGTATGTGCAACTTAGCTTCCTTGATAGTAGATGTCCCCTCATAGATTTCCTTAACGGTGTCTCCAAAATCTCATGAGTTGTCACGAAATTGCTCTTTGAATTGAACTCATCCTTAATTAAGGTGTTGAGATCATTCATAGCTTCAACATTGAGATGCAAGTTTTACTCATCCCTTTGAGTGAGATTTTGTGGATCAATAGGCATAACAAAACTGGCACCAACAATTCTTCGTGCGTGTAGACTCATGGCTTTGGTATAAATAAATATTAAAACTTTCCAATGAGTGTAGTTTGTGCCTAAAATAAAGGTGTCTTACCATAGTGCACTATCTCACTAGTGGCCATCCTATTCTTTCTAGTGGTACAGCATAACAACGTGAGACCAAATTCTGATACCACTTATAGGATTAGGGGAGATAAATAGGTGTTTTAAAACTTTTTTGGCCAAAACCTAGTTTAATGCGGAATTTCAATAAATTAGTTCTGCACAATTAAGACCTAAATAGTCTAGTCTCAACTAAATACACCAACACCCTATATATAGGTCAAGGTTTACAATCCTACCACGACAAGCAAGCAATATTATTCTAGGAATGTGAATAAGCACAAAGTATAAATTAGTTGTTGCCTATCTCTCCTAGTCCACATTGAGGAACCTTGAACGAATCAAGCTGGCTCTCCATAGTTGAGCACTTCTCTCATTTCACTAAGGTTGCTCTTCCTCTATTTTGAAGATGGTGAGTGTAACTCCCAAAAATTTGGATGTTCGACATGAAAATTTTAAAACTTTTCAATGCGTCTTGTTGATACTCGGATTTTCTGGAATGTGGGATTTTCTAAATTTTGTGTTATGCAAAATAATACCACAAGAAATACACAATAATAGTAGTAGTAATAATAATAAAAGGATGGAAAATTGGAAGCAATGAAATTCAATTAAAAACTCAATTTCAAAATCCAAAACTAAAAACTAAATTCAAATAAAAACAAAATAAAATAAAATTCCAATATTCAATCTAGGTCGGCCCATCTCTTTCCCCCTTTTCCTTTCCTTTCTTAGCCCAGTGCTGATCGGCCCACTCCCTCCTTTTCCCTCGACCCAGCCTAGCGGTCGTTGCTATCCTTTTTCTTCTTGCTCTGGTCTAGCCCGGCCATGCAACCGATCCCTTCTCTCCTTCTCTCCCTCGCTCTATTCTAGCCATGCTTCAAACCCAGTCGCACATGCGCCATGCGCACGCTCACGCCTGTGTCGCCCATACCCATCATGCTAGCACCAAGCCATGTCGCACCCACACCCTGCATGCCAGGCGCCCATGCGGCCTGGTCACAAACCGCACGTGCGTGCCCCAACCCACGCCCATGTCATGCCACTCTGCCCCATCATGTGGCCAATCCAGCGCCACTACCCATGCCCACGTGGGCCTGTAGCGTCACCACATGAACTGCGTCGATGTCGAGCCCCCAATCCTGTCACACATCCCAGCCTGCCCCATCGCTCGTGCTAGAGGCTACACCCATGTCAACGCACGCGCCAGAATCCATACCACTATGACACTGCCTGCACACCTGTCTCCTATAGTGCACCCTACGTGCCGCCTCGTCACACGTGCCCCAGCAGCACCGTGTCGGCTACTCATGCCATGCACCTACGTGTGCACTCATACCCTCTATTTAAGTTAGCGAAGTCCCAGCGTCTTTGTCGCACTCCTCAATTCGCCCCTCACTCCCCTTTACCCTCCGGAGCTTCAAGCTGAGCTCGAGCTCTTCACCAAGTACACATCGGCCATAGCTCCGCCAAGTGCAAACCACCTCTCTAGTGAGTTCCTCCACTTCTTGATCACGTGACATCATATTCTGGGCTCCCCTCTAGCTTCCCCTCCATTAATTTCATTGTTGATCATAGGAACTTGTCGCATTGTCTTCTTTCTTTGTTTTGGTCGAATCCATCGCCACCACTGCCATTCCTCACCCAGTAAGCTTTGCTACGATTCCTCTCTCTTGGAGCATCTCTTCACCTCCCTCTTCCTCCCCCAACTCTCAATTTGGGCTCTCCCTTGCTCTGGTCACCTCCACCATGAGCCTCACTGCACCGCCCCTATTCTTGTCAACAGCCCACCTCGGCTCGCCTCCATCCCTGTTTTCTACACTGGTGAGTTCCCTCCACCCCTCTCCTACTCATTCACGTCCCCTTTCCTCTCTCTTCCTCTCCGGTGCTACTGCCCCTTTTCTCTCCCAGTGCCCAGCCACTATACACCGTTGCCGGCTCAACTTAGTGCCATCGAGCCACGACGCCACCTCCCCTATCTTACTCCTTCCTCCAGCATCCCATTTTTGTGGTTGTCGTTGCCCCGCCGTGGTCGCCTCACCGCTGGCCAATTCACCCTGGGCATGCGCCATCATCTCTCCTATTTTCGCTGTTCCATCCTGTAGTGCTCCCTCTCTGTGTATATGGGCCCAAGCACTGTTCATGGCCCCGTATGTCACTGTCTATTTCCATTTTCAATTAGAAAATAATTCAAGGAAATCAAAATATTTAAGGAAATTTCAAATAAAACTGTAATGAAATATAATTTTGTTATAAATAAAAATAAAGATAAAATTAATTATGAAATTAGAATAAGGATTCATGTAAATTGAAAATAGAGGAAAAGTTAATTTTGCTTAGTTGCATACCAATAAGGATTAGTGAACTATTTAATGATAAAAATAGTTAGTGTAGATTTAAGCCATGTAAAGTATAATTAATTATATATCTCAAAAGTCATGAGTGCACGTTTGCAAAGAGTGATTAAATAATTAAGGTAATTGATTTAATAGTATGCCACCAATATTTAACTAGAAATACAATAATTTAATTAAAGATTACCTTGAAATATAACTAGATGTTCTTTAGAGATAACTACTATTTAATTTGGAGTATCCACCTTAATTAAAAGATTTTCCTGGAAAATAATTAGGTAGAAAATGATTAACACCATCAATATTTGTTGTAGAAACTCATATGTTAATTGAAGATCCTATTAAGATATAATTTTTGAATAAATGATATTAAAGTCATTAGCATGCCTCTAGCATTTAAAAATTTTAATACAAATTTAATTCAAAATGATATTGAAATATAATTGTGTATATGGAGCCCTAGGTCACAAATAATGTCCTTGAAATATGTATATTCAGGTAATATGTATATAACAATCTAGGTCCCATATAATGGATTTTAACTAAAATTAATTTGTGCTAGATGATAGTTAAGGGTAATTAGAATATCAACACCATTTAATTTAAAGGGAAACTTTAAAAAGGGAGTCATGTTAAAATACAACTCTAGTAAAATATAATTTCTTGCCCTAATAAAAAATGGATCGTTTGATTAATAATAAATTTGCTAAACTGCAACTTGATGAACTACATAGTAGTAGGACCGATTAATTGGACTTTAATTAAACTAATTCGCCAACATGTCAGTAAGCCGTAGTCTTGAGGTCCATTAGTATTTGGGTTAATATAAGAGTTTACATTTTGTTTAGATGCATGTAAACCCTAGGATTAATTAATTATCAACCACGATTTATGAGTTATTAGGGTCCTAACTAAAGTTGTGGTCGAAGTCCAAATAATGGTTGAAGGGGATAGTGGTCGAAGAAGGCAGTGGTCGAAGTCGAAGGATTATGGTCGAAGAGGGCAGTGGTCTAAGTTGAAGGGACGTGGATGAAGTTAGTCCGCAGTCGAAGTCGAAGGGCTATGGTTGACGTTGGGGTCGTGGTCGAAGGGGGCCGTGGTTGAGGGGCCGTGGCCAAAGTCGAAGATCAGTGGTCGAAGTTGAAGTCGTGGTCGAAGGAGGAAGTGGTCGATGTCGCAGGGTCGTGGTCATCGAAGGGCCGTGGTCGAAGGGGGCAGTGGTCGAAGTCGAAGCCGTGGTCGACGTCAAAAGGCTGTGGTCGAAGGGGGCAGTGGTTGAAGGGGATGGTGGTCGAAGGGGGAAGTGATCGACGTCAAAGGGCCGTCGTCAAAGGGGACATTGATCAAGGGGGCAGTGGTCGAAGTCGAAGATCCGTGGTCAAAGTCGAAGCTGTGGTCGAAGGGGGATGCAGTCGAAAGGGGAAGTGGTCGACGTCGAAGGGTTGTGTTCGAAGGGGATAGTGATCGAAGGGGGCGATGGTCGAAGGAGGAAATGGTCGACATTAAAGGGTCGTGGTCGTCAAAGTATCGTGGTCAAAGGGGGTAGTGGTCGAAAGGGGCAGTGGTCGAAGTTGCAGATCTGTGGTTGAAGTCGAAGATCTGTGGTCAAAGTCAAAGATGTGGCCGAGGGGGAAGTGGTCGACGTCGAAGGGCCATGGTCGAAGGGAGCTGTAGTTGAAGTCGAAGATCTGTGGTCAAAGTCAAAGATCCTTGGTCGAAGTGGAAGCCATGGTTGAAGGGGGCCGTGGTCATTGAAGGGCTATGGTCGAAAGGGACAATGGTCGAGGGGGGCCGTGGTCGAAGTCGAAGATCTGTGGTTGTTGTCAAAGCCATGGTCGAAGAGGGTAGTGGTTGACATCGAAGGGCCGTAGTCGAAGGGGACAGTGGTTCAAGGGCGTAGTGGTTGAAGTCGAAGGGGCAGTGATTAAAGTCGCGGTCATGGTCGTAGTCGCAGCACCCGTGGACGTGGTCGTAGCGGTCATGGTCGTAGTCGTAGCACCAACCCGGAGGGCACATACTGGTTCGTCCATAACCTCCACCACTATGAGTTCCCCCTCCAGTTGGACATCCTCGTCGCCTACCCCTAGATCACCCCCGAGATCGAGCCCCTACCCTCGACAGCAAGACCCACAAGGTCTCATACGCCCCATGGATTGTAACATGCTTTTAGCCACGAGGTGTGATCGGCGGCTTTCGATTTATGGCCACGAGCACTGGTTGAACTCGAAGATCCGTGGTCGAAGTCGAAGCCGTGGTTGAAGGAGGCCGTGGTCGAAGGGGAAAGTGGTCGTCGTTGAAGGGGGAAGTGGTCATCGTCGAAAGGTCATGGATCGAAGGGGGACAGTGATTGAAGGGGGTAGTGGTCGAAGTCGAAGGGGGCAGTGGTCGAAGTCGAAGGCCGTGGTCGAAGTCAATGCCATGGTCGAAGTCGGGGCCGTATAGTGTCAAAGTTATGCCATCCTAACACAAGGGTCCACACCTCTAAGGCAAAGAGGCAGTCGAGGCAAAGGCTGTGTCATGTTTTATGCTTATTATTGCACATGAGACATGATTGGTGATGTGGCCATCCTCGGATTGCTAGATTGTCCGCCATTAAGATCTTATTTTGGATAAAGATCCAAGCAAAGAATTTATATTTATTTTACGCCCTCGCCTTCTAGATGATTTTTGTGTCATAGGGCTCGTAACTTCCTCTGAATTGTGGGAGGGAGGTATGTTGATTTACAGGTGTCCTAACAATGGTTCGTCCAGCGTCACTGGATGACATCTGGCCTAAGATCTGGTTGTAATTGATTCCATGCCACCTGACCAGGCAGCCACGAATTCTTCCAGCAGCTAGTTAACTAGCCTCATAGGCGCGGCGACACGCCGCGCCAGCCACCGTGTGTACCGAAGTAAAAGAGGCGATAATTCGGGAGGAGTTTTTTTAAAAAAAATCGAGGGCACGTACGCAATTTCGAGAAAGCTAAAGGGGTTTTTTGAAAAAAATCGAGGACTTGTAAGGACCTGTTTGTAAGTAAATAAGGGCCTATACGTAATTTCGGGAACCTGCGGGGCGCAATCCAAAAAATTTTTTTGGGAAAAAAACTTGCAGGGACCTTTTCGCGAGAAAAAAGGACCTATACGTAATTTCCGCAAAACCGGAGGAAACTACCTCCTCCGGCCGTACGGGAAATGCCCCGCCACGCGGCGGCCGGGGCGCGCGCGCGGGCGGGGAAGCGCTGACGTGGACACGCCCGGGGGCCGTGAATCCCCCCGGGCTTAATGTTGGTATTATGTAAAAGATAGAAACCATTAATGACCAGCTCATGTCACACTAATCCATCTATTGCACATTAATGGAGGACTAATCCGCTTTATCCTGTAGTTCTATAAATATAAGCCTCCAAATCAATTCTGGACCAAAAGAACAAGAAAAGATAGCTCTGCTAAGATGACGAAAACCCCACTGGCTTCATCCCTCGTGTTGTTTCCCCTTGCGCTCATTCTCCTTTCGAGCATGTGTAAACCGGCTGCCGCATGCACACCGCCGCCTTGCCAAGGAAGTTAGTAATACACCTAGTACTCTCCTCTTTCTTCTTACATCTGTTTTGTTAAATTTTTTTGTTGATTCCCCAAACTTTGTTCTTTTTCTGAAACAAGGGCAGAAGCTCTGCCTCATTTCATTGATAGTAGGAGAGAATATAAACACAAGCAGGAGACACCTCCACAACACCAAGGAGAAGTCACCGTTCAACACCAAACACAACTAAAACAAAAACACCCAACTCCCAAAAACCACCGGGCTAAGAAGGTTTGGGGATCTTTCGGCCTTTGATAGATGTGTTGATCCCCAAACTCTCCTAGTGCCGACGTTGAAATGTTCCATGAAATAGCCGCTGATCTGGGATATCCTGACCATTGCAATGCAGAACAAAGCTGGCCAGAGCTCGTCGGGAAGGACCAAAACACGGCGTACTTCGCCATAAGGCGCGATAACCCTCAAGTGACGGACGTCGTTTACTTGATTTCTAATGGGTTTAGGCCTAAGGCCGACGATGACTTTTGCTGCAACCGTGTTATTGTGGTTATTGGAAATCTCCCCTCTGGCGGTGAGGGGGTCATCAAGGTGCCAAAAGTTGGCTAGAACTAATGTCTGTCTATTGTATTTGGCAATGTAAACGATAATTGACCAATAAATCTTCGATATTCTATTGCGGTCTTTTTTTTTCTCTTTTTTACTTTGTTTATATTGTTGCATTTTTTTTATAACAAGTTCTATGTGTGACAACCATTAAGAGTGACATAACAGGTAACGTAAACAGCTAAAAGTCATCTACCCACTTTATTTTGTATGTCACTCTTCTCCCTATGCTCCTTATGTGTTCTATAGAACAACTCGAATTTATCTAAAACAGGGGACCGATTCAGCTCAGCTAAAGACAAGGGTATTGTACCCCCAATCGCCTGGCAAGAGGGCCGCATAGGGCCATGAAATCCAGCGGCCCAGCAAGAATGATCCTAGAGGCTTAAGTAAATATTGAAAAAAAACTAAAATTTATAGGGAAAATTGAGGATGCCGTTTGGATTGCGGGAAATTTTCTTGTCCCTAGGAAAAATGAACTGATTCGTGTAAAATTTATGTGAAATTCTTGCATTCCAAACAGACCCTAAGATTAAGATTAGCCACCCCTAAGAGAGAAATAGCTGGTTTTCCGATAGTTTTTTATTTTGTCCCAAAATCGCATGCAAAAAGATCATTTTGCCTCTCTCCTTTCTCACCTCGCTCCCCATCTTCCCAAGTTCAGCCGAGATGGGGATCAGAGGAATGCTGGTCTCAGGAGGCTCAAGATTCAGTTCCTGAACTTGAGAACTGCCGAGTAGTCCGTGGTGCTGTGGTGCATCGGTGCAACATAAACACTAATCCAAGCATTAAAAACAGAGAAAATTTTGCTCCTGCTATTGAAAATATGTACATATTATTTCTGTCAGGGTTTAGAAAACCGCTACCGAGATAAATTCCGGCTAGGGGCCGGTACCGGTTACGGGCCAGTCTATTGAAAATATGTATAATATTATTTCTGCCAGGGTTTAGAAAACCGCTACTGGGATAAATTCCGGCCAAGGGCCGGTACCGATTACTGGCCAGTAACCGGAAAAACCAAAAAAACCGGTCAAATTTTAAGTTTCAAAATTTGAATTTGAAATTGGTAACTAAAAAACCAGCAGGTTACTGCTCAAGAAACCAGACAAAAATAGCTAAAAACTGTCTTTCGAAATTGGAAATCCGTAATACATTCATAGCAAAAAGCATGAAATCAAGCATAGGAGATGTATGCATCTTCCTAATATATGCTATTATGGTTAAATAATGTAAACATCATTATAGAAACTAACTTTTACATTCAAAATTTTAAATTTGAATTAAATAAAAAACCGCCGATCTAATACATTCATGGCAAAAAAAAATATGAAGTCAAGCACGGGAGGTGCATACATATTCTTAATATATTCCATTAATATTAAATAATATAAATATCATTAGGGAAACTAACTGTTACATTCAATATTTTACATTTGAATTATATAAAAAAACCGCCGCACTAATACATTCATGATAAAAAGTATGAAGTCAAGTATGGGAGGTGCTTGCATCTTCCTAATACATTCCATTAGTGTTTAAAAATGTAAACATCATTAGGAAAACTAATTTTTACATTCAAAATTTTAAATTGAATTAAATAAAAAAACTACTGGCTTCAAATAAGGAGCTCTCGCAATTGTTCATCACTCATGTAAACTGTGTTTCGTTTCTTGTAGGAAGAAGAACCTTCTTCATCATACAGTAACATAGCATGGCAGACGCCAAGGGGCCAGTCAGAGCGGCGTCACCAAAGGAAGACCTTTTCCTGGAAAGGAGGGAGGATTTTGACCCTAACTACTGCTTGATGCCAAACAGGCAGGCTCAACCGGTATGGCTAAAATGCAGACACAGGGAGGACGTAGTCATGCAGGTCATCGAAGGCTATTTCGATGGAGGGCGATGTTTCTTTTGATGCCCACACTCTGGGGTACAATTAGCTAATAGTTTATTTTCTCGTACTGCTAATAGAGCTTCCATATTAACCCCCTTTCCAGCAAATGGCGAAATGTGACTTCGTCCACTGAATCGATCCTCCCCATGAACACTATATTGTGAGGTACGTGGATACACTATGAGAGCAAATCTTAGATATGGAGGCGCGGATTGATAGTCTCAATGAGGAGAACGATAACCTCCGCCAACAGATGTAGCGCGAAAGGGGCAACGAGGAGTTCATTAACATAGAAAGTTCCTATAATCCCACATGCTGCTGCATAAACCCTAGCTGTATATGTGTGCCACTACAACGACGACCAGTCCTGTCCGAGATGCCCCCCCCCCATTGCAACACTCTATGTGGGTAGTGCGAGGCACCTTCTACCTGTAGGCATACTTGTATCACGGTACTCTCCCTTGTAGTTTGTGGTTATGTTCAATCTCCTAAAACATGTAACTGAATGGGGGAGGAGTGGACTGAGGAGGCGAGGTCGCGAGGAGCACTATGGAGTATAGATCTGGAATCCAGATTGTGGAAGAAGAGAAGATAGGAGGGACCAACTACTAAGGGAGGATGGGTGTGTGGTGCAGAGTGCATACTGCCGTCAGTGCCTCAGTGGTGTGGTTTGTGCCTTGTGGACCATGTGGTGTGGACCGTGGTGCAGGTGCACTCCAGCACTGGTTAGTGGTGGTGGTGTGGACTATGGAGTGGACATGTGGTACTGTACTATTGTAGTGCGTGGGTACAAACAAAAGCAAAACATACAGTACAATAGTACATGCATTGATGCATGGTTGTTCGGCTTTCACTCAAATCGAGCTTGCATAATTGCATGCATGCGGAGTTCTGAGGATTTGGGGAGAAATGGCCGATGGGAGGGGAGGTGGCGTCGTGGGGATGGAAAAGCTGAGTCGGGCAACACATGTACAGTGGATTAGTGGAAGGAAAAGGAGTAGCTACAATAGATTAGTGGAAGGAAAAGGAGCTGTTGTCTTTGCCTCGATCGGACGACATGATTGTGGTGCGCCTAGAGGGGTAGAGGTAGGCAACGATCGAAAAAAGGTGCAGACACCAGCCAGATGGAGGAGCGGGCAATAGTTGGGAGAGAATCACCCAACAGCCTTGCTCGAGTAGTGGAAGGATAACAAGCATATATTTGCTATGCTGTCACATTTTACACGGGATGTTCTCTTAGTGCTGGTGTCCATCGTCTCTTTAGAAGCAACGTTCAGGGAGAATAATTGAAGGAGATCATTTCTCATGCCCAGAATAGTGGAGGCAATCACGTGCGATAAGGACTGTGAATTAGCTAAAGAGCGGCAACATCATCAACTGTAGCATCCTGAAATCGTACAGGCATACACTGACCTCGAACATATGAATAATCTGAACATTGATGAGTAGTTGGTATGTACGCATGTTGTTATAGCTTGTATATACGCATGTTGTTATTATACTCTTTTATTTACTCGAAGAACCTCACTATAAGGCGAAAGGTTTTTAACGAGGTAGCAACATTGTATCTACAAAATATTAAAAAAATTCACTTTTCCCTCGAAATATTTACATGCTCATGTTTTTACGTAACTAATTCAATTTTAATTATATTTTTAACGAGACGGGCATGCGAGAAATGAAGATGGCGGCCGCCACCACCATCGTCGCCACCGTCTCCGTCGTCTATAGTTACTTAGGGTTGGAATTGGGCCAACACAACACAATGTCAGTACAGCGCTGGCACGGCAGGCTTTAGACCATGCCCGGGCCTAATTGGAAGCGAGGCAGACAGGCATAGCATGATGGGGTGACCAGACTGAGCCGGCACAACACGAGCGGTCCGGAGCACGTTGGGACCGTGCCGTGCCATGCCGAATTGCAGAGATCCAGCTTAATTTTGGGAAGAAAAAAAGTCTCATTGTCAACACTACATATGGGAATGCCTGGACCCGTCACTCATTAATTGATCTGCAGCTTGTAGCTAGGTAGTGTTTGATGATTGTTTCAGCTAGGGCTGTTCAGACCTGGTTTTCCCAACCCGTGTAAAACCGACTGGCATCGAATCTCCTCCTTCACTGGCCGCCTCGCTGCGACGGCGCGACCCTGCTTCTCGCATCTACCTGGTTTTGAACGGGTTGGCGTAAACCGTCGTGTGCAGCCCTAGTTTCAGCAAGGCAAACTTTGATCAACATGCCTTTCACCATGTTCTCCCCCACCATCAGCTTCGCATATTCCCCGCCCCGCCGCCGCCTCCGCCTCCCGTAAGACAGAGGTAGGACAAGTATCCGGCACGCTAATAGTCCATCGGATCGGAATTCGATCTCAACAACAATATAGCAACAAGCCAACAACAACGTCGAAATGTAATGCTACCACATTATAAATTACCAAGTTAGGTAAGATTCTACGCCTCGAGCGGCTTGCAGACGACGGTGGCGTGCTTGAAGATCTGGTTGCTGAACTGTCCGGGCTTCTCGGTGGTGTCGATCCTGTCCTGCCCCGGCGGCGGCAGCAGCTGGAAGCTCTGCACCAGGCTGCCGAGCGTGATGCCGATGATGGGCAGCGCCAGGATGATCCCCGGGCAGCTCCGCCGGCCGACGCCGAAGGGCACGAACCGGAAGTCGTTGCCGTGCGCCTCGACGGCCTTCTCCTCCTCGAGGAACCGCTCCGGCCGGAACTCGTCGGGGCGCACCCACCGCTTGGGGTCGTTGGCCAGGAACCAGGCGTTGACGAGGATCTTGGACTCGGCGGGGATGTCGTACCCGGCGAGCTTGGCCTCGTTGAGGTTCATGTGCGGGACGAGGAGAGGGATCGCCATGCGGAGGCGGAGCGTCTCCTTCACCACCGCCTGCAGGTAGGGGAGGCGCTCCAGGTCCGTCTCCGTCACCGTCGAGCAGGGGCCCAGCACGGCCGTGAGCTCGTCGCGGAGCTTCGACTGGATGGCCGGGTGGTTCACCAGCTCCGCGATGCCCCACTCGATCGACCACAGTGTTGTCTCGATGGCTGCACAAGAATTAATCCAAGATATTGGTATGACATAACTTGTTTCTTTCAAATCCCAACAATTAACATTGGTACAAATTAAGGGTGTTGATAAACATCATCCGGATGTTTTCTTCCTAACTATCATCCAGATTTATACCTATACACACCCACAAATTAATTTGGTTAAAACGAAATTTGATGGGAGATTACGTGTTCGCTGTTATGTCCATCATTTCATATGTATTCGTAGCACGCTTAAGGAATAATACTGAACGGCAAATAAGAATTTAAGTCGTATGCTAGCTCATCTCACGGACAGAACATTGTATACGTACTTCTTTCGGCTAACTTGCCTGTTAATTAAGAATAAAAGGTTAGGTGCCGGTCACTTTGATTAAGATGTGCCCCAGTCGTGCGTATAGCAGGGCTATGTAAAACCGGTTTTGAATTTTAACTACGGGTCTAGTAAGATTGGTAGCACCGATTTATGAAAAAATTCGATAGTTTATAGGCCAAAATTTTCAAATAATAATTGGCTAAAACGGTGTAAATCAGAGAAACAACAGAGTAAATTGGATGAACACAGAGTAACTCGAAGTAAAACTAAATATTTAAGACCGGTTTGTATTCTAATCTGAGATACTGGAAGGACCGATTTTCATAACTGGGAGCAGTAGTATCGTAGTGCGATAGTACCGGCTTGTAAGTGCGATACTACTGATGTTCCCAGAAAAATAAGGTTTTGGGAATTGAGTCATAGATATAGTTGGGATGACTTGAGTCATTGGATTAAGGTTGCATGATATATGTCTTGGTTAATATAGGTTAAATTGTGAAGAACTTGTGCCTAAAAATGATTTCTTTATCTTTGGATGTATAGGGTCATTTGGAGTTAACCGTGGTCAACAGTGAGGATCAAGGCTAGGCTAATGGAGGAGTTAAGGCCCAGAACGATCGAGAATGTCAGGTGAGACGGCGAGCTCAACCATGGGTTGAGAAAGGTGAAAAATATTGAAAGCGAGTTCAAACGGCGGGATGGCACCATGAGACTTGCACGGGACAAGTGAGCGTGGTTTGGTGAAATCAGGATGGGAGAGACTTGACGACGTGTGGCAAGCTAGTGGTGCACCTACACGTGGCAAGCATGGCGGTTACTTGCAGTGGTTGGTGATGACCGGGTCAAGGAAGGGTATTTTGGTAGTTTAACCAAAATATCGAAAACCATCTTGGATCAAAACTACGGCGCATGGGCGATGCATTGAAGAACGGTTTAGGTCAAGGTGGAGCTGATTGGATCAAGGCAAAGAATTTAGAGGATGCACATTTATGCGCTTTAAAAAACATGCATAAGTAAACTTGTGTAAGTAAAACCCGTGTGTGTGGTTGACGGGTTCCCCCACTGTATTAGTGGATATTATCCACCAAGGTGAATAGGTGTCTAGTTGTCCACTTATAAAAAAGGGGTTGGGATGGAGACATGTATATTAACCAACCAACCCATTTCTTGTGCTCTCATCTCTAGGATTAAGGTTTGTGAGTGAGTACTTTGGGCGCTCTTTATCCTCCAAGATGGAGTGGCTATAAAACCTACCTTCTTAAGTAAACAATACATTAACCATTATACAACTCTCGTATTTTTTTGTTTTTAATTGATGTGCTTATCTTTTGGTTGGTTTTGATCTCTCTTCCTTCCTTCTTATGATCTTATTATGCCAAGGATATATAAAAGATGGAGATAATATTTGGGAATATATCTTCACCCACTTAGGACATATGGAGAAAGATGGCATAGTGCTTCAGTTTGTGGAAAGTGATCACCAGTTGGTTGACATTTTCACCAAGCCTTTAGATAGCTCGAGGTTCATGGCCTTGTGGGGAGAGCTTGGGATAGTCTGTCCTTATGGCATAATCTGAGGGGAAGCATCATATTCTTTCTATATTGTATGTACATTTTCATTCTGTTGCACTTTGTTTATTATGTGCATTTGGGTTAGTCTTTCTAGCATGGATTAGAATGGTTCTCATTCTCAGCTAGTTAGACTTCTTTCTCTCATCTTGTGATCTTAGGATGCTGCTTATTAGTTGCTTCTCTTCTCACTAGGCTGAGTTCACTCACTTTTTTTAGGTGCAGCTTATTTCTTGCCATGCTAGCTCCTTTAAATGTGAAAAGCTTGAATTAATTCATGTCTTGCTCTATTGGATTCTCTTTTGAATCATGTTAATGTTAAATAAGCTAAGTTGAATCTTGAATCTACATTTTGCACAAAGCTAAGTTTAGTGAAGCATGAGTTAATATTAACTCTTTGTTCTTCAACTAAGTCAAGAAAATGCAAAACGATTTCTTTTATACGAAAAAATTGATCTCACCAATTCTTTCTCATGAGATAGTTTGCCATTGCACTAGGCATGAACTCAGAGAGAGTTTTGGATGACTAAGATCACTTCTTTAAACTTCTTGCTTGGAATGGTCGTATAAGGCTTGAGATCTAGCACATGGCTTAAGAAACTAAATTTTGTGAAAACTTACCTAAAACCAAAAATGAATTCAAAATTTGCAAAATGTGCTAAATTTTCTCAACTGCAAGCAATATCAAGTGCTTGAATAAAATATTTAATTTTTGAACTTGTAGCACTCTAAATTGACTCATTGATAGCTTCTTGGTTCTATTTAGCACATTGACATGGCCTAGGTCATTTTTGGATACTCTTGGCTAAATTATGAACATGAGCACCTAGATATGTTAAGAATCTATTTAATTTCAAATCATAGCCTATGTGGTTTTAGCTTGGCTATACATGTGTTGCCATGATATAGATAACATTTTCACTTTTTATGGCTTGGTGTAATACTTAGAAAGTTATTTTAGATAATTTTCATAGCCCCTAATGCTCAAAATAAATAAAATACAGCCACTTTATTTTATTCATGCTCTATCTTTTTTCATACATCTTGATGACTCCATTGTAAAGGGGAGAAAGATTGGTAAAAATTCATATCTAAAGCATGATTTGGGATTTGTGCAAAATTTTGCCATTTAGGAGCTGTTGATCTCATCTCTCTATGATCAAGGTCAAATCGATCAATTGTTCTTTCATATGGATCTAGAGTGAGATTTCCTGATTCATTTGGTGAATTTAAAGCTTTTTGTGAAAAATTTGTTATTTTCAGTGTCTTTACTCTATTTCTACTTTAAATGGTCATGTTTAGCTCTTTGCAATCTTTCTTTGACTATTTGGAACTCACTTTGCAAAATTTTTCCTTTCTTTTTTAAAAACCACCTCCAATTTGCATTTTTGTGTATTGCCATGGGTTCATCAAGGGGGAGATTGAAGGACCATGTGAGAAGCTTCAAGATAATGTTGTAATGAACCATTATAAGGTTTGTGGAATGATCAATTAGTTTTACAAAGAGTGCATTTGATTTGGACTATTTTCTGGAAGTGTCAGGAAAATTGGAACACCGCAGGTATTTATGCAATAGTACCGTTGAGCGGTAGTACCGACGTTGTGAGCACGGTAGTTCCTTGGGTGCTCTTTGTCCTCCAAGGTGGAGTGGCTGTAAAACCTAACTTCTCAAGTAAGCAATATATCAATCGTTATGCAACTCTGATGTCTCTTGTTTTTTATTGATGTGCTTTCCTTTTGGTTGGTTTTGATCTCTCTTCTTTCCTTCTTGTGATTTCTTCTTGTGACCTTGTTGTATTAAGAACATGTAAGAGATGGAGATAATCTTTGGGAAGATATCTTCACCCATCTAAGCACTTTGATAGCAAAATTCATAAGAAAACCTGGTTTTGCTTTACTTTGGCCTCTTTGGTCCATCTCTTGATCCGAGGGTTTTTAGCTTGGTTTCCGTAGCAATCTAACTTGTTATGACGTGTGGGAATATATCTAACCCTTCTTGGTCATCATTATTATCCCACGAGCAAGTTGTATTCACCAATTTTAATTTTAACTCGGTTTTGATGCAACCTTTCAATAAACTGAAAAAGGTTTCAACTTTGGCCATAATTTTTATGATCATTTATTGGAATAGGTTCACAATACCCTAGGAAAAATCCCTGCAAAATTGCATATCATTTGGATCGACGGATCAAAATTTCCATCGATTGTTGGTTTTGAACTTGTGCTAAAATTATTATTCAACGAGGAAAGGTAGTACTACTGTGCAAACAGAGGTACTTCCAAAATCGAAAGTACCACAGAATTACTTTGAAAAATCGAAAATACCGCGGTGCAAATAAAGGTACTTTTGAAAATTGGTAGAACCGCAATTATAACATCAGTGCTACCGATTTCGCTGATTTGTCTCCAAAATTTTAGCAGTTTCTCTTGCTCATCTTGTGATAGTTTCTCATCATAATCTTTGTAACTATTGGAGTAAAGGACGATGAATTCTTGGGGGAAAATTTGAAAGCAACATTCACCGCTATCTCTGTTGTCATCTTATGTCTTTCAGATATACTTGATGAATTTTGGGTGGGTTCTTTTGGGCTGATGGTTTATGGCTTAAATATTTGAATTCTGGCTATTCGCGAGACGCTGTACACAGAGAAAAATAGTCACATGCGATTTTGACCGGTACAACTAAATCAGTACACTTTTTACTATAATTTTTCTATTGATACCGTCTTAAAAAACGCACTATTTAAAAGTCAGTTACTGTAGATAGTATAAACGTAAACCAATTTTAAATCCAAAAGGATCCAGCCTTTACCTGCGACGTTGATGTTCTCGACAATGTAGAGGACATTGTCGTGGTTGATCTCGCCCTTCCTCTCGGCCTCGAGGATGTGGTCCATGGCGCACCTGATCTCACCACCCTGTGCCATCACCTTCCTGAACGCATATTTATATTTCATATTAATTAACTTCTGAATTGAATAAACTGATCACAAGCTTCCAGTATAGTTACCAAGACAACAGGGTGCTTATTTAGGCTGAATAAGCTTGGCTTATGGTTTATTTTTACTATAGCTGGCTTATTTTACACTGTAGCTGACGGTGGCTTATTTAACATAATTAAATTTAAAAAATTTAAAAACATGTTAGCCCATCTCGTATAATGGAAACAAATACGGAAAAAAAATGGCACAAAAGCTCAAAAAAGCCGAAAAGGCAGAAAAAGACGAAATTTATAAATAGTAAAAAATAAATCAGAAATTAGAAGTTTAAGCCGAAGTGAGGAGCCATGTCGCAATTGTTAGATTGATGCACCTAAAATACAGCCATGTCGCCATGTTGGTGGTTGGCATGATCGATCGATCCAATGTGATCAGGGGATTAAACTAACTAGGGCAATGTGCAAGACAAAGCGAATGCTTCCATTAGCCGCTTTTATTAGTTTGTAATTTGCTATGCATGTTACTAGTATCCCATTGCTCGTGTTACTCATGTACGTTTCTCTCTATGATTTGTGGGCTACTGGAAATTGTGCAGTTCAAGAGAGAGCCCTGTGTTATGGCCCTGTTATAAAGTACTACGCTTTTAGTTTTTGTTGTAGCTTTTCTCTCTTTTTTTCAAATTAAACTCATAATTAGCGCTTAATTAAACTTATGATATGTGTTAATTGATTATAATTAATACTAATTAAATATGATGGGTACTAATTAAAATGTTAAATAAAGCTTGCGCAGTCTACTACCACGCAGGAGCTTGGTAGGCGATCTACCGAGTTTGATAGGTTAAGGATAGGATTAGATTTATAAATATGGAATATTCAGAAACCAAATTAAAAAAAAAGTACTTGTAGTGATAGTTATGTGCATCGATCTAGTCTAGGCAGCCAATGTAATCTGATCCTATACACACTCTCAAGTTCGTTTACTTCGCTGAATTTGACATTAATTAGCATTAACCCGCGGATTAAACGGCAATTAAGTAGTAATTGTGCTGCTTACTTGCGGTCCTGGACGAAGTGGTCCTCGAAGACCTTCATCCTCCGGGTCTTGAGCTCGCGGCAGCGGTTGAGGTAGCGGCGGAGGAAGGGGCGGAGGACGGGGATGAAGTCGCCGTAGTTGTACTCGAAGCTCTGCGAGAGGCGGCTGCGCTCGGCGTTGAGCGCCTTGAGCTTGTTGAAGAGCGGGTCGTCCTCGCTCTCGAACCGCCGGTCGAACATGATCCGGAACATGTCGTTGTACATCATCAGCTGCAGCCGGCGCCGGATCACCACGCCCTCCGTCGCCGCCGCCGGGTTGCGCCGCACGTCCTCCACGACGAGACGGGCCTCCTCTTCCCACCCGGCGCTGTTCTGCACCACCACCTTGTTCGTGAAGAAGGGCACCGTCATGATCCGCCGCATCTTGCGCCAGTGGTCGCCGTACACCGTGAACACCATGTCCTGTTGCATTGCATTGCGTACGTACTCCGCCATTTGAGACAGATCCATTCGAGCACGTATCAAGCAAGCGTGCGAGAAATTAAAGAGGATGACTTTGATCGCCGGTGATTTTACCTGGCCTTTGCCGGTGAAGATGTCGAAGACAACGTTGCGGGTGCGGGAGCCGAACTCGACGCCCTGCGTGTGGAGGACCTCCTTGGCGAGCTCGGGGTTGGAGACGACGACCAGATTGCGGACGCCCATGCGGAGGAGGAAGATGTCGCCGAACCGCTTAGCCATGGCCATCAAGTTGCGGTGGTTGAGGTCGTCGCCGACCTGGAGCCAGTTGCCCACGATGGGGGCGCCGGCGGGGCCGGGAGGGAGCCGGAACCGCTTGCCGGTCAGCTTGGCGACGGCGATGGCCAGCACCGCCGCCGCGAAGAGGCCCAGGAGGGCCTTCTCCACGAGGACGAGGTCCATTGGGGGTGGGTGCGTTCTACTGTGGGTGTGTTGGCTGCAGTCTTGCAGAGGAGGTGGCGATGGAATGCGAGGAGAGGATTAATGCTGGGGATTTTATAGCGACGGAGGGAGCAAAGACGGGTCGGATCTGAGCGCACAAGCTTGGGAGCAAAGACGTACGGCAGTTCACCATTTTTGGCCACTTTTTTAGGCTGCCACGGATGGTTTTTAGCTGTTTTTTTCGAGACGGTGGCCGATGAAGAAGATGTCGATGTGAACGACATATATAATTTTGAGCCGTTTAGAGAAGTGACTTCGAAAAGCTGCTTTATTAATTTCGCTTTCTAAGAAGCTAAAGTCAAAAACAAAAGAGGAAAGAAAAAAAAAGAACTGGTTGGATTGGCATTGCTAACAGGGGAAGGGGGCCGGTGTTTCTTGATAGGTCCCACGAATGAAACGCCGAAACGGTCAGGTGAGATGGGACAGCCACGGCGACAAAAGGGCTGGAAGTACGGAACACCAACCTTTCTTTTCTGGGAGGTTTGGTGAAAGGAGTGGTGCCAAAGAACGCAGTAAAGGGGGCTTCGGATTCACGCAGAAATTTGGATGAAACGTATCCATCAGATTAGGATCCGGCAGTCACCTCATCCCTATCAAATATATGGAGAGTTGGGAGGCACCAAGACAAACATTCACCATGCAATTTATGCATTCTGTCCCCATCTGGCTTGGAAATCAATCTACCCAGGGGTACTTATTTTTCAGAATCACATATGAGCTGCAAAGCTGGAGTAGTTTCTCCCTAGGAAAGCTTTAAACTTACTCTACGTATGGCTCTGTTTGGAAAAGCTGAAATTTTTCTAGATTTCTGCAGAATCAAAACTTTTTCCTATAAAACACTTGTGAAATTCCTGTGTTCTAAACCTTCCCTAAATCCAAAACTCACCACTATAAAAGTCCATCATTTTCTTCATGAACAATGGGTGGCCTAAAGCCTTCACTGATAATGCTCCCTAGTACTACTTCATGATTCCAAAGTGGAGTAGCCTCAAAGTCACTACGATAGGAACTGCCGAACTAATCACGTGCCCCCATGAGAACGAACAAGTAGTCTTGACAATTAACAATTGATATGCATGCATAATTCAAAACTGTGGAGTAGTAGACAATCATATCGTTGGATGATGGCGATGTAGCAATGCGCGCGGTCAAAAGTGTAGTAGTTTGGATAATCTCCTTAGCCGACAGCCCGACGCAGCGCAAGTGACATCGCAGAGAGTCGACGAGGGATGAGTTGTTTGCACCTAGATGAGTCCACCAACCGTAGCCGGTAAACTTGTGACTTCCCATTAATTTGGCACCCTTTGCCTTGGTCAAACTTGTATTCTTCGACTTGAAAATTTTGCAAGTTGCGTATACCTGTGATGTCATCATATGTAATGAACATAATTACTATATATTTGACAATATCTATGGGCAATAGCTTGTTTGAAACACAAAGGTTTTAAACAAAATTTATATGAATTTTCATGAAACAGTAGAATTATTGTAAAATCGCTCGGAAAAAAACCTTGTTCGAAAAAAACTTAGGCCATGTACAATGCTCTACCTCAGCCGTCTGTACGCCCCCGGCACGTTGGAGCGAGGCTGAGGTGGAGAGGAGAGAGTGTGAGAGACGGCATGTGTCATCTATCATGCAGACGACTGCTCACACAAACCAAAAAGGCAATAGACAGCATACCCACTGTTGAGAAGAAAGTCGTTAATCCCCCATGCGTTTTAGTGGAGAGAAACACGAGCACGCGACACAGGACATTGTTGGAAATAATCTTGTTGTTGAGAGTGGTCGTAATTGTACTAGGTAGTCGTAGCTACTGTTGACTGTGGTCATAGTTGAAGTACTCGGTGTGTTCGAGTACTGCGTGGACATAATCGTGTCTTAATGTGTCGTGTACTGTATAGTGGCCATAGCCACAGTGGTCGTAGCCAAATGTACTCATGTGTCGTGTACTGTACAGTGGTCGTAGCTAGTGGTCGCAGTCATGGTCGAATAGTGGTAGCTGCAATGGTCGATGGACGGTAGTCGAAGCTACCATGGTCGATAGTCGGTAGTCGTAGCTACCATGGTCGATGGTCAGTAGTCGAAGTTGCCGTGGTCGATAGTTGGTAGTCGTAGCTGCTGTGGCCGATAGTCGGTAGTTGTAGCTGCCATGATCGATGGTTGATAGTCATAGCTACTATAGTCGATAGTCGGTGGTCGGTTATGACCACGTTGTGTGTGGTCGTAATGACCGAGTCACTGTGTGGTCGTAACTACCAACGCTATGGTCATAAGCGCCGCAGTCGTAGCTCCTGCATGTCCATGGTCTTGGTGCCTGTGTCTGTAGTGGTCGTAGCTGCAGTGCCGTAGTCGAAGCCAAGCTCAGATTGAAGAAGCGATCGAGGAACAACCGAGGTTGAAGCCAGTGGCTGTGGTCGTGGGGCCAGTCTCTAGAGTAGTCAGCGCAGTTGATGGTAACTATAGCAGGCGTCAGCACGGGTCATCGTGAATGACGCAGGCCATACTTAGTCGGTGAACTGCCCGGTATGGGTAGGCGACTGGTCGTTGTAGCAGTCAGCAGGTGGTTTAGCGGTGTGGGCAGGTGAACTGCTCAGTATTGGCCGTCAGAAATTGTAGCAGTAGTGGGTGCGTGCGGTGGTGTAGCCATATGAGCGTGAGGCCTATTTAAAGGCATGTAAATCTGTAGAGCTTGAGAGAGAGTTTGAGAAAATAGTGAATAGAGGAGGAAGGCATGTGTCGCCGGAAAGAAAAGAAAGTTCTCATCTGTGTTTCGCTCGTTCCTTCTCCACTGCCCCAGCGCTTCTTCCCTAGGGCCCGGGCTAACACTTGGTATCAGAGCTTGGTGATTCTTGTGAGTCAGAGATTCAGAGCTCGCTGATTCTTATTAGTCGGTTCTCCATGCATTGAAGAAGAAGAAGCGCAGCTATTCCCCGTAAGTCGAAGAAGAACAATCCTCGGTATTTTCCATTAGTCGGAGAACATGCCAAGAGGAGGAAGGAGTGTGTCTCTGACTGCAATGCGAAGCTTGCTGCAAGCTGGTCCATTTGACTCACAGGCTGTGAAGAGGGAAAGTATGGTGACATTGATATACCCGCAGCTCACCCACACTAACTACACGATTTAGGCGATGAAGATGTGAGTCACTCTTTAGGCTCAGAACGTGTGGGAAGTAGTCGAGCCTAGTACTGTTGATTACAAAAAGGACCGGGTGGCTTTGTACACCATATACCAGTCCGCACTGGAGACTTCATGTCTTCCCTCATCGGGAAAGACACAGCGAAGTCGGCATGGAAGGCAATTAAGATGGCGCATATGGAACATGAGCACATGCATAAAGCCAAGCTCCAGACCCTCAAGAGAGACTTTGAAGGGCTGAAGATAGAGGAAGGGGAGTTCGTTGAAGACTTTGCCAGTCGGGTGACATCGATCGTCACCGACATCCAAGCGTTGGGTGACACCACAGTAGGTTCACAGGTTACTCCGGGCTGCCCGGCGCGCTACATGCAGCTCGTGACCTCCATCGAGCAATGCGTGGACTTGAAGACCCTCACCATTGAGCAGTACAAAGTCTACGATGAGCGCGTCCGAACTAGTTACGGTGACGTGAACCAGAGTGGCCCTCAACAAGGAGAAGAGATGAGGGTCAGGCAGCGGCACAAAGGAGGACTGTGGTTGGGGCTGTAACCATGCCAGAAGAGGCCGTGGTTGTAGAAACGACCATGACGACGACGAGGAGGATGACAACAACTTTGACACCAGTGAGTGCAAGACCAACAAGATGGTGAAGCGCTACAACTGTGGGGAACGTGCACTTTACCAGTAAGTGCCACAAGCCAAAGAAAGCAAAGTCGAAGAAGGAGGTGCATCTCATCATGGTCAGTGCCGATGACGAACTAGCGCTGATGTAAAGTTTGACAAAGAGGCACTCACGAATGACGACAACAACATTAGGGGGTTGAATGTTGGAAATAATCTTATTGTTGAGAGTGGTCGTAATTGTACTCGGTAATCGTAGCTACTGTTGATTATCATCTCAGTCGAAGTACTCGGTGTGTTCGAATACTGCATGGTCGTAATCGTGTCTTAGTGTGTCATGTACTGTACAGTGGTCATAGCCAAATGTACTCGTGTGTTGTGTGATGTACAGTGGTTGTAGCTAGTGATCGCAGCCATGGTCGAATAGTGGTAGCTGCCGTGGTCGATGACGGTAGTCGAAGCTGCCATTGTCGATAGTCAGTAGTCATAACTGCCGTGGTCTATGGTTGGTAGTCAAAGCTGTCGTGGTCGTCAGTCAGTAGTCATAGTTGCCGTGGTCGATGATTAGTAATCGTAGCTGCCATGGTCGATGGTCGGTAGTTGTAGCTACTGTAGTCGATAGTCGGTGGTCGGTTACGACCATGTTGTGTGTGGTCGTAATGACAGGGTCGTTTATGACCGGTGTGTGGTTGTAACTACCAGCGCTATGGTCATAAGCACTGTGGTCATAGCTCCTACTGTCCGTGGTCTTGGCGTCTGTGTCTGTAGTGGTCGTAGCTACAGTGCCGCAGTCATAGCGAAGCTCAGATCGGAGAAGCAGTCAAGAAACAACCGAGGTTGAAGCCAGTGGCTGTGTTCATGCGACCAGTCTCTGGAGCAATTAGCGCAGTTGGTGGTAACTATAGCAGGCGTCAGCATGGGTTGTCGTGCATGACATAGGCCATACCTTGGTTGATGAACTGCCCGGTATGGGCAGGCGACTAGTCACTGTAGTAGTCGGCAGGCAGTTGAGCGAAGTGGTGTGGGCAGGTGGTTCAGCAGAGTGGGTAGGCAAACTGCACGGTAGTAGCCATCAGAAGTTGTAGTAGTAGTGGGTGCGTGTGGTCGTGTAGCCGTATGAGCATGAGGCCTATTTAAAGGCATGTAAATCTATAGAGCTTGAGAGAGAGTTTGAGAAAATAGTGAATAGAGGAGGAAGGCGTGTGTCACCGAAAAGAAAAGAATGTTCCCCTCTGTGTGTTGCTCGTTCTTTCTCCACTCCCCCTGCGCTTCTTCCCTAGGCTTAGGCCAACATGCATGACATGGTGGCACATAGGCGAAGACTACAACATGGTGGAGAGGAATGCGAGCACATAATCTAGGATGAGGTAGCGATGTAGCGAAGCACAACGGCCACAATGGACCCCCACGACCCAGATCTGGCAAATGGTAGACCCCCATGGCTTAGATGTAGTCATCGATGTACATCCACAGCATGAATCCGACGCAGCAGAGGGAGACACGGGTGAGTTCTGGACTTTCTAAGCTATGGCGGTATTGAAGACGGTGTCGGTGAGTTTGGGATCTTGAGCTCAAGGAGATCATGGGTAGCAATAGAGCACGAGGAGATGACAACCGTTGGCACGAGCCAGGGGAGGGCATCATCGTTCGGGAGGAGAGGAGGAGATGGTGCCAGCGTTGCGAGCTGGAGGAGTGCGTTGAGGAAGGCGTAGGTGGGAACTGGGGATGGAGAGAGGAGGGAGGAGTCTGTGGGGTGGAACCGATGGGTAGGACCAAGGCAAAGAAATTAATATAGAGTAATACCAAGAAGTGTGATGTAGATAGTAGGTTGTAAAGGTTGTCTATTGTACTGTCTTTAGTTGATGTGGACAAAATTATAGACGGTTCAAGAGTAAATCATTGTACATGCCCTTATATAGGCCCAAGCATTTCCCAGATCAAGTTCGGAGCAAATAAACCTTGTGCCTCACGCCCAAGATCAGCGCTCTCGGACGCCCATAAACAAAGAGAGAATATGATTGCATTGAATTTAATTGAATGGACATACTCATCAATTGATGCCAATAATATTCCAGAATAATTCTACTTTACCCTCCTGAACTCTTATGTTTGTCTAACTTTCAATCTAGAAGTGCAAAATCAGATATTTTACCCCCCTCAGCTACCAATACAGTTTATTTTACCCTCTCCCCCACCCGAGCCTAATTGAAGACGGTTGTAGCTGGCGTGCCATCTACATGGTAGTGCTTTATTGACACGTGAACTGGCTTTGGGATGATATGTCAGTTAGCAAAATTATCAAACAAATAAAAAAATATGGTGGAACCCACATGTCATGCTCTAGGCTTTCTTCCACTAGATCCTCTCTTTCACTCTCTCTCGTCTCTACGATGGTTCCGGTGAGGTGTCCCAGACCACAAAAATAGAACCGGGGAGAGGTAAGGAAGCCAGGGGAGGTGATGTCATGGATCGAGGCGCACCAAGGCGGGCTTGCGGCGACGCACAGTAGTAGATGCTTTGGAAGGTAAGGGGGTGATGGCGCCAGAGTGGGACAAGGGGAGAAATAGGGAGCACATGAGCATCAGGGAGGAGGGAGAAGCTCACCATAGCAGTCTGTGAAGGCAAGAGGTGGGCTAGCAACAACGACTCAGGGTGGCGCAGTGAGCTCCATACGGAAGGAGGCAGCCAAAATTAGGTGTTGGAGAAGATAGATGATGGTGAAGAGATTCTCTAGTTGGAATTGAATTTGAGGGAGGCTCACCGGAGCAAGAATGGCGGCAGTTGTAGCGATTCCCAGCCGAACAGAGGAAGACGGTGGCAGCACGAGCTCCTAGGGAGAATCATGCAATTGACTAAGGGGGTTTTGCTTATGATTTGGTGAAACATGATGTGACGCAAAATAGAATATTTAATTTAATAAAGTAAATCACAAGCTGTCCTATAATTGTTAAGAGTTTCAATGTTAGACAACTAATCGATAGTAAAACAAATGATAAAAGTGTTATATTTGTTGTTTGTATGACTCAACATGCATATCGGTTCTCTGTCCTTCGTTTAGAGAGACATATCCTCGTATGAAGATTGTGGTATGGAGGGTAATCTATATTCTAACATTCTTTACTTCTTTATTTATTACTATTGTAGATTCCTAGCTAATTGAGTGGAGTTGTTGTATTAATTTGTGATTATAATGTTACTAGGATTTATTGTAATTATTAACATCATGAATATCACAATCGGGGATGAAGAATGGAAAAGCAACAACTCTCTCTCTCTACTGACAGCCCTAGGACAAATCCATCGCACCCCCAGAACACCAACAGCCCAAAACTAAACCGAAACACTAACTGGCGGAAGCAAAACTGGAACACTAGGTGCACCGGTTGAGATTAATGATGACTTAGTAATTACCAAGATCAAATAAGTTTAAGGCTATAATGGTCAGCTTGTATTGCATGCCATTTGTTGTACTAGTGGTGTTTGCATCAACATGAGTGAATGCATGCACGGTTAGGCATGGAACTTAAGCTTCACTTGATTTTTTTGATCCATCAGTGCATGCATCCACCAGGTGAATATTGGTGAAGTGTTAGCTGGGCTAACTCAGTAACTCACCCATGTATCCCCATCCGCATTTGTGTTGGGGCTGCATGGACACCTGCGGTTAATTTCACAGAAGAGCTTCAATGTTTACTCAAAAAAGTATGTAAGTGCATATTTTTTTTAAGCAAATTGAAGGCCTGTGTACTAAGGTCATATACAATAGTGTGCTGTCAGCTATCTATAAACTTTACCATGTCGAATACGAGATAATGTGGAGGGAAGAGAGAGAGAGAGAGTATAGAGAATTGGGCCGTCTCTCATGCGGTAGTCGACTGTAGCACGATAAACAGGACACATTATGCCATGAAGAAGCTGTCTATAGAGATATGCAAAAAGACAACCTATTATATTAGCTGTTTTTAGTGCCGTCTATAGATAACATGGAAGATATTATAGACAACAATTGTCTATACCATTATACATGCACTAAAGATTTACTATATACTAGTTAAATGCATGTATGTTACTATGGATCCACCACTGTCGTTGCTTAGCTAGCACTATACTTGCTTGCACTGCTATAGACAGCCCTATCACAGACGGTTCGGAACCGTCATCACAGACGGTTCCTGAACCGTCAGTGTTTAGGTGTCAGTGATAGTTGGTGGTTATCACAGACGGTTCCCGAGCCGTCTGTGATAACTCACATTACAGACGGTTTTTATTACTAACCGTCTGTGATAGACGAGTATCACAGACGGTTGTTTATAAAAAACCGTCTGTGATAGTCTCGTATCACAGACGGTTTTTGTAAAACTGAATCATTGCTACTGGCGTACGTGATCCAGAGACCAGAGATGAAGAAAAGAAGTGGGAAGAAGCAGATGGATAGTCGCTCAGCGAAGAAGTCGGCTATGTCGGCTGCTCACCGAAGAATCTGGGAATGTCTTTTTTTTTGGACTTTTGTAATAAAATTGCCTTGAATTTTGCGGGAAAAAGAAGGATTGTCGGAGTGGACATCACATCTCGGCAGTAGTCGGCATCGTCGAGGAACATGCAAATACAGAGGCAAGCACGACAACACATTTAGATCTATTACAGGATAACAAGCTAGTGAACTCTTCATGGAACGACGGTGCGGGTGAACAAGACACACTTACCACACTTACAGCTATATATGCTCACAGTGGATGAACTCACGCGTGACTAGTACCGGTGGAAAGGTAGATAGGGCGTTATTTATAAGGGCCGAGCAGAGAGAGGAACTACTGCCTACCATTCGATGTGGAGAGAATGGACGGGTGAGATCGAAATCCTGGGTATACGCTAATTATTGGTGACACGTGATTATCACACGCCAATTATTGGTGATATATGATTATCACAGACGGTTATTAACGCGAACCGTGTATGATAATAAATATCACAGACGGTTCTTAATACGAGCCGTCTGTGATGTTTCAGTTATCACAGACGGTTCGTATTACTAACCGTCTGTGAAAGTTCACAGACGGTTATTAACACGAACCGTCTGTGATGTCTAAAATTATCACAGACGGTTCCAGTTAATAACCGTCAGTGATATTTTCACAGACGGTTATTAACACGAACGGTCTGTGATAAATGAGACATCACAGACGGTTCGTATTACTAACCGTCTGTGAAAGTTCACAGACGGTTATTAACACGAACTGTCTGTGATGTCTAAAATTATCACAGACGGTTTCTGTTAATAACCGTCTGTGAAAATATCACTGACGGTTGCCAGTATAAACCGTCTGTGACAGTTTAATCACAGACGGTTCCGTATGAACCGTCTGTGATGTAGCCGTCCAGTATAGCCTCTTCTGTAGTAGTGTTGTGTTGTGCCCCTCAGCTACGCCACACTCAATGCCGCTGCCTCTGTCCTTGTGTTGCACCTTTAGGTAGGGGTGAAAACGGATATGGATTCAGTCGGATTATCTGGTTACCAAATCCAGATTTGTCAAATCTAGATAGAAAACAGATCCGGATTCAGATGTTGACTAACGAAGTTCTGGATGTTGGATGCGAATTTGGTATGGTCTGACGTGGATTTAGATTCGGATTCAGAGTCAGATATGCGGATTTGGCAAATATAACAACAATACGTATATTTTGCATCTGACCTCCAAATTGAGCATATTGTATATGCATTTCGATCATCTCGACGAGCCTATCATCTTGGTGGACTTTAATTTGGCATTTCATATTTTTTTATTTTGGCACATCCCCAATAAAGCTTTTTACATGCTCTTTTAGTCAAATTTGATATGTTTAAACTGATTTATTTTCAATATATGTAGAATTAGTTAGGATTAGTAACAAAATGACATCAATGATTATGTAATGAATTAGGGGAAAATGCATAAATATTACTATAAAACCGATGTTAATTTGTTAAACTTCATTGTCTCATAGGATATGAAGTTGTCCTTAGAAGCTACATTATATAAATACGTGAGATGAATGATTCATTCGTTGTTGTCAACATTTAGTACACAGTTACATGTTGGAGTGAGCTATTTATCAATTTAAAATGTTAAAACAATTCGGTGCCATGTTAAGCGGGTGAGGGATCCGTTGATTTCGAAAAATAATCTTCTCTTTAGCTGCTTTTGTTTTTTTACTAGATAAATTATTCTAGTTTGTTCTTCTCCAACAAGTTCTTAGTTGGATATTTCTTTATCCACGATATATTTTATCGGACTGACTCACCTAAATGACGATGATGACGCTTACATTAAAGATTCAAAACCTAGCCGAGCTGGATATAAATAAATTCTTTGATTTTCTTTCGATAAACAACAATAAAACCAGGGCGTAGGTCCAATACATCAATGAAGATTATCGACAATCTACTACTTTCCGCTGTTGTGATCATCGGTAATGATGATGCTATTGCAAGATCCGAATTCATCAGCTAGAAAGATAAAAGAAGTCTAGCACATTCATTGACTTAAGGACTTAATAATAATGCGTTGTTCATCTAGAATCTTAAATATAAAAGTTAAGTTCTTATGTACTTCATCTGTGAGTTATTATTATAAATGGGAGGATCTTTCTGGAAAAACAAAACCTCCGGTCACGCGAAAGAGACGGAAGACTTTTTCTTCAACCTAGGAAAATGTCGGCGGTAGGTGATGAGATCGAGTACGGATCCATTGACTTGGCATGCAGGCAGGCAGCTCGATCCATTAGATAGAACACCTACAATTTTGTTTACTATTTTGCGGGTCTCAAACAGCGATAGGTTACATTTTGTACCAAGTCATATGAAGTTGATGTGGTCTAATCCAGGCTGACATCAACCATTAATTGGACTTTGGACTTAGTTAAGTTGCAACCTACTCATTGTTTACACACACTGCAGCAAATTGAGCTTGCACAGCCGGGGATCCGTTGCGTTTCCATGTTACCACCACACATCGTTACGATGTTAGTTGTAGCCATGTGTGGCAAGTCCTTTTCTTTGTAGCCAAAATATCTTCTCTTCTTCTCTACCTCCTTGACCGCTCGTCTGAAGGGCAGCACCACCTAATTCTCATGGTGGGGACCTCCATTCCCTCACAACCTCGCTACCTCAAGTGAGCCCCCCAGGCCTAAGCCTAATAAATATGTGTCCTTTCTTGGCACGGGGGAGGCACGATGGTCGAATCAGATCGGGATGGCTGAATGGGGATCGGCCGAAGGGTTAGAGACTTAGGTTACACCGCATGGGATGACTGGCTAGGACTAGGGCGCCGCACGGGCTGGCTGGGCTGCACACGCACGGGCCAAACTAGGCTCACGAGCTGACTTACGATCAGCTCAAGTTCAGCTCGATTTTTTTTTTGCGATCTTGAAGAGAGGCTCGGCTCGAAAATTCACGAGCCTGAGCTAAGCCGGCTTGAGCTCGTTACGAGCCAAGCTGGCTCGTGAACCTCGAGCTATTTTCAGCCCTAGAGCTACGAGCCCAAGCTGGAGTGGGAGTGGCTATGGGCCCAAGCTGGAGAGCTGCCGTGTGGGGTGGGAGCATGGCAACATATTCACTGTGCGGTGAGGGGATTTAGGGCTAGAGACTAAAAAGAGACGGAGGGGTGACGGACGAGCGATGGAGTAGTATATCACCAAACTTTGTGAATTTTGAGTGGTATTAAAGTGAACCGGAATTTTATTGTAGTATATATCAAAACTGGGCATATTTGATGGTATATACCCAATTACTTCAAATATGTATCCACATCAAGTGAGTCAAAATGCCAAAAAAAAGAAAAAAAAGAAAAGGGAACATCAATGGTAAAAGGGATACAGAGTACATTTATACCAAGCTGTACATATTTGCTATAACATTTTTTTAGTTTATGGCTTATGACTTATGATTTTCAGTGAATAAATAAACGGGTTTTTTTGCCATTTTTTTCAAAACGACTTATTAGGATAGCATTTTTAAAGTGACGTATATACTTATCGATATTCGATTCGTTCACACAAATACTTAAACTAGAGATAAAAATCATCGGCCACAGTAAAAAGAACCCATCAGACTTCCTCTACCCTCGGACGGCTTGACAGCTAGCGCACGTGGCACCCAAAAGTCAGCTCGTTGACCCAGTTTGTGCGCTTGACCAAGTTGCAACTACTCAATTGTTTCATATTTTTTTCGTAATCCTCCACCTTGCAAATAGTACTCTTGATTACCAAATTTAACGGGGATATAGATGCTAAAAAGACGCAGCATAGTTGCCATGCCAACAAATGGGAAGGTAGCGCTTTTAGCTAGAGCATGCAGCGAATATTTCTCTCTCTCTCTCTTTTCTTTTCTTTTTTGAAAATTTTGGTATTTTGATTCTTACACCTACGGAGAGAATAAAGTAAAAGTCTAACCACGAAGGACGGTGTGACAAGATATATGACACCTTACACGTCGATGAAGTGCAAGAAAAGAATGAAAAATATAAAAACAAATATTGAACGAAGAAATTAGAGTAAATTTCGCAACACTACACATTTGTTTGTAAAACTATCAACAAACTACACGTTTATGTTTTCATTTCGCAAAGTTTTGATAGCTTTGTCGTATTGAAAACTTGTGTGGTGTTTGATAGTTTCACCAACTAATATGCAGTTTTGCGAATTTTTGCTAGCGTGTGTAACAGGCCCTTTGCTGACAAGGCAACAAGAGCGATGTGTCGCTGACAACCTGGCCTGCGCTGTCAGATTTTGTCCAATGTGATGGAGTAGAGTTCTTGATCAAATTTGGCTTACAATGTGTAGTTTTGTGTAATTTACTTAATAAACTAGAAAATTCAGAAAGATTTAGAGCATGGCAATATTGTGCATGCCATTTACTTGTTCTGTTGTGTCGTTCTCCTTAGAAACTTCACAAATGATGCACACGCCAAAATGGATAAGAAGGAACTCAGTCGTAGGTTATAACCCTTAAGAGCATCTCCAATGGGTCTATAGCAGCTATCTACAAGAGAGTCCATGTCATCAACTGTCCTACGTGGAAGATATTAAATGAAGAAAGAGAACGCAACTCTCTACAGCTCTAGAGATAGTCTATAGCGCCAAACGAGGCAGCCTCCATAAATTCTGTGTGTGCATGTAAGCATCAAATAGCTATCCTTATAGATAGTTCTTTAGAATGCTAACTTTAGTGTGTACTATATAGATGATGTGGAAGTCTTATAGTTAGTTGCTAGCTATAACCATTGGAGATGCCCTAAGGGATCAAATATCGAAATTTGAGGAAAAATAAACAATTTGTTGAAAACTCCAAGAGAAATACTTTCACAAAAGAACACGCACCACGAGAAGCAGATACTTTGTCTCACATGCCAAGTTTGGGGATACACCAACCGGTGGCTAGATCCGACTGGTATAGCCCCCGTGTTTTGTGCTTATAATAGCCACGGTTCTGAGTCCCTGCATGTTAGGTGGGTTTATTTGTATATTTTCTAGGAATTTATTCTGTGGTCTCTAGGTTGCTTAACTTTAGCGATGACTATGAACTGCGCCCATAATGATATATTGATATGTACGCAAGCTACGTACTGAAATTCAGAGAAGTACACTTACAAGGGATGTTATAAACTTATAATATGATTTCACATAATACATTGTTTTTATGCAGGCATGCAGTCAGTGGCAGAGGCAGGATTTGATTATGTCATGAGTTCAGTTGTGGAATGATCTAATCTATCTAGATTGGAATGATCTAACCTACTCTGCCTAGGGTGTGGCTCCGCCCTTGCATGCAGCCAATGGGCTGCCAGCCATACACATAAATTTAGATGATAATTAAGAAGAAAACATCCGGGTGATATCTATATACTCTCTACACTTAAATGATGGGCTGCTAACTAGTGGCACTCCACCAAACCATGGCGGCATGCTAAACTTTTAGATGTAACTGTGCTGCAGGTTCACTCCGATCAACTAGAAGACATCAGGTAATCCAAATCAGAGCGCCCTCAACGTGCATAGCAGCCATTAAATATTGGCCTAGAAGAATTCCAATTAGCTGGTGAAATTCTTAAAATATTGTTGCTTCTTTCTAAAGTGCAACCAATGGTTGTCGTTGCTTCTTTCTAAGGGCCTGTTTGGAAGAGCTCCATCAGCTCCAGATCCACTTAGATCCATCAGATTCACCTGGATCCATCGTGGAGCAGCTCCATCATGGATCTGGGATTCGTCAAAGTGTTTGGTACAGCTCCACCTCCCTCTCTATCTCACTTCCACCTGGGCCCCAAGCGTCAGGGGGCAAAATGAAAAAAAAAGAATTCCCGGCCGGCGCAGGCGCAGGCGAGGCGAAGAAGAGGAGGAGGCGGAGCGGCGGCTGGGGGGCAGGCGCGGCCGGCCGGGGGCGGCGCGGCGGCCGTCCGAGGGCGGGCACGGCGCGCGGCAGAGGAGGAGGCGGAGCAGCGGCCAGCGGGCGCAGGCGCAGGCGAGGCGGAGAAGAGGAGGAGGCGGAGCGGCGGCTGGGGGGCGGGCGCGGCCGGTCGGGGGCGGGCACGGCGTGCGGCAGAGGAGGAGGCGGAGCGGCGGCTGGGGGGCGGGCGCGGCCGGTCGGGGGCGGCGCGGCGGCCGGCCGAGGGCGGGCACGACGCGCGGCAGAGGAGGAGGCGGAGCAGCGGCCGGCGGGCGCAGGCGCAGGCGAGGCGGAGAAGAGGAGGCGCGCGGCCGGCCGGGGGCGGCTGGCCGGAGGCGGCGGCGGCCGGCCAAGGGGCAGGCGCGGTGGAGGGGGTGGAGACGGCGCGGCGGCCAGCCAGGGGAGGACGGGAGGACGGCGCAGCGACGAGAAGAGACGGGAAATAAAAAGAACGAACCGTTTTTTTTTGTGTGTAATCAGTGGCATGGTGGGTAATTTTCCCCAACTCCACCAACTTGAGTTTGGTGGAGCACCCCTTGAGGTGAGGGGTCCATGGATTTGGTGGATCTGGAGCCAGATCCATGGTTTTGGTGGAGCAGATCCACGGTGGAGCTGCTGGAGCTAGAACTGTTTGGCTTGGAAAAGTGGATCTGGATCTGTTTTTCGTGAATCTGGAGCTGGTGGAGCTCTCCCAAACAAGCCCTAAAGTGCAACCAATGGTTGTTGTGCATGCTATAGAGTGAAAAGCCAACCTAAACACGGCAAGAAAATCCGTCGCACGTCGACATTGTTTGGTGGTACTACTGCTAACTATCAGACAAGGTCCTGCATGATTTAATTGGATGTCTTTCACCTGTCTGAGGTAGCAAGCTCAGGACATCGGCGAAAATTTCTGAGGTAGCATCAGTAGTGTGGGGCGATGATCGCCAAGATGACCTGACCAACAGCCACCAGGTGACTCGGCGATTAGAGAGGAGTCTCTAGGTTGCTTAACTTTAGTGATGACTATGAACTGCGCCCATAATGATATATTGATATGTACGCAAGCTACGCACTGAAATTCAGAGAAGCCCACTTACAAGGGATGTTATAAACTTATAACATGATTTCACATAATACATTGTTCTTATGCAGGCATGCAGTCAGTGGCGGAGTCAGGATTTGGTTACGTCCTAGGCTCAGTGGTAGAATGATCTAAGTTATCTGGGTTGGACCATGAAAATATTATCCAGACCGAACTGAATTTACCCAAATTGTATATTAAATATTTTTCACACTTCAGACTGAAACCTACTCTACTTAGGGTGTGGCTCCGCCCTTGCATGCAGCCAATGGGCTGCCAGCCATACACTTAAATGATGGGCTGCTAACTAGTGGCACTCCACCAAACCACGGCGGCATGCTAAACTTTTAGATGTAACTGTGCTGCAGGTTCACTCCGATCAACTAGAAGACATCAAGTAATCCAAATCAGAGCGCCCTCAACGTGCATAGCAGCCATTAAATATTGGCCTAGAAGAATTCCAATTAGCTGGTGAAATTCTTAAAATACTGTTGCTTCTTTCTAAAGTGCAACCAATGGTTGTTGTGCATGCTATAGAGTGAAAAGCCAACCTAAACAAGGCAAGAAAATCCGTCGCATGTCGACATTGTTTGGTGGTACTACTGCTAACTATCAGACAGGTGAAAGAACGGGACAAAGGTGGCGTCAATAGTCTTAAAAGGCTACCCGCCGGGCAACACCGTCGAGGTTACAAGCTGAGGACATCGGCGAAGATTTCTGAGGTAGCATCAGTAGTGTGGGGCGATGATCGCCAAGATGACCTGACCAACAGCCACCAGGTGACTCGGCGATTAGAGAGGAGAAACCCCTGTAAGCTTGAGCCCTAGTTTTTTTCCTGGCCTTCGCTGGGCTCGACTTGTTCTCCCGGACCCCGTTTGCTTCGCTCGGGGAGGACGACACCGGCGTCCAGGCCGGTTTCCCTATCATCGAAGGTGGGATTCCGGGATCGGATTTTGTAGATCGAAGCGAGAAAAGCGAAATCCAGATGAGAGGTTTTATTTATGCACACCTCCTCAGCTTCTCGGTGGTGGTCGGAGACGGCGACGGTGAGGACGACGGCTGCTATGATTGCAAGCGCAACGCGGGACAACCAGGGTTTTGGATTTCGGTTTGCATTTTTTTTTTCGGTGCCCACCGAACGAGCTGAAATTTGGTAATTTCGGAGTTTTCATCACGGGCAAACAAAAATTTAAATTTATGAGCGAAATGTGACCGAAATCTGGACGAAATTTAAATGAAATTTGGCTGGAAAAACAGAGTAAGAAACAGAGGAACAGAGGACAAAAACCGAATGAATCTCGCTGGAGAAAAACAGGGGGAAAAAGAGCAGCAGGGAAAAACAGGGTGCAGGCTGCATGCATGAATACTGAGTCACTGAGCTCACCATGCTCCCAGCGACATCACCAAGCTCGTTCATGGCATCACCAAGCTCCCAGGTACAAATGTGAAGCATGATACAATATAAACACTGACCATGAGTGACATCAATTCATTAAACAAAGCAGCAAAACATTTTCATCATACTCACAGTGCAAAGGAATAAATTGCTCAAACCATCAAGCAATGGTAAGCCGATAAGCTCACAGTAAGCAAAACAATAATGTCATCAATCCATCACTCCCACAGTGCGTGAGTTCCAGCTAAACATAGGAAATTTGCAGCATTTAGTTGGCTCCAAGGTCCAAAATCACAAAGCATTATATAAATTTTCTTTGCAGCTTCTAGTTGGCCGTGCCACCGTGGCTCGAGAACTCAGGGATCTAACATACAGCAGAATGGGAAAGGCTGACATCAATCGAAACATTTCACTAGAACATGATGACTAGGAAAGTAATACAATGGTATGGCTATATTGAGTTGTAATGACACTAAGCAGGGCACAAAGACTGACTAACTCAATATACATGGCAGAGTTTCAAAAATGAGTAAAGTCTATTACCGGTCCTTAAACTTTTTATGCTGTGTCATTCCGGTCCATAAACTTTTAAAGTATGTCATCCCGGTCCTTAAACTTTCAAAGTGTGGCAATATCCTATGTAGTTGTAGCAGTGAACTTTTTATGCTGTGTCATCCCGGTGCATAGACTTTCAAAAGAAATTGCCACACTTTGAAAGTTTAAGGACCGGGATGACATACTTTAAAAGTTTATGGACCGGGATGACACAGCATAAAAAGTTTAAGGACCGGTAATGGACTTTACTCTTCAAAAATTGTAGAATATATGAAAGGAGATCTGAAGACATTGATGACAAAGACTGTCTTGTAGCAGTTCTTCCCAAAACTGGAGCTGCAGGATTGAAATGAGAAATGTTCAAAAGAATTTTTAAAAATGACAGTAAGCTAGTAGAGGCTGCAGTATTATAAGAACTTTAAAAAATGACAGTAAGGAGGGAAAATAATCAAACTCTAACATTATTACCAGTGGGCTAGTAGAGGCTTGAGATGTTCTTCGCCTTCTTCTTGACCTGCAGCCTCTCTCTGGTTTGTGGCCTCTCTCTCTCATTTGCAGCCTTTCTTGCTAATATTTCCGGTGAGCACATATCTTCGTAGTTATCTCCTTGACTTCCATCACCATGATCATCATTGTCATCATCCTTGGACGAGGTTTTCTTAAATTCATCCTCTTCATCATCGTCATCACTTTCAACAAATTTATTCTCTTCATCCACCATTTGCATCTTTCATTTCTTCACCTTTTCCTTTCTTACACCATGAGAGAGCTTCCTCTTTGAGTTCTATCAACATATTTCATCAAGCACGACCCTAGATGGTCGACCTCGTTCATCCATAATTGGGTCCAATTCACTCATCAACTTATTCAGCCAGTCCATGATTGGATTTGCTTTATCAAACATTGCTGCATCCATTAAAACTGCACATGGATCAATTTCCTTCTCTTGATGTTCATTCTCGTGTTCTTGGATGTGTATTTTCAAGTTGTAATGGACATATACTAGCTCATGCAGCTTGTGATAACCACTGGTTTCTCACCTTTGTAGGAACCAATGCAAAAGTGCTCCAATTACGCTCATGACTGTTGGATGACACGCACTGTGACCATGGGTGGATCCATAAAGGGCTACCGAGGTGCACATGACATCGGGTCTAATTTTGATTTTTCTATTGTATTGCTGATGTAAATTTAAGTGTGAACCCCAATAAAAAATCAAAGGACATCTGGTTAGCCCAAAGATTAAAGCTCTCATCCTCCTGCCTCCCACTGCTCCACTAGGTGCTCCTGCAGTTAGACCCAAGATGACATCAATCAAGCATCTCAAGCATCCCAACCTGATCAGAATGCCCAAGCACCATGTTAAGTTCGACACATTCGAGTGGAAAATAAGACTACAAGAGCACGACACCATGATCTGAGGGTCAAAGTACTCTCAATTCCTTTGTGGGCAACCACTATTCACCAACAACTCCTACACATTATGGGAGCCGATCGACACCTAGTCACTATGTCAATGAAATTACTCTAGATAGAAAGCTAGCAAAGATAATAACCCTCATGATCCAATCGGCCATTTGTTGAATCAAATGGAGTCCATCACGCAATCCCTCGAAAACTATGGTCTCCAATCATTATCCGTCGCAGAAGCTCTTGCCAAAGCCATGGAAGGCTTTCCCTCAATTTTGATGGGAGTTCCTCGAGAGATTCCTACTAGAAGCACGAGGTTAACACAATTGATGATACCGTTGCAAATACCATGCACGTTCCTCCACGACAAGTCCCCTCATGATCCGTTGGTCAGGACAGTATGAACTCTCCTACATCACCTGGGGAAGTTGGAAATGACAGAACTGGTGAACATCGACCACCTAATCCACCTATTCCTACTCCTCCATGGTTGCTAAGTCGTATGAAGAGAGCAGGGAACTCAGGGCGAAACTCGAGTCATTGCACTCTTTCCGCCAATAGGAACGCTCTAAGACCTTCGGTAATTATTCAAAATCTATAATGTATCCATAATATTCTTAGTAACCCAAACCCTACTCTAGTAGAAACCTCATGATATAATCAAGTTACAGGTCAGGTATTAGAGATCCTCTAGTGAACCATGTAGTGCACAAAGATGTATCGAGAGCAGAGCTAGTCGCAAAGCAAACCTTAACTTCCTTTGTGCATTTCTTGCATGTGTCACCTGTTACGCCTTTTGAGCTTAGGGAGGAGGCTATTTTTGTGTAAAAAAACGATTCTTCGGAGACTAAAATTAGGGGAAAAAAACTAGTGTCAAATACCTAAACAGTTCCCGCAAGTCAGCCACACCAGGACCGAGGCCGTCGGAGACTGGGTTTGGGTTAGATTTGGGACATTTTGTTCCTAAAAATGTCTAATTCTATAAGCCCAGCCTCCATGCTGTACATGCATGCAGCACAACCGGTCCGGTCCGTTGGAGAGTTGGGCTATCCAATGTTTTAAGGCCCAACACTTCACCAAAGAAAGCATGCGCCTTTTATTGTTCTGTTGGTTTTCCTCCCAATGAGATTTTCACGATGCCTCTTATTTGAATTCTTTTTATACTACTACTACATCCGTTTTTTTAAATGTTGTTTTAAAATACGTAAAATTAACCTTTTAAAGCATTAATCTTTAATATACATTAAAGTATTTGAATTTATCATGTAGAAATAATATCGGTAGATTTATCATCAAAAATACTTTTATATCATTATATTTTTAATAAACTTTGCTAACATATAATTAAAAATAATAATCAAAGGTGTGCATTGACGATGATGCTGATATCCAAAACGATAAGTAAAAAAGAACTGAAGGAGTAATATCTAAGTTGTAGTTATGTTACAAACTTTTTTTATTTACAATAAGTTTCTTGAACATATTTTGCACTTCTCTCAAGTCCTATTTGCAGGGCAAGTAGCAAAAATAATGGCAAAGCTATTTCTAAAGTAAAGAGGTATATCCCGTTAGATACCTTATAGCCGTTAGATCTGACGTGTGGGGCCTTGTTATCTTCTCCATGCATGTGCACCTACGTACAGAGCCGAAGTGGACTTCTTGTTGCTCACGCTTATCAATCCACAATCCCCATTTCCTCCAGAATAAATTCAACAATGCCAATGTTAATCTCAATTGGACATCTCGAAAAAAAAAATCTCAATTGGCCACTAGAGGCGATTTGCTAAGGGGATAATCTCGCCGCCGTTGGCCCCAATACACACACCAAGCTCGCCCGGTCGATCCTCATGATTGATTTGGTTCCTCTTGCATTCCGCATGGCTCACCACCATTACCTTCCGGCGAGTTCATTGGTGGCTCCTCCCTGTCAACCATCTCATCGACTAATGTCCAGCTCTAAGCCCTCGATGTCACTCGATGCCATATCCGTGGAGAAGTCTTAGCACCACTAATGTCGGCAGCGACCCCGGCTCATGATTTTTTGTTGCCTCCTTTTGTTGCAAGCAGTTCAAGCACTCCACGCACACCTTACATTTCCACTCTTACATGTCACATTATTTCTGTACAAAGCCCCCCCCCCCCCCCCCCCCAAATGAGAAAATGATGACAAATCAAATGTACTATTCACATCAAACCTGTATATCTCTATTGTTCCTTCTAAAATATTTTGAGATTGAAGTTAAATTTTAGAGAAGTGCTAAGAAGCACTTGAGTATTTTTTACGATTGGGAGCACTTAGATTTTGAGACGATGGATCTTCATCTAATGGAACCATCATCCCCCCTCCAAAAAATCAAATCTGGGCCGTTGGATCTTCATTCAACGGATCCCCCCATACTGCCCCCTCTAAAAAAAATACGAGTGCTCCGAATCTAGGACGTTAAATGAAAATCCAATGCTCAAAAAAACTGAGTGCTCTCAACCCTAAAAAATACTCAAGTGCTCCCTAAACACTATCTAAATTTTATAGGGTGCTACAACACACAATAGGCTGCATCTAGAATTTTGTTTCGGATTTTTTTCATGTTGATATAGTGCCTAAACCAAAACTGCATCTAGAATTCTGTTTCGGATTTTTTTTTCATGTTGATATAATGCCTAAACCAAAAGTTTTTTTCATGGTTGGACCAAATTGTGCTTTATATCTTCGCATCTATATAACATTGAACTAAAAATTATTGTCTTTCAGTCAATCTTTTGCTGTTAATTATATTTGGGTATCCAGTATTACCCACCCTACACCGCAAGATACGAAGGTTCAGATACGCAAAGCACAAGGACCAGTCAAGGTTCAGGTACTGTCATACTCGAGGACCACAGCACGTATGCCATTGAAAATTCCGGCAGGAAATCAATGTACCCGGCCGGCCGTATATCCGGTCGTGAAGATAGGGCGCCGCGCCGTATAGGTGGGGTTCCGGGCATGTCTGAACATTCACCGCAGCACTGTGTACTCTTCCAAGTCGCCGGCCGGCAGGCTCAGAGTTCAGTAATTGAGCATATACGCGCTTGAGTTAATGTCACATGGTCGACGGCGACGGCGACGTGCTGGCGGTGCCGAGGCGGTGCCGTTGACCTGCCTAGCTAATTGAACGGCACATACGCGCACCGGTCTTGCCCACTGATCTCGAGAGCCCGAAGTCTTTCCTCTAAAGCGGTCGGTCTTTTTGGTTGGTTTCTCTTGGCCGCCAGACAAGCCCGATCTACGCCCCCCGGATGCCGGCAACTCCAGGAAGGTTGCAAGCAGCTGGCTCGGCTACACCGGCATGGCTACTCGCATGCATGCCGGCAAGAAAGTGCGAGAGTGGGCTGCTGCATGTTTGCATATGTAGCATCTCTATTTTAGAAGACTAGCTGGGTCTAGTTTGGAACCCATGAATTAATTTCACTTTGAGTTCAAATTACAATTGCTGAATTTTGTGGCATTCTCGCGTTCCAAACAGGAGCTTATATACTCATGAATTCTTCCCGCTCGTTTTGGCTTCAATTTCTAGCTTCTGGCTTATTTTTCACTATTCATAAATTTCGTCTTTTTCTGAATTTTTAGCTTTTTTGAGCTTTTTTGCCGGTTCTTTTTTCCCGTATTTCTTTGCATTGTACGCGATGGGCTAATATGTTTTTTCTATTTTAATTTTTTAAATTTAATTATGCTAAATAAGCATTTGTCAGTTACAGTATTTTTTCAACCAGCTACAGTGCTTTTCAGCTATAAGTCACTCAAAAAAAAGCCATATTGAGCACCCGCTTAGACATGATGCAACCAAGGGCGAGAAATGGATATAGATTATTCCAACTATTCAGTATACGAGTTTAGGATGCAAATATGGCTTGGGTTTTTTTCCCATCCAAACAATATTTCCTTCACTAACTTAATTTGATCATTAAAAATATGCATGTGAATATGGTTTAGAACTTTGGATTTTTTTCATCTGAAATATCCTATTAGCTTGCATCCCGATTTGACAATGCAATATATATAAACTTTTTATGTACATGTACTCCAAATTCAACCGACTTGAAATAGATATTTCATTCAAATTTGCATTTGATCTCCATTCTATTTCGCATTCGAATCTAACTGTAATGGCCCCGTTTCCAAGGGCGCATGGGACACGGCATTCCGCAACTATTCATGCTTGAACAGTTATGGAGTGTCACGCAAGAGTATACCATCACATGCTTACAACAAAAGACCAGCATATATTTCACATAAGGTTTAACAACCCAGTTTTACTGCAGCGGGGCGTGCAAGCCCAAAGTATATATTACACCACAAAAACTCCAAGGAAAGCTCGAGCGCGACGGAGACTTAGAACCAGGGGTCCTCGTCGAAGAAAGGCTCCTCTGGGGCTTCTTCCACGGGGAGTCCTTCACCAGCGTTTTGATCTTCTGAAGGGTTTAGCAAGCCGTGAGCTAACCAGCTCAGCAAGTCACAATCGGAAAACCTACCTTAGCTACTTGTACGGATCAACAAAGGAGGGGAAATACTTGGTTTATTAACTTTGAGTGGATGCAGTTTTATTTGTAAATATTTTTAGAAATTCAAAAGTTGACAACTACTCCTCAAGATTAAGGGGTTTTCATAAAAAGATAATTAACCAACTAGTCCAGTTAAACATTTGCAAAAACTACTTAAGCTTTGCAGCTGGAATCACCCAAGTGACACAGCTCCATTAACCGGAAGCACGGCGTATTCGAATACCATTTGATTAACTTTGCAGAGTTGCCCAACTTTACCCACATGCACCCTTAACCCTCATGACTGAGTTAAGGAACCGGGTCTTTTCGCTGCTCAACCCTTGATATACACTCCACCCGATAGGTTCGGAATCCGCACACCCTCGGGTATCCGTTGGCCACCACGGAACGCCGGGCCCGAGTTGTGGGGTCTTATCGTTGTCTTAGTCCAGATCTGCGATCCGCACCGACTCCCAATGCAGGGCTTCACTCAAGTTGAGCAGGTACTAAACCAGGGTTGACAAGTCAACACCAGTGGTTGAGCGATCACTATGTCATTTGCTTGGCGAAAGGGTCTAGTCCTTATATTTTCTTGAGGTTCGCAACCTCCACTCTAGGGTAAAGTGGTGGGCGAAGACCGTCTCACGGTTTCCCACAACACCCTTACCCTAACTCGTGCATGCTTGCACTACCACCCTAGGGTACGATGTCCTATACCACCTTACCCTAACCCCGAGTTTTGAAATCTACCGGCCCACGGCCACAACCTTAGTAGTGTGAAGATTTTGCACGAGATATAAGTAACCCATAGGTAGTTGTATTACACATATGGTAAGTCTAGGGTAACATAGGCGGGGCTACAAGTTTAACATGGCATTTATTGGTGGCAGGTTTTATCTAAATAGCATGTCATTCTAAACATTTTATTTTACTCAAACTAGCATTTCACAACTAACTATAATGCAAGTAGTATATTCACATATTTAAACAACACGGGATACAATATGATCAAGGTTTTGCGACTTGTCGTGAATCTGGACGATCTCAGCAATCTTGAACGTAGAAACTCCTGGATCCTGACTCCGCACCGAAGCTTCCGGAATCTCCGAAACTAGCGCAAACATACAAAAATAACATAAGTCCGGCTTGAGCCTAATCAAGCGAGGCAAAATAATCTATGAAAAAGGAGTAAATTGCATAAATATTCAAATGGGGATTTTTGGAATTTTCTGGGATGAATTTGGGAAAAAGAAGGTCAAAAATGGATTCAGGGCATCAAATTGAGCAAAGTGCTGAAGTTTGGGAATTTTTGGAATTTTCTGTGATTTTCTAGGATTTATTTGGATTTTTCTGGATTTTTGGAAATTAATAAATCTCTGGAAATTCGGAGAACAGTGTCAGGCCGGCCCAACACCACAGTGTGGCCCGGCACTGTGCAGCCTGCGCGGCCTTGGCCCAGCAAGCGTGCGGCCGAAGGCCCGCGCGCGCGCCTCGCCCCGGCCGATGGTTGCCACGCGGCGGGAGCGGACGACGACGATGCAGGGAGATCGGGCGGGTGGAATGGGCTGCGGGGAAGAGGATCGGACGGCGGCGAAGATGGCTGGATCGGGTGGCTGCGGGAGGGGAGTTAAGTGGCATTGGACAGCAGTGGTGAGGCGTCATCCAACGGCCGTCGTTATATGGCAACGGGAGGAGTGGACGGAGGAGATGGGGCCACGTCCTTCGTCTTCTACCTCCCGCCGCGCGCGGAGTAGAGAAGCGGAGACAGGGGCGCTTCCGCTCTCCGGCGACGGCGAGGTCCTCGGCGGCCAGGGAGGGCACCATGGGGGTAGGTCTCGACGAGTGGAGCTCATTTTGGGGATTTGGGAGACAAGGAGGTCAAGGGAGAAGGCAGGGGAAGAAAGGGGGAGATTCGGTCCTCCGGCGGTGAAGAAGGTCACCGGAGCCGATCAGGTCGAATTGACAATCATTTCACGGTCAGGGGAGCTTGGGGCTCACAATGATAGCGCCGGTTCTAGCTGGGGAGCGTCCAGGTGAGCTGTCCTCGGAGAGGGTACTTCAGACGAGGGTGAGTGACAACGCCGGAGTTCCACAGGCGATTACCTGGCCAGGGAAGTGTACCACTGGAATAGGAGCTAGGTAGCAAGGAGGCTCTGGGCGCGAGGAATCGAGAAATGAGGGAGAGAGGGAAGAAAGAGGCTCACGGGGGTCACCGGCGTAGGGGAGGGCGGCGACGGTGGTGGAGGCGATGCGGCTTCGATCGGCGGCTCCTGGAGGGACATGGGAGTGGCAGGGAGCGATTTAGAACGGTGGGGAGGCTTTGGGAGCACGGGAGAGCAAGAGTGGCGTGCGAGTGAGCTCGGGCGGAGGGGAGAAAAAGAGGGAAGGGGCGTGGGCGCGGCGCTGGTGGTCAACAAAAGGACGGGGGAGCTGCTGGGGCGTCGCCCGTGGTCAACAAAAGGACAGGGGAGCTGCTGGGGCGTCGCCTCCATGTAATGGGGCCATGTCCGGGCGCTGAGCGGCAGTAAAGGCGAGGGATGGCGGGGCGGGAGCAGGTGGCCGAATGCACGGCGAAGCGCGCTCTCTCGTGCGGAGGAGGAGACAGGCGGCGACGCGTGGTGAGGGGAGGCATCGCTGGTTTCGAACCAGCTGACGTCGGGGTGACGCGGCGAGGCGAAACTGGGGGCGCGAACGCGGGCGCAGCGTGCAGCGCGTGCGCGAGGGAGAAGGCGGGGAGAGAGGGGGCGCTAGCGGGGAGAGGGAGACGGGGAAAAGAGGAAGGCGCCAAGGAGAAGAAGAAAGCGGAAAGGCCGAGAGAGGAAAGCGGTTTTCGGGGAAACTTTTCAAAAAAGGAAAGTTGACAAAAATCACTCAAAAATTCAGGGAAATTCACAAAAATTTTCTAGTTTGAAATTTAGGGGCTTTTCACTGACAATATTCAACCTGTATTCTAACTTTAAAATATGAATGCAATATGCAAAATCCGATAATGAATAGTCCATCCGTTCCCACCCGTTGTTCATGCTGCTTCGTTGGCTTCTTCGGGAAGGCCATCAGCTTCCACGAAAGGGCGACCGGAATGCATGCGAGACCGATATGATGGCTGTTGACGTTTAGCGGTAGTGGTATACCGTAGCGGCGGTTAGATTTTTTAAAAATATTTTATAAAATAAAATAAAATAGTAAAAAAATCATTATACCTTCATAGTAGACAATAAAAAACACGTTAAAAATCTAACGTGCTACGAATCGTTTTTGGCTTCTAAAGGCTTCTAACATCTGCAAGCGAAAAGCTGGAACAGGGCCACCAGCTGCTGCTTACTGCTTGACTCGGCAGATGGCTTATCTTGACTATCGTAAGCAGCTGCAAAGGAACACGTCATTTTTTTATTAAAAAAAAGTACACGTCATTTTAGCGGTGGCTGGTGGATAGTAGAGGAATTCACGCTTTTGCCATCATAGCCACACTTTATTTCAAATTTAGCCCATATGACACCTATATTTACAAAAATAAACTCCATCCCTTAACTCAACAGTGTTGCTTGTCACGCCACTAGAGCTCGGCAGGGCATTCGGCATGTAGTAGACGAGACGACAGTGACAAACAAGTAGCTCGTGCGACAGCCGGCCAGGACACACGGCCTGCCAAGCTACCCAGCTGCGGTAGCAACCTACCGAGCAAGACAGGCTTAGTAGGTGCTGCTGAGTAGCACCGGCTCGACAGCATCCAAGTTGTCTGTACTGCCCATTTAATTTTTTCTAATTAGGTGAATACCTATGCTTTTGTACGTATAAAAAAATCATATTATCCGGACATATCAGCTCGACATTATTGGGATTGGGATGTCTGGTCCACTTCGTCGGCTCCACATGAGCGGTCGCCTGACGTGCCTCCATGCTCTCGATTTTACCATGCACCCGGTGGTGCTTTGTTTGTTTGTTAAAGAATTTGTACGGTAGTCAAATTTGTTTGTTTGTTACACCCCTTTTTGGTGAATCTGGGTAGAAATTTTGTAGGAAAGTGTAAGGAGGAGTTCGAAGAGGCAAATGAACCACTACCACCAACTCCTTGTGTTAAGTAGTAGAGGTATGTTGTTGCGAAAAAATATCGTAATAGACCATGTGTAGCCCGACATAACACTTCACAATGAAGGTGCGAATTATTTGGCACGTAGGATTTAGTTAGATGCGTATGTTTAGCTCACTACTCGTACAATACAAAGAACAATATGCATGAACCATTAACCCAACTACAGCTAAAATATATGTGTGCCTTTTGGAAGTCATGCTTGTAGTCATTCATCGCATACATTGAGGTCAATCGGTGCCTTTCCCTTCTCTCCTTTGCGGGCCTTATCCCTCATGACCCGCGTCCAGTACTCGGCTTCCATAACTTGTATAGGTTTATCCCAGTCAGAAATAACGTAGGGTTCAGGGGGCATTACGGACCATCGGTGCCTTTCCCTTGCCCTCCGCCATCCTGGTCTTTCCCTTGTCATCTGGGGTGTATGATTTCTAGCACGTGATTCTCTTCAGTGCCATTGGGTAGTTAAGTATATATTTTTTTCTCGATGAATGCCCTTTGTACATCTCCAACCCGTTGATCCATTGGAAGAAAGAGCCACTCTCAGAGGTCTGTTGTTATGCACGGAGAAGATTAGCTATGTGTGAAATAAAACATGCAATGTGATTTGTTGATGCGAGACATTTGCTTACAAGAAGTTCACTTCATGTGTAGTATGCTCGGGCGGCGGTGACTGGGTATGTGTATTGAATGATATGTGTTAGATTGCTATAGCTGCACTGTAGCCACAAAAACTCTAGCAGCACGTGTGCATCCTTACAAGAATTATCAGGGTAGAATTCTTTCTTCTTGGCCACCCACTTTCACTTGCGAAGCAACTCTCTATAGTTTGATATACCTAATAGCAGTGTAATGACATCCTCTACCTGTGTTTTGTTCTCCTTCTCCCCTTCCCCTATTTTGGAGATCAACTTGAGTAGAGTCTTGGATCCGGTCGTGGAGGCCGGGCAGATTTTAGAGGCGGCCATTGTGCACTGTTTGGGGGTAAATTTTGCCAAATGGCAGATTTTAACCATCTAAGAGAGAGAAGATTCCGGTATGCTCCGCACTTTATGAACTAATATATGCACCAATGTATATTTACGACAAATCAGATGGCGAGACAAAAATGTGATGACGTGGCACTCTATCTCTTCTTGTGCACCCACTTTAACATAGATTAAGATTTGCTAAGACTTTCTGACATGGACAGAGAATTGATTCCATGTGAATCTCGAATTAAAAAGAGCTCAAGGCAAATGGTTACACTACTGATTAACAAGACATGAGAGGAAGCTGTGTCAATGTAGGGAAAATATTCTTGTATTCTCTACACCGTAGATTTCATCTCATCTTGTATAAAAAAATTCTTGTACTCGACACCATAGTTTCATCTCACGTGAGTTGAAGAATCGCTTATGCCTTTTTTTTCTAGAAATGCTTGACAGCTGCAAGGCCTTCTATAGAAAACCGCTCTTTACTTGCTGATACATAAGCCAAAATCTAGCTCACTAGAACTCGAAAATGTCACCTTCATAAAATAAAATAAAAAAACTGACCAGTTTCAAACCACGCAAGTATGTTGGCTGATTCGCTTACTTCAGATTTGTCTGCCAGCCAGCTTGACGTGACAATCGCCGTACAGTGACTGAAAACTTTAGAAGGGCAGGTCTCGCAGGAAGAGTCCAACTTTGGTTGGGCGTCCATAATTCTAAGATTAAGACATCTGATCATGATGTCGTTCTTTGCGAGAGAGAGTCGCCATTAAGAATCTGACCAAAATATAAGGAAAAAAAACAACTGATCATTTTGAAAGGCAAATCCGATTTCTAGAACTTCTTATCTTTTTCTGAGACGCAATTTTTTTTGAAAGGCAAATCCGATTTCTAGAACTTTTTATCTTTTCTGAGACGCAATTTTCTTTCTTACATATTACATATTCAGTATATATTTCAATATAAAAATAACGAGTGCTCCTTGATGCCCGGGCACCATAGTTTAAAATAGATATATATATCGTGTGTGAAAAATTTTAAAATTTATTGAATGTCAAGTTTAACTAGTTTACTAACTAGTTCAAACAAGTTTGAACTAAAATTCGAATGGTAATTACCTTTTTTATGATAGTTTGATTGTAGATATATGCTGATTATATATATAAATCAGCAAAGTATATGATCTAAATTCGTTCAAAACTTCGAATTTAAGTATATTTTTTAAACTTATATTTTTATTTGAATTGTTATAGATGAGTATTGTTGTGGCTACAGACCAAACAGAGAGAGAGAGATGGTAGTGGAGAGTGATGAAGATGAATGTAATGGCCTGCCCTCTCCCCATGGTCGGTGTTCTATATATATACATGGGGAGTGCTTTTACAATTATGCCCTTACAGCTGATTATCCCCTTCAGGGGTATTTGTGTCATTACATGTGGCCTATTCTGGACCTTATAACTTCCTACCAGGCCTGCTGGGTTTAGGTGGGGGCCACCCCTACGACAAGTATATATATCATAAACTGATAGTTTCAAAAAATATACCCTAATTTAGATAGAATTGATGCATTTGAAATCATTGTGCTAGGGCAATGTGCCAAATCATCATTACTTGTACAGATTTTCAGAGAAGCGTAATTAACATTTTTCATGTTGACCTTTAAAAAAATACTAAACCATTTTATTCGACGATGCGGAGCATGCACCCATATATCTGATGGTGCTTTCGATAGGAAAATTTGGTTTTCATCATGTCGCACTAGACCAGAGAGAGCTGTCGACATTAGACCAGAGAGAGCTCGACAGCCACCTTCGAGGGGACAACCGCGATGCTTCGTTTGATCTTCGCCGGTCTTTGTATATATGCCCTGGCTTCACGGCAATAAAATCCAGTATAGCAAATTATAGATCCATAATTTGCTATTAATGTCTCTTTATGTACTAGCTAGCTAGAGGTAGTAGTACTATTCGTTCTTTTTTTCTGAACTTCAATCTCCTTGCCATTGCAATATACAGGCAGTGTGTTGACCGGCAAGAACTGAACGTATCAAGGGACTTTCATATGCATGCAGATTGCACAGTTCGTCTGTAATCTGACGCCATCAGTAACGTCATAGATCGCTCTTATTTTATGCTTTACTCCTACAGCTAGCAGCTCTGGATTCGTGTCATATGATAGATCGATCTCAAAAAGATACTATACGAGTACACCAACTTCTTCTCCTGTGTTCAGACTATTTAATTAAATCTTCGTAATTAAGTATGTCTCCTAGCTACGCAAGTCGTGAGATTTGGTCCTCGATCGGCTGTCTCCGTGCTTAATTAATGAACAGGTTACGTTACCCACGTGGTTAATATTAATCTTAAGCTAGTTCTTTGTCAATTGTCTTGCCCAGCCTAGCTAGCTTGATCGTTCAACTGAGGAACAATCTGCATGAGCTGAAGTTGTTTGCGTCAACTTCGTCGTCGACGATCCATGGAACAAATCCAATAGTCTAGTACTATAGAATTACGTGGGTAACCATAAAAGTGCAAAACCTATGCAAATACTCCATCCATTTCACTATATTTATTCATAATTTACCATGCGTATAGATAATGAAAACATTAAACCTAAGAAATACTTAATGAAAAAGGACCATACATACGTACCCCTATTGAATAGCATACCTCTGCTACTTAACATCTTCCAAAAGCATTTAAATAGGAGTGAAGGGAGGAAAACTTGTAATAACTACACTCTAAATATCTTTAATGGACAAATATATTGAAAGAGATACTTCTAAGATCATAGACAAATATAGCGAAATGGAGCAGTTCTCATGAAAATCCACATCCGGGCCATTCAGAAAATCTACACAAATACTGAGCAATATTGCCCTTACCAAATAGCGTTCACATGGCCTCCTCACGTCAGAGCCGCCGCAAATCGGTTCCTTTCTAATATACTAGCAGCATGAGCGCGGCGCCACGCCGCACTAGCTATCATATGGACCGAAGTGAAAGAGAAGGCAATCTGTGGAAAAGTTTTTCTAAAAAAAATTGAGGACATATGCGTAATTTCGAGAAAACCGAAGGCCTTTTTCGCAAAAAAAACTGAGGACCTGTAAGGGCCTATATATAACAAAAAGGACCCGTACATAATTTTTAAAACCCGCAGGGTGCTATCCTGCAAAGGATACGAAATTTCGGTGAAGTGGAGGGGTGTTTTCAGAAAAAACCTGGCAGGGACTTTTTCACGAGAACCGAGGACCTTTACGCGATTTCCAAAAAATCAGTGGGCTTTTCGCATAGATGCTGACGTGGCTAGCCTCTCTGGCCGGAGAGTCCCCGGGTGTAATATATATAGTATGCATCCATCCTTGGATGACGAGGGCAGCACAATATAAGATGGACTCAACCTAGAACCGGTGCCTAGTGAAGCATTAATACTTACAAAATAAAGGACCTTATCATGTCTAAGTGGCCAACATGTAAAAGTTGGTACTCAACCTTATGCTCATAGAGAATTGTTCAAAAAAAACTTATGATAATATTTTTAAACAAAATTTAAAGGGTTTTTTCAAAACTTTCAAAAGCATGGTTTTAAAAAAAATATTATAGAGTGATAGCATTTGAGTGAACATCAAGAAACACTACTACAGAAAGCGTAATACTAGACGCCAAATCACAGACGGTTTCAAATCACAGACAGTTTTGTGAAACCGTCTGTGATGTATACTATTGCAGACGGTTTTAATTTAGAGGCCGTCTGTGGTATTTGTGGCGGGAAAAAGGAGTATCACAGACGGTTCTTACCGCTGAACCGTCTGTGATACTGGAATATCACAGACGATTTTATAATAAAAACCGTCTGTGATACGTTTCCCGCCTTACAATCCCTCAAAATTTCATATTTTCCCGCTTAAGTATTCAGTTTTGAGATACCTTCAGTAAAATGGGCATAACTTTTGCATACGGTATCTGTTTTCGACGTTCTTGTACTCGTTGGAAAGCTAACGACGAGCCCGATCCAAAAAAATGACTTGCTTGTGCTAGTATCCCTCCAAGACCCCGAAAATTGTCCATCTTTGGACCTAAACCTGCGTCGCAAGTTTTTGGTTTCTGTTTTTGCCCTTTTTCTTGGTCTTCCTTTCGGAATTTGGATTTTGCTTCAACTGAAAAGTTGTAGATCTCGTCGAAACATTTCAAATGAGTATATATAAGCCATATAAAACTTTGCTATTTTATCTTTTCATACTAGTTGTTTATATTGTGTCGGTATATAAAATTTTGTACTCTAATTCACAGACGGTTCTATATATAGAACCGTCTGTGATAATTTGACCGCTGGGCCCGTCGATCCTCCTCAACCCAATCATAGCCAATATAAATCCACCAATCCTCACCCAACGGATCGTAGCTCCGCCTCTCCGTGCCCGCGCCAAAAATTTCGAACTCCCCCCTCTCCCTCCCTCTCCCTCCCCTATAAATATAACCAAAACACAGCCTCCTTGCTGGTCTCCTCCTCCTTGCTGGTCTCCTCCTCCTTGCTGTCCTCCTCCTTGCAGATGACGCACAAGTCTACGGGAGGCAAGACACCGCAGAAGCAACTAGCTTGTGCCAACCGTGCAGACGCTCAATCAACGCCGACGATGGTGGGCGTCAAAGACATCCAGCTCATGCGTTGCATCAGGGGCGAGAAGGCATAGAGGATCTTTGCTTTTTCTCTGTTCTTGTTGTGTAACCTGCTCGATGTTTTGGGATATTGTAATGGTAGGCTCTAATCTTAATAAAAATGGATGTTTTATGTTTGTGAAATGAATTGAGATGTGAATTGGATGTATACATGTACATGTTGATCTGCTTGTTTCAGAGGGCATGACTAGCATTTCCTGAGGCTAGCCAATAAACAGAAATAGGTTTTGGAGTAGAAGGGAATATCACATACCGTTTTTAACTAAAAACCGTCTGTGATATTTGCACCACAGACGGTTCAAAAACCGTCTGTGATGACCTCGTATTATTACTGACCCATTAATTCAGACGGTTCACAAAACTGTCTGTGATGACTTTTTCTATAGTAGTGAAAACAAAGCTTTCAACAAGCATGCATTTGAAAACAGTCAACCGAATTACATTTCACCGTTAACCTATATAAAAACACGCTACTTCACCAACCGGCGAGCATTCGCAAATTTGCATTTATGCTATGCTGCTTATCGTCGCCCCCTACGTCGTATAAGGTGCTCACGTGTTTCCAAATTCAAACTTTGTAATTTTTAATCAACAATTACTCCTAGAATATATAGATTTAGTGGCACAAATTAAAATTGGTACCATATTACTTTGACATGGTCATGATTTTGTAGTTATTAACAATATACAATAAAATAAATTACCGGTTAAAGTTAATTTTAGAAGATTGGCCAAGTCGGAGGGAATATTATGTTTCACGGTAAACATAGACTAAATTATCGTGTGGATCTAAACCAAACTGTGTGTCAATTTGGAGCAATAATAAAGTTGAATGACGCCACTAATTAGCAAATTAAATATCCTTATGCCATGACTACATTCCTTTTAAATTGCATGCCCCAAACTGATCCTAGCTTGTGGCTCCAAGCAGAAAGGTACGTGTCACTATCTTTTTAACATATTGTCTCCGGCCAAAGAAGAGAAGAAAATAAAGACCAGAATTAAGATCCTTCGTCCCATGTTCAATGCCCTTTTCGACTCTCATGGTCTTGCCCATGACCCAACCAAGAGTAGTGAGAAAGTGACTCGATTAGCAGCAACCAACAATTAAGCTATTAACAATTAATCCCGGATGACCAATGACCCGTTCTTTCTTTCTTTCTTTCTTACCGCATGTAGCTAGCCAGTCTCCTCACCTGGTACGTGCCACGTTGTTTCCTATATACGGCCTCCCTTAGCTTGCAACGCACAAAACTTTATACCTTCTTACCTTAACCTCGTTAGAGCATTAGCCTAGCTAATTCATCATTACATATCTCCATTGTTCATGCACGTCCTTGCACCACACCTAGCTCCTCCATTAACACTACTGTTTACCACCCTTGATCATCGAGGCAGCAAAGAGGCGACGACGATCGGCGACGAGCTAGGACCGATGGATGAGGTGCTGTCGCAGATCGCCGCGGCGTTCCAGCTCGCCGGCGAGCTCATGAACGAGCTCCCGGCGACCCAGAACGACCCGGCCTACCTCGCGGAGCGCTGCCACGGCATTGTCCACGCCTACAACAGGGCCATCCGCATGCTGCAGTACTCCCACGGTGTGGGCGTGGACATGGCGGCGGCCGCGCAGGCTCAGTTCGCCGGCGAGGCCGGGGGATACCGCCCGCCGCTGGACCTCCTCCAACTGCGCTGCCCGGAGGACCACGCCGTCGCCAGGCCGTTCCTCGGGGCGCCGTCACCGCACCTGGGGCGCCTGCAGGAGTCGTTCCACGCGCCCGCCGACGTGTTCGGAGCGCGGGCGGACGGCGCGGGCACGTCGTCGGGCGGCCCTGTGAGGCGGCAGCCAGCGTCGTCGCGGTCGTCGCCGCCGGTCCAGCAGGGGAGGAGGAGGAGGTACGTATGTGCAGTAGTACTAACGCACCGTACGTTAGGGTTCCGGACCGGGCTACAAGCTAGCCTACCTAGGCCTGTTCGTTCGTTAAATTTTGGCGGTCAAGAGTTCAAACCCGGAGACCGTTCAGCACGTCACCGCTTGGAAAGACCAGGGAATTTTCGCCGCACGCATCTGCTACCGCTCGCTACCGAATCCTTGTTCCGATCAGCGACAGCGACGGAGAAGTTACACCAGCGCTTACGTACATGGCATCTCGAATGAATTAGCACTTAAATTACGGGATTATTACAGTATTTCGTGCAGATCAATTAATTTGTGAGGATTCAGCTAGTAATTAGTTTGTGAAAGAGACGGTTGAGCTGAGCTAAGCAATGGTGTTTTTGTTTGCTTTTGGCGATGGTAGAAGGGAGAGCGGGGGGAGGCTGACGATGATGGTTCCCGCGCAGCGGACGGGCAACACCGAGCTGCCACCCGACGACGGGTACACGTGGCGCAAGTACGGCCAGAAGGACATCCTCGGCTCTAGGTACCCCAGGTACGTAATCAACTGTTTGGAAATAATTTTCATTTACTGAAGTTATGAAACGAAGACGGATATACGATTGTTCCGTTGCTTATGAGTAAAATTAATTGATATGACAGTACGCTTGATTAACTAACTGGCTGGATTTTAAATTTTTCGTATGTGCTCATGTGTATATATAGCATTTCTGTACATACTAGCTGATCAAATGTGTGTGTGTGTGTAAATGAAGATTCGAGTAACTGATCATGCCTTCACACACATTTCGGTACGGTATTGCGTGCCTAATTCACATTTCACATCAATTGGCTCCACTCTTTTCTGCTTTCCACACCCCAGTAAGTACACTTGAGAGGGCACTAATATTACAATATACATAGCCTGATTAGTTATTCCCATTTGTTTAATTTTTTCTGCCTCTCACTTGGTCGCGTGCGCCTCGTTGCGATGTGTAAGCGAGAAATTAGTTAAGACCAAACCCTGCATATCAAGTCTACGTCGTGTTCCACCGATAGTAGGCAAGATCTCCATCACAGCACAAACCACACATACATTTATCTAATGTCCAAAGTATGAACAGCTAGCTAGCGTACAGCGAAAAAATCAATTAGAAAACAGATCGTCATGCCGGGAAGCAAACAAATAATGCATATTATTACATAATTAGTTAATTCATGTTATATCTTTTTTCTAGAAAATAGTTCGTACGCATGATCCTTGACCTTCATCATGTTCATGAGCCGGCGAGCTCAAGCTCCCTGCTTGCTCCGCTCTCAAACATAAACGATTAGGAGACCAATCGAGTTGGCTCAAGGTGGTCTTAATTTGCCTCAATTGTCATTCCTACATGCCGCAGCCTCTGTCTCTAGCAGTCTAGCTACATCGCCACTGCTGCCGCCAATCTAGATGTGAGGAGTCAGTGAGCCTGAAGGAGACGCTAGGCACATTGATTAGGGTTTCCACCCAGTGCATCTGTAGGGAGCTAGGGGAGAGACTCGTAGTTGGAAATAAGACCGGAGATTTCTGGTGCTAGACATGAGCAAACTATGAGAACATTGTGAGTCGGTGTCTTCACAATTTTCCTTGTATATATGGAATATAGAATCACTCCTAGTCCTACGGCAACACATAAACACAGGCAGTAATTCATACGCCATTCACAAGTCAGTATTTCATTTGACAGTTTTCAGTAGTACACATTCTTGGTAGCCAATATGCATGCATGCAAACCATGTATTTGCAATAAATCAACCAATCGATTTACCTGCATGTATGTATGTATCATGCATGACTACACGACAACCTAAATATGGTGATCAAATAACTAAAATGGATTGCATGTTGTAAATTGTAATCTACAGGAGCTACTACCGGTGCACTCACAAGAACTACTACGGGTGCGAGGCCAAGAAGAAGGTGCAGCGGCTGGACGACGATCCCTTCACATACGAGGTCACCTACTGCGGCACCCACACCTGCCTCACCTCCACCACGCCGCTACTCACCCTCCCCTCCACGGCCGCCACTACCGCAGTGACCAACTCTCCGACCGCTGCTACAGCCTCCGTCCTCGCCCCGGACCTCGTCATGGCGCCCACCGAACAGACGTCCCCGGCGGCTCTGTCCACGTCCATCCACCTTGGCATCAGCTGGATGCCGGCCAGCCTCCAGGGCATTGGTTCCGGCGCCGGCGAGGGAAGCAGCGCGCAGGTGAACGTGTCCACTGCCGCGAGGGACGCTGATTACCCGGTGGTGGACCTCGCCGACGTCATGTTCAACTACGGCAGTGGCGGGGGCAGCAGCATGGACGGCATCTTCCCTGCTCATGATCGACGTGATAGCTAGATGGACTATATCGTTATATGCATGCAAGGATCAATCTCCTGCTGGACTTGATTCGAATTTTGATGTAGCGAAGTCACATGATCAGTCATTGCTGATTAACTTGGTGTATGTAGGTGTAGGGGATGGTATAGATGTTCAAGTTTTTATCCTTTTTAGCCACTTAGATCAGTTAGTTCATGGCTAAGCCATGCTAATAAAGGGGCTCACACGTATAGTAATGGTGAGTCGAGATGTCAATTAGCTCCTTGTATGTCATGAAAGAACATCTGAATTAATGTAGCCTTCATAATTTTAATAATCATTTTGCATTGAGAAAAAAATTATTTCAAGTTCTCCTTTGGCTAGCTAGAAATTAAATATGGTAGTCAATGTTTCTTTCTCCCATTCATAACACACTAATGATTTCTTTCTCCCATTCATAACACACTAATGATCTCTATTTGCCTAATACGTGGCAATTTATAGGTAACAAAACTTGTATATATATCTTCTTTCCCATAGTGAATTGATCGCTCCTATTTTCCTTGTAAGGATTTTCTACGTAAATCACGGTGTTAACCTTTAGTAGGTACTATCTTTCCATTCTTGACCTTAATTTGGTCACTTTACTTGCTGTTAGTTCTATATTTGAATCTGAATTGTATCTGTTGAGATGACAAGTTCAGGGCATGCTATTCAGAGAGCTACCTCTCTTTGCAAAAAAAAATGAAAATTAATTGTCACGAAAACATATAACAAAATTTGGTAACATTGACACAAAATCAATCTATAATGCCACAAAAATTCAAAATTAAATTTGATATACACATTGAGAAAAAATATAATGTAACATCCCAAATTTTATGAAGTTCAAAAATTAGTAAAATTTAAAAATTTTCTTGTATCTTTTTTTCCTAGCTTTTGATTGGAGTTTCTTTTGAAAATAACTTGTAAACATAAATTTTTGGAAAAAAAATATACAATTGATGAAATTCAACTTGGATTAAAATTCGAATATCAAAAGATGATCCATAAAGTGACATATGAGAATTCATAGTAAAAACCACTTAAAACACAAAAATAAGTTCATGGTACTGGAAATAAAAGTTGGAATATTTTTTTAGCATGGTACGGGGCAGGCCAGGGTGGCAACTGAGGGTAGTCTTGACTGTACACCATTTGTTCATGTACCGCTTACGTTTGTTATTTATGATGTGAACTTTTTAGTATTATGACGTGCTTACTTGTACTCCTCGTTACCTACTCGATGCACGCTCCAAACGAATAGTGAACTTCAATGATGGAAACCGCACGAAGATTCTCAGTAACATCAAAATATCACTTACCATCGTATGTACCGATCATTCTATGGTCAATCGTTCCTAAAAAAAATTTCCAAAATTTTTATGCACCTACAACATATAATGAACATAAACTTTTATTACAACTCCAGCAGATTTTTTCCCAGTTTAAAACTACAAATGAGCAAAATTTAAAATATTCACGGGGGACTAAGTGCAGTTGCCCAATGGGGGCGCGACTGGCTGCACTCGCCTGAGGGTAGGGCGACAGGGACACTGTCAGCCCCTGGTTGGACGATAGGCTCCAGTCGCCTCCCCATTGGGTGACTGGAGCCTATTTTTCTAAAAAGTTTTCTCGCGGGTATATTTCTGTAATTTCGAATAAAAAATAGATTATTCGTACAAAAAATTCTTCTAAATTTTCCAAATCAAAATAGTGTCTTTTAATTTAAAAGTGAAAAATTCGTACATTCAAAGATTTTTTGTAAAACAATTAAACAAGATAAAATACTAGACAAATTGCAGAAGACTCTACACTATGTCTGGAGTCTTCATAAAAAATTTCATAATTTTTTCAACTATTTTGCTATGTTTAAAAATTGACATAATTCATTATATACCACTGAAAAGCGTCCATTTCTATAAAATATCATAAAAATACTCTTTCTATTATATGCTATTGCCGTTAGTTGACCGTTAGGGCTAACCATTATTCTTTAAAAAAGACCAAAATGCCCCTCCCAAAGATCGAAGATCCGATTTATTTAAACTAGCAAATAACCTTAAACAATTATGAAAATTCACATGGGTGTTTTTAAATATTTCAGTGAGATAGAAAAAAATTTTCAAGGCACTTTTCAAAGAAAATGTTTAGATTTTTAATTTAAAGGCTACTATACAAACAGAGACTAAATGAGGTATAAAAATTCTAGAAAATTTCTCCCATGCTCCTAAGATGTCACATAGATCTTGTAAAATATTATTTTCCATTTTTCTATAGTGAATTTGTCCCACTTTAGAAAATAGCTCAAATAGGCTAATTTTGTATTTGAATTTCAAAAATGGAACAAATGGAAGAGTCAGTTCACGAAATTTGATATTTGAGTTTCACACTGCCTCAATGATCCACCAAAAAATTTCAATATTTTTGTCTAGGCCAATTTGCCCTATATATAATTTTTATCATAGTGATAGATTTAAACTGAGGGCAAAATCATCTTTTTCCAAGGGCAAACGTACCCTAACTAATGGCAATGGCATAAAATAGAGTTTTGGTGCTATTCAGTGGCATATAATAGAGAGCATATTTTTTAATGGTATTTTATAGAAGTGAATATTATTCAGTGGCATATAATCAACTACCTCTTAAAAAAATCCACAAAGCAATTAGTCGAACCAAAACCACCTTCTTCACTTACCCTTTTCGCTTTCTATTTTGTGAAGGCGTACTTCTAAGAATACACCTTCTCTCTGTCCACTAATTTCCCCCTCTCGCTGACACACCAGGCCCGTGATTAGATCTTTTCGTCCACCTCGTGCCCATAGTGAGCGCCACCATGGCCGCGCCTCTATCTCACCCGTAACCTCGCCATTGCTACTCCCTCTTCCTCTCACTATGCCCTAGGCCCAAGACCCATGCCACAGGACTTGAGCGTGTTGTTCGCCACACGCAGCACTACACCATGCCACTCCTGACTGAGTCACCACCATACACAACCTCTACGACAGCCCTGTCCTGTCTCATCACCTCAGTGCCATCATCACACTTGCAGCAACCCCTTGTCCCCTTCCCGTTATATGCACTGTAGAACAAACCATGCGCTCGCAATTTCTCTCTACAGGCATGCAAGATGCTCTCCCTCTCCCCATGAAATCTCTTGGCTATTTAAGCTCCCCACCGCATCATTCCCTCTCAACTCGCCCCCTCGTTCTCTTGTGTTCATTCTTCAAATTTCTAGCTCCTTGAATCACTGAGGACCAGAGCATCGTTCTTGACGCTGGTGAGCACGCCAACATGTTCTAGTCTCTCTAGTGAGACCCTATTTCCTTTCACCGCGTCACGATTGTCTTGCACCCTCCTGAAGCCTCGTGCTCATTCAATTGCTTTGAAATGCAGTGTAGCACTGGGTTGATGTCGTCTTCCTTATCTCTAGCCAAAAACACCACTGCTAGCTATTCTCCTTCTCCGGTAAGGCTTAGCTTGATTCCTTTCGATTCTACCACCATGTGCTTCCATGCAAGCTCATGCACACCTTCGTGTAGCACTTCCATCGCTGGAACTTGCCAGTGCCATGGACCCCTCTCCGCCGCCACTACTCAACATTGACAAACCATCTCCATCTGCCTCGGTGCCATCCAAGCCCTCGGTGAGCACCCTAGTGACTCACTGATGCTCACGTGCTGGTTGATTGGGCTGGTAGCTATGGTTTTCTAAGGCATTGCCATGACCGACCATGGCACCGTCATAGAGAACCTCGCCATCACCGCTCTGGTGACTATTGGTCCTTGAGCCCAACCCCAATATCCTTGCGACAACACCCTGAGCCCAGAGCCACCAACTTTAGAGCAAGAGCAAGCCTCCATCTGCCATGCCGTTGTTCACTCGAGCACCTCCGTCGCCACCACCGACCACCTTTCTAGACACCGCCACCACCCATAGCTTTGTTGTGAGCCCACTTTTCCATTTTTCCCATGTCAAGGTCACGCCACCACCTCCCTCGCCATCGGCGAACTCACCAAATTCCACCATTGTTCACTACCTTCACTCACTATGTCTCTCTGTCTGACAGTGGACCCCACATGTAAGAATGTTAATTAGCGATAATGATAGGTTTAAACATAATAAGTCTATGATAGGGGGTCTAGCCAGAACTAGTTAAGAAATTTTAATTAAACTGAAATATAAAATATGAGTCCTGATATATGGGACCCACTCAATAATTTAATAAATAAAACATGATTTATAACATGTGAGACTGACATGCATGGTCCACATGCAAGAGATTTCAAAAAAATAAATAAAATAAGAAAATCCATTGTTAGTTCTATGAATGTTTGCTTTCTCTGTTGGAAAGCATATTTTTGTAAAATACGCCTTCGATGTCATCACTTTTATTCTTTTCAGGATTTATAAACAAAATAAAATTCAAATGACCATAACTTTTATATATGAACTCCAAATTAGTGATTTATGTCTCTAAATTTTTCTAAGATTGTGTTATTTCATAATATAGACTACTATTTGAATTTGATCTCTTTTTGAATTTATTTGGCTCTTATTTGTACTCAATTGATTTTATTGATTAGATATCGTCACGCCGAAAATCAACGAGAACCTTCCCAAGCAATTCTCTGAGCAACCAGAGCAAGGCAAGCACCCTCTTTGACCATATTGATCATATTATTTTAATTATTTTAAATTGTTTGCAAAGAATGTTATGCATGCGTGTATGTTTCACTAAAATCACTATATTTGTGGTTAACAATAGTTATATCCGCTTGTATGTATTGATCCTCCTTGTGACATTGATGCCCTTACTATTATAGCCTTTAGAACATGATGTAGACAGTAGGTAATGTCAAATTGGGTATATTACATTGAGCATACTGTCTTGATACTTAGCCACACACTAGTTTCACTAAGTTTTAACATTTGAAGAAAAAAAACACTTGCACGTGTATATGGGAAATTTTGAAATATTAGATAAGAGGAGGAATCTCTATTAGTTTGGTATAAAAATAAAATGAAAAACTTAGTTATAGACCCGGGCAAGTTATATGATAAACTAAAAAATGCGAGAAGGGATCTCGCATGTAGATCGGGGAGATTCTTGCCTGGGTCAATTAAGGACCGAACTCTATTGTTATATATCTAAGTCTAAATTGTACAATCACATGTGCTATATGGACTCTAGATTTAGCTGACTAAGTTATTTAAGACTAGCCTTGCATTTTGGTAGAGCGAAGCAGTAAGGGCATTGTAGGAAGGTTTGTTCGTAGGGACTCCCTTCACCGAGATGTTGTGACCAAAACTTGCCAATACAATGGTCAATGCTCACTTGGGGAAAGAAAATGCCTAAGTGAGGGTTTCTCATTCATCGGCCTGGTGTAAGGTTAGGACTAGGTGATGTAACGACTTTATGATAATCACTTTGTCGCATGGTCAAGGAAGCATGTGATTCTCGATAGTGAATTTGATTATCTCATGTGGGTAAGCAGTACAACCTCTTAAAAGTGTAAAACACTATTTAAATAGCCATGCTTACGGCCATGAGCATGCTTGGGTGCAGCCACAATGGGTCTAGCTTTTATTTTCAACAAAATAGTTTTGTTAGAAATGATAGGATGGTATAATGTGGTGTATACCATGTCTATGGTCGAGATTTGATCACTGCTCGTAGCCAAGGAGGGTTGTGATTTACTCTTATTAAAGTTATATAATTATTATGGTGTTGAAGACATCTAGGATTTTCAATGATAGTAGCTCCCGCTTCTCTAGTTGAAGCAGCACCGACTGGAGAAAAGGATCGATGAATGTTGTCACCTCCAACTTCTCCTTCCCTTTATCTTGATCTTCATAAAGTGAAGTCGTGGAGGGAGAGTGACCTTCTCGACCACTTCAATACCTGATGTAGCAGTTGAAATTCAAGGTAAAAGAGGGAAAGAAGTAAGAAATTAAGGTATCACAAGATCAAAGGTATGATAATATTTTTCTAAGAATTATTGCATACCTGATCTTTTTGGTCTTGAATTTGAATCATCATAGAGCGTACTCTAGGGTACTTGCTTTTCTTTTCTTTTCAACCAATTTCACCAGTTCAAAACTAGTAGAGTTGGTTAGACCATTGACAACCTTGGACTATGCACTCCCACTCAGAGTAGCATCCTTCACCAGTTCCTTCTCAGGGCAGTCAGAGACTATCTTTCAATCTCTTGGACTGTCTCGGAGGGTTGGACTTCCTTGACCAGTAGAGTACTTGTCTCTACTGACATCTTAGTGGTGGTCATCAGATTTTGAGACTGGTCGAATCTAGCCACCTTCACAACCTCAACAAGTAAGATTGCCTCTGCTATTGATTATGTGGCTTTGACCTCTCTGATCAGTGGTTCTTTAATCACCACTAGTTCTGTTTCCATGGCCTTGCTGCCAATACTAGATTCAGCCACGAGAGCCTTCATCCAAGAAAGGTATTATTGCTCGTGTAATTTATCTATTCTTCATATAAGAGCAAGAGTATGTTTGTAAGAAAAGCTTTCGAAATCATAAAGAAACCTATCTTCAAGGGAATCTTCTCCTTCTATTTAGGCACTTGAGCAACAGAAAGAGTACGAGAAGACCTTGCTGCTCCATATGACTTCTTCACTAGTTGGCGCTTCTTAGGAGCTAGCACGATCTTTTCTCCTGAGCTCTCCTCCGCTTGAGCACCATCTGCTCCAATCATCTGCACTTACAAAATCAAAAGAAAGTAGTGTTCAGAAGGTAATCATTGATTAAAGATATTATTGGTTACCTTGAGTCTCTTGGTCCTCTCCTTTTGAGATGTAACTACTAAGACCAAGGGTACTTCTTTTCTACTTGGGTTCTCCTTCACAGATTTCCTTGACTCTCTTCCTTACTTGAAAGGGGATAAATCTATAAAATAAAAAAAGACCAAGAGCTAGAAAAGACATGATTAAACAAAAGTTCAACCAGTCAAAATCCTTGATGCTTACCTTCTAAGGAGTCTCTAGTTGAAACTTTGTGCCCTCGTACCATAGCATGGTATGACCACATGACTTCAGAGGAATAATTCAATGCATGGTGAAATATCTCACCACATGCCATGAAGTCAATCCTGTATCCTTGAGGTACTCTATTGCCTTGACCAATAGTTGTACCCTTCACTCCTTCTTAGGAGAGGCCTTCCACTTTGGGCTTTCTACGACAATCCTCCCTCAAACGTCAGATTGTCTTCTTTGGTGACCGTCATGTAGAACTAGAGCTTCTTCCATGATGACTAAGAGGACTTCAAATATATGGGAATATGCTCTTTAGCCTCCCATCATGGACACGTAGCAAGCAACGCTCGGGCATCACTCCCGCTTTACCAAACCTAGCAGTCATTCGGTAGTAGTACTTGAAGAAATCCAAGTTCACCAAAATTCCTAGGTATGTTTCGCATAAGTATATGAATATACTAAGTATGGCAATCGAATTAGGTGCCAAGTTCACCAATTCGATACCATAATACTCGAGCACTTTTGACAAGAAAGAATGCGCTGAAAGCCTAGACCCATATTTCACATACTCCTAGAATACAGCAATCTCACCTTCTTCACCACTTGGGAAGCCTTCACCTTCCGCTGATCTCTAAGGGATCATAACTCGATTGGATATAAATCCCAAGTCTTCCAAAGTTCTAAGTCTCTTTGATCCCAATTTGGATCTGGGCCACTCGGAGATGAACTAAGACATCTTCGCAAATTTGGGCTTGAATCAAGAACACTTGGGGGGAGGGAATTAGGGATACAGTCATCGAGACAAAGGAAACGAAGAAAAACTCAAGATAATATAGAAGATTTCTGGGGAGTGTGGAAAATACGAACCTTGATCTGGTTTATAAGGACTCTCCAACATCCAAGTTGGAACCTTTCTGTTCTTCTTCCTGTTGGCTTTTCAATTTCAAGTGAAAAGATTTTTTACCTTTCTTGATTAATGTCAAAAAATCTCCTGACCGAAATATACATCTCGACTAGTGTTGACTAATGTAGAGTAATCTCCCAACTGGAATATACATCTCGACTAGTGTTCCAGTCGAAGAATCCTAAGTCAAAATTTCGCATGAAGTTCGAGGGCTAGCTGACAAGGATTAAATAATCCATTAAAGAGTAACTTTAATATGTAATCAAAGCTCTTAGACCAGTATCGTAATACCTTATACTATTATGAGTCTAGAGTACCCTTAGTTAGAGAATTACTGTTCATTTACCTGACCAGCTACTTGGGAGTTTTCTAATTTGACATTTGAGCCTCCCTTGAGGCGATATCTTGTGCGGTTAAGGAACAACACATGTGTGTTTCCACTCCCACAACTGTTCCACGATCAGTCTAGTGTCTTTGACAACAACCACCCTACGGTTGTTTCCTGGGGCTCTTCCTCACTGACAACAACCGATCGCTAGTTATTATCAGACTTCTCTCACTGCCATTAACCACTTACACGTGCGAACAAATGGAATCAACAAGGCATCTGTTCAAACCAATAATTGACATCTCTTTGATGCTATTTAAGCCTTCCCTAAGAGAGAAGATGAGAGAGAACAACGACAATATCAATCCACATTAGGGCAGATAGTATTTCCCGAGCAATCTCTTGTTTAGAGCAAGTTGTAATCCCTATATAGCAAGAAATACTAATTTTCCCTTTCATCCTTCTGTGAGGCTTAGAATTTTTACTATTCATAAGGTCGACATTTTGATTGTCGACAATACTCATCCACTATATGACATGGTGACGTGACGATCTTCGTATCATGATGCTACCATTTTTGGAATTTTCTCGTGTCTTTCACTATTGTGATTATCAATGGACTGTCTCGGCCTGTGGTCTGTTTTGATGTTGTCAGCCGTTTGGATCAAGTAAGACGTTCTTCGAGAAGCAAGAACCCGAGGAAGCGAGGAGTGAAACCTGAATCTTGCACACATGTACTACTTGAATATAGATGCAGTTCAGCTTCCTGTATCATGTAACCATGCAGAGGCTGCAAGAAACTAGAAAAAGTGCCGAGTGGCTCGAATAATCGAAGAATGCATGGTGTCCAGTACTCTAGCTCTACCTATCCAGTAGCTTCGGAGTCAGAAAATTTTGGCAGCCTGAGCGTGGCCGAGCTGCCAGAGCGCAAGTATAGTCAATACGTGCGAACAAATCCATATAAGAATGACACAAGTAAAATTGATAATCGCAATAGTTTTAAAATCCAACACATATTTGAATGTTTATAAATGAAAAGAAAAGAAAAATATGACAACAAGTACCTTAGTACGATAAGCTTCGATGACTTGTAAACAAAAGTCCAATCACATGTATAGAAGAAATTATGTAAAACAAAGATATGTAGATTAATGTATCATATAACATTGTAATATATTCACATTGGAGAGAATGGAACATACCACGAATGCGCTAATCACACCTACGAGGCAAATTCATTTTTCGAGTCTTCATGGCTTGATCCGGGGGAATGCTTGCTACTCAAAACACAAAACCTCCTCATTTCCAAAAAAATAATAATTCAAATATTCATTATTTCAATGAATGAATAAAACTTTTTGATTGAAAAAGAATCCATAGGAATGTTAGCTACTCAAAACACGAAACCTCTCCACTAACACATCACAAAGTTGGGGAGTGACCCAACACGTTCCTAGAGCTATCAGCTCTCACAGAAAGAATGGTTGTTAAAATGTCACTCCTTATATTCAACTTATACGCTATCAACTCTTTCTATGTCATATGTTCTTAAAATGGATCATCTCATAAACATTTTCTATAGCAGGTGGAATTTTCTATCGCTTCTCTTTTTCTACTTATAAAAATTATAGCACTGGTTGCATCTTCTAATCTATAGGTCACAACAGAAGGTTTTAAACCATTCAAGAAATATACTTACGGCTCTAGTCACTGAACTGTCTAAAATAGGAGACTCCTTCAAACTCCTCCCTGAAATAGCATCAGAAAGATCGAATCAACTGAAATACTCCTGAGATCAAGAAACCATCTCAAACTGGTGGGGCTAGAAGACCTAACCAACTAAAATATGCCTGAGATCAAGAAACCATCTCAAACTGGTGGGGCTGGTAGGGCCAGAAGAGACTAATTCACAAATTTTGTTCACTGATTCACTCATTCACAAATTCACAGATATCATTCACTGACAAATTCACAGATAATCAAATATCATTAACAAATTCACTCATTCAAATTCACTGACAAATAAGTCAAATACTTTTCTGCCTTTTTGGCCCAGCCAAGCCGTGCTAAACTTGGGCAGGCAATGGAACTTGGGGAGGCAGGAGGCTTGATGCTCTGTACCTTCTAACAGTCAAGCCATGCTGAGAAAGCTTTGAGCTGTTGCCCACCTACCCACCCCTTGTCCAGTTAGGGACAGATCTGGATCTGGGGAGGGGAATGAATTAGGGTTAGGGGAGCTCAGAGCTGGGGATTAGGGAGGGGACTAGTGAGTAGTGACTGTTTGCTGTTGCTAGCATCGGGATGGATTGGGATAGAGATGGACTCAGATGGACACCATTGGTTGGGCATGATGGAGAATGGAGATGGACTGCTTCGGCCTCCTTCATTGATGATGTATGGGCCGCCTGCCAGCAAAAACTCAATGCCCCCATAAGAGCAAGTCTTATAATATAGCCTTCAGCTGGCTGTATGAATACTTACAGCTCACTTTTCAGCCTACTCATATAGTAGTTACAGCCAGCTGAAGGCTGTATGACCTACCCCTTCCTCTTACAAAGTTTCTTGGTTCTTGTGCTTACAGCCCACCTCTCTTCTCTCTCCTCCTCTCTCTCCTTCACCTCAGCATACAGCCAGCTTACAGCCTCTTATAATACTTGCTCTAACAGCCCAATGCGGCAGCTACCTAGCCTTCGTGTGCTAGCCAAGCTGCCAAAGTGCCAAGGCCCAAGTCCCCAAGACAGCACCAGCCGCGCCAACCATTGTGCCCGCCACCGCCTGCCTGGGAAATCGCCCCGGGCCGCTATGCCAGCGCCGGCAGTACGCACTGTATCCCCCACTGCTCGTTGTCGATGAGCCCGGGCAGCTACCTAGGCTCATCAGGCGGTGCCTCCACCGCTGCTATCCAGGTTATGCTTCTCATTTCACTTTGTAAAGTTATCATATGACCTGAGAAAAAAACAAATAAACGTTTGCATCTGTAGCTTTCAGTGTCTGCCTGATGTAATGTTATGTGTCCTGTAGTTATGCCTAAAATGTTGGCGTCAAAATGGTACAGTGTATAGGTGCCTCCTGTGGAGTTTGCGATATCATGACAATAGATATCTAAAAATTTTCCATAGGACTGTGGATCGATCTCTCGCGATTAGATGCAGTTCGCTTCAACGATCGCACTAATTGCACATTTTCTATTCTGCAATCGTTCGGAATAACCGAAATTATTGCAAGATGGCATCTACAGATCATGATGATGGCTATCATAATGGTAGACATAACGATTATTCCATGAGCAGGTTGCTGCTCTTGCATTGGTGCTCTTACTACTTTACACGTATTAGATTGCATTGTTGCTGAGTGGGTTGCCATGACCGTTGACCTACCAACATCGGCACATTTGTTGATGATGACATGAAATGGTTGATCAAATACAGCATATTCTGCACCATTTGATGTTGATAGTTAATTCTGAATTTATTTGTTCAACTAGTATAGCGACTGAGGTCAGGAGAAATGGAAATGCATAACTCCTGTTTTTTGTTTGTTCCATTTGTGAGTCAACGAGTCAATGGAAACATAACAAGTTTATCTTTCTGACTTGTTCATGGATTATCTTAACTATTATCATATCTAATCTAGGTTCTACTTCAAGTTACACTCTCAGTCACATAAAGTTGCAGTATACTAATTCACTCTCTACTAAAGTTGCACTCTCAATCATCTAAAGTTACAGTATTAAAAAGTGACTGAAAATAAAAGAAAAAATAATCGCCTATGCAATAGTCACTCCCCTAACAAAATAATGTCAATTAATCAGGATTCAACAGTGACATCGCACAACTGACAAACTTGTGGACAACAAATGGGACAAATACTACTGATGTGAAACGGCTCACAAGCATCCAAACAGCACACTACCATGCAAAAAAATGCTTTTTAGAATACGTGGAAAATAAGCTTGGAAAGTCCCCCCAAATGATAGCCATGGATATACACATCAAGGTACACATTAAGATCTACAAGCTAATGACTACCCATGAATGGCTGGTGTGGTTGGTCAAAGAAAAGATGTCTGCTCTCCTATATTTCAAACTTTTTTCTCCCTTGTTGTGAAGAGTTCAGCAATTTATTCGTGTTATAAACTTACAAACATCAAGGAGTTTCGAGATAGGAAATCAACCAACCAGACAGAACCCCTCTGCTTCCGGAATGCTCTGAAGGATTCAAGATGGAAATGGACTTCACCTGTTTCCATATTGCAACACTAATGACCATGTCCTTGCTGTCCAAATCCTTAACGAATGCATACAGGACACCAGCGACCACCAATTTTCAGTTCAAGTGCGGCCTAACACAACTGCATACTTGTAAAACATGTAGATCAATCATTTAAGGAGGGTTCTCTGAATGATTCATCTCTTCTGTTGCGTGACGCCCTCACCTACTTAACTCTGAACCTGCCAACCTCACAGACATGCATGCTTATTTTGTTGACCAGGACATGTTCATGAGCTAAAAATTAATTATGACCAATCCTATTTGCAAGATTACAATCACTAAAATCTAAGCATCTATGTACTATATGCATCAAATGCGTCAAGAGATAAACTTATAAAAAAGATCAGAAAAGGATGGGAAAAAATGGGCAACTCAAAAGCTTAGATTGGCAGAGATTAAATCGTGTGAGCACCACATTACCAAACACAAACAATCAGCAAACAGTAGCACCAACCACTTTCTGAATACTAGCTTGCAAGAGACCAATAGCTACTTAGGATGTATATTTCTTCACCTTTACTCTTCTAACAACTGCTGAGGCAAGGCAGATAAGTCGTTCTTCTCTAATGAAAAGTATTGCAGAAAGACACAAAACAGCAAAAAGACTCATCATATATGGTATGAACAATTTTCCTTAAGAACTTTACTAACCCCACTGGTGGAGAAAAAAGAGAAGAATTGATGATTGAGGTGTTATGCACTTCATGGATGTGTGTATCATCTGAAGTGGCTGAGGTGGCTGGTGTGGTGGTGCCTGCACTCATCGAGGCCACAGCATTGTATCACAGGGTAGCAAGCGACAAAGAGGCACCTCCCAATCCCTCTAATGACAGAGCTGAGCACGTAGCAGGGGCAGCAAGCGTAAGCTAAGGGGTAGTCTTCATCATGAGCCCCCTCACCTCTTCCTTTGTGGTGATTGCTCTTCCTATGACCCATTTCTGCTCTATTCTCTTGTTTCGGTTTCCCCCAAACCTGAAAGGAAGAGAAAAACAAGAAGCACCTACTTGAATCAGAAGGTGTTTTACATATATGGGTGTGCACAAACCAATTGATCAATTATGTTATTCTGATGCTACTCTCTTAATCCAGAGAATTAGTTTCCACAAACCAAAATGTATCAGAGAATACGAACTAGAGACATGAACAAGGGAGATAAGGTAGAATCTTTGATGCATACCTTTAATTAGCTGGATGAGCCATACTTGGAGCCCTCAAATTAGCAAGAAGCCTGACAAAACAGATGCTTGCTTTCCTATCAGTTGTGCAGGAGTTTGTATATATGTTGGCAGTGGATGGATGGATGGATAGATTGAGGGATAGAGGTGAGGGAAGCTTTGCCAAGGCTCCAATGAAGAGACACAGATGCCTTAATAATATGCTTGCACTCCTGTTTCTCTTTATGATTCCTTCTTAGTCTTTTGCTCCTTTTTCCTCCTCTTTATTATTTTAATATATGTTGGGTGTTTTTTTCTTTGCCTTAAGGCGTCACCAAATGTTTAAATAAGAGGACACGATGCATCATCTGGTGAAACGTTTTGTTGGGTCGTATTCTCCCCAGATATGACACAGACAGAGACAAGGAAAATTGAAAGTGGTAGGCAGCACCTACAAGAGCACCACGAACGAGCGAGCGTGATCTGGCACTCGAGTTCAATTTTGTTTTCGTTTTAGGTTCCAGCGGTGTCCAAAAGAGGATCGAGGTAGCTCGATTGGTCGTAGATGTCGCTGAATGTCTCGGCCACCCGCCAGGTTTCCGTCCCAGGAGATACGAATAAAATTTAGACACTTCCGTAGAAAAACATATTTCCATATGGACCTCCGTGCCTCCGCTAAGATCCTATGGTATGAAGGGGACTCACACAAGCATAGGTGCATGTGTGTGTGTGTGGTGATATGAGTTAAATGTATGATGTGTATGTTCGACTTGTACTCTGTTAAAAATAATTTTGGCTTACAGTTTAAGACGCGGTAGAGCTCGTCTTCATGTGTAATTTAAATTAAAGTTGTATTCAATTTGAAGTCCAAATACATATACTAGTAGAAGATTATTAGGCTATATATTGAGAAGGCTTGTAGCCAGTTTTGTAAGCAAAAAAGTAAAAAGGGAGAGCAAATAAGAGAATAGAGAGATTCAGAAATTCTCATGTATTCTTTCAGTTTATTTGCGATATGTGCGTTTTCTCATGGAATAAAATTAACATACTCTTCAAAAAGAGACGATCAAAATTGATTAGTATATCTTTAAAAAGGGATATTCAAAATTGATTAGTATACCACAGCAATGTTAATCTATAAGAGCAACTCCAGCAGGGCCCCTACTTGAGCCCTCAACCCTCATATTTGAGGGCTTGAGGCAAAAATGCAACTCCAGCAAGGCCCCTACTAGAGCCCTCAAATTTGATGAGCCCCTCAAATCCCCCTCCCACCCCTCATTCCTAGGGGCTCCCCCTCCACCCCTCATTTTCCTGTTTTTTTCCCGCTCGTGAAACTTCCCCCGCCTCCACCCCAAAATTCCCCGCCTCCCCCAAAATTTCCCCGCCCCCTGTCGATTCCCCCGTCTGCCGCCCGCTCGCCCCCCGCCGAATCCCCCGCCCGCTCGCCCCCCGCCTGGCCCGTCGCCTCCGCCGCCCGCTCGCCCCCCGCCTCGCCCGTCGCCTCCACTCTCCGCCGCCTCCGCTCTCCGCCGCCTCCCTCCTTGCTCCTTCCCCCGCCTCCGCCCGTCTCCCTCCCTCCCACCCCGCCGTCCCCGACTCCCCGCCTCCCTCCTTGCTCCTTCCCCCGCCGCCGCCCCCTCCCCTGCCATCCCCGGAGGTCGAGCCGAAGGAGGAGGCGCAGTCGCCGTCGCCATCGCCCCGAGTAGATCCGGCCGGATCCGGCCGGATCTGGCCGCCGTAGCCGACGCCGAGCCCGGATCCGACGAGGCCGCCGCCGCCATGAGGCGCCCTCGGGGCAGCACGCACAGGAGGCGCCGCCGAGTGGCCGAGCGCGGGGAGGCGCTGGCGGGAGGGTGCTGCCGCGCCGCGGAGGAGAAGAACCGGCGCCGAGCTCGGGGAGGCGTGGACCGCTGGCGACGCGCAAGGTGAGGTGCGCGCCGCCTCCGCTCTCCGCCGCCTCGCCCGTCGCCACGCCCGTCGCCTCGCCCATCGCCGACGCCTCCGCCCGTCGCCCGTCGCCGTCGCCTCCCTCCCCGCGCGCCTCCCTCCCCGCGTGCCTCCCTCCCGAGCGCGCCGCCGGCCTCCCTCTCCGCCCGTCGCCGTCGCCCGTCGCCGATGCCTCCCTCCCCGCGTGCCTCCCTCCCGAGCGTGCCGCCAGCCTCCCTCTCCGAATGGATTTGTCAGTAGTGGGTCCCATATGTCAGTGTGTATTGGATGGATTTGAGGGCTTAGATTTGAGGGGTGCTGTTGGAGTAGAAGCAAAAAAATTGGGCCCTCAAAAATAGGGGGAGCCCTCAAATGAAAAGTAGGGGCCCTGTTTTGAGGGCTACTGCTGGAGTTGCTCTAACAGACTTACAGATACGAGGATGTCAAATGTAAATGTAATAAGATTATTAACGGCAGAAGTACAACGCTATTCCGTTTGGTTAATTTGGACTGTTTGGCCCAAATTCTAATGCATTACTTGCCGAAGGGTTGAAAATCCTAACTTTTTGTTTTTTTAGACTTTTTACTGTGATAGTCGTTAGCTTTTGGTAAATCAAAAAATAAATAATAGTAAAAAATAAAAAACGCCACTAAATCTTTTAGGACAATGTAAAGAGTAATGGGATAAAAGAAAAACAAAAAAATGCCAAAGAGAAATTTGATGAATTGCCCCATCTTTGTTTGCAAATAGCTCATTTGCCCCATAATTCATATTAATTGATTAGTTGCCCCATCTTTCAATTTCCAGTTGATCATTTGCCTTTTTTGTATTTCCAGGCTATTTTCTATTTTGATAAAGGTAAATTATTATGGAAAATGACCAAACTGCCCCTGCTTTGACCAGGATTTGATTCGATGGGTATCTCTTGTTTCCAAGTCGTACCCTAAACCGCACTGCCTTGTTGCTCATCTCCTTGGTCCATCTGCCTGTGTTTCTCCCAGGATTGAGCTCGGTGAGCTTGAGCACCAGCATGCAGGGCGCAATGGCCAGGGTGAGGGGGCCCTTCACGCCGTCTCAGTGGATCGAGCTGGAGCACCAGGCCTTGATCTACAAGTACCTGGCTGCCAATAGCCCCGTGCCTCACAGCCTCCTCATCCCCGTCAGGAGGAGCCTCGCATCCCCCTACTCCCCTGCCTACTTTGGCACAAGCACATGTATGTAAGCCAAGAAAGAGGGGAGCAAGCAAAGCAACCAAATGCTTTTTGGGCTGCAGTTCCATACATCATGCACATTGATATGATAAAGTGTTGATTGGCTCCTTCTTTACTGATCTTGATTGCATTGCCCGTGGTTGGGGTTTTGCTTTTGCAGTGGGATGGGGGTCTTTCCAGCTGGGCTATTCCGGCAGCGCGGATCCGGCGCCCGGGCGGTGCCGCCGGGCGGACGGCAAGAAATGGCGGTGCTCGAGGGATGCGGTCGCCGACCAGAAGTACTGCGAGCGACACATGAACCGGGGACGCCATCGTTCAAGAAAGCATGTGGAAGACCAGCCTGGCCATGCCGCGAAAGCGATGCCCGCGGTGGTGGCAGCTGCCTCTGCTACCCAGCCTAGTGCTCTGGCCGCCGCAGGCGGCGGAGCTACTGCTGGCCTCGCCATCAGCCATCAGCAACAACCAGTGAAGAACTATGCTGCGAATACAACTGATCCTTGCTCTCTGCAATATAACAGGTACAGTCTACCAGCATTTCAGAAGCTCCAAGCATCTTTTTCTAGCACGTATACCAATGCTTAAGTTCAAATATGACTATTACTTGGATGTGCCATACATAGTTGTCTGTATTCACCAAAATAATATATATAGAATGTAATTTTGCTTTTGCTACTTAATTCCTGGAGCTACCATTCATCATTTTTTACTGAAAGGAGATGATAAGGGAAAAAGTTGGCTGATTAATAGCATTTTAACACAACTATGCTTAAAAGTTGGACAGTCTGACTTTGAATAGTCAGCAAAGTTCTTGGTAATTTACTTTCTAGTTATTTAACAGTCAAACTGTTTGATTTTGTAGACCACTAATCCTAGATATTCATGTCCAATAGGCCGAAAAATTCTTGTTTTGTGAGAGGACAACCTGTTCAATTAGTACTATAGTGAGCTTTACATCAGTTACTCGGTTCCATGGTTTTACCACGACAGTGTTTCTGTGAGTTTGCCATGGGAATATGTTCACTAACCCTGAAAGGCCAACCGCTCTATGCCGTACTAACGAACCACTTGTTGATCAAATTTGTGCAGGGAACTGGTGAACAAGCAGAATGGGAGTGAACAAATGCAAGACTCTGACAGCCTATGGATGCGGACTTCCTTGAATACAAGAAATACTGGCTGCCTCTTTACAAGAAATACAAGAAATAACCCATCGAATCAAATCCTAGTCAAAGTAGGGGCAGAATCAAATCCTAGTCAAAGTAGGGGCAGTTTGGTCATTTTCTATAGTAATTTACCTTTGCTAAAATAGAAAATGACCTAAAAATACAAAGAGGGTAAATGATCAACTGAAAATTAAAAAATTGAATAAATAATCAATTAATATGAACTATGGAACAAATAAGCTATTTGCAAACAAAGGTATGGCAAACCATCAAATTTACTCGGCTGCTCTGCTGGAGAGATCACAGCGTGGATAACTCCAGCTGCTCTGCTGGAGAGATCACAGCGTGGATGACCTCGGCGGCGGCAGGTCTTGAAGCTCGATGCGGATGACCTCGACAAGCTCGGTGGCGACGGATCTAGAAGCTCGGCGTGCATGGACGTGCTCGGCGGGGGGGCTCGATGCTCGATGCGACGTGGACGACCTCAACGGCGGTGGGCTCAAAGCTCGGCATGGCGCGGCGCTGACGAACTCGATGGCGGCGGTGCTCGAAATCGTGGTGGCAACGGATGGATTTGCCTGGGAGGGGTGAAGAGGGGAGGAAGGCTAAGAAAGGAGATGAGGATGGCAAGCAAGGCAAAGGGATCCAAACACGCCCATTCTGTCTTTTGCCATGGCATCATCCAGAGCTCCTCTTTCTATCCAACTCTTGGCTGAGGAGTTGGTGAAGAGGGGATGAGACATTTTTGGCTATGACAGCATCGTACGTGTGCATATTTTTCTGAGCTTTGCCATTGTATGCAAATTAATTGTTTAAAAGGGGCCGGGTATTGGAAGTATTGTACCAGAGATTTGAGAATATAACACCGAAATATCCCTTTCTTCGTAAATTATCTAAGCATATGAGAGGGCCAAAGGGGGGCCATGGACCTTCTCCCCATAGAAAAATTACTAAAGAAGCACTTTGTGTTACCACTCAAATACTAAAATAACACTAGAATATCCCTCCCTCTAAGTTATCTAACCAAATGAATCTGATATGATGTTTGATTGACCCCCTCTCCAAGCACTGCCACTGCTCATCACTACTACAAAAGAAACTATACTGGACGGATGCATCACAGACGGTTCGTACAGAACCATCTATGCTTAAACTATCATAGACGATTTATACTTCACAGACGGTTCTTAACGCGAACCATCTGTGATATCTGTCTTATCATAAATGGTTCATGTTAACCACCGTCTGTGAAAGTTCCGGACATCACAGACGGTTCATATAAAAAACCGTCTCTAATATTGTGGATATCACAGACGGTTCTTGTAACAAACTGTTCGTGATATTGCGGACATCACAGACGGTTTGTATGAATAACTGTCTATGAATTATCACGGACGATTATTAATACGGACGGTCTGTGATAATGTTGGTATCACAGACCGTTTGTGGTTGGAACCGTATGGGATAATCTATGCTATTAAATATCGGGCGTGCATGGTCTCGACACAGATCTGTTTTCATTACGCTGCATCAATGGAGCAAGGCGGCCGGCTTTGGGGAGTTTAGTGAAAATATATCGCTTGCAGATCTATATATGCCTTCTTTGTGATTAGAGGTTAGTACTCAATTGCTTCTAATAACTTATATGCCCTGTAATTGAAAGAGATGATAGCTAGGTTTTTGTTTAAATCTAGCTAGCTAGGTTTAGAAAGATAATGATACTTTGCTCAATTTCAGAATGGGTAAGTACTCCTAGTTTACTTCAATATATTCTTGCTTAATATTATTGTGTCATGAATACGTGGCTAGCTACCTACCGACCTAATATAGATGTCATGTGTTGCTGAGAACCACCTACCAAGCCAAAAAGATTCTTTATCCATTGAGAATGGAAATAGAAAGAATACATGCATATCCGAATGATTGTATCCTGTACCGTAAAGAGTATGCTAGCTTACATGTTTGTCCAGTGTGTAAAGCATCCCGATACAAGCGTAAAAATAACTCCAATAGTGGAAAGGGCATCGAGGTGAAGCAAGAACCTTCTGCTAAGATGTTGTGGTATCTTCTTATAATTCCCCGTTTGAAGCATTTATTTGCAAACCACAAGGATGCAAAATTGATGCGTTGGAACTGGGAGCAGCGTAAGAAAGACGGAATGATAAGACACATTGCTGATTCTGTCCAGTGGAGGAATATCGATAGGATGTTTATAGATTTCGGTGTGGAACCGAGGAATATAAGGTTTGGGTTGAGTACAAATGGAATGAATTATTTTGGTAACATGAGCAGCTGACATAGCACCTGGCCCGTGACTCTGTGCATGTACAACCTTCCTCCTTGGATGTGTATGAAGCGGAAATATATTTTGATGTCACTACTTATCCAAGGGCCGAAATAATCTGAGACGATATTGATGTGTACCTAGCACCATTGATGGAAGATCTTGCAATACTGTAGAACGAAGGGGTACATGTATGTATGGGACGATATTGTAATTTCCCAATATTCCTGTAGGAATAGCAATATTCCTATAAAATTCCTGGGAAATTCCCGTGGAGCTCTTGGTTTCCATAAGACGAGCACAATAGGAGTGAACTATGTTTCATGGGTTATGTGCATGCCATAAGGTTCGGGAAAAATCAATTAAATTCTAGGTGTTGGGGGTCCAATGCATAGATATAAATGGTGAAGTTTGCAAAGGGTGTTATTGAATATTACGTTGTTCTGTCTTGTCTGGTTTGATGTATGTAGCCCCAAAATGGGAAAGAATCAAAGAACAATTGTCACTTGTCAGCATATCAACCATTTTGCGAACGTATGTGCCAAAAATGTTGAAATGCGAGAGTTCTGCTTTTAACAATGAGGCGAAACTAAACTATTATTCCGGTGGTCTACAGAATTGAAGTTATAATATCTTCCAGTTTCAGTGTCAATTTTCTTGTGGGACCCAACTTATTTGTGCTGTAAATGGAAATTGAAAGACCTTTCGCAGTCCTAAGCGATCTTCATTGTTTTTGGTTGCAGTACAAGAATGTCAGGCCAGAGTACTTGAACAACATCTGGAAGGTGATGAACTGGCAATACGCTGGAGAGGTGTACGAAAATGTGGTTGCATGATTTGTCTGAATAGGCAATACTCATCTGCTCTTTGGTTTTCCACTGTGCTTGTCTTTGTATGCAATAAAAATGGACCTATTCCACTGTTGGACCTTCTGTTCTGTACATTGCATAGAGGTGGACTGGTGTCTAATGCACAATGCCTGTCGATTTTGTTATTGCCTTGCTTGCGTTATCTGCTGTGCTCATGATGTACTGCCCTTGCATTCTCTGCTCTCAGTGCTTGCCCTTCTGTGCTAGTTCATGCTCAATAAAAGCCGCTAGCTCTTCCTCGGCCATGTGCCGTTAATCAAGCAAAGGAATGATTCTGTGCTGAGCTTTTGATGTCTTCTTCAAGTCGTTAACATGAATTAATTAAGCACACCGTTCCGAAGTTCATACATGTTTACTAGGTGCAAAATTTTGCAAATCCTTCGTTGGCATCAAAATTCACATTCTAGAGGGCTCTGTACGCCGTTCTGGTGTCAATTTCTCGCAAATGTGTTTGCGCACATACGTAGGTTATGTTAGCACATTTACACATGCAAAAAATCGTGCCGAAAGATGATTACATTTGCACTCCTGTTTGGTTCATGACCAGAAGTTGCCTAGCCACAAGTTAGGCGTGCCACAGTTTTTAGGTAGCTGTTTGGTTCACTGACGTAACTGTGGCATGCCACACTTTCTTAGCACCCGACCCCACACGTCATAGACTCAGTTTCTTGCCTAACTTTGCCACAAGTGTGGCTTCGATTTTGTTAGCCACACTTTCTGTGGCAGCCACATATTGCCTAAGTTTAGGCATGGCAAGGTTAGGCACAAACCAAACAGGCCCTAAAAAAAAGCAAGCTTAAGCACTGGTTATTTCTCCTAGAGGGGCCCTTCTATTCAACATAAATTTCATACAGAGCCAACAGAAAAACATTTTCGGAATGGATTCAATAGCCATGGCTACCAGCTGGAAGCCCGCCTTTTTTCAGCTGTTGTCTGGGGAGCCAAACAACATATTATCATAATCAATTTCATCTTGAAGCATCCTCCTTTTGTCTTGCCTTCATTTTTCTGCTGTTTTCTATAGAAAGATATAACACCCTAACCCTCCATAGGGTCGATGTTACCACCAAACACTTACCATCTCAACTGGAAGCAACCCGGCCCTCCATAGAGCCTAAGATGTTACCACCACACACTTACCATCTCAACTGGAAACAACTAACATACAAATATATTATATTAGCAGTAAGCCAACTAATTTCATATTGCACATAACTGGAACATAAACAGAACTCTGAGCTCTATAACCATGGAGACCTCCCATCCACGGCTCGCAAGCAAATTAAACCAAACGGCGAGCAATAAAGGACTTAACACTATATTAAACATAAAAACTCAGTGTAAGGCTAACCTGCTATTTCATATATGCAGTGCCAAAAGGACTATTCCCATTCTATGCGTGTCGGCATCATTCACCTAAAAACAACAATAGAGCAAGGATGAGTCTGGAGACTCAGTAAACACACGATAAAACAGTAATATCACTTTAGCAATTCAATCAATTTCATGAACTGTAAGCTGTAAATCAACTCTATGACTGTAAACTGTAAATCAATTCTATGCCAGTAAACTATAAATCAATTCTATGTCTGTGAACTATAAATCAAATCTGTAACTATAAACTGTAAACCAATTCCATATCTGTAGACTGTAAATCAATTCTATGACTTTGAACTGTAAAATAAATTGTAACTGTAAATTCATTGCTAACCGCCACCTGTTAACCTGGCGGACGATGCGTGGACGGCACCAGATTCAAACCGCATTAACCATTTCAATTCATTGCTAATGCAATACATTCATATACGAGCAAATGATATCGCTCTAACGCCCAATCCGACATAACCAATTCATGTCCCACCAGGCAACTTCCCATTGTCCCAGTACTTAACCAATCCAAAAATTTAGCTATTTCATCATTTACACTCATGGATCAAATTCTACACACTTAATCTCTCTTCAATCGATCACACTATTTAACCTCAATTTATTCTCTCCCCCTCTCCTGCCACGAATCAACCAGATCAATAGTCGCAGCGCTGATTTCATCGTCTAGGCATTCAATTTAATAAATGATATCTAAATGGCCACATTCATCAATCCTAACGATCGGCATAATAATTTATGCACGACTCAATGAATAAGCAGGAAGAAGGGTTTTTGAGGCATTACCCTAGTCCTGAACAACTGGAGTGGGGCACTTCCTATCGCTTCTTGACCGGATCTGACAGATCTGGCAGCGGGTCAGATTTTCCTTTCCTCTTCCTCCTATTTTCCTTCCTCTCTTCTCTTCTTCTCTTTCTCCCTTTTCTCCTTCCAGCGCCGATGCTTCCTTCTTTTCTTTCTCCAGTCAGTCGGCTCTCCTTCTCTTTTCTTTTCCTCACGTCGTCGGCTCCCTCTTCTTATCTCCTCCCACTCCTCTTCCTCACTTGGGTGGCCGACTGGTGCCTTCCTCTTCGTCTTTCTTCTTTCCCTTCTCTTCCTCTCAGCCGGCTCTCTCTTCTTCTCTTACTCTTCCCCACCAGATGGCCCCTCCTTTCTCTTCCCTCGGTTGGCCAGCCCTCCTCCCCAGGCCGGCTCTCGGCTCTCCCCTGGCTCCCTCTTGCGTGGCGTGTAGCCAGAAGGGCAGCAACGTCGCGCGCCCGGGCGGAGAAGGGGTGGGACGGCGAGCCGCGGGGTGGAGCGGCGCGGCAGTAGGGGATGGGGAAGGTGAGGCGTGGGCGAGGGAGCAGCGGCGCTGGCGGGACCATGGGCGAAGGTCCTGGTTGAAAGGACTCCCTCCCACCAGATGTCCGCTTGACCTTTCAACTGAAAGGCCATAAAGCGAGCCCTAAGCTGTGAAGTCATCTCTCAAGCCTTGAACTGCCTTCCCATATAACACAACCAATCTGCAGCTTGAACTGACGTACCCGTCCCATCAAAGGTATCCAACCGAAATGTCATACATTCACGAAGGCTCATTTTAGGCTTCGGTGCAACTAGAACGGCAGTCGGGACAGCGACAGTACGACCACAACAGCAGCTGCAGGCGCTTGTCAGTGAAACGCATGAACCTCCTCTATGAACTATCGCAGCAAGATTGAAAACCTTGCTTGATTCCCAGTTACAAACTGCTCAACAGACCCAATTTCCGCGTTGGGTGCATCCTGCTAAACCTCTACAAATGGCTCCGCTTAGGTATAGCCACGACCACGTCCTCTACAGCCTTGGCCAGCACCGTGACCACTACCTCTACCTCTCGGCATCGCTGCTCACAACAGAGAAGCATTCACACAATCAACTCACAAATATCAACTTTAGCAGTACAAATCAAAAACACAATTAGGGAGAACGCATATGCAATGCAAGTCCCAAATCCCATTCCACTGTGCAGCAAGTGTGTCAAGTTTAATTTAAATACATGGCCTAAGTCAAGCTTTAATTGATTAAGATAGCCTAGGCTACCAAATTATCCATCACGGACCTAACGCCCGCTTTGATACCAACTGTAACACCCCTGCTCTTCACAGGGCCCAAGATGCTACCACCACACACTTACCATCTCAACTGGGAGCAACCAACATACAAATATATTATATTAGCAGTAAGCCAACTAACTTCATATTACACAAAATTGGAACATAAGTAGAACTCTGAGTTCTATAACCATGGAGACCCCCCCTCCACGGCTCGCAAGAAAATTAAACCAAATGGCGAGCAACAAAGGACTTAACACTAGATTAAACATAAAAGCTCAATGTAAGGCTAAGCTGTTATTTCATATGTGCAGTGCTAAACGGACTATTCCCATTCCATGCATGTCGGCATCATTCACCTAAAAACAAACAGAGCAGGGGTGAGTTCGGAGACTTAGCAAGCACACGATAAAACAGTAATATCACTTTAGCAATTCAATCGATTTCATGAACTGTAAGCTGTAAATCAACTCTATGACTGTAAATCAATTCTTTGGTTGTAAATTGTAAATCAATTCTACATCTGTGAGCTGTAAATCAAATCTATAACTGTAAACTGTAAACCCATTCCATGTCTGTAGACTGTAAATTAAGTTTGTAACTGTAAACTCATAACTCTTTATAACTATATCACTTTATGTCACTTTCATGCAATGTAATACCATGCAATGCATTTGTAACTGTAGCTTATACCGATATAGTGAAGGGTACACCCGTTGATGTCACCCCCTCTTCCTCCATCCCGTGGAGGTGCCTACCTCTCTAGGTCTTATTCAAGAGCACTCCGGACTAGTCATATGACTTTTTCATCGACCTGGCTCTTACGCATTTTGCATGATGCAACATTCTTCAAATGTGGATATTTAATCATAAGCAATACTCATTAAGGTATGATTAGCACATAATCATATGCATCATCTCATAAATATTGTAAATCATGGCATAGAAACACGAATAATAACATTCACCACAGTTCACTGTTCTACTATGCACTTGTCTGTTAACCTAGCAGACGGTGTATGGACGGCACCAAACTTGAACCACCACCTGAATAAGCATTAACCATTTCAATTCATTACTAATGCAATACATTCATATACGAGCAAATGATATCGCTCTAACACCCATTCGACATAACCAATACATGTCACACCAGGCAACCTCCCATTGTCCCGATGCTTAACCAATCCTAAAATTTAGCGATTTCAACATTTACACTCGCGGATCAAATTCTATACACTTAATCTCTCTTTAATCAATCACACTATTTAACCTCAATTTATTCTCTCCCCCTCCCTCTCCTACCACGGATCAACCAAATCAGCAGTGGCAGCGCTGATTTCACCGTCCATGCATTCATTTTAATAAACGATATCTAAATGGCCACATTCATCAATCCTAATGATCGGCATAATAATTTATGCACGACTCGGTGAATAAGCAGGGAGAAGGGTTTTCGAGGCGCTACCCTAGCCCCGAACAACTGGAGCGGGGCACTTCCTGTCGCTTCTTGGCCGGATCTAATAGATCTGGCAGCGGGTCAGATTTTCCTTTCCTCTTCCTCCTCTTTTCCTTCCACTCTTATCTTCTGTCTCTCCCTTTTCTCCTTCCATTGCCGGCGCTTCCTTCTTTTCTTTCTCCAGTCGGCCGGCTCTCCTTCTCTTTTCTTTTCTTCACGCCATCGGCACCCTCTTCTTTTCTCCTCCCACTCCTCTTCCTCACTCGGGCGGCCGGCTGGCGCCTTCCTTTTCGTCTTTCTTCTTTCCTTTCTCTTCCTCTCAGTCGGCTCCCTCTTGTTCTCTTCCTCTTCCCCACCGTCCGACCCCTCCTTTCACTTCCCTCGGCTAGCCAGCCCTCCTCCCCAGGCCGGCTCTCAGATCTCCCCTAGCTCCCTCTTGCACGGCGTGTAGCCAGAAGGGTGGCAACGAGCCGCAGGGTGGAGTGGCGGCGGCAGTAGGGGACTGGGAAGGTGAGGCGTGGGCGAGGGAGCAGCGGCGTTGGGCAATGGCGAGGCGCGGCTGGAGGGGCGGCAGCGTCAACGGCTTGGCGACAGAAATAGCATTGTTGGCAGCAAGGGGCAGCGAGGTACAACCGGAGGAGCGGCGGCGCCATCGATAGGTCGACGGTATGCGCATGGGGGAAGAAGGCAGTAGCTGGGTAAGCACAGGGAGAAGCCAAAATGGCCTTTGCCTCCCTCACCTAGCTCTCCCTCTCTTTTATAGGGCAACATGTGGGCTAAGCTAGGCCAAATCCGGCCCAGGTATTACAAAAGACCACTTGGAGTTGGCCATCGTGAACATATCTCATCTTTGGAATAAAATAAAAAGAAGAAAAAAGAGGAAAGGTTGTCTAAGATAGTTAGGGTCTGTTTGGCAGAGCTCCACCAACTCTAGATCCACCAAAAATAGCTCCACTCCACGAATTTTTACCCAAACGCTCCAGCTCCACGAAATCTGGATCCACCAAAATACTGAATCTAGCTCCAGATTCATGAAATCCATGGAGCACCTCAAGGGGTGCTCCACGAAACCTTGTTTCGTATCTACTCGTAGAGTTGGGTGGTAATTACCCACCTTTTGCCACTGGTTACACACCCCATCTCATACCACCATAAAACCCATGGGCAAAACATGTCATTCCCACCAAAAACTCAGTTTCGTGGATCTAGAGCTGCTGTACAAGCCAAACAGTTTTGTCTAGCTCCATGGTGGGATCCCAGATTCACGGTGGAGCTGTTTTTGGTGGATCTACTGCTCCAGATTTATTTTTTCAGTAGTGGAGCTCTGCCAAACAGACCCTTAAGAGGAAAGGTCACGAGCTGGAGAACATAGTTGATACAAAATGAAAGATCATGAGCAGCATTGCCAAATGTTAACCATTCTAACAGTGATTCTACTCCCCCCCCCCCCCCCCCCCCTCTCCATTCTAACAATGGTTCTACTCTCTCCCCCCTTCTCCCTCTTTCTTACTTAAAAACAAAGAGAGGAACAATAACACTACATTGACGAAGCTATTGTTTGCATACAAAGCAGGTGAATCAAAGCAAATGCCTATTGAGAACATTGTACAGCATGAGAGACCCAGATGCAACTGTACAGAGCAATTTTTGCGGCTTGTGGAGTGCAGGATGACAGGTGTTCCAATTCAGATTACTGCCATTGTGAGAGCTATCCTCTGGCTTTGGGAATCCTATGTTCGCCGGGAAACTTAAAGAACTGCTCATCTCGCAGCCACATTTGTTCCGTTTACCAACAAAAATCCTGTCTACTTAGTAAACCACATATTTGCAGTCATCGCAAATTTCGGATCTCCCGTGCAACCTCAATGCAAGAAGTGATGGGACAATTGGTCTTGATTGCATTGGCACCTATATGAGATCTGCAAGCAGCATAACCTTCCTGCTCACATATTTAGAATATGATCAGATTTGCAAAGTCAAACCCATTTTTTTTAAAAAAAAATGAAAAGGCTAATTAAGCATTACTGAATTGGTCACTGGTTATTAAGAAGAAAATACCAATTATGTCATATAAGAACTGAAAAGAAATCGGTTTTACGTATGCAATTATACCCCGGTCATTACTCACTAGTCACCTAAGAAGCACCGATACTCCGTTGATCTGCCGTACCCGTGTCCGATACGTATCCGATACGGCGATACGTTCCGATACGCGGCGATACGGTATCGACGGAGTATCGGCGAATTTCAGCCCAAAAAAAAAGAAAAAATGCCCCGATACGGCGCCGATACTTTGCGATACTGCAGCGATACGTTGGCCCATAAAAAAAGTCAGCCCAAAGCCCAATAGAGGCAACCCAATACCCCACCGTGACCTACATCTGGAAGACTGAACCAGCCCCAGCTGAACCCCAGCCCCCAGATCTGCAGAGCAGCAGAGCAGAGCCGCCGCCGCCGCCAGCTCGGGGAGATCTTCCGCCCCGTCGCCGTCGCCAGCTCGGGGAAGCCTCCGCGCTCGCGCCGTCGGCCGTTGCCCGTCGCTCGCGCCGTCGCCAGCTCGTGGAAGTCGCCCGTCGCTCGCGCCGTCGGTAGCTCGTGGAAGTCCTCCCCGCTCGCGCCGTCGCTTGCGCCGTCGGCCGTCGCCCGATTCGCCCGTCGCTCGTCGCTCGCGCCGTCGCCCGACTCGCCCGTCGCTTCAGCTCAGGTAAGGTTTGTACCGAGATTTCTTTGTTGAGCCCGTCGCTTCGGTTCATTTGTTTTGAGTGGCAAATGGCAGATGCTGAAATTTTAATTATTGTTTGTACCATTTGCTCGTTTAGTTGTTTGTACCATGACTATATGATAATACTATCATATAAATTTTAATGTGAGATCTTTACTGTATGTGCCAACTGCAAGTGGTATGTCACTTAAACTTTTCGATTTTCATATATTATATATATATATATATATATATATTGCCGTATCGACGTATCCTTGTTTTTGAAAAATTTCGTATCGTCGTATCGCCGTACCCGTATCGCCGTTCCCGTATCGCGTATCGGGGCATCCTAGCTAGTCACTAGGATTTCACCAGTTAATCAAACATTGATACAACAGAAACAAAAGTGAAATACCTTCCGCAGTGAATTGATGAGGGTACCGAGTGGTGGAGAGTTAACTTTTGCTCGGCTAGCAATCTGAAATCACGTATAAAAAATTAGATTTGCTGGACGATTTCTGCTATGAAGTCGACGATGGTACATTGCAGATTGCTGAATAAGCAAATACAGAACTTCAAGACATACCTCATCAAGTCTGATATATCCAGGAGGCAACCTTGGGTCGCTCTCCTCAATCATCGTGTTAAGAAGTTTTTCCAAAGTGATGTCATTCTCACTTGTGTATGCCCATCCCCATTCAGCAGCCAATCTTAGCATTTCAGTAATGAAAGAGGCATCATGAAGAGGACCTGTCCAAAGTGGGCCTACAACTGTGATAGAATTGGCATTCTGAAAAATAAATAAAAAATAATCATATACTAGCATAATTCCTTAGCCAAGTATTTGACACTCAACATGGCTTGATGAGGTTTCTTAGATGGCATACAATTCTCCACTTAGGTGCAAATGAAGACTTATTCATTAGTAAAAAAAGATATGAATTAGCTTCAAATCATATACTTTCTCCGTCAAAGGAAAAAAAAAAGAGAACTAAGTGCTAACATCAATGAGTAAAAAATGACACAAATAAAGTAGTTACACAGTTTGATTATGATACTTTCGTCATTATTTAATACAACCACATTGATTCAATGTACCTACTGTTTTGTCTGTACAGCCACAAGAAATCTGCCCCAGCTCATCAAATCCAAACGTCTGAGACTGACCACAACTCTTGCAATGACAAATGAAACCATAATTACTGCCAAAATAGAAAGGACGTCAGCGACATAAAACATTCCAATGTTCTACTAATCGGGCTGTAGGATAGTTGGAAATAAAAGATCACTGAGTTCACCTGATACCATCTTCTTTTCCATTGCATAATTGTACCATCACTCGATAAACAGGACCGTGATACGCATAATATGAGAACACTGGTGTTATGTGAAATCCCAGAATAGCTGCTTCCCGTGCAGCACCACCTATAAGCATTCGCAAACCGACCTCATTTGGATATGGCACCGGACGAACATAGGCTCCATATGAAGACAATGAGCTAAGAGAAACAAAATGTTACAGCGTAGACATGAAAGAATGATGACTGTTACAATCCTCAGTACGAACAAACTTGGTCACGTTTTTAAAAAAGAAAACTGATGTCAGTATATACAAACCAATGTAAGTCAAGTTTACAGGACAAAAGGAAGCAACTATAACAACAGTAAAGATGTCTCCCCACACTCGATGAAATAGTGATATACACAATCTGGAAGCAAACAAAAAAATCTAACAAGCAATTTGACTTGTGTTCGTTGCTGGCTGGTCAACTTAGCAAGAATTGGTAACACTGCCATTATGCCAATATTTCTAGTTTTCTACATATCACTTTAAATCATGTATATTTTTAGGATACAAGATTGCACCATAAATTGAACTACAAGAAGCAATTGAACTCAATAGATATCCCTCGTTCCAATTGCATAAAAATTGAATAACCTAATCTGATTTAGGGATTTGCCCCTATCAAAACAAAGTATAATCTGATTTAGGGATTTACCCCTATCAAAACAGCGTATATATCAGACCCAACCAAAGAAACCAATGCTGGACGAACAAAGTTAGGCAAAATTTGGCATTTGCCACTTCAAAACATGGCATTACAAATCTAGGAGATGTACACGATGCAGAAATGGATAAGAACTCACCATCTCGCGCCATACCCTCTCGCCGATCGCCAATCCGTCGACGTCAGGTACAGAAGGCCCCCAATCTTGAGCGCCAAGAACGCCGCCCGTATGTACGCGGCATCGCCGCCGAACGAGTCCACGTCGATGACGTCGAAGTACTCGCGCCGGAGGTACCGCTCCGCGAGCAGCCGGGTGGCGTCGAGGTGCGACACCACCCACCTCCTGTTCGCCTCCTGCGGCGCCCGCTCGAAGCGGGAGAGGTTGGCGAGGATGACGGGGCGGAGCGCGTCGGAGGCGTCGTTAGCCCACACGAAGTCGGCGCCGACCTGCGCGAGGTAGCGGAGCGCGCGGACGCCGCAGCCGCACATTGCGTCGAGGCAGAGGAAAGGGGCGGCCGGGTTGGGGCGACGGCGGCGGTGGAGGGTGGCCGCGAGGACGGCGAGGTCGCGGCCCGCGGCGCTGTCGCTGCGGTAAAAGGCAGAGCCCGGGTCAAATGAGACGCCGCGCTCGGAGTGCGTGCAGGCGGGCGGTGAGGGGCGGCGCCGGCGGGGTTGGAGGGGAGGGGAGAGGGTTCGGTGGAAGGAGAGAGTGGCAGCGGCGGAGGCCATGGTGGCGGGAAGAGAGGGGAGAATGCGTCGAGCGCTTTGGATTGGGTTCAGGCGTTCAGCTCAGGTACACTTCACAGTTGGTATTCCCTCTCCCAAGTAGAGCTGGGACTTGGGCCGAGCTTCTTTGGGCCAGCCCGAAGCACGGCTGGCACGGCCCGGCCCGACACGTGGCGGGCCGTGCCGGCACAGCACGAATGGTGGGCCGGGCCGGGTCTCACAATCCGGCACGGTGGGCGGCACGGCACGGCAGATTGGGCCGTGCTTGGGCCGGCACGGCACGGCGAGCTTGGGCGGCACAGCCGGCATGGGGAGGCGGAGCCGGTGATGGGCGTGACGGATTCCTGCAGATGCCGCAGCAGCAAGAGCAGACAAACAGTCATGGCAACATCTCAGAGCATCCTCAGAGGCCAGAGCATCTCAGATTTGAAATGGTCTCATACTCTCACCTTCTCCGCCAGCGTCAGCCGCCCCACCAGGTCGGCTGCCCGCGCCGCCGCGCTCATGGACCGGTTGCAGAACCCGTACCTTGCCAGTGTCGCGTTGGACGCGTCGCACGCGAACACCGGCGTCTGCGCCCGCGGCGGGGAGGGGGAGCCAGGGTCCCGGGGAGGGGGCGGAGGGGGAGGCGGCGCGGGAGGGGCGGTGAGGGGGGCCGAGGGAGGGAGGGGCCGGAAGGGGAGGCGGCAGAGGAGGCGGAGCCGGGGAGGGGGAGGGGCGGCAGGGGAGGGGGAGCCGGGGGAGGCCAAGGGAGGGAGGGGCGGTGGGGGGGCCGAGGGAGGGAGGGGCGGTGGGGGGCCGAGGGAGGGAGGGGGAGGCGGCGGAGGGGGATGCGCCGGAGGGGGAGCCGGGGGAGGCCGAGGGAGGGAGGGGGTGAGGGGCCGGAGGGGGAGGCCCGGAGCCGGAGGGAGGGAGGGCGCGGTGGGGGAAGCCGGACCGGAGGCGTGAGGGCGTGAGGCCCAGAGGGAGGGAGCCGCGGGCCGTCGACCGAGGGGAATAAAGGGGGGTGGCTGGGTGGGGGACGGTCCGACGGGGGTGACCGGGATTTGACGCGCGGGGCCAGGCGTCAAGCGACGTGGCAGACCGAGAATGGTTGGACGGTAGGGGAAAAAAGATGGAGGAGGTGGCCGGACAGAGAAAAGAGAAAGATGATGTGAAAAAAGCTGATAAAATAAAATTTCTTCACAGAAGACTAACGTTCGCATGCAACGTTTAAAAAATAACGATCAGAAATGTTTAGAAAATAACGATCAGAAGAGTAACGTTCAGAAGGTAACGCTCGCATTTTTTCCTTATAAGTTCACTTCTTCCGCTATGCATCTTCCCAGCATAATCGCATTGCTTCATTCTTCACTCCCTCCGCTCTGCAATTTCTTCCGAGCATTACAGATTAACAAGCTCCATTTCTTCACTCCGCTTCACATTTCTTCACTAAACAAAAGAGTCATAGGATTTAAACTAATAAATGAATCGCACACGGGAGAGGCAATTGTCGAGCGTATATTATATGTACTCGATGATTTTAAGATAGATAATAAAATTGCTTCTATAACTCTAGATAACGCATCGGCAAACACAACGGCTATGAACATCTTTACCCCAAGATTACAAACATATATTGGTGGTTATGTCCTCCACCAGAGATGTGTATGCCACATCTTGAATCTTATTGTTCAAGATGGCATGCAAGTAATTGGTCCATATCTGAATAGTATCTGTGATGCTATTCGTTACCTCGCAAGTTCTCCACAAGTGGTAGCTAGGTTCGCGGAGTACTGTACAGCTAATGGGAAAGAGCCAAGAAAATTTGGCCTTGACATGCTAAAAAAGATACAAGTTTTTAAAACCTTTTTATAAAGCAACAAAGGTTTTATCTGGTATTTATTATCCAACCTCTTGCTTAGTTATAGAGTTTGTTTGGTTCGGATCGGAGGCCTCACAGCAAACGCAACATGGGAAGACAAGCTTCGGATCACACTTATGGAAGAAATTAAAGGGCAAGTCTACTTCTTCGTCCTCTCAGTCTCAGGTATCCTCCAAGTGGAATTCTGTCTCAGAGTTGAACCACTATTTGGAGCATGATTTTGCAAACATTGATCCTGATCTTACTGATGGAAGCAAGATAGACTTGCTCGAGTGGTGGAAGAACAACAAGCGGATCTTTCCTGTGCTATCACATTTCGCACGGGATGTTCTCCTGGTGCCAATGTCCACTGTCTCTTCAGAAGCGACGTTCAGTACGGTAGGGAGAATAATAGAAGAGAGAAGATCATCCCTTACGCCCAGGATGGTGGAGGCAATCACATGTGCCAAAGACTGGGAATTAGCCAAAGAGCGGGAACAACATCAACTGGAGGATCCCGAAATCGTACAGGCGTATACTGATCTAGACATTACCGAGTAGATATTATCTACACATGTTGCAATATTTTGTATATACATATATTGTTACTGTACTCTTTTCCTTATTCGGGAAACCCCACTCTGGGGCGTAAGATTTTTAACGAGGCAGTAACATTGTATTTCTAAAATATTAAAGAAATTCCACTTTTTCCCGAAATATTTATGTTGTTGCGTGCCCATGTTTTTATGCAATTAATTTAATTTCAACTAGTTTTAAACGAGGCGGGTACGAGAGAAAGGAAGATGACGACCGTCGCCACCGCCTTCGCGTTCGTGTATAGTAATTTCGGGCTGGGCTTGGGCTGGCACGGTTCGAACGCTGGCACGGTGGGCTTTGGGCCGGGCTTGGGCCTGGCCGGAGACGACGTGGGCCGACACGGCACAGCACGGCGAGATGACTGGGCCGAGCCGGCACGGCACGAAGCGGCACGAAGCACGATGGGCCCGGGCCGTGCCGGCACGGCACGGCCCAAGTTCCAGCTCTACTCCCAAGTCGCAACAGGTTCTCCGGGAACATTCCAACAGACAAGTCTTAGCTGCCATCGGTAGTAAGGATACGGCGACAATAGCAGTACATCTGGTTCTACTACCATCATTTTGATAGTAGTATATCTGGTTCTACTACCACCATTTTGAGGGAGTTTTTGACACTTATAGCACATATGGCTGACAATAGTACGTACATCTGGTTCTACTACCATCATTTTGAGAGAGTTTTTGACACTTATACTCATTTTGAGGTTGTTATTATAAGAATATTAGTATGCACGTGACAATAGTAAAAATATCCATTTTGGCGTTCAATCATCGGACAGTAGTGCCATGAAACTGACATGTGGCCAGCAGTGCCCCGTGGCCATGAGGCAGGGGCCTGCCGCCTGGCCACCATGTGGCCAAGGCGGTGTCGCATGGCCACAGGGCGACAGGGACCATTACCCAACGCCATTACCCCTAATTACCCTAATTAAGCAGCCTCTAATCACCTGTCGCATGGTGGCCGGGCGGCAAAGTTTGGCACCGTGCGGCAGGGGTGGCCCCGTGTGTTTTTTTAGTTACTTTAGTACGCATGCAAACGAATGCAGTGGATCAAAGGCCATGTTGCTGCTCTGGAAAATGAGTGCTTGCGTATACACGACGAGGAAACAGACCGCTGAAAGGGAGGTTACGGCACATATGTCTCCCCACATGCAGTTCACTCTCGCCATTATTGACGCTTTGTTAGCGCGCCGCGCTCTTGCTCGCGCTATAAATTGCAAGCTCTCTCACTGTCGGTCTCGCAATCTCGTAATTCTTCGCAGCCGATTAGCAGTCGTATTAATAGGTAATTCCTGTGTAATACATACATACACACACATATATATAATTATTTATTTCGTTGTAATGTATAATTTGTAGTATTGTACCACCATTTTATGTATGTATGTGCATATGTATGTATATATACATGTATGTGTATATAGATGTATATATATACATATATGTACACATACATATATATACACACACATATATATACATGTAGTACATATATATATGTTAATATACATACATATTATATGTGTGTATGTAATTATTTATTTCATCGTAATTTTAAATTTGTAATATTGTACTGTAATTATATGTATGTATGTATGTATGTATGTATGTATGTATGTATGTATGTATGTATGTATGTATGTATGTATGTATGTATGTATGCATGCATGCATGCATGTATGTATGCATGTATGTATGTATGTATGTATGTATGTATGTATGTATGTATGTATGTATGTATTTGTGTGTATGTATATGTATATACATATATGTATGTACTGTTTATTTCGTTATAAATTTTAATTTATAGAATTTTATTGTCATTATCAATCTTCACACTAATATGTCGTTTATCCCATTTATTGCAAGGTTTGTCTTTATTGGAGCTTCTTGAAGAGTTCTACATGAGAACCACTAGTGCTAGTCGTGGATCGCAGGTGACGCATGCGGATGGCCCTCTACTCTTTAAGCTGCGGGGAGGAAGGGATCATTGGGAGTTGGACGATCATTACCTCCCAATCCTACGGGGCACAGGCTTGTTGCCCTCCGCAAGGCTGGTCTCCATCAGACGCTAGTTCACCCTGGATGGCAGTCTACTCTCAGCACTTGTGGATAGGTGAAGACCCGAGACGCACATCTTTCACTTTCAGTGGGGTGAGATGACGGTCACTCTTTAGGACATTTTGTTCTTGACCAGTCTGCCTCTCCTAGGTAAGGCACTTGTTCCAGCCCCTCCATCGGCAGACTGGAGTGGCATGCTGGTGTATCGGTTCAGCCTAGCTATCCCAGAGGGTGCTCATGGCGTCTCCTACACTTAGCTGAGGCATTTCAGTTAGTGTCCACGGGATGCACCGGATGAGGTCATCAGGACACATCTCGTCACGTACCTTCTTCAACTCTTTGGTTGGAGCATGTTTCCATCCACACACAGTGATATTTGCATCCCCAACTTCATCTGCATTGCCGAGTTTTAGCTAACACAGAGGTTGTGGTGATGCCTTAATACAGTTGGGGATCAGCCATCCTATGCACTACATATCGGGGGTTGTGTGACGCTTGCCAGCGTGGCACCGATGCTACCCCCAACTTGGTCATCTGTTACGCGCTTCTGCAGTTTTGGAGTTGGGAGCACTTCCTTGTCGGGCATCCGACCTTCCAGAAGCCAGTGCACCCATTCACCGAGTTTGCCGACTAGATAGACGAGCTCACTATGGGCTTGCGGTGGACTGGTGCCTATCTGCGCTGGGCCAAGGATAGACCTGCGAGGTCCTACTTGTTGTGGCACAATGAGCTCGAGTCGTTACACGACAGCAATATCATCTGGGCTCCATGGACTCTAGAGCTCGTGCTGAGTGTAGCACTACGCGAGTAATCTGTGAAATGCCTCTAGGACGCCAGTTATGGGCGAGGACCTACCATTCGGTGTTCTTATATATGGTGAAGGCTTACGTGTCGTAGTGCATATTACGATAGTTTGAATTGTAGCAGGTCTTGCCCCCTCCGGGCGACTGGTTCCTACAGCGAGCCGTACAACTGTGAGTCAAACTCCATACGAGTAAGGTTTACACTTCGTACGTCTTTTTTTGGTAACATCGATGATTTTAAAAATGCAGGAAATCGAGGGCGGGTCGGCATGGTATAGACTAGCAACCATTGCAGTAAGAGTAGACAACGGTATGGATGGACAGGGCGCTGTTGGATGTCATAGTAGAGCAACGTTCGTTTGGCGTACAGACGTATGACGAGTACTTACAGTGATACATACCTCAGTCACGTGGCAGACTCACTGTTCCTTCACAAGATCGCTCGGAGCAGGTCAAGCACGACAGTCTACAACGCTCATTTGATTGCCATAGCATTTCGCAACGCATGACACCATAAGACAGTTGTAAACTTTGATCGTTTGCGGTTACTCCATAGATCCTACTAAAATCCTACATATATAGTTCCTCGTTGGCCCCATTTGCACACGCAAAGGGCAAAAAAAGGCAACAGAAATTCACAGAGTGGACATGTCAGGCAGTGCTCCAAATAGATTAAAAGCATGGTTTTTGGCTTGTGCTATAGGCTTTTGGCTACAATTATATTATAGCAACTATTAATTTTTCTGAAGTCCAAAAATAAGAAAAATAATAATAAACACCGCTATATCTTTTGAAATAATACAAGTGAATAAGAAAAAAAAATAAAGAAAGCCAAAAAGCATAAACTAAAACTGTTTGAAGCGGGTCTCAATATGACATGAAGGAAGAGAGGGCACAGATGGGTGCAAAGGGAAGCCGGTTTTTGCAGTCCATTTCATGCGAGTCGCATAGAAATTTCTTATAAACACAAAGCACTTCAATTGAGTACACGGAGTACTATATGTGTGCGCTAGCCTTTTTTTAAATTACATAAATGATGTACACTCACACCATACATCGCACAAATACATCTACGCGTCATACTGCAACATAGGCTAGAATTTAAGCGAAGTTTACTGGATAAATCAAATTATAGGTACATAATTTTTTGCTGAACGCGTACGAGTGTGTGAGTTGAGGCATCCGGGGCGATCGAAAGGTTGGAACGCTGGTGGGCAGCGACGGCGAAGCTTGCCAACCGTGCTCGGGCGTGTGCGCTAGCAGTGCGGAGCATCTCGGGCGCACTTGGCCCGTTGGGCACCGCCCGGTGGGCCGGCATCTCCAAAGCCCGAACCATCATTTTTTTGCGCACGGATGGCTGTCGCATAGCCATGCTGCAAAGAAAAGATAGCAGAGGTCGTTGGGCGGTCCCCTCCCTTTACACTTTGCACCAACAATTCGTTCATCCGTTAATAAGACCATAGATGATCGCTTTATATTGTAAGCAACAGTTAGCAGACGTCGTTGGGCTGCCCCCTCCTTTTTATTCAAAAAAAAAAGCGAACATTTAGCCTCGCGTATTTTGACTTGAGCTTCTTCCTTATTTTTCACTATTCAACAATTTCGTCTTGTTCCAATTTTTTGGCTTTTTGGACTTTTTTGTCGGTTCTTTTTTCTGTATTCGTTTGTACTATCCGTGATAGGCTAATCTGTTTTTTCTATTTTAAAATTTTTTAAATTTAATTACGGCAAATAAGCCACCGTCAGCTACCGTATTTTTTCAACCAGTTACAGTGCTTTTCAGTCATAAACCACTCAAAATAAGCCCTTTTGAGCATTATACTCCATTAACTAGTGCGCCCGGCCCAATCGCCAGCCACAATACCTGCTTGTTACAAGAACCGGAAAACCGTCCACTCGTATGAACTGGGCATTTTGATTCCTTTGAGCACCCCTAGCAGCTACAACATGTGCTGCTTTGCTTTGTTACATGAACGTGGACAATGAGAGCGCTTTTAGCATCTCTAAAAAAGGACTCAAGAGGACAAAAACCATACTTGCTCAAAAACTTGCGTGCCAATGGCACTAATCCCGGTCCATAGTTTGGAACTGTGATTTTTTTTGCGTTTTTCCACTGCTGGAAATATTTATCATTGTGCTCTTCAAAGACAGCAGTGATAGTACTGGTGGTGAAGATAAAAAAGAAATCCTGAACAGTACTATGAAAACGACATTGCTTTCACTTTTCTTTGTGATGACATTGTTTTTGCCTTGCGCGAGATGGATCTTTTTTTTTTGGGCTCTCTCTCTCTCTCTCTCTCTCTCTGGCTTACTTGAGTTGTTGTAGCTAACTAAGAACTATAGAAAAATACCAAAAAAACGGTGTTGTTATGTACATGAAAATGAATTTAAATTTGTTGCTTGATGCTGGTTCACATCAATGCATAGAGTATATATATGATTATTTGGTATCCAAGTTCTACTATACACGAAGGCCAATGCTTGCATGTGATGCATTTTTATTTTCAGCATTGGCACATGCCGCATGAATCTTAGAAACTACTACGAAAAAATCATTAAAAACATATATGCAAGTACAAGAGAACAACATAGCTGAGGTGTAGCAGGAAGCCATGTGTTCAACTTGCATTCCCGACCTACTACTGTTTACGAGATCCCAAAAACGTTGGATTTTTATTCAAACTTACGAGTTCACGGTTGACGCCTTCCCCAGAGGAGCAGAATCTCATTGCTGAAATATACGGATTAAATAGGCCAATGATACAAGAATATACACATGTTACCCAATAATTGTGGGCATCTTTTAATTATCAATTCTCCTTCGTATCATTCGACATGTTTTGTAGTAAGATATTTGCAACTGTGCTATTTTTTCTTTTGCCTAAATCCTAATTTATCTCTAGATTCTATTCTATAACGCCCCCGTTTTTAGGAACAGGAACGTCGTTACCTTCCGTAACAGCTCAGGAGTTCAGTTACGGATAGAAAAAGTATCATATCTGCTCACGAACATTTCAAAAGTTAGTTTGACTAAAATAAGACCTAACCGTCAACTTTTAGAAATTTTAATGGGTGTCCAAGCCCAAAATTTAACTTACAATCAGAAGAACTGTAGAATACTCCACGCTACACGACAACTTTGATGGTAATGTCAATGCGGGTGGTTGTGAGGGAGGTACGGGTTGGTAATAGTGGAGGGTGAGATGCAGGAGGAAAAGGCAACCTAGTGAGCGGCAAAGGCATACTGATTGACTTTTGCATCGGCTTTTGGAAGCAAATTTTTTGCCCAGCTTTTATTCCCATCCACTTTGCGATATTGCATCAATCTCACTCCCATTCGCTCGCTCGCACCCGCTAGCTATATGGTTTCCTACCCCGTCATCATTGTGACTTGGTGACCCGATGCCCCATCGGATCTGGCCACCTCCTCTTCTCCGAGCCCTCCCCTGGGCAGATCCACCCTGATCCATCTCCGGCCCAGCCACCAGCCGAGCGCTCTTGCTGGTCCCCCTCCTCTGTGTCCGACAAGCTTTGTACGTTGTTCGGCGTGTACTTCGAGCTAGTGCCTCCAACAACCTTCGTTCGCCTCTGGATCCCTGTACAGGTGTGCCTCCTCCACTTCCTCCATCAGATCTACATTGGCCACGACCTCTAGCTCCGGGTTATCCTTGGCCACTGCCTCCATCCCCATGTCGGATTGTACATCCAACCTTCCACCACCGGATGTCGCCTCCACCTCCGTGTGTGCACCCTAGGTCCGCGCCATGTCCCTCATTGTGTGTAAGGCTCTACTGCGCGCCACCTCTCACAGTGTCTTTGAGGCAGTCTCCCCTGTAGTCACTGAGGCTATCGTGCATGTTGTCTCACCCGCTGCTGCTGAGGCCATCCTATGGAACGCCTCCCCCTTCGATACCAAGCCTCTGTTGCATGCCTCCATGATACGTCCTATGCATCCCATTTGTGCTCAATTTCAATAGGCAGCAACCAATTTAATGATGCACTTGGAGTTGCATTCGATGATTTTCGCGATAGCTTCATGCCAGATCGGTGCCATTATTTTTCCTCTGTATTGCATGAGTCCTTTTTTGTATTGTTGTCGCTGCATTTAGATGGACAAATCAAAGTCTCCCTTAGCCATGCGGGGCAATGTTGTGCACTTAGGCATGCTAGAGATTTGTCATGAGGAGGTGGTGGTGAACAATCGATCAATGGGCTATCTCAATAGAAAAGGGTACCACAACTCATTAGGAAGTTCAAAGAATGCATCGATAGAGAGTACATCAAAAAATAGTTCAAGAATCATTCGGATGAACTGAAACACGACTACGCGCAATGGAAAAATTTCAAATTGAATACCTTCAGTTTAGGAATTAATCCTAACACTAGGTCGATAACTACAAGTGATAACTGATGGGAGCAGCAGAACACAGTAAGCATGCATTTACATTATTTGTTTGCATGTGTCTATGCTTGCTATTTGTACTAAAGATTTGCATGTGCTTTCGTTGCAGGCAATGCATGGTTGTGGCAAGTTCAAGAATGCTTCCCTGCCTAACGAGGAGCTCTTGGGCTTCATCTTTGTCAGTGAATGTGCACGAATGAAACAAGCGTTCATTCCTGGAGCAAGCTGGCAAAACCTTGATGTGAGCTTGGACGATGACACTGCCGAGCAGGACATTGGCTCAGCCAACACATCGCACAAAAAGCTCTCAAAGGGGAGGAGCAGCATATCTTTGCTTGACACATCGAATGGGAAGAAATCAAATAGCAACTAGGCGGACGACGCAATTGAGCACCTCATCAATATGTACGAAATATCGCAGGCAAGCCATCCATTAGTCACGACCCCTTCTACTTCCCGCCTGATCAAGCTCGGTAGGTGGTACGCGACCTACTTGACTTGATCAAGATGGATGGCGGTGACGAGTGTAGCAACAAGCACTTCTGCGCCTTTGTCCTATTCATGAAAAAGGAGTATATGGAAGTGTTCATCGTGTTGTCTACACGATAGGGCTGCATTGGGGATTCGCAGGGTTTGGGCACACACACACAGGGATGATTCTGAGTGTATTCTGGTCATAGTGATTTATTTACTTCTCGTGCTTGTGCCCTGTCATATTGGTTTAGTTATTTTACAACTTGGTTTGGTTGGTCGAGCTTGTATTTGTGATTCATTTATACTGTTGCATGCTTTGTAATAATTTGTGTTCCATTTGGTCGTACTGTTGAAACCTTTTTTATTTGCTTGTCATTGGTCCTGCATGAAGTAATTTGTGTACCTGTTGGTCATTGTTGTTGGATGATTCAATATCACATGCTAGCCATGGCGATGATGGGCATGACACGGGTGACAGGCTTCCTCCTTTTATGGAGGTGGTGGTGCTTATATATTTGCGTGTTTGGTTTGTATCGTGTTCCAGAAAGCCTCGCACAGAACCCGTAATGACAATATTGGAATGGGTTAAGGAGCAACTGTCCTCGTCTGAGCTATGCCACAACTTGTTCAGGATAGGGAGAGCAACGTTCTGTCTACTACATAACACACTAGTAACGAACTATGGTTTACAATCCTCCCTGGGCATCTCATCGAAAGAAGTGCTAGGAATGTTTATGTGGACTGTCGGTGCATCGCAATCAAACATGCAAGTAAAAAGCCAGTTTTATGCACTCCTTTTTGACTATGAGCGCAGATTTTCATGAAGTACTCGAATGCGTGTGCCGTATGTTAGAGGACAATGTCAAACCTAGAGATCCTACTTTTAGTATCGTACATCAAAGGCTTATAGAGTAAAGGTTTTATCTATATTTCAACAAATGCATCAAGCCTATCGATGGGACACACATTCCAATCATAGTACAAAAGGATGATCGACTTATGCCATGAATTAGCATGGGTACATAAGCTAGAATGTGATGGCGGTGTGTGATTTTGATATACGGTTCACCTTCGTGTGTGCAGGTTGGTCAGGGTCAACGCACGACACGCGTATTCTGCTGAGACTTTGGGTGGTTTCGCTCACGTGTTCCCACATCCTCCCCAAGGTGAAATGCTTCAGCATTACAACATTGTCTCGGTATTACCTGTAGCATTTTGCTCTGACTTTTGCTTATGTAGTTTGTACGATATGCAAGTATTACCTCATGGACTCGGGATATCTCAACAGGATCGGCTATCTGGCGCGCGTACAGGAACAAGTGCTACAACATAGCAGAGTTTGGTAGTGGCGGGCAACCACGAGGGCGTAAGGTGACGTTCAACTATAGCCACGTAAGGTGATGTTCAACTATAGCCATTCATCCCTCTACAACGTTATTGAGCATGCGTTCAGTCTTTGGAAGATGAAGTGACGCATACTGCAAAACCTACCAAGATACAAACTAGAGGTATAAAGCAAGATTATAGCAATAAAAATGGTCTTGCATAACTTCTTAATAGATATTAGGTCGCAAGACATGGATGGTGACAATCCGACATTGACCAGGGAATATATAAGTGAGGAAACAGACTTTAATTCTAGCAGTGTGCACATTTCGTTGAGCGATGCTTACATGAATTACATACGTGATGCCATTGCGAACGATCTAGTCGCGCGACGCCATTTGTACTATACTACCTTGTATGTGCATGTAACAAACATATGTACATATGTCAGTTTGTACGCGAGACACGCTCTAGAGTATCCAGTTGTGCATTTCAATTCAAGCCGTATGTGACCACATGCAAATTGGCACAATGCAACTCAACATGATCCATAAATAAGCATAACTAGTAAAAAGCCAAAAGCCTTAGCTAAAAAAATATTATAGCTTTTACTTTAGTCGATACTATTCATCGACAGTAGTTATAAAAAGGCCCTGATCAATATGGCTTCAGCTTCTGGCTTCAGCTTATTTTTGCACTATTCATAAATTTCGTCTTTTTCTGAACTTTTGGCTTTTTTTGAGTTTTTTTACCGGTTCTTTTTTTCCTCGTATTTGTTTACATTATACGTGATGGGCTAATATGTTTTTTCTATTTTTAAAATTTTTTAAATTTAATTATGGTAAATAAGCATCTGTCAGCTACAGTGTTTTTTTCAGCCAGCTACAGTGTTTTTAGCCATAAGCCATGAGACTTTCAGCCGAACCGATCACCACCAAAGAATGAGCTCTTATTGTGGCACCAAAAGCCACACGAAGTGATAGCCCGTTGGGCGGGAATAGAGGTGGAGACATGGTTGGTCATTCCATGGGTTAGGAAATAGCGGTAATTGTGCGCACATTACATGATAATTGCATCCGAAGAAAACTAATTATAACTTTATAAGCACTCATCGAAATCACTCATGTTCCAAATAGGAAAATGAAGGACAATAATCCAACACCCAGGAAGTGACGCCTAGAAAGGAACGAAAGCCACCGCAGCATTACTGCCAATTATCGGTGTCACGTTACGTCCCTCTAGATCCAGATTCGAGCCGTGATACACTGGAACGACGCGTGGTCCAGACGCCGGTGATTCCGCCGTCGCTTTCGCCGGAAAATCCACCAGGATGGGCGTTTCGTGCCCCAGCGCAATACGCTTGTGACGAATCAGGGGCAGGCGGAGCGGTAGCGCCGCGCGCGCATCGTCTCCACGTGTCGCCTTCGAGCGCACGCTGCTGCTCCGACCGAATCCATGTGACGAGCATATGCGAGCGGTCAGCAGAGGAGTTCCAGATCCCGAGGCCAACACACCACTTGTGGCTGTGTAGGTTTAGGCCGTTTCGTGTGGAATCCTGCTTGTGGTCTCTATTTGAAAAAGTCAAAAGTTTATATAAATATCTATCTTTTAAAACGGCTTCTTGATTTCTCTCGCTTCGAGGATAAAGGATCACGGACGTATCACGTAACATATTTCTCTCGCATACGCATCTCTCCCTCACTTTTGCACTGCTCGTCTTCTCCTTTTAAAAGCCACTTTTTTCAAACGCTACTATTTATTTTCAGTTAAAAGTTATTAACCATGTCAAAAACTATCACCAAAAATAAATATAAACGTCCTCTTAGCCCCTCCACTGGGTAATCTAACATTAACAGGTATGATTCACATTTGCTTAGGGACCAGCAATCCAGCGCGAAGATGAGGTCCAAGCGTATTAACTTTGTCACCCAAACTGAGTTATCTCTATTAACCAGTATAAAACCCTTGTGTGATGTGAAGCTTCGCTCTTTTTCCACGACACCTATGAGCATCTACAGTGCAAGAGGTGATTAAGAAGGAATTTTTTTATTTTTTTTGCCCCTGAGAAAAGTTATAGCCCTGGTAATGATTTTTTTTTACAAAAATAGCCCTTGATATGACCGGTTGGTGCACCAGTCACTTGCACGGCCGGGGAGCGCGCCACGTACTATAGAAGTACTATAGCGCTTTCTCAGGAAAAATCTAGTAAAGTATATTTATTGTAGAAATTTTTAAATATACAAATGAGCTTCAACATCTATTAAATTTTTTGTGAAGCCTCCGAACATAGTATACTTTTTTGTGAATTTTTTTCATAATTTTATCCATTCTTTATTTTCCTCTAAATTCATTTAAGCATATTGGTTTAGTAATTTTTAGATGTACCAAATGAGCTCTAAAATTTATAAAATATTTTGTAGAGTTTCTGGACATAGTGTAATTGCTTTTATAATTTTTCAAAATTTTATCCATTCTGGATTGTTCCATAAAATTCCTAAAAATAGTATAATTAAATTAATTTTAGAAGAAAATAATGAATGGATAAAATTATGAAAAAATTATATAAGAAATTAAACTATGTCCGAAGAATCCACAAAAAATTTCATAAATTTTGGAGCTCATTCAGTATGTTTAAAAATTCTTACAAAAAAATATGTTTTAATGAATTATTGCTGAAAGAGTGCTACAATGCTGCTACAGTACCTACATGCTCGTCAACTGCGTCAGGTGCCTGGCGCGCTGGTCGGCCACACCAGGTGGCTATTTTCACAAAAACTTGTCAATGGAGCTATTTCTACAAATAACTTCTCTCAGGAAGTCCAAAACATACAAAACTTCCTTAAGAAGTTGCTTAAGATATATACAATAGCTTGTCTTGCAGTTGTCTAAGGCTTTAACTCATCTAAAAACAACATTAGAGACAATATCTCTGACAAATTATCTATAAAAATCATTTATTATCAACCACAACTTCTCTCTTTAGGCCTTATTATTTTCGATAGTTTACCTGTCCAATTTATCTTTTATATAAAAAAAATATCACATTGTCTCTTCACATCCTCTCTCTCCTCCAACTATTATTGGAGATGCTCCTGGAAGATTGTACCGGTCCATTAAACACTCATTTCGAGACTGAAGCCCCATGCACTCTCCATGCAATGAACTCATATGAGTACCTATGCAAGTATTAATACTTAAGCTTTTACATATTCTCTCCAATGTGATAAGAAAAACCTTTAAACACGACAGACAACCTTGAAGAATTCTGACTAAAAGGGAAGGAATTTTGTACGAACCAAAACATGTCCTATGGAAACTCTGATCAACTCGGCTTCGACTTCTGGCTTATTTTTCACTATTCATAAGTTTCATCTTTTTCTGAACTTTTGGCTTTTTGTTGAGCTTTTTTGCCGGTTCTTTTTTTCCCGTATTTGTTTGTATTATACGTAATGGGATAACATATTTTTTAAATTTTTAAATTTAATTATGCTAAATAAGCCTCTGTCAGCTACAGTGCTTTTTTCAGCCAGTTACAATATTTTCAGCCATAAGCCAAGAGCTTTTCAGCCGAACCGATCACCACCCTTAGAGCAGTCCCAATGGTTAGTTTCTAGAGCTAGTTTCTTAAGGAGAGAGAGAGCAATAAATTACTCTTTAAACCCAATCCTTTCCAATGCATAGTTTCTATACTTAATACCTCTTGCATGCTCTTTAATAGAGATGGGATCAATTGTGGCAAGTATACATATATTTTAACATGCTGATTAAACTAGAACATTGTACTTATTTTTTTCAACTTCTCTGCATGATTCAGCAGCATCTCATTCTCACCATATGCAGTGCAATGCAATGCAACATGGCATCCACAATGGCATCATATCAAATTGTACAACTTTTCGAGTAAAGTTCACAGGAAATGTGCTCCATTTGGGTACTGGCGTTGGGGCTCAACTCAAGCTCTCCTCTCCTTAGGAAAGCTCAGCCCTTTTGTTTGTTCATTTATCTCCCTCTCACAAACCAAACCAATCCAATCCAACAGCTTTGCCAATGCCAGCGATGGCAATGGCTCAAAGAACCTATTTTTAAAAAAAAACATGTAAGTGAAGGTGGCGGAGTCAGCAGCATCATCAACAAGAACAGAATCATATGTACTAGTGGCAACTTCATTGGAGCCTGAACATGGCAATGATCTCTTGTTGCTCCTCCTGTTCAAGTCGCCAACCATCATACTGTAGCAGGCATGTACATGCTCCTGATCAAAGAAACAAACCACACCAATTAATATACCAAAGTTGACCACATCTAATACTTAGTTCATCCAAATAGAGCATTAATATGACCAAAATGCTGATAAGGATTAATCTATGCAAGCAAGTGACTAACCTTCTCAATAAGACAAGTTGGGAATAGATTGGTCATCTTGGACTCCAATGCTTCTTTGGTCAATAGACCTCCATAGGATGCAGCCAAGATTGCAGCTGCAGCTACAGTGGATGGCATGTAATCAAGCACACTACCAGCTGCATGAAGACAACAGAAATCAATCAGGGCAATGCAAGAAAGATCACTAGATGTCAAAGTGAGTGAGAGAGATGTGATGTGATTTTGATGGGTAGAGTGTAGATAGCTGCGAATGAACCTTCAGCCGTGGCAAAGATGAACCCGATGGCTTTGAGGGCGACACGAGCGGCGTCATGGCCGCCGCCGCCTCCGCCGTGCCGGTGAAGCCGGGAGGAGAAGCAGGGGAGGTAGTCGATGGGCGTGACGGCGCCCATGCGCCAGCTGAGCGTGGACAGCACGAGAAGCTCCATCTGGAGGATGGAGGTGGAGCAGAACTCGTAGCCGCCGGCGGCGTCGAACTCCAACAGCGCCGGCGCTCGGTACTCCTCCATCTTGGCCGCGACGGACACGCAGGGGAAGAACAGCAGTCCGCGTGCGGCAAGGGCGGGAGGAAGAACTGGGCGCGCGGGAACGGCGAGATTCGTTGGTGCGCGTCCGGGAAAGGAGGCGGCGCACCGGATCTGATTCTCCGCCATGGAAACCTCGCCGTGTCTCCCCAACGCGCAGGAAGGAGTTTCTTCGTGCATCGATAGACCCGAAGACTTCGTTCCTTACCTCAGAAACGGTTTCCCTCTCTCTCTTTGTTAAATTCATTGACACATCAGCAAAATGGTGACATGGCAAGGTAATTAAGGAATATAGAAACTGCTCATTAATCAGCATTGGGAGTGCCCTTACAAATTTTGATAGTGTTGCAGTATAATTGCTATATCTGCCCTGGTACGGGAAGCGCATGATGCACTGACGGTCAAGTTGTGTCAGTTGACAGGAGGGGATAGCACAAATAATGCATTATAAAATATTAAACTAAGCTATGGGCCTCAACATTATGTTGGATCCAGATTTAGATATGGATTAATCATTTGCCCAGATTCTTTTTGTCTGTTGGTTGAACCTGACTGAAGAAATGTATACGCAAACTTGGAGTTCATTTTCTTTTGTTCATATTTAAATTTAGCTATTGTACAAGTTCATGCATTTAATTACACCCATGGTACACAATTCTCTTTTTCAATGACATCTACTACTTCTCCTGTTTGTGGAACTACCAACAAAATGATGAGAAAATGGCGTTCCAACTTCCAAGTACCTTAGCAAAGTATATAATAAGACTTTGGGCTGTACAGAGCGGAGTGATGTGACCTAGGGTGGAAATAAATACCAATTATCTGTATTATTTGACAACTATATTTGTCAAGATACGAATAAAGTATAATTTTTTTTCATCCTATTAACAAATTCTTTTCTATTCATATTCAAATTTGCATAAAAAATATAATGCAAAAGTGGTAAGAACTTTTACCATCTAAAATATTATTTTATTCAAACTATTTGTATTCAAATTTGATGAAGCAATGTACATATTTTATTATAATATGCATTATTAGTTGAACGAGCCTTTTCAATTTAATGTAAATTTATATCCCTTTAGGTGAAATAAATAAATTAGAGTGATTAAGTGTGATTGTACGAGGGTAAATTGTCGTTAATATCTCCACATTACATAAGTTATGAGATATCCAGATCCAACCATTTCGAGTAGATATTTGATTCCAATTCGTATTCCTTCTGACATTGAATTTGTATTCGTATTCGAGCATATTTAAATTCATATTTATTTTAAAAATACGAATACAAATATAATTTCACCACTATTTGATCTGTTTTCTCATCCTAGATACAAATTCTCAGAAGCCCCTTAGAAAGGATCAACGACCCAATAATACTCCGAAAACACGATTGAGGTGACCGTGCAGGTTTGGCCAGCGCACCGGACCGCACACCGCCATAAAGCCATGGCCCTCCCGACCTTACGCATCTATAGGCCACCCTCCCACGTCTCCTAATCCCTCCTCCCTTCGCCTCCTCAGGAACAGGAATCGGAAAACTAACTAGGACCAAGTCCATCGCATAATCGAGAGAGGCTCTGTCCCTCCATTACTGTTCCTGGGGATTCTCGAGGCTCCAGATTTGGTTTCCTGGCACCTGCAATTAGATCCTTCAAGGTATCTTTCTCTCTTTGTTTTGCAACTTGCTTCCTTGCTTGTCCCCCTTCTTGATGTAGGGTGATTCTTGGTTAGGACATTATAGGCTGCTATTTAGCTGTGAGAGGAATTCGTAATCTTGAAGTTGTTTGCTATGACGCACCTAGATTTGTAATCGTTTACATGATCTCGGACCTGAGCGGCCTAATGGAAAAATAGAAACAATTCGACATTATATGATTGTGAGCGTGATTGTAATCGAGTAAAAGTCGAAGAAGTGATTTATTTCTGTGGCAAAATTTTAGTTGTAAGTTTGTGTTGAGGGCTTGGATAGTGTGGCTAGAATGTTAGATTGATAAGTTCCTACCTAGTTGTTATTATTGTTGATATATGGATATTTCTTTTTTGGCCTCTTGGTTCCCAAATGTGATAAAAGGCCATCCTCCCTTAAACAGTATGGAAATAAAACATGTAGCTTTGTGTGTAGATGCTTTTGCTCCCTGACTAGCTCAATACCAGGGGTTTAATTCCCTTTAGATTCTACCTTGTGGCAGAGATGAGGTGGCAAGGTATATATACAGTTCAGCTCTATTTCTAAAAAAAATGTTTCATGATGAGCATAAGATCACAAACAACAGAATGGGAACTCTTGACTTGGCAGTTGTACACTGTTGATTAAGAGAGACTGAATTGTGAGGCCATCGGTACCAGTCTCTATTTACAAAGTTTTTGATTAACAGATTAACTCAGCTGGTATTGCCGCTGTCTTCTAGTGAAATCGAATGAATTGACAAGTTACGACTTACGGGTATGCCTTCCATTTTCCCAAATGATACTAGACAGTGAACAATTCAGATTTAAAGTTTCTTTTTCTCCATAATTAAAATTACACAGTGCAGATCATATTTAATAGAGTGCACATATTATTTCAGCTGACTAGTGAATGCTGTTAGATGGTTCAACTCCCTTCCATAAGAAGCTTCTTTGGATTTTGTCGAATTATTTAGTAACCTACTTTTGTAATTTAGAAAGCTGTCATGAAATTTATAGAATAAGGCCACGCCATTTTTGTGGCCTCTCTTGACTATCCACTTCACTTCTTTTGTTTTGTCCATAAGATGTAAGCTACATATGATCAAGCGGTGTGAATTTATCACTGCCTTTTCATCGTTTGCTGTCTCTACTATATTCCTTTGTTGTACTTTTGCTTTCAAGGTTAAGGTGATCTACTTTGCTTCCCATGCCCTTTGCCTTTTTCTTACCAAGCTTTAAATGATCTGATGAGAAGCAGACCATGAGTAGGTCAATTACAGAGTGTGCCTGATCAATTAAAGTAGGAAAAGTCTATATTACCCCCCTGAAATTTGATGGTGTATCCACTTAAAATCTCCTGAACTACAAAACCATGTATTCTACACCATGATCTTCTGAAACCAGAGCAAAGAAACCCCTGAAGTGGTTTTGCGGTCGGTTTTGCCTCCGTGGAGGATGATGTGGATGATGACGCAGTGATTACTAAGCAAATTGAACATAGAAATTCCTTGCATACTACGGCCCACATGTCAGTGAATACAACCTTTCTTCCTCATCTCTCCTTTCCACTTCTCTCTTCATCCTCTGCCCATGATTGAGGAGGATGGAGAAAGAGGAGGAAGGAAGAAGAGAGGGGAAAGAATAGTGCTACTACTCATTTGACACATGGGTCCAGTGTGTAAGGAGATTTTATTCAATTCAGTTGCTGAGTAATTGCCACATTGGTTGCCATGTCATTGTCCAGGTGTCAAAACAGCCTCCAAAACCACCTTAGGGAATGATTTGCTCCAGTTTTAGAAATCGCCAAATCGGGTGTATCATAGTTCAGGGGGTTAAATAAACGCGCAATCAAACTTTAGGGGGTTGGTATAGATTTTTTCCATTAAAGTACACATACGTGTATGCAATCAATTGTATTAATTACGCAAGCAATTGAATTAATTACATACATCTACAACATTGTTAACTTATTATTTCCAGTTGAATTTTTACGTTATTATTTTTTTACTCCAATGTTGTTTCCTACATATTCCAGGTTTCTCCTTTTGTAATGATTATGTGGGACCAATTTGGCTTATGTTTATGTGCATGTAACTCCCTTGGTCTTTAGGTGCACTTGTTCAATGTTCACATCCCGCATTGAGCCAGGTTTGGCCCAGAATAGGATTTGGATCGACTTTAATTTAGAATGGGTGAATTGGCTTCACACCTATCTATGGGTAGGGTCGTAGGATGCAATCGGAGCAGATACGGATGGATATCGCTCATCCTGTATCCTAGTTTGCATTTTTTTCCCGGAGTCGGACACGGATAATGCCGAATACCTATTTCTCCATTCCGTATTCGTTCCATAAGCCTTCGGACGGTCGATTGGATGGAAATTATTCACTTCTTTTGCACCCTACACAGGACATGGATAGTAGGGTGTAATCAGAGTGAACACTAAGAGACTAATTGCCGAGATGTCGAAGGAAGAGCGCTTAGCATTTCTTGCCTGTTTAGATGTGGCAATTCGCCTATATGTTATCTTGTTTCTAAATGAAATCTCAATAGACTTCCTCATATTACTTAACATACAGATATATACGGATGGATATTACTCATCCCGTATTTTATTCCATATTTTTTCCTCGGAGTCGGAATCGAATATGGATAGTGCCGGATACCCATTTACCTCTTCCGTATTTACTATACGAGCCTTCGGTCAGTCGGTTAGACGGAAAATTTTCTTTCTGTTTGTACCCCTATCTATGGGTACCTATGCTGCTCCTAGCTTGGTGGACTTATGTACATCACGGGCTTTGGCCGAAGCCGAGATTTGGCTTTGTGAGGCCCAAGCTTGTTACGGCCCGGTTCGAAAACCCAACACTAATGGCTGAAGCCCACTGCGACATGTTTCATAGTCTTCGGCCCAGCAAAAAAAAAAAAAAAAAAGAAAACAAGCCCTAACGCCTTAAACCCACTTCATTAATTGACCCCACATGTATCTAGAAAGCTACAACCACATGTCCTTGCTTTTATCTGTACGCACACTTTATTTTTCTTTTATTTTACAACTTTACATGCACAGTTTGTTGCTTTTGTTTATGGCTTGTGTATCTGGCAATATTTGAGATACATTCGAAACTTTTGTATTTGGTGACTTCAATAATTAATCATGCTTCTTGGTTGTATTGGCAGCATTGCAAATTGCTTGAAAGGCCATTCTAGGGAATGCAGAAAGATGTGCTTGCACGCCAAAGATTTCTCTTGTGAAGAGGAGGGTATTTCTCCAATTGATTTGAAAGCACTGATTCTTGATGAGCGAGGATTTCAGTTGCATGTTTGGTGCATTCTCCAATCACAAAGTAATAATCATGCTGCCAATGTCAGAAAAACTGCTATGCTAGATCATGCAATTTCTGAAGATGGTTGAAGTTTTTTGTCTTATGAATTTCTCTTGCTAGACTTCCAAGTTCAAATAAAGAATTGAATTCTAGGATTTATTTATGATGGAAATAGAGAAAAATGGAAACATTCTGATGCAAAGGTATGAGGTTGGGAAATTACTGGGGCAAGGAACTTTTGCCAAGGTCTATCATGCTAGGAACATTGTGACTTCGCAAAGTGTTGCTATCAAGGTGATTGACAAGGACAAAATTTTCAAGGTCGGCCTAATGGACCAGATCAAACGAGAGATATCAGTGATGAAATTAGTGAAGCACCCCAACATTGTACAGCTTTATGAGGTCATGGCTACCAAAACCAAGATATATTTTGTGCTAGAACATGTCAAGGGTGGTGAATTGTTTAACAAAGTGGCCAAAGGTAGGTTAAAAGAAGATGCTGCGAGGAAGTACTTCCAGCAGTTGGTAAGTGCTGTTGATTTCTGCCACAGTAGAGGTGTGTATCATCGTGATCTGAAGCCAGAAAACCTACTTGTTGATGAAAATGGAAACCTGAAAATTTCAGATTTTGGATTGAGTGCTCTTGCTGAGTCAAGACGACAAGATGGCCTTCTACACACAACTTGTGGAACTCCAGCATATGTGGCGCCTGAAGTGATTAGCCGAAAAGGATATGATGGTGCCAAAGTTGATACATGGTCCTGTGGGGTGATCCTGTTTGTTCTCATGGCTGGTTATCTGCCTTTCCAAGATTCAAATTTGATGGAGATGTACAGAAAGATTGGGAAAGCAGAGTTCAAATGCCCAGCCTGGTTTCCATCTGATGTACGCAAGCTAGTGTCGAGAATTCTTGACCCAAACCCTAGAAGTAGAATGCCAATTACAAAAATAATGGAAACTTACTGGTTTAAAAAAGGGCTTGACAGCAAGCTAATTTGTAAGAATGTGGAGATAAAGGAAGCAGTAACAGATCTTGCTGATGTTAATGTGGTTTTCTCATCCACAGGTAGCAGTAGCAGCAAAACAGTTGAGGAGAAACAGGATTCGGGAAAACTCACCAACCTTAATGCTTTTGATATTATTTCTCTTTCAGAAGGCTTCGATCTTTCGGGCTTGTTTGAGGAGACTGATAAAAGAAAAGAGGCAAGGTTCACTTCTAGTCAATCCGCTTCAACTATTATCTCAAAACTAGTGGATGCCGCCACATGTTCAAAGTTGACGGTAAAGAAGAAAGAAGGTGGTGTGCTGAAAATGGAAGGTGCAAGTGAAGGAAGGAAAGGTGTCTTGGCAATTGATGCAGAGATCTTTGAGGTCACTCCTTCATTTCATTTGGTAGAGATCAAGAAGAACAATGGAGATACACTAGAATACCAAAACTTGTGGAAGCAGGACATGAAACCAGCACTTAAGGACATCGTTTGGGCATGGCAAGGCGAGCGTCAGGATCGGCAAACTGAAGATCATGAGCGGCCATAGATTTGTTTCAACATCGAACTGATCGGTTGCCACAGTAAGGCACTGCCATGGTTAGTGTTCCGGAGTTGGATCATCTTGTACCTCGTTTGTATTCGTTTTACGTTCTGGTCTTCTCGAATTAATAGCTTAGTGAAATTTGCAAAAAAAAAAACACTATAATTGGATTCTGAACTTGCAATGCAAGCACTGTAGTTGTTTAAGTTGTATTTGTCAATTTAATTGATTCTTGTTGTTCAGTCTACTGGCAATCGAATTAGGTCCAACAATATGCTACCTAATCCCTGTATGTTTTCCGGATGCCGTTGCAATTCAGAAAAGGCATAAACAAGTTGGATTCAAAGATATCATACATGCTGTGGTGTTTGTGGTTGAAAAGGAATAACTGAATTTTCAGCGGGCAGTACAAACCGTGGCAAATATGGGCAACACAAGCACAAGGAGTTGGGCAGTGGCAGATGCTGTAGTCTGATGAAATGGAGTCAATTATGGTTCTTACCCATTAGACCACAAATTGGTTGCCATACCCTTCATCCTTCATGTGCCACTAGTAGTTATTCTAAAAATCAGTGAACAAAATGTTAGCTTGCCACTAATAGTTAACTAGTTGCTCTAAAAAACAATGAAAAAACTGTTTGCTGGTTGACAATCTCCAATTGCTATCAATTGTCTGTAAAAAATATCAATCGTCAAAGGAACTGCAAATCATGAGGCACTAATATACTATTGAGTCCTTTTTTTTAGGAAATTGGCTACAGGACACCGTCCACTGTCCCCCTTTGCCAACGGTCATCTAAAATACATGGTTTAGCCAGAATACACTGACAAAAGCTGTAATTTTGCCGTAAGACATTGAACCCCATATTTTATCATTTTCGGGCCAAAGGAAGAGAGAAAATTTCCAAAAAACTTGGGTGCCCCTGTCCACCCCGGTGCGATCAAACCCTGAAGCAACACTATGACACGCATCCCAGATCCATCCCCGTTGGTGCATTGCGCCATCGTCGCCCCTACGTTGCGCCACCGCCAAGTCGCCTGTGCGTAGTCTCTGTGAAATGGCCCTGCCGCCCTATCTGCACCGCTCCAAGTCAGCTGCGTCCCCTGTGCCCTCGCCGAGTCGAGGCACCGCCCGTTGCCCCACTTGTGCCCGCGGCGAGGCCCTGTGTGAGGTAAGCAACCCCCTCCTTCCCTTGCACCGAGTCCCCTTGCGCCTGTGCCGTGCCGAGCGTGCCCATTCCCTTGCTTGATAGTTCACAGTCATGACGATTTCATTTCCTGGCCGAATGGATTGTGCAGATGTTAATAGATAGTGCGAAGATAGTGTTGCAGTCGGAGTCCTCCACGTCAGGGCCTTCTAGGGGGCTTCAGCTTGTGCCATGCCCAAAATACGGTGAGCAGATGATATGGGCAGTGTCTTGGAGCTCGAAGCATCAAGGAAAAGAGTATTACAAATGCTCTAACAACATCGGCGTAAATTTGTTCGAATACAAAACCAAGCATCTTTCGTTATTTCTAAATTCAGATCAATATATCTAGCTATGTGTAGGAGATATATGTTTGAAGAGACATTTATGCATTATCACCTTGCTATGTTTTCGTGCAGAAGTATTCTTCTAGCGGTTGCGACACTTTCATGTGGAAAGATCAATATGAGACATCTAGCTGGGTTGAAGTTTAGCAGTGCACACCGAACATATCCAATGGTTTCCCCTGTCGACAACCATGTGTTGGCACATTTAGCTGAAATGAACAAGTCGTTGGTCAAGATTAACAAGTCTATCCTGACATCGGTAGCTGCAGATGAGAAGTTTAAAATGGTTCTTGTTACATGTTTAATGTTCTTCATAGGAATATTCATCACGAAGAATATCAATTAAATGTGTTGTGTTGACGAGTAAGGTTTTTCCTCATGCTTTTACTTTGGGATTTTATTCCACTTCTTGTGCCAATTTGGTGTTGATCTGGTGTGTGTAGTTTAGATAGGGAAAATTGAATATATAGGACTGAGTTGGGAGTGGTTTTGTAAAATAGGACCGAGTTATTTGTCCTCGTAAATATAGGACCGAGTTGAGCACCTTGTTGCAAATATAGGATTTTTCCCATTTTAATTTCATTTCCATTTTTCAGCAATTTTTCTCCACGCGAAATGACTGTTTTGCCCTTCTTCTTCCTCCCGCTCCCGGCCGCGCGCCGCTGCTCCCGGCCTCGCCGCCGCCGCTCCCGACCGAGCGCCGCTACTCCCGGCCTCGCCGCCGCCGCTCCCGGCCGCGCCGCGCCGCCGCCGCTCCCTCGCTACCCCGCGCCGCGCCGCTGCTCCCGGCCTCGCCGCCGCCGCTCCCTCGCTGCCCCGCGCGGAGCAGGCCAGGAGCGGCGGCGGCGAGGCCGGGAGCAGCGGCGCGCGGCCGGGAGCGGGAGGAAGAAGAAGGGCAAAACAGTCATTTCGCGTGGAGAAAAATTGCTGAAAAATGGAAATGAAATTAAAATGGGAAAAATCCTATATTTGCAACAAGGTGCTCAACTCGGTCCTATATTTACGAGGACAAATAACTCGGTCCTATTTTACAAAACCACTCCCAACTCAGTCCTATATATTCAATTTTCCCGTTTAGATATGGGTTGATGTGTGTCGATGTAGGGTTGTGCTCTGATATTGCTATCTTCATTCCATTGTAATATGCATTGATTTAGGGTTGTGCTCTGATGTTACTATGAATACTATAGTGTGGATAAATTCAAGGCAACATATGCAGGTTTAGTGATGCCAATGACAGACAAGTATCAGTGGCCTAGGGTTGACTTATGATTCATGCTGTGGCCACCTATACTCAAGAGGACAGCAAGAAGGCCAAGGAAAAGAAGGTGCAAAGGAGATTCTGGCAAAAGGAGAACTAGGTGCAAGAGGTGTGGACAGTTTGGGCACATGATGAAGATATGCAATGAGCTTGTTGATGACCTAGATGCTCCTCAACTTGCAATCTTGTAAGGTTTTGAAGAGGCAAGGTATGGAAATGCTAGGCATGGATGGGAGAAGGAAGACTTTTGTTTAATAGAATGTTATGGACATGTAATCCACTGAGTTCCAGTGGCTTTTGTAATGATAGCTAGTGTATGTGCTTTTAGAGTTGAACCTGTAATCTAGTGCTTCTGGAGTTGAACATAAATTCTTGAAGTTCAAATAATTGTTTAGTTCTTTTGGACATCTCAATATCTCATGTACTCCAGTACTTCTGGTATGGAATATCTCAATGTTTAGTTCTGGTATGGTTCTGGTATTGGCGAGAGAGAGAGAGAGAGAGCGAGTCCGAGATGGTTTGTCTCAGCCAAGTCCGACCGACGGGCAAAACTGACAATTCGCATGCTTTGTCTCTTCCTCTAGCCTGGAAATGATAAAATATAGGGCTCGCTGTCTTATGGTAAAATTACAGCTTTTGTTGGTACGTTCTGGCTAAACCATGTATTTTAGATGTCTGTTGACAAAGGAGGACAATGCACGGTGTCCTGTAGCCAATTTGCCCTTTTTTGTAAGTGTCCTTTTTGGTGGGAGCCCAGTAGGTAAGTAAAGTTGTTTCCCCAATTCATCATTTCAGCACCGAAGTCGTAGTAGTAGACATCTTTACACTGCTAAACCTTATCTTTGGCAAAGTTATCGAGTTGCATTAGCCAGGAATCGTGATTCATTCAGTGTCACCAGGCCGATCGAGCAGGATCGCCGCACCCTGATCCTGATGGACTGATATGATAGGATTATCCAGACAGAGTGGACCAAAGTTTTATGCCCATGGAATCTATAACATGTGCTGTAAGGAGATATTTAACGCATCACAAAAGGGAGACATGCTTATCTTCATGGACGTGGGAAAATAAAGGGGACAAGAGAGGCCTACCTGTCCACTCAGTGCCACATTCAGAAGAGGAATCCTGAAGGATAGTTTCAGTTTGCCTTCTCATGTTCTTAGTATGGGCTGGAGGCCTAGAGCAATCTGGACGCTTCACTTCCCTTGGATGGCTCAGATCAGAGCTAAGGCACCCTGCCGTTGAAGAAGCAAGGCAGACGATACGCTTCCCTTGAACCTGTATTCGGTCAGTGTTGGGACTGAATTCTGTTAGGAATTAAATCCTGACCTTCACATCAGCAACATGATGCACTACGAGTTGGGCTACCACTCTAGTTCCTTGTACGTTGGAATGTGTTTGCTTGGTTATTCTGGTTGACAATACCGAAATGAATATGTATGGACGACACTGCAGACTTTGGTTGTGTAAAACTTTTGCTTTCTTATAAAGATTGGCCAAAAGCCTTTGGTCTAAAACTCACCAGAGGTCAGGAATGGAGGTCACTTTCTCCATCCTTTGCGAAAGCTTACACTAACTGACATTGCATTAATTATCAAGGAACATGGTCCTAAAAGGGGCACGTCGTCGTCGTCGTCGTCTCCACTAGGCAGTCGGCAGAGGCGCGAAGAAACGCAGCCCGGCCTCCTCCGGGCAATGGCTGGATGGCTTGCCAAGACTTCGACGGAACGAAACATACGAAAGGCGCCACCATCACCGCGTGAGAGCTACTTGCAAAGTTGTATGTTTGCAGGCTTGGTGAGTGCATCACATCAGCCCAACCAAGATGCCGTGAGAAGGGAGGCGAAGGGCAGCCTCTCCCTCTCGAAGGTGACGATGATTTTTTTTTTTTTTTTTTTTGCTGATTAGCTGTGGCTAGAGAGAAAAAAAAAATCTTATAGGTTCCCTTGAATTAGATGTCGAATTACTTGTCGGTTATTCTTTGTGCCCTTGCTTGTCAAAGGTGGTTATTGACTTACTTGTCAATTACTGTCTGTATCAATATCTAGTATGAGATATTTTCCTTCATATGCGTAGCAGCTCTTGAAAATTTTGAGGCAGGAGGTGTTTGTTGCTGGAGATGGGAACTTTGATTGAACACGTACCCCGATATCTGTGGCTTGTATAATGTAGATTGATCCACTTCAAATTTTGACTAGGCATTTCAAGTTTCCAATGCCAGGATGCTAACAGGGAAAACATTTTCGGCCAAATTTTCGCGAATTTCGGTTTTTTCGGTGGGGTAAAAAATTGGACAAATCGGGGTATTTTCATTCGAAATTTCAGGTTTAAATAGATTTAATAACTAATACTTGGAAGAAACACTTAGTTAGCCTAGTGGTGAGAGATGGTGGTGGGTTAGAATGAGTTTGTGAGTTCTCAAACCCCAAAACTGCAACTATTTTTTTCTTTTCCATTTCCACTCAAAAATTCAGATTTGAAATTAAAATTTCGAATGAATGTTTTCGAAATTTTCTGAAATTTTTGAAATTTGGATTTATCGGTTGGGGGGGGGGTAAAAAATTCTAAGAATGTTTTCCTTGGATGCAATATGTATACTCTTCATTCCTAGTTTGAATCTGCTCTAGTTATCAGGTTGAAGGTATAAAGAACTGATCATGATCCATAGGTCATAGTATGATATTGAGTTGCAGCACTAACATCTTCAGGACTTGATTGTACACAGGCACATCTACTTTCTATTCTTTTTTTCTTTTCTTGTCTATACCTATTTCCAAGTAAATAAGAAGAACCTTATAAGAACTGTTGGGAAATCTGGGCTTGGGCCGGAAGTTTTGGCCTATGGTGGACACCTCGTCGGTAGACTATAAATAGTGAGCCGTACCAACAGATTTTGTATTCATGCAATCAAAAGCGATAAAGAAAGATCATGAGTTCTCTCTACCTCTTTGTGTGTTTTCCATCTATTATTCTGTCTTCTGTGATTGATTTCGTTTTGTATTAAGCAGAGGAATCAATCGGACTGGTCGCCAGCGACGATTCCTCAACAAGAATTTCCCTTGCAAAAAAGAAAAAACCAACTGGGTCTATTTTTTTTACAAGACAATCTCCATTAGATTAGCATCCTTCGCTATGCTTACTATTGCATACTTTCCCTTCCCCCACTGTTGACAATCTCATTGAAAAATCAATACTCGACACGAAGGTGGACAGAGAATTAGACACATCTATTTTCGATCGGACGGTCACTACTACAGAAAAGGTCATCACAGACGATTTTGTGAACCGTCTAAATTTTGGGTCAGTGATAATACGAGGTCATCACAGACGGTTTTCGAACCGTCTGTGATGCAAATATCACAGACGTTTTTTAGTTAAAAACCGTCTGTGATATATAGTTATCACAGACGATTCTAAATTTAGAACCGTCTGTGATATGTAAATACCACAAACGGTTCTTAACTAAAAATCGTCTGTGATATTTATAAATCACAGACGGTTTTTAGTTAAAAATCGTCTGTGATATTCTCTTCTACTCCTAAACCTATTTCTGTTTATTGGCTAGCTTCAGGAAATGCTAGCCATGCCCTCTGAAACAAGCAGATCAACATGTACATGTATACATCCAATTCACATCTCAATTCATTTCACAAATATAAAACGTCCATTTTTATTAAGATTAGAGCCTACCATTACAATATCCCAAACAACGAGCAGGTTACACAACAAGAACAGAGAAAAAGAGCAAATATCATCTATGCCTTCTCGCCCCTGATGCAACGCATGAGCTGAATGTCTTTGACGCCCACCATCGTCGGCGTTGATTGAGCGTCTGCACGGTTGGCACGAGTTAGTTGCTTCTGCGATGTCTTGTCTCCTGTAGACTTGTGCGTCGTCTGTAAGGAGGAGGACAGCAAGGAGAAGAAGAACATACAGCAAGGAGGACAGCAAGGAGGAGGAGAACATACAGGAAGGAGGAGGACGGCAAGGAGGAGGAGGAGAACAGCAAGGAGGCTGGGTTTTGGTTATATTTATAGGGGAGGGAGAGGCGGGAATTTGAAATTTTTTGGCGCGGGGACAGAGAGGCGGAGCTACGATCCGTAGGGTGAGGATTGGTGGATTTCTATTGGTTAGGATTGGGTTGAGCAGGATCGACTGGCCCAGCTGTCAGATTATCATAGACAGTTCTACATATAGAACCGTCTGTGATGAATGAGTATCATAGACGGGTCTACATATAGAACCGTCTGTGAATTAGAGCACACAATTTTATATACCGATGCAATATAAACAATTAGTCTGAAAAGATAAAATAGCAAAGTTCTATATGACTTATATATACTCATTTGAAAGGTTTCGACGAGATCTACAACTTTTCAGTTGAAGCAAAATCCAAATTCCAAAAGGAAGACCAAGAAAAAGGGCAAAAACAGAAACAAAAAACTTGCGACGCAGATTTAGGTCCAAAGATGGCCGATTTTCAGGGTCTTGGAGGGCGACTAGCGCAAGCTGATCATTGTTTTGGATCGGGCTCGTCGTTAGCTTTCCAACGAGTACAAGAACGTCGAAAACGGCCACCGTATGCAAAAGTTATGCCCGTTTTACTGAAGGTGTGTCAAAATTGAATCATACTCGGACTCAAGCAGGAAAATATGAAATTTTGAGGGATTACAAGGCGGGAAACATATCACAGACGTTTTTTATTATAAAACGTCTGTGATACTGAAATATCACAGACGGTTTTATTATAAAACCGTCTGTGATATTCTAGTGTCACAGACGGTTCAGCGGTAAGAACCGTCTGTGATACCCCTTTTCCCCGCCACAAACACCACAGACGGCCTCCAAATTAAAACCGTCTGTGGTAGTGTACATCACAGACGGTTTTGTAAAACCGTTTGTGATTTAGCGTTTAATATTAGGCTTTCTGTAGTAGTGGGTTGAGAATAGTCAGAAGGCAACCGTCCCCCTACTTTTGAGCTGCAGGCAAACGATACGGATCCATCTCCATTTTTGGTTCATTTATTTCAAAAAAAAAAGCGAGATTTGTCGGCACAGGTAAAGTTTAAATCGAGAGAAGCAGTACCAAAGAATGTTATCTCTTTGCTTTACCCCCCTTTCCTTGAGCTGCAGTATGTTGCCCTGAAACTTTTGAGCTAGCACTACCACTATGCAGTGTAGTGTATTGCTCGTGTCGCACTACATAGTGGTGTAACCAACAATTGAATAGTTAAATCGAAGCCACTTAGAAGATATATATAGTACAAATCTTGCATTCACTTTAAGACACCCGAGATCATTCCTGTTCTTTGCCCCTGCTTCTTAGTTTATGACTTTATGTTGAACTGAAAGTGTGATAGATGCAGAATGAAACTATCTAAAGGCCATATCCTGAGACACAAATCAGGGTAAAGTCCGTATCTCCTAAATATTCTCATGTGTTATTGAAAATCACGCTTTGCATAAACCGGAGACTAAGGTGTCAAATTTTTCCTTCGAAGTTGCACTTCCTCTGAATGAACATCGCGCAAAAAAGAGAGGCCAAAAAAGGTAACTAGTGGTAAGCCTAGCTGAGGCATATTTCAATTTACCTTAGATGATCAAATAGCGTACAAAGAAGCAAAGTAAGAAGATTTGGTATATATTTAACTTTGACTCAACTGACATTTATAGATCAGGTAATTGATCATATACCCTCCATTTAGATAGAAATTTAAGATTTACCCTCCTGTTCCACGTGTCAGTGACTTATGATGACCCCACATGTCATTGAGATGTGGAGGATAAATCCTAAATTTCCCAACTAAAGGGAGGGGTATATGATCCAATCTCCCTTTATAGATTTGGTATATGTTAAACTTTGACTCACTGAGATTTACGCTAGTTAAAATGATCCATTCTCATATGTGAAACCTACATAATTTTCTTAATTAAACTAGTTGAATGTCTATATATTGCTATGGATTAAAAAAAAGAATCATATTGCATATTCTGAGTCGAGCGTGCGAGGAGAAGAGGGCTAACTTGAGCATACGACCTCATGGGCCACCTGTCGGTACGGAGGCAGACAGATCATCGCAGTATCTCACATACCTGAAAGTCTCCATTGGAATGACATAAAACGTGGAGCTCAGTTGCATAGGTGGTATTGTCTCTAGGTGTGCAAGCAGAGTGGAAAATTTTCGTCTGTTCGACCGACCGAAGGTTTGCAGAATGAATACGGAAAGGATAGATAGGTATCCGGTATTATCCGTGTCTGACTCCGACTCCGAGAAAAAAAATATGGAATATAATATGGGATAAGTGATATCTGTCCGTATATATCCGTATGTCAAGTGATATGAGGAAGTCTGTTTTGACTTCATCTAGGAACAAGATAACATATAGACAGATTGTCACATCTAAACAGTGGGAGTACTAAGTGTTCTTCCTTCAATATCTCAGTAATTAGTATCTTCATGTTCGCTCTGATATTGTCCAATGTCCTGTGCAAAGAAACGGATAATTTCCGTCCGACCGACCGTCCGAAAGATTATGGAACAGATACGGAATGGAGAAATGAATATCCAGCATTATCTATATCTGACTTCGACTCTAAGGAAAAAATATGGAATAAAATATAGGATAAACGATATCCGTCCGTATCTGCTTCGATTGCATCTCTAATTGTCTCTATGTCCCAAGTAACCAAGATGTGATGAGTTTGAACCTTAAGTCTGCCTATTGGATTAATATTTTGCCAAATTTACTGATTGGTCCCACTTGTCAGTATTCAAGTGGAGGGCGTGGTGGATGGCACACATACCATCACTATCACCAATTTAAACATCTATAGGAGTAAAGGCAAGACTTTTTTACATTTTATTTTTTAAAATAAATAAAATTGTGTTAAACTTATTCTCAAAACTGAACCTAGACTACAACGCCACCAGCGTACATTCCTAGAAATAAAAATGTACGAGGTTTTATTTGTTTAAAATACGATTAAAAAAGAATATATAATAAAAAATTCGAGACCTACCTAAGCAACAAACTAATTAGTCATGGGAAAGGTGACGATGATAAAAATTTGAGAACTGTATAATTCAACCACTAATCAGCACGATGGAATATCCACTATCCTATGCAACGCAATATACCTGTTGGCATCAATTATTGCACGATGGACTGTATGTACCCGCTTTAGAGAGACCCTAGGAGATAGGAATAGGACACACTACTTACAATGAAAAAGAAAGAGAAGATGGAACCAGGATTTGCCCACGTGTGCAAAAGGGTGAGACGATCACATCAATTTCTTTTTTTTTTCTTTTAAAAACCACTACCTGTTGTACTACGTGCCTTTGGTAGAGGTCAGCGTCTTGAGCAAGTCCAACAGCATGTGAAGTGGTATGGGCCTCAGCGCTCACGATCGATTGGATGCAAAGATGATGGCGTTCGTACCAACCACAAATTCCTGTACACCACACCAGTAGCATTTCATACGAGTTTATCCTGATGCTATGCGTATTGGGGGACAAAGTTCTTACCCAACATGCGTGGTTTTTAGGGTGAGTTTTTTTTGCTGTGGTTTTGGTTTTTGGTTTATAGTTTTTGAATTCTGCGTATTTGTGAGAGGCAGTACGAAGAGAAAAAAATCGTATGCGATTTTAGCCGGTACAGATGAACTCGGTACAGTCTGTACTATAATATATCGATAGACTCTATCTTAAAAAGGCACACCATTTGAAAATAAGTTACTGTAGCATGTAATAAAAAAGGTAAAGCACAAGCCCTTATCCACATGCGTGGCGTCCAGAGATTTGAGGGATAATTAGGTGTAGGACCGAATGGCAATAGATGATGGTGAATGGTGCCTTCTTAAAATTTTCGCTATGTATTCTAGATTCTATTCTCTAAAAACTAGGAAGTTACAGAGAATACAACCCTCACCAAACACTCAGATCATATTTCTCATGAAAACAAATCTTACCCAAAGGTAACTACTGGCGGTCTAAGCTCAATTTAGATGGCGGTCTGACCGGTGTAGTATTTGCAATCTAATCGCCATGTCAAAACTGGTCTAACCAGAAAATCAGCAAATGAACAGTATTTTCAGTGCTATTTCAACTCCGAAAATCAATAGAACTTTTAATTCGTAGATCTAAATAACATAAAATTTTGCAGAGATCTTCTCTAGATTATTAAGAACCTATTCCAACAAACAATCATAAAAATCATGGTTAAATTTGAGACATTTTCCAGTTTGAAGGAGAGGTGCACCGAAACCGAGCCAAAAACAAAATTAGTGAATACAACTTGCTCGTGGGTAGACGATGGTCAATATGGCTTTAAATATGTTCCCACATGTCCTAGCAAGTAAGAACACGAGTGAAAACACGTAAAAAGACCCTCAGATGAAAAAATCACACTTTGAGGCCAAATCAAGCGAAACCAGATTTTCTTAATAATCTTGCTACCAAAGTGCCTAGATAGGTGGAGACAAATTTCTAGAGATTGTCTCCATCTCTTACACGTCCTTGGCACAGTAAGATCGAGAAAAGAGAAGAAGGGAGATCAAAACCAACCAAATTAAGAGTAAATCAATCAAAACATGATAGATCCATAGAGATGATCAAAAATTGATGTATTACTTACTTGAGGCGATAATTTTTACAGCCACTCCAATTTGAAGGATAAAGAGCACATAACACACTCAACTCTCAAACCCTAACCCTAGACATAAGAGCATGAGAGAGATGGATTGGAAAGTCAATACAAGTCTTCATCCTAAACCCTTTATATAGGTGGACAAAAAGCCGCACCTAGCCCTTAGTAGATACTATTCACTTAGCATAATGGGAGAAACCCGATAACCTCACACATACGGGTTTTACTCACACATGTTCACTTATACACATTTTTTAAAGCGTATAAACCCGATTCCGCCAAGTCATTTACCCTTGATCTATCTTGATCAAACTAGCTTCTCTTTGACTTAAACTGCTTTCCAAGCGTCACTCATGTGCTACGATTTTGATCCAAGGTAGATTATGACATTTTTGCGTAAAAGTTAAAAAACAATATCTGTTGTGGTTACAGACCAAACAGAGATAAAGTGTGGTAGTGGAGAGTTAGGTGAGTAAATGGCTTGGGCCTTCTCCCCATGGCCTGTGTCGTGTGTGTGTGTGTGTGTGTGTATATATATATATATATATATATATATATATATATATATATATATATATATATATATATATACCCACATGATGAGTGCTTTTACAACTATACCCTTACATATGAGTTTTCCCCTCATGGGTATTCATGTCATTATACATGTCCCATTTCGGACCTTACATTCCTCTAACAAACCTGCTGGGCTTAGGTGGGGGCTACCCCTACAACAATATCCATATATGCCATCGAGTATGCTGAAATATTCGGGACCTCAATTTCTGTCGAGCGGTGTTCGGGATTCAGTTCATGCTCCTTGGATCTTACATCCCTTATTTGCTGATGATTGCATAGTGTTCGCAGGAACTTCATTGCAGGAAATTTTGGAGCCTTACACATTGGGGTCCGGCCAGCTAGTGAACAAGCAAAAGTCGGCAATCTTTTTTTTTTTAGCACGGATTGTCCAGATGTTAGCAGAAATGAAGTGCTTACAGGTTTGGATACTGCTACAGAGGCGCTTGGAGAACGCTATTTGGGTTTGCCGACAGCCATTGGGAAAGAAAAAACCACGGAGGTGTTTGAACATATCCCTGAGAGAATTCGTGCACTTGTTGGGCGATGGAGTGAGAAAGAAAACTGAGTGGTGCAGGACGTGCCGTACTTATTAAGGGCATGTTAAGTTAAAAGCTGACGGCTTTTAACTTTTGCTATAGTATTTAACTTTTAAATGGAGTATTTTCTCAAGACGGGGTCTACAAGTTAAACGATTTATACGTTAAAAGCCCAACATCTGTACCAGCCAAAATCGCAAGTGAGTATCTGTCTCTTCGTAATCTGTACCGTAAACAGCCAAAATTCAAAATTTTCAGCCAAAAGTCATAAACCGCAGCCGAAAAGAACAGGCCCAATCCGTCGCTCAATCGGTGCCGACTTATTCTATGAGCTGCTTTCAAGTTCCTACTCTTGCTCGTAAGAAAATTGCAAGCTTTATTCCCAATTATTGGTGGGGGAGTAAAGTTTGACAGCAGGAATATGCACTGGATGATGAGTTGGGCGAAATTGACCAAGACGAAAGCAAGTGGAGGTATGGGTTTTCGAGATCCGAAGCTCTTTAATTTAGCCACGTTGGGAAACACGAGGGTGGCGCTCGATTATGAGGCCGTAGTCGCTACTCAAAAGGTATATACTTCCCGCATGGACATTTCATGTCGGCAAGGAAGAAAAAGAGATCGTCTTTCACTAGGCGATCAATTTTAGCTGGCAAGAAAGTTCTGCTGCTATGCTCAACTTGTTTTTTTTTACTCTTTTTTACTATAGCTGACTTATTTTATACTGTAATTACTGATAGCTTTTGACGTAATTAAATTTTAAAAAATAAAATAAAAATATTATCCCATCATAAACAATGCAAAAAAACATAACAAAAAAAAAGAAATGACAAAAAGATCAAAAAGGTTAAAAAGAAAGAAAAAAGATGAAGTTAACGAATAATAAACTATAAGTTGGTAACCGTTCGTTGGTAACGGCTCGTCGATGGATGCTTGGGAGGACAATTGGATTCCTTCAAACCGAATACTGAAGCCAATTGTCAAACCGGAAAGAAGCAGTATTTCCAAGGTGAGTGACCTAATAATACTGATTGAAAATTCATGGGATGTGCAGTTTGTTAAACATCTATTTGTGTGGGGTGACAAGAATTGGCAGTTGCGGCCAGGTGATTCGTGAGAAGGGAAAACGCTGTCGGTTTTAAAATTTTGCCGCCTCTCTCCGGTATGACCGATTACTGGTGGTTACCGGAAATTTTAGAAAAATTTCAACCAAAAAATTTAAAATTAACAAAATTCAAATTTTTAAGGAAAAAACTATAGATACTTGTGGAGATAAAGTAGATATTTATATATACACGAAATAGAGATAAAAAATAAAGTTAAAATGTGATGTATTTCTGTATTTAAATAAACTTTATTTGAAATGTGGGCCTCGCAACCAAAGGATTTTCAATAGGTACATCACCCTATATTTACTATTTAACTAGTCACCTGCTCTTGCATTACAACGAAATTTATTAGATATATAGAGAATCATGCTATGAAAAAGACTACTCTGATCAATTAAAAAATGAAGAGTGGTGAGAAGTTGAGAATGGGACAATTGGAGGAGAAAGGACGTATAACTACCAACTCATTCTTTTATAATAGCAATAAGAGGAACCATAGCTTTGTATGTTCATCTTTCCATAAGTCAAAATGGCACAATAGTATCCCATGTAAAAGCAGCATCCCGTCAAGTCAACTATGTTGGCACGAGCACGCAATATTTCATAGCAGATACAAGCAACCATATGCCCCTTTGCCCTCATCCACAATGCTTCCCTTTCACCAACATCAGCTCCTTTTTTTCTGGGCCAAATTCAGTTTCTAAGGATGCATGATTAGAAATGTGGATTCTTTCATTTGCACACAAAAAAAACGGATATTATCTTAAAAATCTATCTTATTTTTTCTTCACAATTCACTTTGAATGGTCATCCAAAAAAGGATCATGACATGTTACATAGTTTCCTCAATAGAATTCATTAGGAAAATTACGTTGGTACACTAAACTAAAACATATAAAACCAGAAAAATAGGCTACAATTTTTAATGAAATTCAAATTACATTGACTGTGGTTACATTTTACAAAGTTGAAAAATCATGTTCCTTTTAAAAAAAGGATAATAATGAGAAAACAATGACATTATTGTAGTATCTCAAACATATCTAAAACACTATTCTTGAATCTAATTTTGGTGCCATTCATGCACACCCACAACTCATGCATGTCCCACATTTTTATTCCAATTTCCAAGGGAACACATACCATCCTTGGTACGTTTGGAGCACAAAGGTGTTGGTTTTTCTCCAAATCTTAGATTGATTTTGTGGAGACTTTCCACTACCCGCTATTCTTTGTTTTTCTTATGGTGCTACTCATAATTGCATATAAGGCTAGAGAGTAGGGACATATTTATAGACTCCACTTCCATATGTTACAAAGCGATCCACCTGTTTTCCGATATACTGTAAGACTCTTGAACTATATCACCAACTACGATCTGATATATCAATTTTATGAGTCTAAAATATATTAGTCCTTAGCATACATGTGTGTCATACACCATGATCAGATTGTTTACTAGATTAATTCCAATATGATCATGTGGGTCAATAGTCTGTAAAGTTGATCCTACAAAACAAACCCAGCTATTCCGCCATTCCTATACCCGGGTTAAACATATGTGTGTGTGTGTGTGTGTATAAATATAAAATTCCAGTAGACTTGATCTTAATAAATATATCTGTCATATTCCAGCAAAACCATCCTCGACACCTTGAGTTAAATTCCACATCAAAATATTCTCTATCACTTTGTATTAAAAATATGAATAATTCCACATTGAGTTAAACTGACACTAACCACAATAAATGTTGAAAGCCTTATAAAAATCCCAACATCTCTCACTTAGCTAAAACATTTCAATCAATAATTGAAGTCCCATAACTTAATCATGCTTAGAAAATAATTCCTGACTAACTGGCTAAGTCAGTGAATCTTCCTTCCATGTGTTTACTTTTACTATAAAATAAGTGATAGGTTGTGATATTTTTACTATAAAATAAGTAACAGGTTGTGATACTTTTATTATAAAATAAGTGACAGGTTGTGATGCACTTTCCACGACCTTAAGTGATGCAAGAAATTTCCTTACCATATATTTTCCTTTACTGCTTCAGATGCAGCAATGTATTCAACGTCCATGGAGGAAAGAGCAATTGTATCCTGTTTCTTTCTGCACCAAGAAATAGAACCTTATACCAAAGTAAATAGATAACCAGAAGTTGATTTTTAGTCATCTAGATCCCCTTGCCAATAAGCATCAGCATAATCTAGCAGCTGAAAATTATGACCATTAAAACATAATGAATAATCTATAATTCATTTGACATAACACGGTACATATTTGATTTGTTTCCAATGCTCTTCCCTAAGATTATTTTGATATCCACTAAGAATTCCAATAACATGGCTAAGGCCAGGTCGTGTGAATAACATAGCATATATAAGACCCTATTTTTCCAGCTTTTGGCTTCTACTTTTGACTTTTCTACAGTAACTAACTTTTAAATAGTGTCTTTTCAAGATGGGGTCTACTAGTTAATTGTAGTACATACTATACCAACCTTATTTATATCGGCAAAAACCGTACGTGAGTTTCTGTTACTCTGTAATCTCTCGCACGAATAACCCAAAAGGCATAAGCCTCAGCCAAAAAAACAGACCCTAAGACATCTTAAAGTTGAAGAATAAGGAATTTCATTCATTCTACCTTTTTCCACAGGAGTGTTTGGATATAATTCCTCACTGAGTTTAGTTCTTTTCACAATAGGCACATTAATAGGTTTACTATTTTCCATAGAAAATTGTTTTAAAACACTTCCAAGGTATGATTTTTGGGACAACACAAAAAACATTTTATTCTAATCTCTATGTATTTCCACTCCTAAAACATATGAAACTTCTCTCATATCTTTCATATCAAATTTAGAAGACAACCAAGCTTCCACTTCCATCAACATATTTTTATCATTAGAAGCAATGAGAATATCATCAATATATAAAGACAATAAGACAAAACATTTACCCATAACTTTTGTATACTAGTTACTAACCCGTACGTTGCAATGGAACTCATTGAATATATAGAAAATCATGCTACAGAAGAGAGATGCTTTGATTGATTGGAAAGTGAAGAATGGTGACAAAACATTTACCCATAACTTTTGTATATATGCAATGATCATCTTCCATCATTGAAAATCCATATGACATAATAGCATTATCAAATAGAATATACCATTGACATGAAGCTTGTTTAAGACCATAAATTGATCCATTCAATTTGCAAATATTTTTTCATTTTCTTTTTCTCCAAAACCTTTCAGTTGTTTCATGTATATTTCCTCCTCCAAAAAATAATTAAGAATATCATTTTTAATATCCATTTGGTGGAGTTCAAGATTATAATAAGCCGTTAAAGCACTAATAACACAAATTGAAGTAAATTTTGCAACATGAGAAATTTTTCACAAAGTCAATACCTTTTCTTTGTGTAAAGCCTTTAGCAACAAGTGTGACCTTATATTTTTTCCACTAAATCTACTGCATTTAATTTCCTTTTAAAATCCATTCACAAATATATGGGCTTATGGTTGTTTAGTAGATCAATAAGTTCCTAAACTTTATTCGTTTTATCAAGTTTAATTCTTCCTGCATTGCTTCCACCTATATTTTAGATTGTGAGCAGTTAATTGCTTCTTTATAAGTTTTTGGTTCTTTATCTAAATCTTAAATTTTAGAGTGTATTTTATCTAAGAATAAATAATAATCATCTACATGTTGAAGTTTAATTAAATTCCTCCTACTTCTCCTAAGCATGTTAGTGTACAGAGTTAGATTTGTATTTCCTTTAGGAGCTGAACCTCATTCAGTGTGAGAATTAATACCAGATGTATCCATTTGTGTTTCCGGTGGAGTTGCCAATAATTTCACCATTGTCCGCTTAGCATGGCGAGGTGTATTTTGATAAATATTGCATTCCTGCTTTGCACTATTTTTTCTGGATCATAAAACCTATACCCTTTTAATTCCAAAGAATAACTAATAAAAAATTCATAGCATATTTTTAGGCTACAATTTTGTACAGTTTTGATTTGGAACTCTAATTTGTGTATTACACCCCCCAAACTGCTAGGTGGCGAAGTAATGGTTTTCTTCTAGTCCATAACTCATAAAGAGTGATTGTTATAGTCTTAGATGGCAAATGATTTAATAAATAAACAGTAATATGTAAAGCTTCTCAAAAAACAAAGAAAGATTTAAATAGGTCATCATAAACCTAACCATATCTATAAATATTCAATTTCTCCGCTCAGCAACATCATTTTGTTGCGGAGTGTAAGGTATAGTATAGTGACGAATAACTTCATGTTCTTTACAACAAATATTTAATATTTTTGAAGTGTATTCTCTTCCGTGATCAGTTCTTAAAACTTTTATCTTTTTTATTCAATTGATTTTTTTTACTTCAGTCTTAAATGTTTTCAACACATTAAAACCTTACAACTTTTGTTTAAGAAGTATACATATCCAAATCTAGTATAATCATCAATGAATGTGATAAAATAAATCTTTTGACCTCTAGTGGGAGTAGTCATTTCACCATAAATATCAGAATGAATGATGATAAGAAACTCATTAGATCATTTCGCCTTTGGAAAAGGCGCACGGGTCATCTTATCCATTATACATGCTTCATAAATAGCAAAATTCTCCCGCTTAAAGTGTAGCTAGGTGAATATAAAGTGTCATGTGATAACTATTTTCTCTATTGGGGAGTTTTAGGACATAATTTTCAATTTCAAGTCCATCAGCTTGAGCATTAGTGCTCAAAAAGATATATCTATTTCCCATTGAAATTATTTACATAGAAGTAAAAACTCTATGATTACTAGTAATATGAGATGTAGCACTAGAATCGACAGCTTAAATATTTAGAAAAGTAGTAGTAAGTAAAGATTCAATGCATACAAAAATATTAGACATACTGTTAGACAAAGAATTGCCTTTGCACTCAACTGGTTGATTATTTTAATTCTTTTGCTTATTCTGCTTCTTCTTTTTTCAGTAGTCAGCTCTGAAATGTCCATACTGACCACAATTATGACACTGAAAATTCTTGTATTAATCATTCCTCTGAACTAAGTTATAATTTTCACGATCACCCCGATCGCATTTCCTGTTAAGATTTTCTCTCAAATCACCATTAGGCTTTCTCCTTTGCCAATTCCTTTATTATTACTTTTTTCCTCTCCAATGGGTAAGCCAGAATTATGATTATTTCTTTTCTTTCGCTGAAAGAGTTTTTTTTATCTTCTTTCATGAGAAAAATGATGTATCAGAATGCACATACTAAGTATACTTTCAGAATGATAGAAATATATCTTAAATTGTTTCCATAAATTAGGCAAAGAGTTCAAAACAACCATAACCTGCACTTCTTTAAAAAAAGGATAGCCAATATTTTTTTAAAAATTCATCTGCTAAAACATAAAGTTTATTGAGATACTCATTAATTGAAGTGCTATGATACATCTTAGTAGAGAGAAAGAAATTAACAAAAATGAAGCACTTTAATAAGAGATACTTTATCAAAATCTTGTTTCAGACTGTGTGTTATTTTCCACGCATTATGTTAACCCTTGTACTCAGTAGCTCAAAAATCAATCTTGGATCCCAACAAAAAATTCACGCAATTTATTATTTTTCGTGCATTCTGTTCACCCTCATATGTCGACAGAGATGAAAAAACACACCTCGCGTCTGCGTGAGACCAACAATATTGCTGATGACCTGTACGGTGGAGTGATGACGGACGGATTGATCACCGCACGGTCGGCTGTGACTAGATAATTGGTTGTGCTCAGTTGGGTTTTTTTTTGTTTTTGACTTTTTTTTACTGTAGCTGGTTTATTTTGCATTATAGCAGTGGTAGCTTTTTTGTTGTAATTAAATTTTAAAAAAAATTAAAAATAGAAAAAAGATCATCCTATTTCGAACAATGCATAGGAACAAAAAAAGACAAAAAAGTCAAAAAAAAATACTAAAAAGTACTAGAAAACGTTGAAATTAAAAAATAATAAATTAGAAGCTGAAAATTTGGTGTTGATGCCGTGACGGTAATGGCTTGTCAAAAACTCACAGACCTTGACCAATGACTTGCAGCACGGTCATGGCACGTCTGTTTACTTTCCGCGTGGAAATCACGTTGGGCTCTAGTCTAGTGCTTCGTTCGCCGTGGAGTCTCATGCACGTGAAGACTTGGTCACGCGTCGACCTCGCCGTGAACAGGGATGAAGAGTGATACAAATTATTTATATTATTCAGTAATCATATTCGATAAAATATAAATATAGTATAGATTTTTTTCATCCAATTAATAATTTTTATTATATTCATATTTGTATTCGAATTCGTATAAAAATATAGATGCAAATATAGTATAAAATTTTACCATCTGAAATGTTATGTTATTTGGACTATCCGTATCCGTATTCGACGAAACAATATGCATATTTTATTATAATATAATTAATTAGTTGGACAGGTTTTTTAATTGAACATGAATTTGTGTTTCTTTAGGTGAAGTAAATGATTTAGAATGATTAAGTGTGCTTGTACAAGAATAAAATATCATTAATATCTTCATACTATATAAGTTATGAGGATATGCGGATCCGACCAAATTGAGTAAATATTCAATTCGAATCTATATTCGTTACAATATTTGATCCGTATTTGTATTTGAAAATATTCGAATTCATATTTATATTTGTTTATAAATACAAATATAAATATTTGACCTGTGCGGTGGAGTGATGACTGACGGATTGATCACCGCACGGCTGGCTGTGACTAGATAATTGGCTGTGCTCAGTTGGGTTTTTTTTGTGGCTTTTGACCTTTTTAATGTAGCTGGTTTATAGCAATGGTAGCTTTTTTATTGTAATTAAATTTTTTTAAAAAAAATTAAAAATAGAAAAGAAAAGATTATACTATTACAGACAATGCAAAGGAACACAGAAAAAAGAAAAGGCAAAAAAGTCAAAAATGCTAAGAAGTACTAGAAAAAAATGAAATTAAAAAATAGTAATTTAGAAGCTGAAAATTTGGCGTTGCCTTGACGGTAGTGGCTTGACAAAAACTGTGTTCATGCCCGTGACGGTAGTGGCTTAACAAAAACTCTCACACCTTGACTAATGACTTGCAGCACGACGTCATGGCGCGTCTGTTTTCTTTCCGCGTGGAAATCATGTTGGGCTGCGAAAGATTAGTAATAGAAATTCACGTGTGATTTTGCCGATATAAATGAAGTCGATATAGTATATACTACAATTAACTAGTAGATCCTATTTTGAAAAGATATTTCATTTAAAATCTAGTTACTGTAAAAAAGCCGAAAAATAGCTTTTAGAAGCTGAAAAGAACAGGGCCGGAGTCTCATGCACGTGAAGATTGGTCACGCCTCGACCTCGCTGTGAACAGGGATGAAAAATGATACAAATTATTTATATTATTTAGTAATTATATTCGATAAAATATAAATATAGTATAAATTTTTTCATCTGATTAATATTTTTTATTATATTTATATTTGTATTCGAATTCATATAAAAATATAGATGCGAATATAGTATAAAATTTTACCATCTGAAATGTTATTTTATCTGGACTTCCGTATCCGTATTCGACGAGTTATATGCATATTTTATTACTATATAACTAATTAGTTGGACAAGTTTTTTAATTGAACATGAATTTGTGTTTCTTTAGGTGAAGTAAATGATTTAGAATGATTAAGTGTGCTCGTACAAGAATAAAATATCATCAATATCTTCATACTACATAAGGTAGGAGGATATGCGGATCCGATCAAATTGAGTAAATATTCAATTCGAATCTGTATTCGTTACGATATTTGATCTGTATTCATATTAAAAATATTCAAATTTATATTTATATTCATTTACAAATACAAATATAAATATGATCTAAGCATTATTCAACCTGCCTCCGATCTATTTTCACCCTTAGCCACGAAGGACCGAGAATGGAGAACGTGAAGCCTCGCGCGAGACCATGAGAACGAGGCATGCCGGCTTTCATACGGCCTACTTGTTTTGGGCTGGATTAAACTCCTTAAGTACTTATCAAGTATTGCATATCTGCTGACCATTTTATCCCGTCATTTTAATTTTTCAAACCTATAGGATGTGTGTTGTAGTTCCTTTTGACGAGGTAGAAAATTTCTAGACAGTTTTTTCCTCGGTTTTAATCGATAAACTGGGCAACATCTTTCTTTATCTCCCCGAAAATAGAAATCCAACATGCTCTATAGGCGATATTTTTATAAAAAAAAAATGCGTATGGGATTCTTACGTTCAATCACCTCATGTGAAGTTGGACCAACGTTCCAACACTAACTTAATTTGACTTAATTCATTTTTTTTGAACAATGTAGATGAACATCCTATGATCCAAATTTGACCCATTTTCACCTACTATAGTAAAATGCTAACCACCTATAACAAAAATCATAAAATATAAATTATGGAAAAGAGAATCATAAAAATACTACTCCATAAAAAAAAGAAAAAAAGGAAAGGAGAAAGGAGGAAGAAACGCTAAGCCAATTCCATATCCTTCCCCTGTTCCCCATTGCCACCGCCGCCGTCGCTGCTACTCCTCCCGGCACGCGCCCCCTCGCCGCTACTCCTCTCGGCGCGTGCCCCCTCGCCGCCACCGACCTTCCAGCGGCAGCCGAGCCTCGCGGCGGCGTCGCACGCCCAGTCCCACGAGTGCAGCAGCATGTAGGTGCTGATGCCGCCGATGAGGCCGTAGGCGATGGAGTATGTGAGCGGCATGAGAGCAAGCGTCATGAACGCCGGCACGGCCTGCCGCATGTCGCCCCAGTCCACCTCCGCCACCGCGCGCATCATCATCACGCCCACCAGCACCAGCGGCGGGCCGACCGCCCAGGACGGGATCGACGCCAGCAGCGGCGTCACGAACAGCGCGGCCGTGAAGTACGCCGCCGCCGTCAGCGCCGTCAGCCCCGTCCGCCCGCCCTCCCGGATCCCCGTCGACGACTCGATGAACGCCGTCACGGGGGACGTGCCCAGCAGCGAGCCGAACACGATGGCCGTCGCGTCCGACATGAAGGCGAAGTACTGCCCCTCGAACTCCCCCGTCGCGTCGTCCACGAAGCCGGCGAACCGCGCCATCGAGTAGAGCGTGCCGGTAGTGTCGAGGATGTCGACGTAGAGGAATGTGAAGAGCGCCTCCCAGAAGTAGCCGTGTCCGGCGCCGCGGAAGTCGAGGGCGCCGGCGGTGGACCGGATGCGATGGACGTCGAACACCTTCTTGAAGTAATTGAAGCTTTCGTCGCCGGCGGGCGTGTCCGGGAACGCGGTGACGGCGGTGTGGCGCGGCCACGAGAGGAAGGTCACGAAGAGGATGCCATAGATCATGGCGCCCTTGACATTCTTGATTAGGCAGAAGGCGATGATTAGGAAACCGACGACGGCGAGCCAGAAGGTCGGGGAGGTCATCCGGCCGGAGAGACAGAGTATGCCGCCGGAGACCGTGCCACCCGGCATAAGCGCCACCGTGCCATTGGGGAACGTCATCACCGGTGCCACGGACGCGCGCTGCGACGCCGGGCACGCGCCGAGCGTGACCAGCGTCGACGAGCTGAACCCGACGAGCCCCACGCCCTCGTTGCTCTGCAACCCAATGAACGCCAAGAACAGCCCGATCCCCGCCGACGACGAGATCCGCACGGGCTTGGGGATGAATTTGGCGAGCTTTGACCGCAGCCCGACGACGGAGATGAAGAGGAAGATGAGCCCCTCGAGAAACACCGCGGCCAGCGCGGTGCGGTAGGGGAGCGTGCCGGAGCCGTGGAAGCCGACGACCGTGTAGGCGAAGTAGGCATTGGTGCCCATTCCAGGGGCGAGCGCGAGCGGCAGGTTGGCGAAGGCGCCCATGATGAAGGAGCCAATCACGGACGACGCGGCCGTGGCGACGATCAAGTCCCGGCGCGCGCGGGACACGCAGGCGGCGTACCCGGGATCCACCGGCGGGAACTTACACCCCGGCGAAGGCGCGTCGCAGTCGTCAACGGTGCACGTCGCGCCGGAGTCCGAGAGGATGGAGGCGTTCACGGCGAGGATGTACGCCATGGTGAGGAACGTAGCCGTGCCGGCGCGGAGCTCCGTCGTGAACGTGGTGCCGCGCGCGGCCAGGCGGAAGCGGCGCCCCACCCAGGACCGCTCCACCGCGGCGTTGAGCCGCCCCAGCTTCGTGGTCGCCTCCTCCCCATTGCCGCTGCTGCTCGGGATGATGGGGCTGGCCATGCCGGCGGCGCGCGCGTGTGTGGCTGTGTGGGAGTCCGTGTGTCTGGGATCTTTTTAATCAGGCATCTGCGGCGTGGAGCGTCGAAGGCTGACGTGGAGATTCTAAGTTCTAATCAGCACGCTCATCTATATCGACGGGGGTATTTGCGATTGGGTGTATCTACTATCATCTAGATGTTTTCTTCGTAATAATTATCTAAATTTAGAATCGTTGGATTAGAGATCCAATGATCTCTTTTTTTTTAGGGGGAGATTTTTTGGAAGGAAAGAATTCATGACCGTTGGATCAGAGATTAAAAAGAATTCGTGACCGTTGGATCAGAAATCTCTGATCCAACGGTTATAAATTTGAATGATAGTTAGAAAGAAAACATCTAGATAATGTTTATCAATAGCCTTTGTGATTAATTATTGTCATTTATTTCGCTTCTTTTGGTGTGAACGATGTGGTAATCCAACGATACATCGTGATGGGCCTTCCTTTCTTTGCCTTTGTGAATTGGGAACGCTTTTCTGCAATGGATTAGGACAGGAGTGGCCTTTTGGGTTTGTTCAGAGAATTTGGGACGCCTTTTGGGGTTTGGTGAGGCGATTGATCGCGCCGTTTAGGGCAAGTTGAACGGCGAATTTTCCCGGATTCCTGCCAAGTACATGTGCTCTATACATGCCCTCAAGGCTCCGTTTGGAACAACCTAGCAATTGAGTGTAGGATTTGGGTGATTAATGGCGCAGTTTAGAGACCTTTAGGACCTGTTTGGAATGCGGGAATTTTTCCCGATTCCTGCGGGAATTGAACTGTTTCCTGCAAAATTCCTGTGAAATTCCTCTGTTCCAAACAGGCCCTTATGCTTTCAACCTAGCAATGCCGGCACGACAAGGGTGGAGATTGCTGAGTAACCCTATGCAAGGGCAGTACAGGCGAGATATTTCCCAAACACTAACGTGTTGGATGCTAGCAAGACGGACGGCATGTCCTATGCCTGGCTCAGGGCATTCGACTGCTGAATGGCATGCGAACCTAGAGGGAACCTCACTGTCAAACCGGCCTACAAGATCTTACGGCGGTCATGGTTTGAATGCAAAACGGGATGGATAGCCTGTTTACATGGACTGACGTCTGGTCGGCACCGTGTCCAGCCAAGGTGAAACGGCTCTTATGGCGGCTTGCTCATAACAGCTTAGCGCATGGAACAAACGTAAAGATTCGAGGGATGAGCGTTGAAACCTTGCGCCCGATCTGTCACAGGAAGGATGAGGACGGTGGCCACCTGTTTCTAAGATGCAAGGGTGCTAAATCCAATCAGATACGAAGATCCTGGTCGTGGCTCTGTTGTGGAGGTGGTGGGATGTACGGACACAAGGCCATTGCCGGTGAAGGCGTGATAAAGACGGAGGATGTACTGCTCCAAATCCGACAATACGCATCAGACTTGGAAAAAAAAATTCTGAATGATCCACAGCACAATTTACCCCACTTTTTTTTTTGGGCATCGAGCTGAAGTGACATCTCAATCAAACCGAACAGAGCATGATAGTTAGTATCATTTTTTTTTACTTTCAGAATGATAATAATTGTTGGTTCTTTTGCAGATAAATTTCTCCTCGTCCTCGAGTAGAGGAGTCTTCGCTGCAGCACCAGAAACGGGAAAAGAGACCCACTGACGGGTTGCGCGATCGGATCCTGCGCCGGCCCATCGACTGAGCTAGTCAGAACTTGGCTCACCAGCCAGCTTGATGCAAGAACCAACCAACTCCACACGAGAAATTTCGATATTTGACACTGAATACGTGCGCTTCTCAACTTTTAACCCCCAATTCGCACGCCTTTGGAAATTTAACCCTGTCACTGCGAATTCTTTTGATTCAAGGGATTCTCTTCATTTTCGCAGTGACAAGTGTCAAAATAGAAAAGGAGAGAAAATGAGGATAATCCCTTGAATCAAAAAAATTCGCAGTGACAGGGTTAAATTTCCAAAGGCGTGCGAATTGGGGGTTAAAAGTTGAGAGGCACACGTATTCAGTGTCAAATATCGAAATTTCTCACTCCACACAGGACATTGAAGTTTAAACCGAGTATCATTGAAGTTTCCCCATGTCGTGATTCGAGGACATAGTTAGTGCTTCAAAATCATCATATGACTTAGCCCCGCTCAGTTGAGCTGAAAAATTGTGGCTTATAACTGAAATTGCATTGTAGCGGTTGAAATTTTACTGTAACTGAAGGTGTCTTATTTGGCGTAATTAAATTTAAAAATAGAAAAAAATATGCTAGCTCATCACGGACAACGTAAACGAATACGGGAAAAAAAGAACCGGCAAAAAAACTCAAAAAAGCCAAAAGTTCAAAAAAAGACGAAATTTATAAATAGTGAAAAATAAGCCAGAAGCTAAAAACAGAAGTAGTTTGTATCGTACTGCCTGTTTCAAAATATAAAGCGTGTATGTCAATGTAATGATATTTAACTGATCTCATTTTCATTTATCTTCTTTTGTCTCCAGCATTCACAGTTTCACACTAATTAATATTCTTTCTATTGTTTACAGTGATATCATCGACGATTCCTTGTACTAATTTATCGGTCTTATAGCCTCTTCAATCATGGTAGCTAGTCTCATAAAAAAGAAATGGTGGGACTATCATGGAGCGCGAAGAGAAGGTCTTCACATGCATTAAGATGCGTCCATCGAATGAAATTTTATACAAGTTGTGTCTACCAGAATTGTGGGATAATGAATTAATGATTACGTACAAATAAAATAAGCTAGTGATTCTTTCTCGGAGTTACGTGCAACGGCGTTCTTTCGTACAGACTATCAAGTCAAATCTTTTTTTTATTGGTTCTAGAATTTGGATCGTGGTATCATAATTAAGGATTGGCACTTGTGGACCTACCAACATGTGCACCAATGCTACAAACTAAACAGTTGGTTTCAGACATCCGTGATTGATGGTGGTGTGGTGGGGGGGAACCCTACTTGTTCGAAGCTAGCTATGCTATTTTGTTGCCCCCCAACACTTGCAAATATAAGATTCGTTTATTTCGGTTTAAACCTTTAATTTTTAGTTTATTTTTTACTATTTTTAAATTTTATTTGTTAGTTTTTTGATTTTTGAGCTTTTTTGCCGGTTCTTTTTTCCCCGTATTGGTTTTGTATTATCCGTGATGGGCTAACCTGTTTTTTCCATTTTTTTTAATTTTTTTAAATTTAGTTATGCCAAATAAGTTACCATCAACTACAGTGTAATTTCAGTCAGCTACGGTATAAATTCAGCTATAAGTCAGCTTATTTTAGCCCAACCGAGCGACACGTAAATCTTCTTATAACCGTGTGGCGGTGGAAGTAGCCAGTGACAGCATGGATTGTGGCTATGGCACCAATGGCGGCGACAACAACGGTATCCATGGGAGGCAGTTTGCTAGGTGAAGGCGAGAGTGGTGGCAGAAACACGCGAAACTCACCGGTGTGGGGGAAGAAGTGGCGGAGAAGGGGTTGGGAGTGAGGGAGAAAAAAGCGGCACAATAGGCCCTTCATATAACAAAATTCATTTGGCTCCTACGTTTTAAACATAGCTCGACAATTAATATTAGAGTTCTCATTCTCCAATTATACATTTTCGGTCTAGAAGCTAGTATTCCCGTATTGCAATCGCCGTAATGCATCCAAGGTCCAACACATGTGGCCACAGAGAGAAACCAATAGCACAGTTCAAATAATTGCCCCTGCCCCCCCCCCCCCCAACCCCCCAGCTAAACTTATTAACGCATGATTGGCAGCCGCTCGTCGTCTTCCTTGGTCCAACAACGTTTCTTTCTTTCTTGAACGAAATTTGATAACGTTGATCCCTTAATTTGTCACCTCCAAAAGCGAAAGCTACCGTGTGCTAAAGGACACACGAACCATGTGATTGATTTCTTCGATCGGTTCGTTGTCGGCCTTGTGGGTCGTATGGACAGGATATTTGAGTGTGACAGGGTTTTCTATTTCTCTTTCTTGCTTTGTTCTTTTTCTTAGCATATGTTATTAATTATTAGTTTTGAGCCGTCTATACCATGGTTTCAAAATACAGCCAAAACCGAACGAAAAACAAGAACAGGATAGGTTTGAGTTTTTGGATGGCCAGGACGTTTTGTGTCATTTAGGCTTTTTTAGCGGCTTCTAATTTTTAGCTGAAATTACACTGTAACGGTTGTTAGCTTTTTTAAACCATTCAATTAAAGAAAAGTAAACAAAAATAATAAAAAAATGATGAACACTGTTATACCTCTAAGAACAATACATATGAAAACATAAAAAAATCAGAGAGAGCATAGCCTCAAACCATGGACGAACCCTAGCGGTTTGTGCTGTATGACGGTAGCTCTTCCTGTACATATGAAAATGCATGCTAGCTTGTTCGTGTAACTTTTAAACAAGTAGTGTTCGTAACCAAAAACGGTTTTGTTTAAGCATCTTATTTGAACTGGAGTTAATATATGTAACAATTAGGCTATAATAACATCTATCTAAACTAAAGAGATAAATATTTTCAACAGCCAAGCAACAGTGAAAATTTGATTCTCCTAGTATAACCAAACATAATGTCCTCAAACGAAAAAAGAAAAACACACACAATGAATTAGTAAAAGTTGAGCGAGGTATCCATGTGGCGTCAACATATCTTGTATGTGCTCACAACATCATGGTGCTACACATGCTTCCTCTCGTAAAAAAATAATACAAATGGTCACAAAAAATTCCAAAAAAAATTGAAAACATTGACACAAAATCAATCTATCATATCACAAAATTTTAAATCTAAATACGATCTACACATTGAGAAACTAAAAAGACAAATTTTGCTGAAAAGATAAAAACGAAAAAGAAGACAAATTTTGCTGAAAAGATTAAAAGGGAAAATATAAAACTAGTATTCACTAAAATTTATCTTTTTTTTCTCCCGGTATACATCGCAATACGAATTGTTTTTTTTGGTAGGATATTCGATTATATCATACTCTATCTAATTTTTTTTTGACTTTTTATGACCAGTTGCACCATTTTTTGATGAGTAGGAACATAGGTAGCACCATAATATTGGTAGCACACTTAACCAAAAAGAAAAAGAGTCTGTCCGCCGTTGATGATGGACGAGTTCTTCACTTTATCGGAATTGTGCACATGTAAAGAATGTACCTTGCGCCGGTGTGCGTGTTTGACCCCCGTAGGTGCGCTTGGCACACGTGTGGACACCTCACAAGTGGTTCTTGTGCGCGTGCGCGCGCACACGTAGGTAAATCTTGCTGACTGTTTGCCGGTTGACGACGCCGGTTGCGCTAAAGGGCCTGTTCTTTAAGTCAAAAGCTGACGGCTTTTGGGTTTTGCTATAGTACCTAACTTTCAAACGGGGTATTTTCTCAAGACGGGGTCTATAAGTTAAACGATCTACACGTTAAAAATCCAACATCTGTACCAGCCAAAATCGCAAGTGAGTATATGTCTCTCCGTAATCTGTACCGTAAACAGCCAAAATTCAAAAATTTCAGCCAAAAGCCATAAGCCGCAGTCGAAAAGAACAGACCCTTTAACTCTCGTTACCCAGCTACCAGAACTCTCGTTACCCAACTACCAGACTCGTCATCTCTTGTTACCCAACTACCGTAAGAAATTGTAACACGTGGTGATTAAATTTCTTGTGTTATGGCGACATGATGATGATAATGATGATGATAATGCATCGCAGGGGCAAATTTACCGGAGGGGCCCTGAAGCCTCCGCTCCAGCTGGTGGCCAATCGGTCATGGCCTGGAAGATGCGCTCGTAGGGAGGGATAGATGAACTGAAGAAGAGGAGAAGAAGATGCTTGCCCCTGCCCACGACGACAACGTCCAACGCGCAAGGCCTCACATTTTGATCCACCCCAATCCCTCTCTAGCCGCTACTGATCGCTAGGATGGGAGAGGAGCACACCTGAGGAGGAGCCAAGAAGCCGAGTCGGCCGTTGGCGGTGCGACGAGCGGACAGGGGTGGCGAGCCATGCGAGGAACTAGGGAAGTTGGGGAGGAGGGAATAGTGGAGGAGGAGGAGGCGGGGGAAGCCGGGGAGGGCGAGGCGGTGGGTTGCTTATTTGCCGATTAGCGATTTGGGACCTTTGGCTTTGGAACAGGCAAGCATCATAGCAAGCATCCAAGCAGGGTAGCACCAGTCGACAGCAGGCAATTACCAAGCCATTTGGTATTTAATATTTTGTCTTGATCATTTGCTAACTTAGTCTTGATAATTTTCGATGAAGTGATGAAATTTACCATTGGTTAATCAAGTTGTAAAATCGTAATAATGGAGAAATGAATTTTGTGTAACTATTTTACAAACAATTCAATTAGTACTCGTCAACTAATGAGAGCACAACTCAACTAAAGAGGTATCGACTAGAATATAATCCTAATAAAATTATTGATGATCCGACGCATCGCATACCAATATAAGATTATGTCTTAGTGATATATTTAATTTACATATAGATAAATAAGCAAGAAGATCACATATAGATAGCACATGACAATCATTATACAAATCTCATAAATGAATTACATAACGCAAGTAGATCATATATATAGACATTACAATCGTTACACAGATCTCACAAATGAATTAAACAACTGAATGGATTATTTGATTAAGCTCAATTGAGTGATTACAGTTATATTCAATGTTTTAACATCTAATCACCATTGTCGGAGTGGAACTCTCTAGTATTGTTTATGACCTCTGCTATCAAGAATTGGGAGAGCTTTCCTCGAATTTCGGTGAGTTTGTCAAGATTTATTGCACTTTTGTCAAATTCCACACGCTGTCGCTAGGAGTAGTTAAATTTATTAGCATATATATTCTGATGTATACGACCCTTAAACTTCCACACGGTTCTAGCTTTATATGTAGCGCGGTGTACAATTCCATCTAAAGTATCCTCTCCTAGATCATCATCTTCACCAGATTTCTCAATAATGACATCTAGTATTCTTTTGATCTCCTTCCTCTTATCTATCCATCATGAGTTGTTCGGCTGCAACCTTACACAGGCGGCCAAAAACTTACATCTAGAGTAGCTCCTCCGCTCACGCCCTGCTCTCCTTCCTTCGCGCAACTCGGTGTCTTTGAGCTTGGTTGGGCTTTTGGGAGAAGGGAGGGAGAATGGAGGTGAGCCATGGGTTTAAATAGCTGGAGGGAGTCCTGTCTGGTGCTGTGGTCTACGACCCAGGAGCAGGGCACAGGATGGATGGTGTGGCATCGTCATGACGCATCTCGGTTGGGCGACTGGACGGCCGATGGCAGAGCAGGGCATGGAAGTCGTGTGGTGATGGCGAGGTGATTCGTCGAGGCAGGGCAGGGCACGCGCTGTGACTGACGGAGGCGGCGTGGGAGGTGCATGGCGTGTCGGGTGCCAGAGCAGAGAAGCAAGGGAGAGAGAGGGAGAAGGAAGGAGGGAGAGGGGAAGAAGATGGGAGGGCGCATGGCCGATGCAGGAGCCTAGGCGGGGACACGGCGGAAGGAACGGGAGCAAGTCGGCGCAGGACGACGTGATGGCGACGCGGGGGCAGGCGCGGCGTGAGAGGTGCATGACCAAGCACGGAGTGCGACGCGGCTGATGCTAGAATAGGGAAGAAGATGAACACAAGGGAGGGAAAGAAAGAAAGAAAGAGAAAGGAGGGGGCCGGTTGCCAGGTGAAGAAACCAGAGGGAGGAGAGAAGGAAAAGGAGGATGCCGGGCCCACTGGTAGGGAGAGAGAGAGAGAAGAGAGGAAAAAGAAAAGCTCAAGCAAATTTTGAAATTTGGATTTTTAATTTAAATTTTAATTTACATTAGGATTTACTGATTTTGAGTTTTTCATGATATTCAAAATTTGAATTCTCGGTTTAATTATTTAGATGCGAGTTTTTAATATTCCTTTAGCCATTGCTTTTCTTTACCTAGTTAAATTGAATTTCAAATTTTTATTTCCATTATCTAATACTTGAATTTTAGTTTGTGTGTAGATCCTTGGATTTTCCATTTCTTTTATTAACACCATTATTGTTTTTACTTGGATATTATTTCTCAATATATTTATATGCATGTCACAAAACTCAAAAGATTTCAAATAAATATTCAAAAGAAATTTGAATGCCAGCAAAATGCAAGAAAAAGTTTTAAAATTTTCATATTTTTGAACATTTAAATTTTGGGATGTTACAAACCTACCCCTTTAAATGAATCTCGACCCCGAGATTCTGGTAGAATAGAAGGAATAGAGGTAGGGTTAATATGGCTAGCTGTAGGTTCTGGGGTTTTGCTCAACGTGTCAATCTTTTCCTTGGCGTAGACGGAAGGAAAAGAATCTGCACAGGAATAGGTTAACACTTGAGGAAGTCAAAAATGAAAGAGAGACTTTATTCTTCTGGATAGGTTGTAGACTTTCATACGCTTGCTCTTTGACATTGTTGGCCCTGTTCTTTTCAGTTTCTAAAAGCTGCTTTTCGGCTTTTCTACAGTAATTAGCTTTTAAATAGAGTATTTTTTTTCAAAATAGGGTCTACTAGTTAATTGTAGTACATATTTTACTGACTTCATTTATATCGGCACATACCGCACGTGAGTTTCTGTTACTCTGTAATCTCTTGTACAAACAGCGTAAAAGCCACAAGCCGCAGCCAAAAGCCACAAACCGCAGCAAATAAGAATAGGCCCGCTGTCTTTCCATCTTCATAAAATGGAATGGTCGCATCGTCCATTGGACTTAGGATGATTGTGAGTTTCCTATCAATGAATTGGTAGTAATGGTCCATATCTGAAGGGGTAGATGGCCTTGGGGATATTGGTATGATGATTTGTATATCTACAGGGTGGTCTTTTTGTCCTTGTTAGAGTCTAAATTTTATTTTTTTTTGCTAAACATGGTAGTTTAAACTCTCGGACACTTGAAATCATCATCTCCATAAGATTCTCGGCTTCACGAATCTGGTTGCACTGGTCTAATTAGTTTTAATACAAGTTGTTGCATCTCCAAAAGTAATCATGCATCATAGTAGTTTTCCAGCATTCGTGTCTATTCTTGCTACCCTCTTAAAATAAATAACACTGAGATTATAAAATCTCATCTTTAGTCAAACCTAGAAGGTATCAATTTGACGATCGCTACTTTGAATGTTTTACAACACAATGGTATAGATCCAGGTGATGAGCATTGCAAAGATTATGCTAGATCCCGAAGATAAGTATTATATTCTTTTTCCCATTGGTGAGATTTTTCCATTGGGTTTCTCACATGAAGGTTTTTAACAAGGACAAGTGCAATACAATTTAATGTGTGCTATGCACTCTTTTCTCAAAAATTTTTCCAATGGATTTTTGAAAGGAGTTTTTAATAAATTATATGCGTCATATAGTATTTGCCTAAGGAGAGTGTTATGAAGCCTTGATTTTTGTGAATAATTACCAAAATATCCTTTGAAGGGTTTCACTCCTAGTCTATAAATATGACTCTTTTTTTTTTTTAAAAAGAGAGTTGATAAATGAAACGAGCCGCACTCTTTTTCTCTCACATACGTGTGCATTGTATTAATATACGTTACTATGCATTTATCATTTATGTGATTGATCTATGTCAATCTACGACGACTACCGAAATCTCACCACATGGAAGACGGCACAAAATGTATCGGCTCATAGCAGAGGGGAAATTGCACATATACCCCATAGTTAGTAGGCACTTGTAAGTTTGCCCCACACTTAAGTGGCTTTGTAATTTTGTCCCATACTTGACATGCCCCCTTATTATTTTGCCCCATTGCCCATTTAGCTCCTATTTTAATTTCTTTTTTCATTTTTTGGGGCAGAAAAAATGCAGTAAAAAATGAAAAACGAAATTAAAATATTTTAGGCATTTAATGGACAACTTTGTAAATATTTTTTACTGCATTTTTCCTACCAAAAAATGAAAAACGAAATTAAAATAGGAGCTAAATGCAGTAAAAAATGAAAAACGAAATAAGAATGTTTTAGGCATTTAATGGACAACTTTGTAAATATTTTTTACTGCATTTTTCCTGCCCAAAAAATAAAAAACGAAATTAAAATAGGAGCTAAATGGGCAATGGGGCAAAATAATAAGGGGGCATATCAAATATGAGGCAAAATTACAAAGCCACTTAAGTGTAAGGCAAACTTACAAGTGCCTACTAACTATGGGGTATATGTGCAATTTTCCCATAGCAGATGGCCTCGTAGCCCGTCGAGGCCCAAGCCTTTCAGCCCCATCTCCCACCCCGCCGCAGACGACGTTTTCTCCGCCGCTGACGTGGGTGCCGCCTCCCCCGCCCCGTAGCTCGTCATCGAGTTCGACCCCTCCCCAACTCCGGCCGCTTCCTCGCCCACCGCGCCGGCGAAGCCTCCGCCATCCTCACCCCCGAGAAGGAGGTCGATCCCGCGGCCTCCGCCGCCGTCAGTGGCCTTACCGTCCCGCAGCACAGCCACCGCCGCCGCCTGGGAGAAGACCTCTCCTGCTCCCCACGCGATTTCCCCAGCGACCCCACGCTGCGGCGTTTCAAGGAGGATATGCCCAGCCTCCCCGACCACAGCAGCATCGACGAGTTCCGCGACGTTCCTGTGGAGGGCTTCGGCGCCGCTCTCCTCGCTGAAGATCACAGCCCAGTATTCTGCAGCAATCAAGAGAGCAATCGAAAGAGAATACTATCAGGAAGACACAAAGAGATCAATCGGAATTGGGGCAAGTCTGAACTTTCTGTTATTTGCGACAATAGCAATGCGTGCTACAGGTAACTGAAGAAAGGAATGACTCTCTGGGATGACAACAGAACAGCGATACTTCAGAGTTAACTAACTCCACTAAAAACCAGCTAACTAGCGATCGGATCCGCCTTTTCTGGTCACGATCCATCCGACTCATAACAGAATACCTAGACACGGTCTAACACCAGCTCAAAGGTCTGGATTATTTCCAGCAGTCACCTCCCTAATCCTCAACATCTCTGACTCCCAGCTTCTCCCTCATTTATGAGAATTTCACTCTTCTGAGGGCTTTTGTCAGGACATCTACACATTGTTCTTCACTGCTAACATGTTCAACAGCGATCAGCTCCTTCTCCACACATTCACGTATAAAATGAAACCTTGTGTCTATATGCTTGCTCCTGCCATGAAAAACAGGATTTTTCATCAATGCAATAGCTAACTTATTATCCACATACAGCTTCACTGGACTCTGAACCCGTCCTGTTACGTCATGTAGCAAACCCTTCAGCCATACAGCTTGACACGCCGCTGATGTTGCCGCCATGAATTCGGCTTCACAAGACGACAGTGCAACACTTCTTTGCTTCTGAGAAGCCCAGGTTATCAAGTTTCCACAGAAGTAGAAAACCATTCCGCTGGTGCTTCTTCTGTCGTTGACATCTCCAGCGAGATTGCTATCGCTATATCCAATCAGTTGTTCATCTTCTTCCCTTGAATACACCAGGCCGTAGTTCATAGTCCCTCTCACATACCTTAAAATGTGTTTGAGTGCCTGACTATGAGACTTCTTTGGATTCTCCATATATCTGCTTGCAATACCGACTGCAAATGCAAGATCAGGCCGTGTATGAGTCAAATACCTCAAGCTCCCAATCAAGTGCCTGTACTGAGTTGGGTCCACTGCTTCACCCTCTTCATCTTTGCACAATCTAAGCTTTGGTTCGATCGGGTACTGCACTGCATTGCAATCTACCATCCTGGCTACCTACAGTATCTTCCTCGCATAACTTTCTTGCTTCAAAACAATGCATTTCTGCGTCTGCTTCACTTCTATTCCCAGATAGTATGCCAGAAGACCGAGATCACTCATTTCAAACTCTTCTTTCATCTGTTTCTTGAATTGAGCTATTTCTTTGTCACTAGTTCCTGTGACTATAAGGTCATCCACATAAACACCTACTACAAGCATTCCTCCTGCATTGTGCTTCTTGTACACTGCTGGTTCATGTGGACATTTCTCAAAACCCAGACCTTTCAAACTCTTGTCCAACAGCACATTCCATGCCTTGGGTGCCTACCTGAGTCTATAAAGTGCTTTTGCAAGTTTGTAAACCTTCATTTCTTGCCCTTTTACTACAAATCCCTCCGGTTGTGCAACATGCACTTCTTCCTGAAGTTCACCATTTAGGAAAGCAGATTTAACATCTAAATGGTGCACTCTCCATCCTTGCTATGCAGCCAAAGCCAGTAAGAGCCGCACGGTCTCCATCCTAGCTACCGGCGCGAAAACTTCCTCAAAATCAATCCCTGGCTGTTGCACATAACCTTTGGCAACGAGTCTTACTTTGTGTTTGATTATCCTCCCCTCAGTGTCCTTCTTGAGTTTATAAACCCATTTAAGACCTATGGGTCTATGTCCTGGTGGCAGCTCTACTAGCTCCCAGGTTTTGTTTCTGGCAATTGCATCCAGTTCACTCCTCATTGCCTCCTCCCAACACTGATTTCCAACTGCTTCTCTGTAGGACACGGGTTCATCTGCTGTTATCATCAGTAACTCACTAGACAGCTCAATTTGCTCTGTGCTGGCATATATCTCACTCAGAGGTTTGAATTTCCCAGGTGCCTGTTCTGAACTTCCGCCCAAGACTGGAGATGCTGGTGCTACTACAGTGCTCCCTGGCATGCCAATAACATCTGCCATTTCCTCTTCTGCAAATTCTGGTCCTCTCAGTGCTCCTGCTGTCTCTCCTGACTGCATACTCGCTGGATCAGCTGAAACACTTGCCACAGCAGGTGAATTATCTGCCACAGCAGGTGAATTATTTGCCACAGCAAGTGAATTATTCCCGCTATCTCTTGCAACATCTGCTGATCCGGTTATTTCAGCCTCTGCTTCCTCATTTTCAACAGAGAATGTTACCCATTTCTGGAGATCAGTGTGTACATCATTCTCCCATTTCTAGATTGTAGTTTCATCAAAGATTACATCCTGACTTACATGTATGCCAGTTCTTGGATCCACCAGCCGATGAGCCTTGCTCCCCTCTTCTACACCCAAATACACCATACTCCTACTTCTATCATCCAGTTTCTTTGTCTGGGTAGATGGGACTTTGACATGACCAACACAACCAAACACTTTCAGATAACCAAGATGAGGTTTTTTGTTGAACCAGGTCTCATATGGTGTGATCTTACTCAACGCCTTAGTTGGCAAACGGTTGAGTATATACACTGCATGCCTAACTGCCTCTCCCCATAGCCTTCCTGGTAGAGCCTTTGTTTTCAGCAAACTGCGAGCCATTTCCATTACGGTGCGGTTTCTCCTCTCTGCTACTCCATTCTGCTGCGGGGTATACGGTGCTGTGAGGTGCCTCTCGATCCCTTCTTGCTCACACAATGCAGCAAACTCATGTGATAAGAATTCCCCACCTCGATCAGTTCTGAGCACTTTGATCTTGTGTACAGACTGGTTCTCAATCAGTTATTTGAACCTTTTGAATACGATGAGAGCATCACTTTTGAACTTCAGCACATATACCCACATCATTCTACTGAAATCATCAACCAAGAGGAGAAAATACTTATTACCAGTTGGAGTTTGAGGGGTGATCGGTCCACATAAGTCTGTGTGAATCAACTACAGTGGATGTTCAGCTTGGTACTTGGTTTGAATTGGGAAGGAGATTCTTGTTTGCTTTGCAATTAAACAACCCTCACATATTTTCATTGGATGATCAGTCCTTGGCAATACTTGCACCATATTCTCATCATGCAATTGCTTCAAAGCCTGAAAATTAACATGACCCAACCGGGCATGCCATAACCAGGCTGGTTCTTCCAGATTGATTGCTAGACAGACATGTTTACAAGTTTCTAGCACAATCTTGTAAAGTCTGTTTGGTGTTCTTCTAACCTTCATGAGCAACTTCCCATTTCTATCATGAACCCACAGGAACACGCCATGCAGGACAATTTTGCTTCCCTCTTCCGACAATTGTAAAAGGCTTATGATACTGCTACACAAACTAGGTATGAAGTAGACATTAGTCAAGAGTCTTTTCTCACCATTCTTACACTGGAACAGTATAGACCTTTTGCCCTTGATTTGCATCGTTGAACCATCACCGAACTTGACATGCCCTGTGATACTCTCATCCAGTTCACTCAATTTGGAACGGTGGCCTGTCATATGGTTGCTCGCTCCGTTGTCTAGGTACCATACATCTGACCCAGATTGCATTACCTCATTTGGTTGCAGCTTTGGAACCACTTTCTCCTCGTTGAGCAGCACAAGATTGCGTGACACCTCCGGTTTGTGTGACTCCTCCACACATGCGGTTAACAGCAATGCTGGCTCATCTTCTTGTGCTTGAGTGAGGTTAACATTGAGAGGCATAATGCCCCATGTTCTTGCAGCTATAGCACTTGATATGGCTTTTGTCTTTACCGCTGCTGCTGCTGCCTGAATTTCCTTGGCGAGGCACACTGAAACCTCCTCGGCCTCCCCTACCACGGCCGTGCCATCTACCGCGGCCTCTTCCTCGCTCTTGCCCTCGATCATGTCCTTTTGGACTACCAAAAACTCGCCCTTTGCCGATTGTTGACTGCCCGGTTGATGACTGCCCTCTTCCGCCATTTTTCTGCCAGGCTTGCCACTCAGTGTGAGTGAGCAGCAGTTTCCCTTCGTTGCCTTCACTCCTGCCGCGTATGCATTCTTCGTATGCTTTGAGACGTCCAATTGCCTCCTCTAGCGACATTGCCTCCACATCTGCAAATTGCTCTATCGCGGTGACAACCTGCAAAAATCTGTCAGGCACAGAGACAAGCAGTTTCTTCACCAACACTGCATCTTCCATATTCTCTCCGAGACTTCGTATCTTGCTTACAATGGCATTCAACTTGCCAGCAAACTCATCGACTGAGTCTGTCTCTTTCATACGTAGTGCGTCAAAATCACTCTTCAGAGTATGAACCCTGGCTTTCTTCACTCGATCTGCACTGAGGTGCATTGTCTTCAAGCTTTCCCATGCCTCCTTCGCCATCTTCTTCTTGGCCAGCAGTAGTAGGACATCTTCTGGGACTGCTTGAAATATGCACGCCAACGCCATCTTGTCTCTCTTCTTATCGACGACTTCGCCGACTGCCGGCTCAACTGCGTCCCAAACGCCTTGAGCATCCATGAAGACCTCCATCTTGATCACCCAGGTGGAGTGATTGGTTGGCGTTAACATCGGGTATTGCAGGGATACTCCGACCTCCTTCATCGCCGGAGCCGCCGAGCGCTCAGGAGTCGACATGCTGCTGTACCGAGGATATTGGGCATGCACGAGGCTCTGATACCAAGTGAAGATCACAGCCCAGTATTCTGCAGCAATCAAGAGAGCAATCAAAAGAGAATACTAACAGGAAGACACAGAGAGATCAATCGGAATTGGGGCAAGTCTGAACTTTCTGTTATTTGCGACAATAGCAATACGTGCTACAGATAACTGAAGAAAGGAATGACTCTCTGGGATGAAAACAGAACAGTGATACTTCAGAGTTAACTAACTCCGCTAAAAACCAGCTAACTAGTGATCGGATCCGCCTTTTCTGGTCACGATCCACCCGACTCATAACAGAATACCTAGACACAGTCTAACACCAGCTCAAAAGTTTGGATTATTTCCAACACTCGCGGGCTACGACTGGTCGGAAGGTAAAGGTGTTGGTAGGAACAATGCGAGGGGGGATACCAAGGTTGTTGAGTACAGTCGCTGCGCCAGCACACATGGGCTAGGCTGCAACCCCTCTGAGGCTGATGCTAAGAAGACTCACTCCGGCGAATGGATTGTCAGTGGAAAGAAAGCGCCGGAGAATGGAAATGCATGGAGGAGATAGGAATGAGATTGTCAATGCTGTTGGGGTCAACAATTTGACATGAGGATAAGGATGGATTAGGGGTGGGAGCTGGTGCAGGGGTGGAGTGGGATATGCTTGAAATAGCTTTCTCATGGAGGCGTGGTGCTCATGCTTGTATTCTATGGAGGAGCAAAGGGTGGCATCTATGGGTGCCAACAAGTAGAGAGTTGAGTAAATCGTTCAAAAAAGTAGAGAAGTGAGGAACACAAGGCCGGAGTGATGTGGGATGCAGATACAAAGGACATCATTTTGTAGGTAAATTATGTTTCTTCTCGAATGATGAACCTATAGGCTATAGTTCTTACTTAGGTGTGAAATATAACACAAACTGGTAATTTGGTTTTATAATTTGTTTTTTAAGTTTCCTATGCAATTGTTGTGATCCTTGGAATACCTAAAGAGGTACTAGATGATTTTAAAGAGGTTTTCAAGTGAGGGTTTTTGGATGCTAGTTGGTTGCTCAATCCTTTGCCAATGGAAAGCCTAATACTAACATATGGTGGCACAGTTTTGTCCGTTAGCACCATTACCAAAAACATCCAATGGCCCAAAATCACAACATTTCATTAGAATATGAACAAGTTCTGCAAGGTCCGACTCTAAAGCATTAACATTTGTGATATTTAACAAAAGGGAAAACTTGGTGCAAACCAAACCCCTTGATCCAATGTTAAACAAGAGTTTCACGAAGAATGACGACAGCCTTCATTTTTTCCTCCCTAAGCTTCATCTATAGTTTATCTTTTGATCTGGTTTTACAGTCTTCAGGTAATGAGCAGTAATAAGCGGACGCATGGAATCCATGTTGCGCCTTTTTACATGAATATACCAATATTCATAAGCAAAACACGAAAACAAAATATATGGCCTAATCCATTGTTGCTCGACTTTTAGCATACAACCAATAAATTAATCCTATTGTTGAACATAAAAAATCTGATAAAACAAATAGGAAACACATTCCTCCCTTGATGATCATATCCTTGCATCACAGCTTGATGTGTCATCACTCACCAACTTTCAGTTCATGGATTCCAATTCATCCTTTGAGTTCCACAAGTAGCTCTCCTTTGGCATGATGTCTCTCCCATGCTTTGAAAATACTGTAAAGCCACTTCTTATTGTACTTTTTTTTTTACTAAAATTGCTTCAAACATTACTTCAATGTTGCAGCGCTAAAGCACTAATGCAATAGCAGAATTGCAGCACTAAAGCACTAATGCAATAGCAGAACAAGAGACATATACCTGCATCTCACTGGCAATTCATATTCAGGTTATTTGCAAATTTTAGATAAGAATTATTTGCTTTAGGAAACAGAAAATAGTTGAAAAAGAATGGGGAACAAAACTTTTTGGTAGCATAATTCGTGCCAGAATAGTTGGTAGAAAGATTCTAGAAAACTACAGATATTCATCAAAATGTTCTTTATGCTCTTGAGCTCATCTAACCAAATTTCCATGCTACAATAGCCATCTTTGCATCTTTTTGGTAGCATAATTCGTGTAAGAAAAGTTGGTAGAAAGATTCCAGACAACTACAGATATTCAACAGAATGTTCTTTATGCTCTTGAGCTCATCTGACAAAATTTCCATGCTACAATAGCCGTCTTTGCATCTTTGTCCCAATAATGGATTGCCAAACAGAATATAGAAAAAAAATAGAGCAACTTTATTGTTGGTTTATATAACCAAACGGAAATGCAATAAAATTGAATATTCAGTATTGTCATTGTTGGTTTATATAACCAAAGGTCTCTCCAGAAAAGAGCTGTCATCCCGTTGCCTACTTTGCAGCTTGCTATATCCTTGTAGATGTCAAGTAATTTGAGATCGCTCTCCACTAGCTAGAATGATATGAATATAGATATTGGGGATTTCATTTTGAAACATGCAACTATATAACGTTTTGATCTTGACTTGCTTTCTGTTATTTTTTTTATTGATTTCCTGATCTATTTGACAATGTCATGGGTTTAATTGGTTACTTGTGATTGCTTGATATATACAACGTCACTGGTCACTGGATATGATATGCTTAATAGAGACCATTGTGTTTATTCGCTAAAAATGATTCAGGCTATCATTCGGGTTTCTCTGTTTATCATTCGCATGTTGGAAATGTTTTGCCTAGGGGCACGCACTGTGGGCGCTGGAGTGATAGGATTGATAGATGTATCTTACAACCCGTTTAGTTGGGCTGAAAAAAGATGGCCTGTAGTTGAAATTATACTATAGTTAGCTGGAATTGCACTATAGTTGATGGTGGCTTATTTAGCGTAATTAAATTTAAAAATTAAAAAAAAGGTTAGCTTATCACGGACAATGCAAACAAATACAGAAAAAAGAACCGGCAAAACAGATAAAAAAGCTAAGAAGTCAGAAAAAGACGAAATTTAGAAATAGTAAAAAATAAGATAGAAGCTCAAGCTGAAATAAGCGAGACCTTAAACTAGGAATCACATGCATATATTCGTTTCGTTTTTTAATTAGGAAAATTGATGAATTGCCACTTCTAATGCACTGGGTTTAGGATTTTATATTTATAAAATCTTGTTTGATTAATTGCCACTTCTAAGAGAGAAAGGCTGGGTTCTTTTGGATTTAAAGTTAGCTTATGCTTGTACTGTCTACAGTAACTAGCTTTTAAACGGTGTGTTTTTAAGACAGGGTTAATAGAAAAATTGTAGTAAAAAGTGTACTGAATTCAGCTGTACCGGCTAAAATCACATACGACTAGTTCCCTCTGCATACTGTCTCTCGCAAACAGCTAGAATTCAAATATTTAAATCATAAGCTCAAAAGAACCCACCCAAATAATTGGGATTTGTCACTCCACCGAATTGTGGTATTTTTCATTTATTATTGGCCCAAAATCACTTATGAAAGGACCTTTTTTGCCCCTCCTCCCTTATTCCCCAAATCCGGCATTCCCCCCACCCACATCAAGCGACCATTACCAACGCCGATGCTCTGCTCATGAGTCGAGAGAGGAAACGGACCAACCATGACAACTAGCTTGCACGTGCTCAGTCCAGCTCCACTTGATGATGAGGACATCACTTCCATGCATACAACCAATAGATCTGAACCTATACACTTGCAAGGTCCAATCACACGAGCTCGCGCACAACAATTGAACTATCAGAAACTTGGGAGCTGATCATGAAGACACACATGAGCGATTTAATTCGGCCTCCGATGACAGCACCAACTTCAAACGTGCATAACTTTCACATACGGAGTCCGTTTGAGGCCCATGAGTACTCGATGGAAAGCTTTTCTCGTACTCTTTCCAATGGATCTGGCCTCATCTCCAAATTCCTCCTGTGCATGTCGCAATCACTCAAAGAAGGTGCTGCATCACCTGTTTGGGCCAACTCGGGTCTTGTAATTCTTGGGCCCAAAGGAGAGGCGCCCCCCGCCAGGCCCATACTGTTCATAGATTACTGTTCACATGAACAGTACCATGAATAGTACCACCTCATTTGTCTTAGTTTTGTGCGGCTCTCCCTCGCCTAGTTAAGGAGGCTGCACCTTTCTAGTTTGCTTGGATTTTGTTTGCTTAGTTTTTTCATTGTGAAAACTCTTGTTCTTCGCTTGTGTCGACTAGACCAACCGTAAAGAACCTCTATGAAATCCCACCTTTTGAATTCAATATAAATATTTGCAATTTTAGTTTGCTTGTTATCTTGTTCTTGCGTATTTTTCGATTGCATGCAGGAATAGACCTTCGTGGTTAGGTCAACCGCGTTCTTGGCACGGTTGATAACGACTCGGAGTGTGGTTTAGTGATTGATTGGTGTTCTGGTCGTGGCCGGTTAGAAGCCTGCATCGTCAAAGTCGTTCTCCTCCAAATCGAAGTTATCATCATATCGGAAGATCGGAACCCCATCGCCTCATCAGTTGGTATCAGAGCTTCAGTTGACCGGTAGGAATTTCTTGTATCCCTAGTTAGTAGATTGGTTTTTATTTCCTATAGTCCAGAAAAAAAATTGCCCCACAAAAAGAGTTAATTTCCGCTGTCCAAACCCCGTTGTGCCTTTCAATCTGTTAGTTTTGGTTTGCTAAATTGAATTTGTGTCCGTCTTAGCATTGTCTAGTTGTCGGTCATATCTTTGTTCAATTAAAAATCCAAACAAAAAAATTCCCCACCCCAAACCCTAATTCCAATTCGGCTGATTTTTCCTTCCTCTGCATCCGCCACCAAAAACGCCATAACGTTTGATTCCGAGATTATTTTTGAGTGAGACCACTGCCATTATATTCACAACTTAATTTTCCATCTATATGTAAAATTTCACATCATTTCATCAAGGCAGTTAAGATATATCTGCGGTGCAAGTTGACCTAAAATTCCAGATTGAATCTGCAACAGCCGGCAGTTGTGAATTTTGTATGAATTTTTCGGTCGGTTTCCAGAACTTGGACCCAAAACAAAAGTTGTATATAAATACATCGGAAAACGTAGAAAAAAAGAATCATTAGAAAAATGGCAATTGACAAAAAGTTACGGCCGAAATACCGACATGCTGTCCAGTGGACAGAAATCTTCAGTTTCCAAGTTTTGGGTCAATCCTTGTGTCCTTCCATTCCAGGTTGCATTCGATTGAATTATCTTGTATTTACCACTCCTATACATTGTCATACACATATTTTAGCCTTCTTCTATCCTTGGTTGATCAGTAACATAGGCTAAGTACTAGATACGAACTATAATTCAATTTATGCAATTTTTGAAATTAACTTATTGTTCTCCATTGCTACATATCGAGCCTTCCAAGCTATACCTTATACTAACTGAGCAGATCATGTCGAACCGTCCCTTGCAATTGCTATACACATCACTTGAGTCAAGTTATCACGAACCAGCCACCGGTTGTGCCACTTCCTTGCTGCATAGGTAAAGAGCTCGTAAGAACTTGGTATAAGCTTGAGTGTGAGTGACTTTTGAGCCTCCAGAACCTAGTAGTTAATAGGGACATATACATTGTGTTTTGTTCTTTGTTTTCTACTAACGATGGCAGGTTCAAAATCACAAGGGGAGAATAGCCAGCCCAACGTTGAGGAAGATGCATTTCTCGGAGACCTCATGCAGAGATTTTCCCGCTTGTTGAGTCAACATACGGAGCGTCTTAAGATGGTTTTAGATCGCACCAACAACGATCTTGCAGCAATCGCTGCTCGAGTGGAGCAACTCGAGAGAGCTCCACCTCCTGTTGCCGCCCCCGCTGCCGTCGGCGTTACACGACCACGCCGTGAGCCATCTGTTGTTCGTTCTTGGGCTGATGAGGTAAGAGATGAAGAGAGCCCATATGTTGCTGATACGGAGGCTGAGGATGGAGTCAATTTCGACGACGTCCGTGAAAATCTACAATGACGCTTCAATCGCCAAGGTATAAGAAGAGATCCACCACGTGAGGTACGAAATCATGATGATGCACTTGGTAAAATTAAGTTCACCATACCTCCTTTTGCTGGTAAATATGATCCTGATGCTTATCTCACATGGGAGTTAGCTTTAGACCAAAAATTTTCATGCCATGAATTTCCAGAAAATAAAAAGGTTAGGGCTGCTACTAGTGAGTTCACTGATTTTGCATCTATTTGGTGGAATGAATTGTGCCGCAATGAACAACACATACCTAGAACATGGGATGCCTTGAAGAGAACTATGAGACGTAGATTTGTACCTTCCTACTACTCTCGTGATTTGCTGAATAAATTACAATGTTTAAAACAAGGTAGAAACACCGTAGAAGAGTACTATCAAGAACTGCAAATCGGTTATCTACGTTGTGGGTTAGAAGAAACTGAGGAGGCTAAGATGGCTAGATTTTTTGGAGGGCTTAACAGGGACATTCAGGATATTTTAGATTATAAGGAGTACAATTCTATTACCCGTTTGTTCCATATTGCGTGCAAAGCTGAACATGAAGTGCAGGGAAGACAGCTTCGCTCCCGAGGCTCTTTTGGATTTTCTTTTGCAGGTAAACAGAATCAGGCGCAGTCCATGGGCAGGACATCATCCCATGCTGCCCCTGCCACTCCTAGCCGTCCCCCACAACCCTCCATCCGTGGGTGACCAGCGAGCACCACGCCCACATCCCGAGCCTCTGACGCAAGCAAATCAACTTCAAGCCAGCAAGCTAAGAGTTCTACTTCGGTTGCTTCCACTGGGAGAACAAGAGACATACAATGCCACCGCTGTAAAGGTTTTGGACACATGATGAGAGATTGCCTAAATCAGCGAGCACTTCTTGTTAGAGAAGATGGTGAGTATACTTCAGCTAGTGATATTGATGAAGAGCATGTCTTGCTTGAAACTGACCCTGCAGGTGAGCAAGATGAATCTGAACTTGATGAAGAACGACTTGGAGCTGAAGCAAGTGATAAGTTTTTGAGCATAATCGTGAAGCGTGTCCTTAGCGCTCAAGTGGAGCGTGCTGAACAGAATCAACGCCACAAATTGTTTCAAACAAAGTTTGTGATCAATGAGCGTTCTTGTCGCATGATTATTGATGGAGGAAGTTGCAACAATTTGGCTAGCATTGATATGGTTGAGAAACTTTCCTTGACCACACAACAGCACCCTCGTCCTTACTATATTCAATGGTTTAATTTAGGGCTGGGCATTCGGTTTTTTCGGTCTATTCAGTTCGGTCTATTCGGTCTCTGAAAAATTCGGGTTCTAAAAAATGAGGACCAAATTTCTCAGAAAAAAAACAAGAACCGAACCCAAATAGACCGAATTTTTTGTTCGGTCTATTCGGTCCACCGAATTGACCGAAATAACTTTGAGCTTCCAGATCCAGTGTTGTTTGCGAAATCTTTGTAATGAGCTAAACAAAACAAATAATATTCCTGCATAAAGCAATGAGTAGCCAGCCAGTAAATAGATGATAGACACACCAAATGAGCTTTTCGGGTTTGGGCCGATGCTTGAGTGCTTGACGCCTTGACGGGGGGCCTTTTCTATAAAACCAGAATTCAGGTTATTTGGTCTATTCGGGTTTTGAAGGCCAATGACCGAACCCGAACCCGAAGACCGAACTAAATCAAAATATTGACCGAACCCGAACCCCGAAACCCGAATAGACCGACAATTCGGTCTATCCGGGTTCGGTTCGGTGTTCGGTTCTCAGATTTAAAGTGCCCACCCCTAGTTTAATTCATGTGGTAAGCTGAAGGTAACTCGCATTGTGAGAGTTCATTTTGCTATTGGTTCATACCAAGACTATGTTGATTGTGATGTCGTACCTATGCAAGCATGTTCTCTATTGTTAGGTAGGCCATGGCAATATGATAAAGATGCTATACATCATGGTAGGACTAATCAATATACTCTCATGCATAAGGGCAAGAAAATTGTGTTACTTCCAATGTCTCCTGAAGCTATTTTAAAAGATGAACTTGAACGTGCTGAACGAGTCAATAAGGAGAAAGAAAAGAGTGAAAATCAGATTGTAGCTAAAGAATGCTTTCCATCCAAAAAGAAAGATATAAAAGGAACAAGTGCTAAGAATAATGAGATTAAATTGAAAGAGACTGTTCTATTAGCTACCAAATCTGATTTGAATGAGTTGGAAGTGAATAATTCTTTTTGCTATGCTCTTTTGTGCAAGGATGCTTTGTTTTCACTTGAGAATCTTCCTGTGTCTTTGCCCCCTGCTGTCACTAACCTTTTGCAGGAGTTTGAGGATGTGTTTCCTGTTGAGATACCCCCAGGGCTGCCACCAATTAGGGGTATTGAACATCAAATTGATTTAATCCCAGGAGCTTCCCTACCCAACCGCGCGCCATACCGAACCAACCCGGAGGAGACTAAGGAGATTGAGCGTCAAGTGCGAGACTTGCTTGACAAAGGGTACGTACGTGAGAGCCTTAGTCCATGTGTTGTTCCTGTACTTTTGGTTCCAAAGAAAGATGGATCATGGCGTATGTGTGTTGATTGTAGAGCTATCAATAATATTACCATTAGATACCGTCATCCTATTCCTAGGTTAGACGACATGCTTGATGAATTAAGTGGCTCTACAATATTTTCTAAAGTTGACTTGCGTAGTGGGTACCACCAAATTCGAATGAAACTTGGAGATGAATGGAAGACGGCATTTAAAACTAAGTTCGGGTTATATGAGTGGCTAGTGATGCCTTTTGGTTTAACTAATGCCCCTAGCACTTTCATGAGATTAATGAACAGAGTTTTACGTGCTGTCATTAGTAAATTTGTGGTAGTTTATTTTGATGATATATTGATTTACAGCAAGTCACTAGATGAACATCTTAAACACTTACGTGCTGTTTTCATTGCTTTGAGGGATGCACGTTTGTTTGGTAACCTCGAAAAGTGCACCTTTTGCACCGATCGAGTTTGTTTTCTTGGCTATATTGTTACTCCATAGGGAATTGAGGTAGATGAAGCCAAGATTGAAGCTATAAAGAGTTGGCCAACACCACAAACGGTCACACAAGTGCGGAGTTTTCATGGACTTGCGGGATTCTATCGCCGCTTTGTGAAGGATTTCAGCATCATTGCTGCACCACTTAATGAATTGACAAAGAAAGGTGTTCCATTTAAATGGGGAGAAGCGCAAGAGGAAGCTTTCAACCTTCTCAAAGAAAAGCTCACAAATGCACCATTGCTCCAACTTCCTGACTTTGGTAAGACTTTTGAACTTGAGTGTGATGCTAGCGGAATTGGGATTGGTGGTGTGTTGATACAAGAAGGTAAACCTGTTGCTTATTTTAGTGAAAAATTGAGTGGGCCTAGTTTGAACTATTCTACTTATGATAAGGAATTACTTGTTCTCGTTCGAACTTTAGAAACATGGCAACATTATTTATGGCCCAAAGAATTTATTATCTATTCTGATCATGAATCATTGAAATATATTAGAAGTCAAACTAAACTGAACCGTAGACATGCTCGTTGGGTTGAATTCATTGAATCTTTTCCTTATGTCATAAAACACAAGAAAGGGAAGAAAAATGTGATTGCTGATGCTTTGTCTAGACGGTATACAATGTTGTCTCAACTTGATTGTAGAATTTTTGGCTTGGAGACGATAAAAGAACTATACACTTCTGATGATGAGTTTAAATATGCCCTGTCCAATTGCAAAAATGGTAGATGCTGGAATAAATTTGTTTTCAATAATGGATTTTTATTTAGAGCTAATAAACTATGCGTTCCAGCTAGCTCTGTTCGTCTTTTGTTATTACAGGAGGCACATGGGAGAGGACTAATGGGTCATTTTGGCGTCAAAAAGACGGAGGACATCCTCGCTGAACACTTCTATTGGCCAAGGATGAGGCGCGACGTTGAGCGCTATGTATCTCGCTGCACTACCTGCAATAAAGCTAAGTCCCGACTTAATCCACATGGTTTATATATGCCTCTTCCTGTACCTAGCGTTCCTTGGGAGGATATTTCAATGGACTTTGTTTTAGGATTACCTCGAACAAAGAAGGGGAGAGATAGTGTTTTTGTTGTGGTGGATAGATTCTCTAAAATGGCACATTTTATACCTTGTCATAAGAGCGATGATGCTACAAATGTTGCTGATTTGTTTTTCAAAGAGATTGTTCGACTACATGGAGTGCCCAATACCATTGTTTCAGATCGAGATGCGAAGTTTTTGAGTCACTTTTGGCGCACATTATGGGCGAAATTGGGTACCAAGCTGCTGTTTTCTACTACTTGTCACCCCCAAACGGATGGACAAACTGAAGTTGTCAACCGCACGCTATCAACTATGTTGAGGGTCATCTTGAAGAAAAACTTAAAGATGTGGGAAGAATGTCTACCTCATGTAGAGTTTGCTTACAATAGATCGCTGCACTCTACCACAAAGATGAGCCCTTTTCAGGTAGTATATGGCTTTAATCCTCGTGCTCCTATTGATTTATTGCCTATCCCCATTTCTGAAAAAGTGAATTTAGATGCTAAGAAGCGTGCTGAATTTGTCCTTAAATTGCATGAAACAACTAAAGAAAACATAGAACGCATGAATGCTAAGTATAAGATTGCTGGTAGTCAGAGTAGAAAGAGTTTAACTTTTGAACCTGGTGATCTAGTATGGTTGCATTTGCGCAAAGATAGATTTCCTGATTTGCGAAAGTCTAAGTTGATGCCTAGAGCTGATGGTCCATTCAAGGTGTTAGCTAAGATTAATGATAATGCATATAAGCTTGATCTGCCTGCAGAATTCGGGGTTAGCCCCACATTTAATATTGCAGATTTGAAGCCATATTTGGGAGAAAAAGATGAACTTGAGTCGAGGATGACTCACATGCAAGAAGGGGAGGATGATGAGGACATCACTTCTATGCATACAACCAATAGATCTGAACCTATACACTTGCAAGGTCCAATTACACGAGCTCGCGCACAACAATTGAACTATCAGGAACTTGGGAGCTGATCATGAAGACACACATGAGCGATTCAGTTCGTCCTCCGATGACAGCACCAACTTCAAACGTGCATAACTTTCACATACGGAGTCCGTTTGAGGCCCATGAGTACTCGATGGAAAGCTTTTCTCGTCCTCTTTCCAATGGATCTGGCCTCATCTCCAAATTCCTCCTGTGCATATTGCAATCACTCAAAGAAGTGCTATGTCACCTGTTTGGGCCAACACGGGTCTTGTAATTCTTGGGCCCAAAGGAGAGGCGCCCCCCCCGCCAGGCCCATGCTGTTCATGGATTAATGTTCACGTGAACAGTACCATGAATAGTATCACCTCATTTGTCTTAGTTTTGTGCGGCTCTCCCTTGCCTATTTAAGGAGGCTGCACCTTTCTAGTTTGCTTGGATTTCGTTTGCTTAGTTTTTTCATTGTGAAAACTCTTGTTCTTCACTTGTGTCGACTAGACCAACCGTAAAGAACCTCTATGGAATCCCACCTTTTGAATTCAATATAAATATTTGCAATTTCAGATTGCTTGTTATCTTGTTCTTGCGTATTTTTCGATTGCATGCAGGAATAGACCTTCGTGGTCAGGTCAACCGCGTTCTTGGCACGGTTGATAACGACTTGGAGTGTGGTTTAGCGATTGCTTGGTGTTCTGGTCGTGGCCGGTTAGAAGCCTGCATCGTCAAAGTCGTTCTCCTCCAAATCGAAGTTATCATCCTATCGGAAGATCAGGACCCCATCGCCTCATCACTTGTCGTCTCCATCCGTCCGCACTCCATCTGTCCACGCATGCGCACACACACACACATATATATATAATATGAAGACTTTTTCGTACTTTTAGAAGTACATACTCTCACTTTCAATGTACTACTTAAAAAGAATGTTTTATACCTCTTTATTACTTTCGGTATATTTAAATACCAATTCTAAGATACTCCAATATGACTTGGTTGAAAAAAATTTATCCGAGCCTTTTATTTTTGCTATATACACTTTTCATGTATAAAAGGAGTACATACATAAATTATGTTATAAAAAGTGGATTTTTATGGAACTTTTCATAAAACTCACTTTGAAGTATGCTATAATTATTATTAAAGTATATTCAAATAGATAAAAAGATATAACAATACCATTAAAGATATAACAAAACATGAGGTAGAGAAGGCTCAAACAAATTAAGCTATAAATACCAATTTTTATGGCATTTATTTAGAATTTACAAAGTTTAAGAATTGCAATTCCTATTTTATATGTATAGAAATCAAATTTCTATTTTTTTAATTTTCTTTATGCTTTTGGTAAAATTGAATTTATAATTTTCATTTAGTTCTTATTGCGAATTTTAATATTTTTTGGATTTGTTGTTTGGAATTCATACACAAATCAAATTATCTTAACATAAAGTTTCTTAAAAACAATTTTAGCTTGACATGGTTTTTTCGTTGTTCTAGATTGAAATTCGTATACAAATCCAATTTATAATTTTATGGATTTTACTTTGAAATCCGTATGGAAATAATTTGCTAATTCTACATTATTTTTTTCTTAATTTTCATTAATTTGTGTTGTACATTACATGGACATTCTCTTTCAACCTAAGATACTATAACTCTGTTCTGCAAAGATGGATAGTAGAACTTTACCTTTTTTCACTTAATGTAGAAATTTCCTCATAGTTTATATTTAGTGTACATATAAAACTTATTATGAATTTTAATTTTTTTCAATGTACGTATGGAATTCATATAAAAATCAAATTCCTAATTATCCCTTAATGTTTATTCCAAATTTGATGTTTTTGGATTGTACATGTCATGGAGTTTTTGATGTTTTTGGACTGTACATTTCATGGAGTTTTTGATGATTTTGGATTGTACATGTCATGGAGTTTTTTTCTCAATTTTAGGTTATAATTCGTAAAGAATTCAATTTCTATTTTTGTAATTATTGTACCAAATTTTAGTTATTTAGGGATTGTACTTTGAATTTTCTATGGTTATCAAAGTGCTAATTTTATTTTATTTTACATTCCAAATTTTAGTTAATTTTCAATGTACCTGACATAGACTTTTTCTTTTAATTTCCTAATTTTTCATTTAATTGTTATTCTAAAATTTAGTTAGTTATGGATTTCACTTTGGAGTTCATATGGAAATCGAATTGCTAATTTTCTTTTTTTCATTTTGAATTTTAGTTAATTTGGAGCGTGACATGGACTCTTTATTTAATATAAGCATTTATAACTTTGGTTATTTAACTATTATTATTATGAATTTTAGTATTTTTACGTGGGAACTTGTTTAGACATCAAGTTGCTAGTTTTCCTTTATTTCAGTAAATTTAGGTTGTACTTAACATAGACTCTTTCTTATAATATAGATTGTTATAACTTGGGTCTGCTAGCTAGACGAGTAGACCTTTTCCTTTTTCGTGATTAACATGGGAATTTCCTCAAAGTGCCTAATTACTATTTTTCTTTATTTTTGATTCCCATTTCCAGTAAATTTGGATTGTATTTGACATGGCCTTTTACTTTTAATCTAAACCGTTATAACTTTTGTCTGCTAGACAGACAACTAGATCTTTTTTTACCGATTAATGTAGGAATTTCCTAAGAGTGCATAATTAGATTCCTTTATTTTTATTCCAAATTTTAGTAAATTTGGATTGTACTTGACATTGATTTTGTTTCTTTTAATCTAAACAATTATAACTTGTGTCCGTTAGATGGGTGGCTAGATCTTTTTTATTTTTTCGTTTATCGTGAGACTTTTCTTAGGGTGTCTAATTAGTATTTTTTCCTTTATTTTGTATTCTGAATTTTAGTAAATTTGGATTCTACTTAACATGGACTCTTTGTTTTAATATAAATCGTTATAACTTGGGTCTGCTAGATGGACGGCTATATCTTTTTTTTCCTGATTAATGTAGGAATTTCCTCAGGAGGCCTAATTAGTATTTTCCTTTCTTTTTTATTCCAAATTTCAGTAAATTCATATTATACTTGACATTGACTCTTTCGTTTAATCTAAACCATTGTAACTTGGGTCCACCAGATGGACTGCTAGATCTTTTTCTTTTTTCCCGATTAATGTGAGAAAATCCACAGAGTGCCTAATTCATATTTTCCTTTTTTTATTCCAAATCTTAGTAAATTTGGATTGTACTTGACATATACTCTTTCTTTTATTCTAAACCATTATATCTTGGGTCCGCCAAATAGATGACTAGACCTTTTTCTTTTTTCCCAATTAATGTGGAAATTTTCTCGGAGTGCCTAATTAGTATTTTTCTTTATTTTTTAGTCTAAATTTCAGTAAATTTGGATCGTACTTGGCATGGACTCTTTTTTTAAATCTAAACCGTTATAACTTAGATCCGCCAGATGGATGCTAGATTTTTTGTTTTTCGATTAACACGGGAATTTCTTCAAGATGCCTAATTAGTACTTTTCTTTATTTTTATTGTGAATTTTAGTAAATTTGGATTGTATTTGATATGGACTCTTTCTTTTAATCTAAACCATTATAACTTGTGTCTACTAGATGGACGGCTAAATCTTTTTCCCCGATTAATGTGGAAAATTCCTTAGAGTGTCTAATTAGTATTTTTCTTTCTTTTTATTTCAAATTTCAGTAAATTTGGATTGTACTTTACGTGAACTCTTTCTTTTCATCTAAATCATTATAACTTAGATCCACTAGATATAGGGGTGGAAAAAAAGCTCGTTAGTGGGCTCGTTGGCTCGGTTCAAAATTGCTTCAATTATACTTGTTAATTGGTTAAATATTAAAATGAGTTGATTTCAAATGAATTTGAATTTTGCTCAAGCTCGGCTCGGCTCGGCTCGTTAGCTCGTTTCTAAAAATACTTTTAAATTATCCGTAAAATGATATTAAATCAAAATATACCAATTTTAGAAAAAGCTCGATAAGACGAGCAATTGGCTCGATATCCACCCCTAACTAGATAAAAAGCTAAATCTTTTGTTTTTTTCCTGAATAATGGGGGAGTTTTCCCATCGTGCCTAATTAGTACAGGAACAATGGGAAAATATTATGTCAAACAATGTCATGTATACGAAATTCTCAAATTGAAGGGTGCTAATATAAATGTGGTAAAATGGTATACAAAGAAGATTTACATAGAAATATTTGTCGATACAAAGTTCTCTCAAACCTCTACACTGATCGCGAAGGGACGAGGTTCCCCAAAATTGTTCATCAAGTCAGTATGGATTGATTGTCTTATACATGTCCATATTTTCTAAAAAAAACATGTCCATGTTCAATGAATCTAGTCTATCATGCTATTATATATTCCTGCATCACTTTGGGACACACATATTTACATTTGGAGGCAAGTTTTTTCTATTCAATTTGTCGAGAAATTAAGACTTAACTGAAGTTTCTCCCAAAACTTAGGTATCTCACTTCCGGCAGCTCTTTCAGCCTCGACCATTAACATCTCCTCTGCCAATTGATTAACCCTAACCCGCGCGATGGATTTTCCTTGAAGCGCGTCAAACAGAACTACTCCACACCCCACTACCTCTTTCCTCCTCAGCGCGAACCCCTCCTCTCGCCCTAGCTCCTCGGCCTTGTCCAACGCTGGCCTGACATGTCCACCTGGTACAACAAATCGAACCCAATCCGGCAAAGGCCCGATCAACCCGCTCAGATCACAGCCCGATGCAAACGCGATTATGTCAAATGCGTTCAGCTTCCTCACTCGCTCTAGTTCCGCCTCCCATTTCACCTCTTCCGGATTAGGATCTGAGGACGACTTAGCTTGGATGATGCCAAATGACGACGTCCCATCTTGTTGTAACCAAGGGTGCTCCAAAATTTCACTAATATTGATGCGGGTATCGGGTTCTGGGTCCAGCATCCTTCTGATGAGGCACCGGAGCTCCGGTGAGCACCACTTGGGGCACCGGAACTTGCCGGAGCAAATCTTGCGGTACATGGCCATGAGGTTGCCGTCGTTGAACGGCAGGTAGCCGGCGGCTAGTGTAAGACCGAAATGGCAACAGAGGGGGGGTGAATGGTGCCTTCAAAACTCCCCAAGTACCCACACAACAAATCGGGCAAAAGAACTAGCTTCTCCAGTCGAACACCACGTGGGCGAACATTTGCCCGAGCCGACAAAAGAAATCAAACAGTGATAACTGTGCAGTCGAACCGAAAACAGAAGAAGGACTCGTTTGCCAGATTTCCGAGTAACTTGAGACTCTCTGGTCTTTTGGTCCTAAAACTTGAAGTACTGAAGGAAGCTGGCCAATAAAATCCAAAGACTTTGCTATGGTCAGCTAGAGTGACAAGGTCGAACTCGAAACAGAGGACTTGAGGCGCAAGACCATTTGGCAAAGAGAACTTCTCTGATTCAACTCTTGCTCTCGAGAATGCTCTGGCCAAGTGGCCTTGAGACAGATTCTCAGTTCTGAGCAACAAGAAGCACACCAAAGCAAATGCGGACTTACACAGAAGAGATGAGAGAAAAATATAACATAAAGAACAAGCTCTCAAAACAGATTGCAAACAAAACAATCAAAAACATCTCATAACAACAGAAATCAATTTGAGGAAGATAGATGAATGATTGATCATGGAGGTTTCTACAACCACTCCATCGGAGGTACAAGAGAAACCATGCTCTACCCAGAGACAACTCACATAAATAGAAATGAAAAACTCAGAGTGACTCGGAAAACAACCTCATCGAGCACCCGAGCTCTATCCTTTCTATTTATAGCCTTCTGCTACCGGCGGGAGAACCCGTTAACCCCCACCTAACACCGGGTTTTATCACTTACTTTATGTGCCAACAACTCCTGTGCATTGGCAGAGACACAGCTTCCCTTTGCAGCTTTCCGCATTTCTCCAAAATGCCACTCCGCTGCCTTCCCGGAAGCTTCCTCCTGCCTTGCCGATCACGCTTGCAACCACCTCACAGACTTCGTCGTCTTTGGCATCTCCCAGCCGCTCACGACCTCAGCACCCCCGTGCCTAGTCTCGACCATCCATGCCTCACCACGACTAGTCTCAAAGTCCTGCAAACCATCACAGACAAGAAACACATTCATAGCACGGCACAAAATAGTATCCAACCACCTGCGCCAGAAAGCAAAACTCAAATCATACTCTTACCAAATCGTATACCACCTACGACATGTCGAAAATATAGAATAGTGAATGCACACGACATACGACCACAATACCAAGCCATACGACCAGATCCCAGGTCTTACGACCAGATACAATGAGTCTACGACTACGTTCAAGTCTCTTGCGCACTTGCGACCGCTTACGAGAACATCTGACCGAGTTTCACCGTGGTCGAAACCCTTCCTGGTCACGTTTGACCACTTCTGACCACGTACGACCGAGCCAACCCCGTTCGAGCGCCTCACAACGTGGTCGAAGTCTTCCGACTTCCCACGCTGTCAAAATCGAAGTCTGCCGACTATCGACCACAGCAGTCGAAGCCTCGACCTCCGACGACCTCTTGTGCTAACGCGGTCGTAAAGCGCCAACTCCTCGATGTGATCGATCATCCAAGCGCCGTCTTCCGGCCGAAGCAGTCGTAGCTTCGACTCACGACCTCAGACTACAGCCAACGTGGTCGTACTAGGCTTCGACCACAGCCAAACTGGTCGTAGCTGCTTCCCATAGCCTTCGACCACGGCCAATATGGTTGTAACCGGTCGTAAACCCTTCTGATGTTCTCCGATCACGCCCAAAGTGATCGTAAAGCTTTCTGATGAACTTCGACCTTTGCCAAAATGGTTGTACTCCCTTTTGGTACCCTTCGACCATGGCCAGAGTGGTCGTAAACCTCTCGGGTGACCTTCGACCACGCCCAAGGTGGTCGTATACTCCCTAAACGCGGTCGTAACACTGCGCATGGCTTTCGACCATGCCCAATCGTGGTCATAAAGCCTTCCGACCACTCGTTCAACTCTTCTACCCGGTTTTGACTTTGGATAGCGTGGTCGTAAGAGCTACAATGTGGTCATACGAGACACGGCTGTCTTCCGATAACGCACAGCGAGGTCGTAAATGACTTGATTCAATTCCGACCACTGGTAGAAGGCTATGACTAGCAGAAAACAACCAAACCAAACTTAGGCACAGTCAATTACTCATCACAAATATGGGGTAAGACCACATGGTCTCTCAATCTCCCCCTTGATGAGTATATTGACAAACACCGAAAAAGCACAAAGTAGAGTTTGATTTGAAGAGTCCAACATGGTCCAAAGGAAGAAAATGAAGCTAATGACCATGTCGACAGAAGGAACAATAGAGCAACAACTGAAAGAGCAAATTGTTCTCAAAGCTCTAAAAAGTTCCTAAATGACTTTTTCTACTCTATTCTCCCCCTTTTGGCAATAAACACATCAAGAATGCAGAGGAGAAAATATGACATGTCAATGGATGTATAAGGCTGAAGTTTGATTATTTCTCAGCATTTTGAGCTATGAGAATTATCCATAACGACCATAATGAGATACACCAAGCCATAACTCAATAAAAGGCTATCTAGATCATGACAAGATATGTATAACCTAGCTAGAACACATGGATGACAATCTGAAGTATAGTGCATTTTGTGAGCAAGTCGAGTCATCAATGAGCAAAGCCTAGCTAGAGATATCCAAGGATGATGCAGGCCATGTCAATAAGCTAAGCGGAACAAGGAAGCTAAATTGAGTCCAAATAGAGTGCTATAAGCTCAAGATTGAAACATTGGTTAAGTACATGGTTCTTTTTGTAGCTTAAGCAAATTGAACACATAAAACCTTGTCTTTTTAAAGCGCATGGTCGTTTCCAACCCAAATTTTTTTATGTGCTAGATCTCAAGCCTTATGCGACTACTCCAAGCGAGAAGCTTAAGAAGATAGTCTAGGTCATCCAAAACTCCCCCTGAGTTCATGCCTAGTGCAATGGCAAGCCGTCTCATGAGAAAGAATTGGTGAAATCAGTTTTTTCGCACAAAAGAGATCTTTTTGCTTTGTAAACATGTTGTACTACCTTATGCTACATCAAGAGCCTAAAATAGCTCAATCTATGGCTCAACAAAGATTCAACGCTCAGCTAAGCCTATTTGACATGGCATGAATCATAAAGGGATAGCTCCAGAAAGACTAAACTCAAATGCTAGCATGACAAGTTTTACTTCAAGTTGGGCAATTTTAATTAACTTATCATGGTAAAAACTAGTCTACACATATGAAGTCATGATAAATCTAGCATATCAACACAAATCATGGCAAGGTGTAAAGCATTGTAAACATGTCATAACAGGATAATAATCAAGGCTCAAAGTAGTTATATTACAATGCGAGATGCTAACATGCAAGAAAATCCAACTCCCCCTCAACATGAGATGCACCTTTTAGTTCAAGTAGAGTTAAGTTAATATTAAGCTCCCAAATGAACTCCCCCTGAACCAAAGCCATAATCGAGAAGCTGAGAAAGAAAACAGCAAACAGGCAGTCCTCAAAGCATAGATAAGATATAGAGACAACTATGGCTCAGACAGACTCTCATCTACCCCATATGACTCCAGGACTATTAGCTGACCGTAAACCACACACTAGAGAGCAAACACGTACCCTGTCTACCCGAGGGTGGCCTGACCCTCGCTAGAACCTACAAGAAGTGAGTGAGCTCAATCTTGTGAGATAAGAAGCAGCTAATGAGAAGCATCCTGAAAGCACAAGATAAGAGTAAGAAGTCTAAGCAACTAGACAAGAGAAGCACTCTAACCTATGCTAGAGGGACTAAGCCCGATGTACCCCGAGTACAAAGCAACAGAAATGAGACAGAAGTATAATCAATATAGTAAAGCAGTAAAGCCCAAAGCTCCCCCTCACTACAGTCCATAAGGACAAACCACCCCAAGCTCTCCCCGCAGAGCTGAAAACCTCGAACAATCCAATGGCTTGGTGAAGATGTCAGCCAACTGGTGGTCACTCTCCACAAACTGGAGCACTAAATCGCCCTTCTCTACATGGTCTCTAAGGAAGTGATAACGGATATCGATGTGCTTGGTCCGAGAGTGTTGCACTGGGTTCTTAGCAATGTTAATCGCAGAAGTGTTATCACAAAAAAGTGGAACACTGTCGATAACTAACCCAAAGTCCCGCAGGGTCGAAGCCATCCAGAGTACCTGACTGCAGCAGCTGGCTGCAGCCACGTACTCGGCCTCTGCGGTGGACTGTGCAACACCGGACTGCTTCCTCGAAGACCAAGAGACGAGAGAAGTGCCGATGAATTGGCAGGCGCCAGAAGTGCTCTTCCTATCTATCCTACAGCCGGCAAAGTCTGCGTCCGAAAAGGCTCTCAAGGAAAGACAGGATGAGGAAGAGTACCAGATACCATAGTCAATGGTAGTTCGGAGGTATCGAAAGATGCGCTTCACTGCCTGGCGGTGAGATACGCGAGGAGAGGCCTGAAAACGAGCACACAGACACACGGAGAAGTGTATGTCTGGTCTCGAGGCAGTGAGGTAAAGAAGGGAGCCGATCATACTTCTGTACTCTTTTTGATCAACTGGCTCGCCATCCTCATCTGGGTCAAGATAGGCTGTAGAAGCCATCGGAGTTGATACTGGCTTACCATCACTCATGTCGAAGTGTCTCAGGAGGTCACGAGTGTACTTTCCCTGATGAAGAAATGTACCCTCTCGAGTCTGCTTGATTTGGAAGCCAAGGAAGAAGGTCAACTCGCCCATCATACTCATCTCAAACTCGGTGCTCATGACATCCGAGAACTGTGAAACCAGAGTATATGAAGAGCCGCCAAAGATGATGTCATCGACATAGATCTGGACGAGCAGAAGGTCATTGCCATGACGGTGGATGAACAAGGTCTTGTCAACTTTACCCATCTCAAAACCATGACTTAACAAGTAGGACTTAAGCCTCTCATACCAAGCTCTAGGAGCTTGCTTAAGTCCATACAAAGCTTTGGAAAGTTTGAAGACATGGTTTGGGTATTTGGGGTTTTCGAAACCAGGAGGCTATCGGACGTAGACCTCTTCCTCAATAAAGCCATTGAGAAAGGCACTCTTGACGTCCATCTGGTAAAGCTTGAAACCCTTAGAAGCTGCAAAGGCAAGCAGGATTCTAATGGCTTCAAGTCTAGCTACAGGGGCAAAGGTCTCCTCAAAATCTAGACCCTCAACCTGGGAGAACCCCTGAGCTACCAGTCTAGTCTTGTTCCGAATAATCACTCCATCCTCGCTCTGCTTGTTCTTGAACACCCACTTAGTCCCAATAATATTGTGACCTTGCGGGGGCTCGATAAGCGACCAGACCTTGTTCCTCTCGAAATTTTCTAGCTCCTCATGCATGGCATTGACCCAAGACTCATCAGAAAGGGCGTGACAAACGTCCTTGGGCTCAAAGGAGGCAACAAAGGCAGAATGAAGACAGAATTGAGATAAGCCAGATTTTGAGCGGGTCACACGCTCGAAGAGGTCTCCAATCATCTGCTCTGAAGGATGCCTTTTCTGGATATATCGAGGAGGTCCTGGATGAGGAGAAGAAGTGGCCTCTACCTCGTGTGCAGAAGAGGCAGGGACAGAGCCACTAGCTCCGGAGGAAGCAGTAGGCAAGGGCTGATCACCTCGAGGTGCCGTGGAAGAAGGCATCTCAAGGGGAGGATGAGGGACTGGATCGGGTAGACAACCCTCATCTCCATCGTCCTCGTCATCCACGAAGATGGTCTCGGACTGCTCTAAAGGACCTGAGATATCAGGCCTAGTCCCCGGACTGGCCTCGTCAAAGGTCACCTCACAGGTCTCTACCAATTTACTAGACTCGCAGTTCCAGACCCTATAAGCCCGCGAAGAAGGCGAGTAACCTAGAAAGATACCATCACAAGATCGTGACTCAAACTTGTCTAGGTTCCCAGACTTCAAAATAAAGCACTTGCAACCAAACACGCGAAAGTGAGAGACGCTAGGCTTTCGCCCATATCTCAGCTCATAAGAAGTGCGGTGCAAGTGAGTCCTCAAAAAAACTCGATTAGAAACATGGCAAGCGGTAGCTATAGCCTCAGCCCAAAACTTCCGCGGTGTAGAGTACTCGTCGAGCATCGTCCTGGCCATCTCGACCAAGGTACGGTTCTTCCTCTCCACAACGCCATTTTGTTGTGGGACGTGCGGAGAAGAGAACTGGTGCTCTACACCTGTCTCACCACAGAAACTCTCAAAGTAGGAATTCTTGAACTCCGTGCCATTGTCACTGCGGATCGCTCGTAAGGCACCCGGGAGCTCAACAGAAAGCCTACCGAAAAGACCTCGGAAATGTGAAAACGTCTCATCCTTCGAGGCTAAGAAAAACACCCAAGAATACCTCGAGAAGTCATCGACTACAACAAGAACATACCACTTCCCTCCTGCTGACTGCACTCGAGCTGGTCCCACTGTATCCATGTGGAGTAGCTGTCCCGGTGCATCGGTCATAGTAACTGTGACCGGAGGGTGAGAAGCGGGACCATCTTGCCGTGCCGGCATGGAGCACAAACTAGATCTTTGACCATCTTGAGTTTCGGCAAACCACGAATGAGATCGTGGCTGCTAACTCGAGTCAAATGGTCAAATCCAATATGACCAAGTCTCCTATGCCAGAAAGAAAGGTCGCGGGACTCAGAAGCAACTAAACACCTGAGAGGATCACCAGAAGACTCAGAAAAATCAGCATGAAAGATCCTGCCAAAACGAGAAATCCCGCACACCAGACTACCTGAAGAATCAAGAATTTTGCAATCGTTTTTCTTGAAGCTCACCTCGAAACCGTCATCGGTAAGCTGAGAAACGGAAAGCAAATTGTACTGCAGCTTACTAACCAAGGCAACATCCTTAAGAATAAAAGAGGTATTAATGCGCACAGTACCTTTGGCGATGACGCGCCCAGACGAAGCGTCTCCGAAGGTGATCGTCTCATCACCTGGAGCGCGGGCTAGGGAGGAGAACCAACGGGAGTCTCCGGTCATATGACGAGAACAACCGGAGTCTACAAGCCAAACCTTCTCCTTCCCTACCCGGCGAACCTGAGTCAAACAGAGAGTAAAGTCTCAGTACTGGGATAAATCAAGAGAGATTTTGGCACCCAATACCGAGTAACACGTGGAGCAGATGAAGTAGTCAAACACGACTGACCTCTATCTACCCTACGCTCTCTGTGACTCAAAGAAGTAGAAGGTCTATGAGCAGACCTGAAGCTGTTGCGAGGTCCGACTGCTACGGGAGAGCAAGTCGGAACACTGGCAACATGCTGATCACGCCGTGGGTAACTGTCTCGACGGGGGAAACGAGATGTACCCTCAGGACGGCGGAAGTCACGACCCGGAGTAGCATGAGGACGAAAACCAGAAGACTCAGAAAAACCAAGTCCTCGATGCTGCCCAAACCCGTCAGAAGCAAACCTGGACCTCGTGCTAGTCTTAGGTGCACTCAGGATCTGGGGCTGACCCTGAATACGCCTAAGTGCCTCTGCACGGTCTCTTCGTTCAATCCTGGCGCGCCTGAAGTATCGATCGACTGTGTGTCCATCCTTCTGACAGAAGGTGCAGTGGTACTTCACCTTCTGAGAGGTAGAAGTAGCACAGGGAGGCTTCGCCTTCTGAGAGGCCGAAGCTACAGGTGGACTCACCTTGCTGTCAGAGATCCCTTGGACAAAACCCGCTGATTTGAATTTAACCTCATCAGATTTGGGCTCGACCTCGATCACACCTCCTACTATGGGTCGGAGAATAGCAGGTGGATGCTTCCTCATATCCTCATAAAAATCATATCCTAGACCTTGATTGAACTTGCAAATCTTGGATTGGTCTAGAATAAGATTAAGCTTCTTCTTGCCTCCTACAAATCTCTCGAGAGTGTTCATGAGGTACTGACACTCCCGAAAGAGAGAGGTGCAAGAAGAGCAGGGGGAAGAGGGAACAGCAAGATGTAAGGAAGCAGATGAAGAACCAATAGCAGAGGAACGAATGGCTTGTGCACGCACAACCGACTCAGAATGGACATTCCTACTGCTAGCAGGTTGGTTCACGTCGCTAAGCGTCTCAACCTTACCCTGGGGCTTCTCCCCCTTCTCAGCACAGACAATACAAGCAGATGATGGCTTCTCTAGTAGGTCCTTAGTTAGCTTCACACATTTCTCATCCAATGCAACCAAGTCAGATTTTAGTTTGTTACAATTAATGCATGGTGAGCTAACAGGGTCCTTAGAAGCATACTGAGCCAACTTCCTATCATGATCAATCATTTCTTGAAACTGTTTGGAGACAGCTTCAAGTTCAGCAGTTAACTTAAGACAATTCAAGCATGAATCAATCGGCTCAAGCAGAGAAGCTTGTAGTTCAGCAATTTTATGATCTGCCCATTTTAAATTCATCTTCAAGTTATTGCAATTTTCACAAGACTCGGGCAGATCAAGGAGCATGGCATAAGGTCCTCTAGCAGCAATGTCCTTAACCTCACATGAGGTGGGAGAAGTAGTCTCATCAGTAGTAAGTAGGGTAACAGCCATCCTACTCAACTCTAACTCAGCAAGCAGACTAACATTCTCCACCTTAACAATATCAAGCTCGGAGGACACACTATCATGTGAGGTCCTTAGTTTTTCCATGTCACCCAACAGAGCACAGCATGTATCACAATCATCACGGGAGGGAGCAGATGTAAGTGAAGTAAGCTCCCGTGATAGTCTATCTACTTCCTTCTCTAACTCGGTACACCTAGCCCTAGCTCTAGCATGAAAACCACCTAGCTTAAGAAAAGCATGATTGAGCTGGTCGTAGGTGGGGCATACCTCGTCCGAGTCGGAGTACAGCTCGCTGTCGCTCAGTTCGCCCTCGAGGGCCATGAAGCACATGCTAGAGAAGTCGTCGCCGCCATCCTTGGGCACTTGGTCACCCGCCCCGTCGTCGTCGCTCCATCCCTCCACCTCGCTGAGGTCGAGGTCGTCGAATGCGGTGAGGACGCGGTGGAAGAGCTTCTTGGCTTTGCCAAAGTTGCGAAACTTCTTCTTTCCCGACGTCTGAGCTGGAGGCTTCTTGTTGCGGTTCTTGTCGGTGTAGTCGTTCTTGCCCGAACCGCCGTAGTCGTCCTTGCCCTTCTCCAGCTTGGGACAGTTTGCCCGAATGTGGTTGGGGCCACCACACTCAAAGCAAATCACGGGTCCTCTTCTCTTTCTGTCTCTCCTACCCTTGTAGGCATGGGAAAACCTTCGGGCTAGGAGGGCCAGCTGATCATCCGCAAGCCGCTCTAACTGATCATCAGTTATATCACAGAGAGCAGCAAGGGAGAAACCGCAAGAAGAATCAGAAGAAGGCCCGGAAGAAGAAACGGGATCGGTGACCAAGGCCATCGACTGTGACTTTGACCGACAAGAGACAATGTCAATTTCGTGAGTCTTGAGGCGTGAGTACAGCGCGTCAAGAGTCAGGGTCGAGAGGTCTGTCGTGTCTTTGATGGTGGTCACTTTCATCTCCCAAACACGCAGATCAAGTGCCGCGAGCATCTGACGAGCGTTGTTTGAGTCGGGGTATGTGAGACCGACCGCTCGGAGGTTGCTCAAGATTTTGTGAAATCGCGAAAAGCACTCGTCCAGGGACTCACCAGCAAGCATCTCAAATTTGTTGTATTCGCGCTTGAACTGGTCCTGTCGAACCGTCTTGATCTGGGTGGTGCCCTCATGGTATGCGTCGAGGGTCACCCAGATATCGTAGGCGGACGACAGGTGAGAGATGCGATCGAATTCGCTTCTGCTCAAGCCCTTGATAATGGTGTTCCTTGCCTTCGCATTTGCCTCAACATCGGGCATGTTTGCCACATTGATGTTCTCATCGGCAGGAACAACATATCACACCTTTACCTTTCGCCAGATGGCGTACCCCTGAGCCTGGATGTATGTCTCCATTCGGCTCTTCCAGAAGGGGTAATCGATGCCATCGAAAACAGGCGACTTGGTCGAGTACTTGTCCGTCGCCATGGCTCTTGAGACCGGTTAAGATCTATTGACAGGAGCTAACCGGCTCTGATACCAATTGTAGGACCGAAATGGCAACAGAGGGGGGATGAATGGTGCCTTCAAAACTCCCCAAGTACCCACACAACAAATCGGGCGAAAGAACTAGCTTCTCCGGTCGAACACCACGTGGTCAAACATTTGCCCGAGCCGACACAAGAAATCAAACAGTGATAACTGTGCGGTCGAACCGAAAACAGAAGAAGGACTCGTTTGCCAGATTTCCGAGTAACTTGAGACTCTCTGGTCTTTTGGTCCTAAAACTTGAAGTACTGAAGGAAGCTGGCTAATAAAATCCAAAGACTTTGCTATGGTCGGCTAGAGTGACAAGGTCGAACTCGAAACAGAGGACTTGAGGCGCAAGACCATTTGGCAAAGAGAACTTCTCTGATTCAACTCTTGCTCTCGAGAATGCTCTGGCCAAGTGGCCTTGAGACAGATTCTCAGTTCTGAGCAACAAGAAGCACACCAAAGCAAATGCGGACTTACACAGAAGAGATGAGAGAAAAATATAACATGAAGAACAAGCTCTCAAAACAGATTGCAAACAAAACAATCAAAAACATCTCATAACAACAGAAATCAATTTGAGGAAGATAGATGAATGATTGATCATGGAGGTTTCTACAACCACTCCATCGGAGGTACAAGAGAAACCATGCTCTACCCAGAGACAACTCACATAAATAGAAATGAAAAACTCAGAGTGACTCGGAAAACAACCTCATCGAGCACCCGAGCTCTATCCTTTCTATTTATAGCCTTCTGCTACCGGGGGGAGAACCCGTTAACCCCCACCTAACACCGGGTTTTATCACTTACTTTATCCACTAGCGAGAACAAGCTTCCAGTGCTTTGCCCGTTAGCGCCAACAACTCCTGTGCATTGGCAGAGACACAACTTCCCTTTGCAGCTTTCCGCATTTCTCCAAAATGCCACTCCGCTGCCTTCCCGGAAGCTTCCTCCTGCCTTGCCGATCACGCTTGCAACCACCTCACAGACTTCGTCATCTTTGGCATCTCCCAGCCGCTCACGACCTCAGCACCCCCGTGCCTAGTCTCGACCATCCATGCCTCACCACGACTAGTCTCAAAGTCCTGCAAACCATCACAGACAAGAAACACATTCATAGCACGGCACAAAATAGTATCCAACCACCTGTGCCAGAAAGCAAAACTCAAATCATACTCTTACCAAATCGTATACCACCTACGACATGTCGAAAATATAGAATAGTGAATGCACACGACATACGACCACAATACCAAGCCATACGACCAGATCCCAGGTCTTACGACCAGATACAACGAGTCTACGACTACGTTCAAGTCTCTTGCGCGCTTGCGACCGCTTACGAGAACATCTGACCGAGTTTCACCGTGGTCGAAACCCTTCCTGGTCACGTTTGACCACTTCTGACCACGTACGACCGAGCCAACCCCGTTCAAGCGCCTCACAACGTGGTCGAAGTCTTCCGACTTCCCACGCGGTCAAAATCGAAGTCTGCCGACTATCGACCACAGCAGTCGAAGCCTCGACCTCTGACGACCTCTTGTGCTAACGCGGTCGTAAAGCGCCAACTCCTCGATGTGATCGATCATCCAAGCGCCGTCTTCCGGCCGAAGCAGTTGTAGCTTCGACTCACGACCTCAGACTACAGCCAACGTGGTCGTACTAGGCTTCGACCACAGCCAAACTGGTCGTAGCTGCTTCCCATAGCCTTCGACCACGGCCAATATGGTCGTAACCGGTCGTAAACCCTTCTGATGTTCTCCGATCACGCCCAAAGTGATCGTAAAGCTTTCTGATGAACTTCGACCACTGCCAAATGGTCGTACTCCCTTTTGGTACCCTTCGACCATGGCCAGAGTGGTCGTAAACCTCTCGGGTGACCTTCGACCACGCCCAAGGTGGTCGTATACTCCCTAAACGCGGTCGTAACACTGCGCATGGCTTTCGACCATGCCCGATCGTGGTCATAAAGCCTTCCGACCACTCGTTCAACTCTTCTACCCGGTTTCGACTTTGGATAGCGTGGTCGTAAGAGCTACAATGTGGTCATACGAGACACGGCTGTCTTTCGATAATGCACAGCGAGGTCGTAAACGACTTGATTCAATTCCGACCACTGGCAGAAGGCTATGACTAGCATAAAACAACCAAACCAAACTTAGACACAGTCAATTACTCATCACAAACATGGGGTAAGACCACATGGTCTCTCAGTTAGCACGAAGAGCACGACGCCGGAGGACCACACGTCCGCCTTGCAGGCGTCATAGCTCTTCTTGAGGAGGATCTCCGGTGCGACGTAGGCCGGGGTCCCGCAGAGCGTGGCCACGAGGCCGTTGGCGCCGAGGTGTTGGTCGGCGAAGGCGCAGAGCCAGAAGTCTGTGAGCTTCAGGTCTCCGCGCTCGTCGAGCAGGAGGTTCTCCAGCTTGACGTTGCGGTGGAACACGCCGCGGGCGTGCGCGTGCGCGAGCGCGGAGTCGAGCTGAGCGAAGAGGCGGCGCGCGGTGGGCTCGTCGGAGCTGCCGCGGTCATCAAGCGCTGACAAAAGGCTGCTGCCGCGGGCGAGCTCGAGCACGAGGTAGACGGTGGAGCGGGAGGCCAGGACGTCGAGGAGGCGCACGACATGCGGGTGGCCCTGCACTCGGCGGAGCGCGGCGACCTCCCGCTCCACGGACCGGCGCACCGCGGCGGTCGCCTCGGGTGAGCACGGGTGGTGCGGCTTCCGGATGGCCTTGACGGCGACGGATACGCCCGTGCGGACGTCGCGCGCGCGATAGACCTTGGACGAGCCGCCCCGGCCGAGGACGCGGCCGAGCTCGTACCGGCCCTGCAGGACCCTCGTGTAGCTGTCGACGGCGGCCGACGAGTCGTCGGGCGGCATCTCCGGCGAGGTGGAGTTGGTTCGTGCGTGTGAGCTGTAGTTGGAGTAGGAACTGTTGAGAAACCGTCGCTGGCGACCAGTCCGAGCGATTTCTCTGCTTAGAACAAGAACGAATCAATCACAGAATCACAGAGAGAATAGATTGAACACACAGAGAGATAGAGAGAACTCCTGATCTTTCTTTATTGCTTTCATTCATGTGTACATAATGAGGAGGTACGGCTCTCTATTTATAGACTACAATGAGGTGCCCACCATGGGCCATGGGCTGCCGGCCCAGGCCCAGGTTTCTTAACACTCCCCCTTGGGCACTCATCCGACACATTCATGCCTCACTAAAACTCCATAAAAACCCAGTGGGAAAAATTTGGAGAAAGAGCACATCATACATGTGATGCTGCGATGCACGAATTGCCTCATTAAAAACCTTGGTCGAGAAACTTCATGGAAAACTCGTCAAGGGAAAAAGAGTACAATTCACCCAAATTCATTTGGTTTGCAGGACTTTATTTTTGGGTACTTAATCTTCATGATCAAGATTTATTAGCGGGCTTGTGAGAATTCTCCCCCTGAATTCTGCACTTCTCTAAGTCTCGTCATTCCAATTCCACGCACGCACCTTTCAAAGCTAGATGCGGGGAGTGACTTAGTGAACAAGTCTACATGACTTAGTGTACAGTACTTTAATGTTGTCCATCTCTGCAATTCATGAGCATAGAGGAACTTGGGGTTGATATGCTTACATAGCCCGTCTGCACTTGTGCAACGCAAGCTGCATTATCTTCATGGATAATTGTGGGGGTTTGCACAATGTTCATTCCACATGACTGCTGGATGTGGTGAATCGTTCATCGGAACCAAGCGCACATTCGTGCGGCTTCATACAGTGCTATAATTTCTGAGTGGTTCGTCGAAGTAGCTACAAGGCTTTGCTCAGACGATTTCCAGGAAATTGCAGTTCAACCACACAGAAGATACATAGCCTGTTTGTGACCTTGCAGTATGCGGGTTTAACAGGTACCCAGCATCTGCATAGTCAATCAAGTTCAGATCTTGATTATTTCTATAAAACAATCCAAGGTCCTTCATTCCTTGGAGGTATCGGAAGGTGTCCTTTATGCCTCGCCAATGCCTTTTGGTGGGCTCTGCACTGTACCTTGCTAACAGTACACGGCAAATGCAATGCCCGATCTAGTGCAGTTTGCTAAGTACATGAGTGCTACCACTGCACTCAAGTATGGGAATTCCGGTCCCAGGACTTCCTCCCCCTCTTCCCTAGGTCGGAAAGGATCTTTTTCTTAAAGTAAAGACTTCCCGATCATCGGTACTTTCGATGGGAATGCCTTCTCAAAGTCAAACCTTTCAAGCACCTTCTGGGTGTAGGTAGACTGATGCTCAAGCTGCAGGCCTAAGCAAAACTTGGTCTTGCTTAAATCTTTCATTTCAAATTCTGACTCCAAGTAGGAGCTTGCTTCTCTTATGTCTTCGGCTGCCCCGATGATATTCAGATCATCTACATACACAGAGATTATACAGAATCCATTCTAGGATCGCCGTATAAATACACAAGGACAGTCTTCATTATTCATATAGCCTTTCTTGCAGAGAAAGTCGCTTAAGCGATTATACCACATTCTTCCAGATTGTTTCAGTCCATACAGTGACTTTCTGAGTTTCACACTGTACAGATTTCTATTTGCTCTGTCTTGGTTCGGGAGAGGGATTCCTTCAGGGACTCTCATATAAATCTCTGAATCCAAGTTACCGTAAAGGTATGCAGTCACAACATCCATCAATTTCACTTCCAAATTCAAGTTCACTGCCATTGAGATCAAGTATCTAAAGATAATTCCACTCATGACTGGGGAGTAGGTTTCTTCATAATCAACTCCAGGACGTTGAGTGAAACCTTGGGCTACCAGCCTTGCTTTGTATCTCACTACTTCATTTATTTCATTTCTCTTTCGAACAAATACCCACTTGTACCCAACGGGGTGTATGTGGGGAGGTGTGCGGCATACGGGCCCAAACACCTCTCTTTTATTCAGAGATAGCAATTCAGTTGCTATTGCCTTCTTCCAATCTTCCCAATCTGATCTTTTCTTACATTCAGCGAGCGATGCAGGCTCGGGATCAAGATCGATGATGGTGGCAATTTTCTTTGCGAAGTAGATATCGATATTAGCTGTTGTCCTATTCAGGGACTCTCCCGTGTGCACATAATTTATAGCTATTTCTTCATGAGTTGCTTCTTCTGGAGCTTCACCTTGCGCATCGCTTCTTTCAATTGCGGTGGCAAGTCCCTTTAGCTTTTCGGCTCCGATGTGTGCGCACACATCCATGCCGATGGGGATATTCAGATCCGGTATGCCCTTTTTGGAAGGTGTCATACTTGTGTCAGGTCTCAACTGGCTCCCCTTCTCATTCTGGGGGACTTCAATGATCGGCTGTGATAAATCCCTCTTATCCCTTTTCACCAGGCGTCCCCGGTTACTTAGGATTCGAGGAACCGGAGTTCTCGTCCTCTTTTTTATTTTTCTGAGGCCTCTGGACGAGATTAGGGATACCTTCTGCTTTCTTTGGTATTTCAACCCTCTCCGGTGCAGTGCGTGCAGGCACATGCGACTTAGTCACGCTCTTCAAATCACTAAAGTGATCAGGCAGTTGATTTGCTAATGCTTGCAAATCTATTTTGTCTTCTGGACTTCTCTTGTCTTCTGGACTTCTATTGTCTTCTGGACTTCTCTTGTGCGCGGGTCATCTGCATGGATTCCCCTGGCTTGCCACGTAATTTCCCGACATTCTTCATCAAGGGGTTGATTTCCTCCCCCTAATGTTGGGAAATTTTCGGTAGTGACTCTTGCGCTAGTTGCATAGGTGAATGGATGTTGTAGGCCAAAGGTCTAAGGTTAATGAGATTTGCTGCATGTAGGACTGCGTATCCGTAACATGTAGCTGGCAAATTACAATTATGCAAAAGAGGTCGGGCAATAAAATTTAATTCTCTTAATTAAAGCCTCTACCAAATCATTCTGGGTATGGACATACGGTACCGAATGCTCAACTGCAATTCCCATCGCCATGGAATAATCATCAAATGTCTTTGAAGTAAATTCGCCGGCGTTGTCCATTCTGATGGACTTGATGTGATGATCAGGAAAAACACATTTCTGATGCGAATGATCTGCGAGATCAATTTTGCAAAGGCGTGGTTGAGCATCATGAAATACTAAAATAGCCCTAAGACGGGCTGAATGGGACCGCAATGTCTCCCTGGATGCGTTCCAGGAATGCAGGGACTTCATCCTTCACTTTCAGAGTGGAGGGGTCTAGTAATTAGTTTCCTGGTGGCACATGCAGGGCACACAAAATCTTCATGATTCGGAAAATTCTTCATATTAATATTATGCCCATGCGAGTTATTGATTATGCTTCTCATCATCCTAAGACCTGGGTGGCCTAATCTGTCATGCCAGAGACAGAAGAGTTCGGAGCTTCTAAATACTATCTTCAGGACAGTGTACGCTACAGGCGCCTTAATGTTGGTATAATATAGCCCAGTTTCAAGTAAAGGAAGTTTTTCTTTTTGCCATTCTCTTCGCGTTTCGTTATGAGCAGGTATTTCTTACCGTACTCTTCTTTTAGTCTCAACGTGGAAACCATTGACGCGAATATTCTTAAAACTTAGGAGAGTTCAAGTTGATTCCGGGTACAATAAGGCTTCTTCAATGACCAAAGTTGTGCCCATGTGGCTCTTCCGGAACCAATTATACATACATCGCTTCCGGCGATTGTCGTAAGGCTGCCAGTGCTCTTACGAATGGACTTGAAAATTCTTAGTCTCTCTTAATATGGTATGCATTGTGCTGCTGCTAGCTAAGCACACTTCCTTTATAGGGCGCTACACTTGTTCTAATATAGGGTATTTTATTAATATGCATGAGAAGGCAATTAACACATAAACAAATACACCAATATCAGAACATGTCATGCCATCATAAACTGAATAAATGAATGAATTATTCCAAAATCATCCAACCATCACGAGAAAACAACAATTCTTAAGTACCAACCATGCAAATTCTAACATATTCTTCCACACACAATAAATGACAATTAAAGTCGAAATGCATTCAGTGCACTAGACTTCTTCTGCTATTTTCTCGGGGTTGACATTCTCTTCAAGAGAAATCATGGCGTTAACTGCTTCTAGGTCGAGAGGGATTACTGCTGTCGTGATGGTTTCAACTTCCATCGGTGAAGGCAGCTACTCAGAAATCTCCCCCTCAACCGATGCAGAGTGGGCTTCATACTGCTCTTGACCATCCCGCTTTGGCTTGTTAGCCTTATTTTCACGTGGAGCATCTGATTTGCCTTTCTGGGCTACGGCTTTACCCTTCCTCCCCCTTCTTCATCAAGTGCTTTCGCACCTTGTGGCTTCCAGCGTTGGCTTCATGGCCAGTGGAGCTCCCAGATAGCTGAGTGACTTAGTTCTTACGGAGAACTTCGTCCTGAGCCTCCGCAACTTGCATCATATCAATCAATTCGGCGTATTCCTCGTAGCCATCTTGACGATAGTTGCGTGCGGATTGTACTGCATTGGGGTGGAAGGATTTTCTCAATTTTCTGTTTTCGGGTACAAATCCTGTGCAAGGCAGAATTGTTTTCCCTGACCGTCTTAAAGTCGGCAAACCTTAGTCTGATCCACTCCTACTCTTCTCGAGGAAGAATGGTGTACTTTAGCCTCTCAAACCTGCTTCTTGAGTGCGGTCTAGAGTGCTAGCGCGCTCTTCTCTGCCATGTACTCATTCTTGAGAGTGAGGCAGAAGTGGTGCCTAAGAAAATGAAGTGCCTGATCATTCTCTTTAGGCATGGGTTGGCGTCATTCAGTCCGCTAATCCCAATAGTCACGCGGAGCTTCCTGGCTCCAAGCACAATCTCGACATCGGATGCCTACGTCAGATAGTTTTGGCCATGCTGGGCCAGCTCCTCGAACTTCCAGTTCGTTATGCTAGTCATCTAAATGTGTATAAGTCTACTGCTGGTAGACATGCACGGAATAATTCACTGCAGGTAAATAAATGATACAAAAGTTTCTCGCAATGTTTCAGAATTTTCTATGCATTCTCTATAATTTTACTGCTAATTTCAGTGATTAAAAGCAATTTTCAGCAATTACAATTAACCAAAAAAGTAAATAAATACAGAAAATACAGAGAACAGTAATGGCATAAATAAATAAGCTTCAAATGCTAAAAATAATGCAAAATTCGGATTCCCGAGGCCCTTTTATGCTAAAATATAAAATTTCAGCAAATTCTACAATTCCAGAGGGTTTCTGCGCAAAATTTCAGTTCAGAGAAAAATTCGCGCAATTTCCTGATTTACCGAGGGGTTTTCTGCAAAATTATGGACCCACTGGTAAATTTGAGGGCTTATACGTAATTTTTGGAACTACGAGGCCCTTTTGCAAGAATCTGGACCCAAATGTAAGTTTTAATGGCCTCTCGGTAATTTCGCATGTTTCGGGGGGCTTTTCCGCAAAATTAACTCCCCCCCGGCCGGACTTTCTTCCCCCCCCGGCCCAACTTCTTTTAGCCCACATGGCCTTTCCCTCCGCCCGCTAGAGGCCCAATGGCCGGCCGGCCCACCCGGGAGAGCTTAAGCTCTACCCGTTAGGGTTTCTCCTGCCATGTCTCATGTGGTGGCGGCGGCTGCACCGGGTGGGGCGACGGGCGGGTGATGGCGGGCGCGAGGTGGCCGGCGGGGCCAGCGTGAGCGAGCGGCGGCGCGGGGAGCCGGGCGGAGCCGGCGCGGCTGCTGGCCGGGAGCGACGGCGCGGGGAGCCGGGCGGAGCCGGCGGGAGACGGCGCAAGGCGGGCGCCGTGCGGCGGCGTGGGGCGGCCAAGCGCCGTGCGGCGGCGCGGGAGAAGGCCAAGCGCCGTGCGGCGGGTCAAGGCGAGGGCGGGCGTGGCGGCACGGGCGCCGGTGGGACCCGGGCCGGTTCGGCGGCGAGCAGGGGCCGGCACTGCAAGGCCGGGGCTGGCACGGCGGGGCCAGTGCTTGCGCGTGCGGGCGCATGAACCGGAGCAGCGGTGGCCGGAGTTCGCGCGTTCGGGCGCGTGAGGCGAGGCGGCTGCAGCCGGGTGGCCGCGTGGCACGTGCGGGTGCGAGAGAGGCCGGGCGAGGCGGAGGGTCGGCGCGGCGGCCGAGACAAGGTGACAGTGCGCGGTAGCGGGCACGGCGGCGCGCGCTCATGGAAGCGCGCGGGTGCGGCAGCGAGCGGGCAGCCGGCGAGGCGGCGCTTCGGGCGCAGCTCGAAACGGTGGGTCGGCCGGCGCATGCGGGCGCAAGGCGGGGCTGCCGGCCGGCGGCCAAGCGATGCCGTGCAGGGCAAGAGCAAGGCGCAAAGCGGCAGGGCCAGCGCGTGCTGGGGCCGGCGCAAGGCGGATGGTGGTGGGGCCAACGACATCAGTGGCGGCACCTCGTACGGGGGCCGGCGGCCCATGCGGGGGCCGGTGGCCAACAGTTGACCGGCGTCAGGCCGGCTACGCCTTTGCATGTAGTGATGTAGTGGCCATACAGGACCAAAACAAATTTCTTTCGCGCAGTGCTCGTGCAAAACTAAATAGAGATAATGCAAATTTCTCGAGCAATTATCAAACAAAAATAATGCATAAATTCCTTGTTTCTATGATGCAATCAACATCTGTCCTTTTTCTGAATCTACCGATCGACATTGTGCCGGCGATTTCAGATCTGCTCGCGGTAGATTAGGACGGATTTGCATCGTTCTACAGTGCAATCAACATCTACCCCGTTTCATAATCTACCGATCGGCATTGTGCCGGCGACTTCAAGTCTGCTCGCGGTAGATTAGGGCGGATTTGCACCGTAGAGATTCAATCTAGAACGCGAAAAGAAAATACAGATTCAAAAAGCGATCTAGAAAATTCAATCTGTACTTCGATGATTACCTCGTTCACCGGAGCGAAGTCGTGCTGATAACGTGTTGAGAAACCGTCGCTGGCGACCAGTCCGAGCGATTTCTCTGCTTAGAACAAGAACGAATCAATCACAGAATCACAGAGAGAATAGATTGAACACACAGAGAGATAGAGAGAACTCCTGATCTTTCTTTATTGCTTTCATTCATGTGTACATAATGAGGAGGTATGGCTCTCTATTTATAGACTACAATGAGGTGCCCACCATGGGCCATGGGCTGCCGGCCCAGGCCCAGGTTTCTTAACAGGAACTAGGAAGTTGTTGTGTTTGTTATCTTTGGTTTGATTTGTCGGTAGAGGCGACTACTCGTATTTATGGTTTTCTATTAGAGCTAGACTCTGTAGACGTGTAATAACTAGTCACTAGTGTCATGGTTTATGTGGATAAAAAGGCCACTGCTCTTTCATGACATGGACGGGTGCTGCCACGTTGGCCCGTACACGTGGAATGTGCTGAACATGTTCGATGGAAATTGGTTTACTTCAGAAAGTTTTGTGGATAACTGAAGAGAAGGGAAGGCCCTGAATTTGCTATTGAAAACGTGTCATGAATTCATAAGCTCGATTGAAAGCTTTCCTCGCCAAAAAAAAAAAAAAAGAAGAGCTCGATCGACTTTATCTTGACACTTTTCTTCACGTACCATCAGCTGCTGTGCCTTGTTTGATTAGCTGCCACACATTTTATGTAAATGAGTTTTGCTCTAGCTCGGCCTCTATTCGTGGTTTTGTCTTGGTCGGCAGCTCGCCAACACAAGATTCTCTCATTAATTAATTTGCACTGACAAAAAATCATGAAATATACTTGGTGCACGTGAAATGAGGTCTCATGTGGCTCAAATGAAATAGCCAGGTTAGCTGTTGCTTTTACAAGAAATGGCTCGACAATCGGTGGCACCAAAAACCAAATTAAACACTAGGGGAGCTTCACGGGACAGAGAGGGACTCACCCGTGGTGAAAGCAAGGCTCAGAGAATGGTGGAGTGGGACAAAGGGGAACTCACCCGAGGTGAAAGCAAAGCTCGAGGAATGGTGGAGCCAGCTAGCGGTGTGGACCGGGTTGGCGGCGAGGAGGTCGACACAGGCGGCTAGCCGGAGAGGGAGGGGGAGGTCGGCATGGCTTGAGATATCTTCGGGATGTCCTTGCAATGCTCCAGATGTGGAAAATCAAATAGAGGCGTGACGAATTGAGACCGGTGTTGGTGGCGGCTCAGGTAACCGAAGCCGAGGAAGGAGGTGTGGGAGCTCTCGGTGGAAACAGAGGTGATGGGGGAGTAATTGGGGGCAAGGAGAGGCCACATAAAGGCTTTATTGCCCCAGGGAAGGAGGTGGCCATTGGAGAGGCACTAAGGTAGGCGGAAACCGAGGGTTGCGGCGCTTGGTGCATGGCACGGTGCAAAAGCAAGGGAGATGGAGCTAGCGTGCGATGCGGGAGAGAGTTAAGGTGTGGAGGAGTGAAGGCGCAACGGCTAGGCATGTGAAGAACGAGCACGTGGGGGCGAATGCAGCGCAGGAGCGGTGAAAGCGAGCACGTCGTGGTGTGGAGAGGAGGGAGGAGAGAAGAGGGTAAGGGCAAGGGCAGCGCAAGGCTGGCGAGCACGAGGGCACAAAGTGACGCACAGGAGGAGGCGACGCTGACCGCACATGCTGCGGACACGGGTTGGGGGCGCGCGGCGATGCTCACAAGTGCAAAGCGCACATGGCGTAGCTGGCGGTCGCACAAGGTGGAGGAGGGTGCCTGGGCTGACATGGGCCACTTGGGTCAGGCCAGAGGCCATCTGGGCTGAAGGGGACATGGGGAACGGGCTAGGCCAAGACCAAGGGAGGTTTGGAGGTTTTGAAATTTTAAAAACTCGGTTTGAAATTTTTAATTTGATTTTGATTTGAATTTGCATTTCAAACTTTTATTCAAGCACAATTTGAACTCCCAAAATGGGATGTTGCAAAGCAATAGCTATCAAATGACTCAATTAGCAAGATTTATGCATGCACATGCATTCACATTTACTGATTAATCGCTCTTTATACCAACGATAAACTTAGGAAACTTTACTATATCCACAATTAGAGGCGGGAGACGGGCTGTGCTTTTTCGGACTAGCCTGAGGCATGCCCCAAGCACGGCCAGGCCTGATATGTGGCAGGCCGTGTTGGCACGACACGAATGGTGGGCGGGGCTGGGCTTGAAAAACTGGCACGATGGACGGCATGGCACAGCCCCGCGTGGCGTGCCATGCTTGTGCCGGCCTAGCCTGGCGAGCACAGCTGGCACGCCTGCGTCGGTAGCCGCCTCGGCCTCACCTCTCGCCTCCCATGACTCATGGTCATCCCCACAACACAAGCCATTATAGAGCGGAGAGAGAGAGAGAGAGGGAGTAGAGGGGAAGGACTAAGGAGTATATCGAACTACCAGAGTGCTCTAAGGCCGAGTGCTCTAAGGCTATCAGCGACAACGCGGCGGACGTCGGCTTTCTTATTGCTGCCCGTTGAAGCAGTTGCAGCCTACCCCATCGGTGCTCTGCTTTGCCTCCCGCGCCGCCGCTCCGTCTCCCGCACTGCTGCTCTCCCTCCCGCGTGACCGCTCCGCCTCCCGTGCCACTGTTGCGCCCCCTGCTCACTGCTCCGCCTCTTGTGCCGCTGCTCCGCCTCCTGAGCCAGCGCTCCACCACCTGCCCATCTCTCCGCCTCGCGCACTACCGCTCCGCTCCGCCTCCTGCCGGTGTAGAGAGAGCCAAAGGTCTGAGTTGGAAACCGAGAGAGGAAGCGGCATGAGGGGAGGGAGCGGAGAGATCTATATCTGGTTAGAGGGTAGGAGGGGATGAGAAAAAGGGGAAATGAAGGGTGAGCCGTGTTGGCCGGGTCACGGGTGGAAGAAAAAGATAAAATAAAATAAAATTAAATTACAAACTAGATCTAGAAAATGCAGGCTAAGAGAATATTTCATAAAATCTGGCTAACACTGATTACCTTGTGAAATTTTAGTAGCAAACCAACAAGTTATTAAAAGTTGAATAGCATGTCATTAGTAGACCGAAAAGGGGAATTAGCAACCACTGATTAAATAAATATATTGCTACTAGATTATTCGGATGCTCATTTAAATACTCGATTCAATGATTATAATTACCAAGACTTATTTAAGTCGACCAAAGCATAACTCATAGGAGCACAGGCACATCAATCTATTTGAACCCGGAGCTATGGTCAAATGCTATGGACCAAAGCATCACACATATACTTTCCCTAACACCTAGTAACTAAAGAAATTATACACACATGTACATACATATATATATATACACACACACACACACACACAAAATATTGGTTAACTCCTTAATGCATCATACATATATAACTTATTGGGCTATACTTGCACTAGTTAGATTATATATGTTTGAGTAAATACTATGTACGTATGTTTTTATAGTTAGTATGTACGCATATTGTTACTGTACTCTTTTCGTTACTCGGGGAACCCCACCCTGAGGCGTAAGGTTTTTAACGAGTCAGTAACATTGTATCTTTAAAATGTCAAGGAAATTCTACCTTTCCCTGAAATATTTATGTTATTACGTGCCATGTTTTTATGCAACTAATTTAATTTTAACTAGTTTTTAACAAAACGTGTATGAGAGAAATGAAGATGACAGTCATCACCACCATCATCGCCGTCGTCTTCGTCGTGTACAGTTACTTTGGGCTGGACTTGGGCTGGCATGGCACGAACGTCGTTACAGTGGGCTTTGGGCTATGCCTGGGCCTAGCCGGAGGCTAGATGGGCCAACACGGCACGGCACGGTGGGATGGCCGGGCCGAGCCAACATGGCACGAAGCACGGTGGGCCCAGGCTGTCCCGGCACGGCACGGCCCAATGCCCACCTCTATCCACGATTAGAAGTATAACATCCCGCCCTTTAGTATCGTATTACCAATTTACATTAAGATCCACTAACATATAATATATGTTGGTCTAAATCATAGCATTTTTGGGTTAATCCTTTAGAGCAAAGCTAGGAGAAAGCCCAGACCGCATGTGTGCCTGCCCGATGGGTGGGCTAGGCTATTAGTGATTTTTGGGCCGCAAGGTGTTACAGATAGTATAAGAGCATCAACCCTCGCTGCACAGGCTCTGTGTGTGACCCTGTAGTGGCATACGGCACGGGTCGCGTACCAAAGGGTGTTTATGGGCATTTCACACTGCCGAGGGTGGTAGCCCATTAAAGGGGAATGTAACACCCCGCCCTTTAGTACCATATTGCCAGTTTATATTAAGTTCAACTAGCATATAATGCTTATTGGCTCAGATTGTAGCACTTCCGAGTTAATTATTTTGGATAAGGACGAAAACTCAAGTAAGGTGCTACGCATGTGTGCCCGGCTATTAGCGAATTTTGGGCCGCAGAGTGTTACACAGATGATAAACATAATTAAAATCGAAGTAAACTTAGTGATTTGTACTAGTTTAGAATTATCTACGGTAAATTATACCCAAACTGAAATCTAAGGTTTGCAATTTAGGAAAACGAAAAGTACATATGATGCCATAGTTCGATGTATCTGCATTTTTTCAGCTAAACAACGACTTATTTGATTTTTTTTGCCAAGATATACGATAGGCTTTCCTGATAACATAAACTATATATATCTTAATAAATCGACCAAAACAATAATAGCCTGTCGTTCTTATCATGAGGGTGCGTGGAGCAATGCTGGCTATCACACACAAAGCCTTACCTATCACACTGGCCGCCGCTAAAGGACGGAAATGGCATGAAAGCAGCACTGAAAAACCCAGCAACAATCATGAAGCAAAATTATTTGATGTGTGAAAAAAAAGGCTGCTGTCCGTTTCCATCAAACCCAAAAACCTAATGGGTGGGGCGAGCTGAAGGCCTGTTTAAAAGTAACGTGGCTTTTAACTGATTACAAGAGAGATTGAGGGAGTTAGGAACACTCACATTGAGAAGTTATTCCATTCAAAACGATTCCTCCAGTGAATCCTATAAACAATTTATAGAAATCACCTTAAAAAATCACTCCGTTCAAAAGATGACTTCTTCTAAAAGCCAAAAATTAGAAGCTGTTTGGAACATGACCGAAGGCTGTTCTTGTTCCAGCCTGCTCAGCGGTATAATAGAGACAATTATTGATAGGTTTGTGCAATTGTGTTAGTATAATACTGCACATGAATGAGCTGTATATATGAGTTGATCTTACCAATTAAAATGCTTTGAAAAGACAACCAGTGTATCACGAGTCAAGACTGTGTGAAAATGATTTGCAATATTAAAATCAGGGTGTTGATGCCCCCACAATAAAAAAAACATACCCAGGAAAATCGTGTCGCAAAATTACATGGAGTTCTAAAATGTTAAAGCGTATGAATCATCGTCGTGCAATTTATTAAGAGGTGGAATTTTAAGGCTATTCTTTGGAGGCGGTTGGTTTGTCGATTTCAGAAGACCGCTCTGTTTATTCTAGCAGGGATTTGGGTTGCTGTCCAAAATATTTTTTGAAGTTTCGTCTTGTTTTGAACATAGTGCAAACAGATTCGATTAATAATTTTGATGCTGCCTGTAAATTTTTCCTTCAAATCATTCAAGTTTTATTCAAATTAATCATTATGAGCATCCAAGTAGAAATGCCAAGCCTGCTTGCAGCAAAATAAGCGTAAGTTCATATATTGAGCAAGCGCAAAATGTCATACCATATGACGCCTAGTTTTTTTTGCACCAGCATGAAATGGCTAAATAAAATGCATTGCATTTGGCATCAGAAATACCTCTCTGCTTCATAATTACAATAGTTTATTACATATAAAATAATTTAGACACATAAATATACTGATATACAGTTTAAATATACATTTTGCTGATGTTCCAATAAATAATCATGTAACAACAACTATCACACCGGTTTGTATGCTTTACACAGTGGAAATTTTATTTTGTTTTTCTACACGTACACAACCAATATTGTATACTCTACATTGCTCGGGAATATTCAGGGAGTACAAATCTTTTTTTTTTAACATGTACACCACCAATCTCTGCTGTAAACTACATTGCTCTGGGATGCTCACGCTGAGAAAGGGCTCTAAGGACTTCTGCTCCAGCATGAACAGTTTTGCCTCAACAAACATGGATAGAATTGCAGAAATCCCTCCTCCTGAGAAACTTCTTGATATGTTCTAGTATGACTGCTGCATTTTGGATGATCAACCTCTTGCACTGAATTGGAATAAGACACTGTTCAGAACAATCTCACTGAAGAAGAAAATTCACTACACTTTGCAAAAAAGATACTTCACTACAAACTAGAAAGAAAAGAAATTTGGGAATCAGATGCTCACCTTTTGTACAAAATTCTCTGCATTATTGCATCCTTTCAGAAGTATCTCAATTATCTTAAGCTGTCAATAATAAATCAAAGTAAGGTATAAGTTTTTGTTTTCTTGGGCAGAAATCACATTCATCACTAGAAGCCAGAAGTAGATAACGTATAGGGGTCCCAGTCCAAAAATAAAAGAAAACAAATACAAGTGTTCATTTGCTGCACCAAAGCCAATAATGTTCCTAATCTAGAAAGCAAAATGCCAGCAGTACTAGTTTGTAGTACTAACACTAATAGTGTTATTAAACTAACACCAACATCATTTAGGTCAGAAACAGTACGGCAAAAGGACCAGGTAAGTTAGCAATTTTTTTCATCTTTTTGTTAAAGTAATCATGTGGAGTTGTGGACCGAACCAGTAAAAAAATATCTTTAATGCTACAGATCATAACTTGGCAAAATCTAGCCAGTTTCACACTCATTGATCCTATATCATTGGACAGAATAGATGAAAGGAGTGACTGCTTGGAGAGGCATGGGCCGACCTTTCTGTTCAACAGGAGGACAAGTTAGTGCTCAACGAAGACAAATCACAACTTGGCATGGTGTGAAGTTGCAAAAGCTAATGGTGTTGGAGTGCCCCTACAAGTACACAAGACCTCATCCTAGAGCTAAACCATCAACAAGGGGCTCATCTTCCACTTAAGGCATCTACTCTTGAAGAAAAGGAATATAGTGGTGAAGAAACAGAGAAAACAACATTGAGGGGTACTGCACAGATGCTGATGAGAGCGATGATAATGGAGCTAGTAGAGGTAGAGATTTATTTTGTGTAACCAGCTTCAGGGTAGAAAGAAAAGAAAACTTTACGATCATGGAGTGATACTTTGTTAATAACCATAGTTTCAAGTAGTAGAAACTTAGGAGTTCACAAATAGTGGGAACTTAGATATCTTTTGTTAAAGGATTGGCTTATTAGCACAAACCATCTTAGAAAGTGTCATGGTGTATCTATTATAGCAGCGGCCTAGGAATGGTTTGTGTGTCTATACGGAAGCGCTATTATGCGCCTACGCGTTCTGTGCGCGCAGTTTTACGTCCCAAAAAGTTACCACCGGTTGTGAGAAAAGTTATCACCAGCTGTGAGGAAAGTTCCCACCAACTATGTACTGTAATCGTTCGGCAGTAACTTCACTCACTACCGATGGTAATTTCATTTAGAAATGTCAGTAACTTTCCGGCACTATGAAGGTTTGGCAATATTTCATTCAGAATCGATGATAACTTCATTTAGAAATGTTAATAACTTTCTCGCGTATTTTATACATGCACGTTGGTTAGTACTTACACACACACGGGGTAGCGCTATTCAGCGCCTGCGCGCACGCTACACGCAAGTCCTACTGCCTAGCTTCCTGGTGCAACTGTGTTGATTCAACAGTAACGATTACACGTGAAATTACTATCAGACAAACATGAAGTTACTTGTGATTGGTAAAAAAACATGAATTTCGCAGCGTCGAAACATATACAACATGAATCTTGTTTTATTAAGTTTGTAATTTCGAACACAATGGCGCAAATAGATTGCAGATTGGACTTTCCATGAAAGAGTTATGGCATTTTTTAGCTTGTAAACAAAATAAAAAAAGTCCTCGTGTTAACTGTACCACTGCATGCATGTGATAATTTAGTAGATTGGGTCATGAGGAAAGTTATTGCCTATTGTGAGTGAAGTTACTGCCTGTTGTGAGAAAAGTTATTACCTGCTGTGTATTGTGAGCGTTCGGCAATAACTTGATTCGCTACCGATATTAACTTTATGCGTAATCGAAAGTAACTTTCTAGAATAGGGTGGATTGGTGGGGCTTCACCACAGGATGGTGAATTCATTCCATATAGATGATAACTTCATGTGTAACCATGGTTCGGATTACCGGCGATTACCGGCCGGTAACCGCCGGTAACCGGAATTCCCGGCGGCGAGCGGGATGAGAAAACCGGCCGGGATGCAAATTTGAAATTTTTGAACTTGTAGATGCTTACTAATCAGATTGGAGACATGTAGGGTCCATGGGGCTTTTGCTGGTGAACTCTTGATGTTTTGTGCATGTGGGGAGACAAAAGTGAGGCTACAGGACAGCAGCAGTAGTAACTCGCATTATTGAGGCTTGAGAGCAGCAGGAGGGAGCAGCAGCAGCACTCAGCAAGCAGCAGCAGCAGCAACACGCAGCAGCAGCACGCAGCAGCAGCAGCAAGCAGCAAGCAGCAGCAGCAACACGCAGCAGCAGCAGCAAGCAACGCAGCAGCAGCAGCAACACGCAGCAGCAGCAGCAAGCACCGGTTTTCCGGTTTTTTCGCCGGTAAAACCGGTAACCGGCCCGGTTACCGGCCGGTTACCGGCCGCCTCCCGCCCCGACAAAAAAAAGCGTTTGACAAATTTCTTCCGGTTTTACACCGGGATTTCCGGTTACCGGGCGGTAACCGGCCGGTTACCGGTACCGCCCGGCGACCGGGATTCTCTCCGGAACCGGTTTTTCCAACCTTGTGTGTAACCGAAAGTAACTTTCCGGAATAGGGTGAGTTGGTGGGGCTTCAGTATGGGAATGGTAACTTCATTTCACATGGATGATAACTTCATGCGTAACCGAAAATAACTGGAGGCATTACAGATGATAACTTAATGTACATTTGATAGTATCTTTACCATAATTAACAAACGTTAGTAACTGAGCATGAGGTGTGATGGTGGAGCGGTTGGCTGGTTGGGTCAATTAGGGGCGCACACTTATTTTACACTTGTGCGTTGATTAGTAATTAATTAATTAATTATATATATATAGCTTATTTGCTAATTATATTGCAAATGATATATGTTTGTTACAAACATTGCATATTTGGTCTTAATAATGACATGCAAAACTACTTATTCTTTGGTGGGCTAACTATTTAGCTATCTACAATAGTTGCAAGAATTGTTAGGGCTGATCCCTCAAGGAAGCAAGGAATAGAGGAACTAACACTAGAGAAGTAGTATACCTTCTTAATACACTTGTATTCAACTTCTTGATAGCACAACTGTACGATAAGGCTACATGGTTATGTCTTTATAGGACTCAAGAATAGATATACCAAACTGACTTACACAATGAGCTCAAAACTAGATGACTATTATAGCTCATTTTTACTAAAATACCTAAGGAACTTAATAGCGAGGAAGCTTGACAGCTAAGTACAACTTTTACACATACTTTACTTGACTCTAGAAGGTTACAACTTCATTGCTTCATAGCTTCATGCACAACATGAAGCATTTTTACATGTATTTTACTTGACTCTAAAAGATTATAGCTTCACTGCTTCATAACTTGCTTCAACATATACATAGATGTTTGGTTTCTTCACTATTACGTTCTTTAGCTATTTAAGTAAAAATGAGACGTAGTAGTCATGTAGTTTTGAGTCTGTTGTGTCAGTCAGTTTGGTATGCCCATTCTTGAGTCCTATAAATACACAAGCATGTAACCTTCTTGTGCTATCAAGAAGTTGAATACAAATGTAGTAAGAAAATTTGAGCTATACTACTACTCTAGTTTTGGTTCTTCTATTCCTTGCCTCCTTGAGTGATGAATCCCTAATGACTGGTATCAGAGCCCTAGGTTCGTGTTAGGCATAGTGGAGTAGCATGTTGTGTTCGTGTTGCTTTTCGAACCTGAGTTATGGCCTCAACTTTTGGCGTCGAAATGGCATTCGATGGTTCTCGTGTTCTCAGGAGAGAATCACGATATGTGGAATATCAAGATGCGAACACTACAATTATCACAAGGGTTGTGGAATATTATTGAGAATGGCTACAAATAGTGTGTTGTTGATCATGTCCTTATGTCGGATCAGAAAAAAATTCTCTCATGGAGAACCATACAACGGACTCCAAGGGCTTATTTCTTATTCAAGACGGTGTTGCAGAAAGTTTATTTCCACGGATTATCAATGCCAAGAGGTTGAATGAAGCATGGGACAAGCTAAAAGAGGGGTTTCAAGGTTTCACAAATGTTCTAGCGGTGAAGCTACAAACCTTGCGAAAGCAGTTTCAGCAATTTGCATATGAAGGAGTCTGAGAAGAAAACGAATTACTTCTCGAGGCTCACTGAGGTTGTGAGTCAGATGCACACATATGGTAAGGATATCACTTATGGTAATGATATCACTGGTCAATCCCTAACAAGAGTCAAGTATGCAACTTCTTTTCTTTAGCTCCATACCTACAACACAAAACCCATGTAGACATGTTTTTTTAATATAGTAGAGGGGTTTTTCCCCCTATCTCTAAATTGTTGTGGAGACATTCTTTTAAAACATCACATAAATGTTTTCCTATGCATCATTGCTATAAATGAAGAGACATTTTATTAAAACGCCTCTATATTCTTTGCGGTATTTTATATAGATGTTTTTATTATGTCTCTAACGGAATAGAGGCATTATACAGTGACGTTAGATTGTGTTACTAGCAATAGCAAATCAAGAAAATAAAATCTAATGGACTCTTGCAAAGGCTAGTCCTCAAACTCTAGACCTCATGGGAATACTTCCTTAGACTTGTCGCACTATCTCAACCTCACTTGTTTAGTTGTATCTTGCAATATTTATATGTAGTTTTTTTAACACATCTCAGCCACCTAAAGAACATATGTAGAGCATCTAAAAATATGTCTTTACACAACAAAAATCTTCGGCGAATTAGAAAGCGTCTCCAAAACATCTCTATAAGATAAAGTTCTGTATGTCTCTAAAACATCTCAAAATCATCTCAAATTGTCTCTAGAGAAATTGTCTCTAGAGTGCAAAATTTTGGGGTGATTTTTAAAGTGTCCCTAAAAAGCACATCTAGAGTATACAACTCCTAATTTTAGAGAAATTGGAAAGTGCTTCTAAAAAAAGTCTCTACGTGGTGTTATCTTGCAGTGAATAGTTATATGCACATTGTATACTAGGAAATTATTATTATGTTTCAAGACTAGTGTTTCTCGGGCATACGCTTCTTCGTGGCCTAAGCAATTTAAGCACCTAGCGCCGCAAGTGCACCTTTCACCTTTGACTGCCTTGGTTTCACCCTCCCAACCCTGTCATCTTTCTTGGAATTGGCAATGAGCAACCAGTTACCATCTATTTTCCTGTCCTGGTTGGACCGACTGGTAGTTTGGTACTTCGGTACACACTCCAGTACTCCACCTTCAGTTAGGTGAAGTACATTATCCGCATGGAACATAGCACGCAAGAAGAGAGGAATGACAGAAGTATTAAATCCTAGGTAGCCAAGTTCTTCATTTCTATCTTCTCTCCTAACAAAGAGAGCTAGAAAAAAGGATAATAAGCTCTCAAAACTAGATTTTAACACAGGATTACACACCAAAGTTAACTCCTCGGGAGTTTCAGAACACATCAATTTAAATTGCAGGCACAGAGGACATAAGCAAAGAATAGAATGATTTGAAAAGAAGAAATTGTATAAAAAATACCTCCATGTCGGGATCTTCAAGATCACTAAGAACCTTATCAACAACCTCATGGCAAAAGATGCAAGCATCTTCATGTCTTGGGAGGCGAATGAATGTCACTTCCTCACAAAGACTTACCGATGCACAAAATTCTTCAGGGCTTAAAGAAGCAATTTTTGTGAAGAATAGAGGGGCATAATAATCCACCAATTTTCTACACTGCCATGTCAAAATACAAGCACACATTGCAATAAGAAACGCTGTTTTTAGAACACAGGCACAGCTATTAAATTAAGAGATAACATTTTACTTTGCTTTACTTTAAGGCAAAACAACAATACCTCCAACTTGAAAGAATAAAACTTCGAACAAGCTTGGTGAAGAGTATCGATAATTTCAATCTGGGTCTCATTCTCATTAAGATAGAAGAGGGCTTCTGTGGCAAACTGCTCACAAAGTTGGCACAGTTGTGGATTTTCTTTCGTTGAAAGAGACGCTGTGAAGTCATCTGGAGTCTTTTCACCAACTAAAATAAAACAAAATAAGTAAGACATAACAAGTTAGTTTAAAACAAGGATGAATATCCAGAGATGAAAATGTAGCACAGCAAGCGAGCAAACAAACAAAATTATAAGAACATATTAAAAGTGTGACAAGGTCATTTCTATTACTCATTATTATACTATACTGAAAAACCTGTTGAATGAAGAACTCAGTTACTTGCGTTTCTATATTTCAGCAAAGTATGCAAATTTGTGAACTAGCCTTTTCCTGATTATTTGATGGAGATTCTTTCATTGTGACACTGGTTGCTGCATAAATTTCTATTAATGCTGGTTAATATAGATAGTTCTCCAATGCGCAACAACACAAGCCCACATTGAATAGATGATGAAACTAATCACCTTTGGCAAGGAATGGATAACAGGTAATCAGTAACATACTAGAAGCCTTACTTTATCCTGACATTGTTAAAAGGATTGAAACATATCAAGCAAGTGATCATACTAGTAAACAGTGACAACTGGTGTGTGAACATATGAAAACAAGAGGGAACAGGGAGAGAACACTAAGGCCTTGTTTGGCTTCCTTATGTCTTAGGGAGAGAACACTAAGGCCCTGTTTGGCTTCCTTATGTCTTAGGGAGAGAACACTAAGGCCCTGTTTGGCTTCCTTATGTCTTTTTCCATCCTATAGGCTATATAACAATGCACCAGAAACATTTACGACACAAGCGAAACTGGGGAATCTGGGGATGGAAATCTCTCCTCATTTAACTCTTTATTAATGTTTGGATAAGAGGGATGTTCCTCCACATTCTATCAGGGACTTCTATGGTCATAGATGAGGTGTGCGCATGCACGCACACGAGAGAGGGAGATGAAAGTAGTAGGCCTATCATTCTCCTTTCTGAGTAGTGAGTTACTAAAACAATCAGGTCCTGAGATAAATGCTCAAGCCCGGCAGGATACAGCTACTTCCATTGGACAAGGATCCTAACCAGTCTGCACCCAAATGATTTCACAGGACCTAACAAACTTCACGTAATGGCCACATGCCATTATTTTCAAAATTCTATTCAGATAAAAGAATTGAAGAAAACAAAAAAAACTACCCATGCAGTGCTTAAACATCAACCATTTAATGATTATGCTGGGAACACAGTTGAATAAAAAATTACTACATACCAGCATTGTCCAAGGCCAAGCTTCTACCGCCCAGAAGTGTAAGGCTGATGATGAACATAACTAGAAATCTTGAGCCCATTTTGTCTGCTAACACACATGAAGTAGTCAAGAGATGGACTAGCAATCAACACAACAGTAACTCTAGAAGAGTTAATAGAACAATACATACATAATATCATCAGTTATTTGCTAATTATTAAAATAATTAATTTCTAAAAGCATTGATAGACATAAAGCTACAAATAAATAATTTTCTTCAGACAAAATCTCAAATAGATTCATTTCCTTTTCGTTCTTGTAAGTAACTCATGCATACATTCTATCATGTGTAAATTTTCAACCAAAAAATTGTAATCAGTTTGAAAAAGAAAGAATTAGAAAACATAATATGTGGAATATGGTTTGATGCTAAAAAAATCTGATAAGCTTCATCTGCTCATTCAACACCTCTCTGCTTTCTTTCACAAAGATACTCAGAATACAAAAGAGATAAATGTATGGACAAACAGTAAATTTAATAATCACGCTTTTGTGAAGAGTGGTTGTGTGCACTCCTCAAATGAAAATTGCAAAGATTTTAAAGCACTAATGGTTGGCACAGGTGACAGATTAGCTCCTCAAATCCGATTTTGCTTTTTAAAAAATCATAGAAGCATTTCCCTTAAAATTAAGTTTATCTTATGGAACTATCCACAGAGCACTAGCCTTGTCTCCAACAATTTCACCTGCGTCTATCGGAAACATAAGCAACCAAGCACTAATTAAAGGAGTGGATTTAGACTAGCGCCTGAGATGATATCAAGAACGCCTAATCCATCCCGAAGTATTACAGGAGAAGTAACCCAACCAATAAAACAACGCTATGAGCAACAACCTCCTGTGTTCAGATGAGGATCTTGGGGCGGCCGGCCGATGGGAGCGGAGGGCGGGGCGGGGCGTCGGGTGCCGACTGCCGAACGCCGGCCGCGGCGGAGGCAAGTGGCGGCGAGAAGCGCAAAGCAGGCAGAGATGGATTTGGGAGGAGACGAGCACGTGCACGGCGTCGAGCCGTTGACTAGCTCAGTATTTGCCGTGACCATGGGCTGATTGGCCCAACTTTGGTAAACCAAGATCCCCTTGTATTTTTTTTTTCCTCAAGAAGACGTCCTGGAAACAGACAGCTCTGGTTTTTGCATGGTTTCTGCGGGAAAACTGTCCAGTTTTTTTCTAATGCATCTCAAGACTTGAAACTCTAGACATATGCATATCATAAGCAGTAATAATATGTATAATTCAATAGAAATTTGGATAAAACCAAGGGGAGGAATGGACCAGAACCGGCCAGTTACACCCTCCCAACCCTGTCATCTTTCTTGGAATTGGCAATGAGCAACCAGTTACCATCTATTTTCCTGGAATTTTTTGTACGGATAATCCATTTTTTATTCGAAATTACACAAATATACCCGCGGGAAAATTTTTTGCAAAAATAGGCTCCAGTCGCCTAATGGTTGGGCGACTGGAGACTTTCGCCCAACCAGACCGCGACACAATATATCTCGCTGCACGGTAGAGCGACTACATTAAGTCGCTCTTCCGTTCGGCGACTTAACGGTAGTCGCTATCCCGTTAAGCGACTAGCATGCAGTCGCCATCCCGTTAGGCGACTGCATGTAGCCCGCGTGATTGTTTTAAATTTTGTGAATTTTGTAACGTTGAACCGGTAAAAAATACGGTGAAGTTGTAATAAAAGTTTATGTTCATTGTATATTGTAGGTATGTAAAAAGTTTTTAAATTTTTTTTATGAAAGATTGAGTAGAAAACGATCGATACATACACTGTTAAGTGAGATAGTTTATATGTGGGGAGAGAGATGATAGACTATGTAAATTTAAATAAACTTCATAATATAACTGAGAGTAACATGCCGCATGTTTTTTCATTACATGCATAACATATATAGCATCTGCAACACGCCTCACTGGTCACCCTGGTGTGCCCCGTCACCGCGCCCACGTCCTCCCATACGGCCTCGCTTGGCCCTCCTCCGGTGCAACGGGTTAGGACGATCCGAAAAAGTAAAACGAGCAGGAGGGTGTCTATCCCGCCCCTGCGCTGGTGGAGTCAGCTGCACCTCTGGCTGTGTGCCCGCCGGTGCACCGGGGAGGGCACTGCTAGAGAGAACCTCCGGTGCTGCGTCGGAGAACTGCCCGGACCACTCCGCGAAACACGTGGTGGTCATCGGCCGGTGGAACGACACCCTGGAATCTGGCGAGCAGATCAGCGCGCCAGTGGGCCGGGGCCTCCGGTAGGAAGGCAGCGTCTCCCGCGATCGGAAGCCCAAGGAGCAGGGACACATCCTGCAAGGTCGGCGTCATCTCCCCGAATGGGAGGTGGAAAGTGTGCGTCTCGGGCCGCCAACGGTCCACCAAAGCCGTCAGCAGGGAACGGTCGAACGGAAAGCGTCGTGATCGCTCCCCGCCCGCCTCGTCCCCGCCCTCGTCCCCGCCAGCGGCGCCAGCGCCTCTATCCTCGTCCGTGGCCTGCACCATCCGGGCAAGAGGGAGTAGCCCGGCATCCCGCAGCCTGCAAACAAAGTGAAGGTCAGCACGGAACGAACTTACGGTCGCACTAAACGCTGGAGTAGTGCAAACCTGGCGGTCCAACGAGGGTCGAGTCCCCAGGCCACGCGAGGTGTGCGTGTCCGGACCACTCCCAGCTGAGGCGGGTCGTCCGTGCTCCCCGGTGGCGGGACTAGACGGGAAGCGCGATGAGAGCGGTCCACGTGCTCGTCCAACAGCGCGAACCTCCACTCCGAGTCACGTCCAGCACGAGCCATACCTGGAAAATTTGTACAATAATTTCAACATTCAATGTTCTACATCTAAATTTCAACACTACATTTTCTATATCTAAATTTGTACAATAATTTCAACGTTACATTTTCTACATGTAAATTTCAACACTAAATTTTCTACATCTAAATTTGTACAATAATTGCAAAATTAAATTTTGTACATGTACATTTAAATACTATTTTTTGTACAATAATGCATTATAAATGGTATACAAAATTTAGTTTACACATTTTGTAAACTAAATTTCTAAACTATATTTACTAAACAAAATTTGAAAATTAAATTTGTAAACTAAATTTCTAAACTACATTTTCTAAACTATATTTCTAAACTAATTTTCTAGACTACATTTTCTAAACTAATTTTCTAAACTATATTTCTAAACTAATTTTCTATACTACATTTTGTAAACTAATTTTCTAGACTATATTTTCTAAACTAATTTTCTAGACTATATTTTCTAAACTAATTTTCTAGACTATATTTTCTAAACTATTTTTTCTACACTAACAAAAAATATAACACAAAACTTACCTGAAAAACGCGCACTCCTTCTCCTCCCCCTTCTCTTCTCCCCCTTCTCTTCTCCTCTCCCTCTCCCTCTTTCCCCTCTCTTCTCTGCGCTGGCCGAACGGAAGAACAGTCCGGCGCTGCGTCGTTGCCTTATATCCACCTTCAGTCGCCCAACCGTTGGGCGACTGAATCACAGTCGCCGAACTGTTCGGCGACTACGTTGAAGGCGCCCAACGGTTGGGCGATTGCAATTAACCGCCCAACCGTTCGTAGACTCTCCAGCTGTCGCGGTCTGGTTGGGCGAAAGTCTCCAGTCGCCCAACCATTAGGCGACTGGAGCCTATTTTTGCAAAAAAATTTCCCGCGGGTATATTTGTGTAATTTCGAATAAAAAATGGATTATCCGTACAAAAAATTCTATTTTCCTGTCCTGGTTGGACCGAATGGTAGTTTGGTACTTCAGTACACACTCCAGTACTCCACCTTCAGACAGCTCGAACCAAAAATTATCTGTGATACTCACACATCACAGACGGTTCTATATACCAACCTTCTGTAATGCACGAGTATCATAGACAGTTGGTATATAGAACCGTCTGTGATACTCTTCTATCACAGATAGTTGATAGATAGAACTGTATGTGATGTGTGAGTGTCATAGATAATTTTTAGTTCGAACCGTCTGTGATAGTTTTTCACAGATGATTTATACCACAAAACCGTATTTGGGCACAGGCATTAACTAGTTCTCCATCTTTATTTCATTACAGGCAAGTACTACTTAGTGGATTCCGGTTACCCCAAAAACGGTTCCTAGCTCCATACAAGAATCAATCGGAGTTCGCATGAGGTGCATAGCCGGTTGGGATCAAAGAAAATTTTAACAACCACCATCCCTCCCTTTGGAATGTGATCGAGCGTGCATTCGACATAGAAGAATAGGTGGTGCATCCTATTGAGCGTACCGAGCTATGACGTTGAGACATAGAAGAAAGTTATAGCGACAACCATGGCATTGCATAACTTCATCTACACAGCGATGTGGAATGACGAGTACTTGGAGATCGATGACGATAAGGGCTATATTCTAAGCGAGGCAGGGACACGAAGTCTCTAGATGGCAATCTTAAGAGGTCAGAGAGACCCATGGGCATACTCCGAGACAGCATCGTGTGTGCTTCAATAGGCTTAGTTATGGTAGTACGCACTATTGATGAATTATTGTGTTGTAAGCAATATTGTCATCTTGTACCTTGCTATATTGTAATTTTGTATGTTGCACTTTTGCGTGTTGTAATGCACTATGTAATTTCTTATATCATAATTCCGTACGTCGTATGGGGTCCAAATATTGTAGTGTCGTGAGTTGCAATATCGTTTGTTTTCTTTCTTATATAGTGAACTCAGCTAAAGCCAATACGAACATTCTAACTTCTAAAAGGCACTTCTGTCATCTATTACTATTTATTTTTAGCTAAAAACTATTTAAAAAATCGGTGTGAATTAATGGCAAAAGGGAAGTTTGAGTTGGTTGGGAAGCGCACTGCAACCTAACAGTGGAGGAGCGGATGCACGCGATTTTGTTAATGTCAAACACAAGTAGAATAGGTAGCTGCTCTTTTTTTTGCTGGGATTTATCATTTGTTTTTATTTTTTTTCTACGGACAGTTTTTTCCTGATCCGTGCCCTTTTTTGTCTGGTGGCATGCACATCCGTGGGAGAGGACTCCTCTGGGGACTGACCCCATTGAGAGGAAATGGGGTCTGGCCCGGATGCCCGACACGTGTCGCTCGGCACGAATCTCCGCGTGTGCCGTCTCCCGTCTTCTCCGCGCGAGCGCGTCCCCGTCTCGCCAGCTCTGCCGCTCCCTTCCCCTCCTCCGCCGCCGTCGCCGAGCGCGAGCCCGCCGCCCGCCCCACGCTCGACTCTTCCCCGTTCCTTCCTTCCTCTTTCCCTCCGCCGCCGGCACCTTCGCATCGCCCGCCGTCCGCCGCCGGCACCTCCCCGGTCGACTCGCAACGATTCCCTCCGCCGCCGCCGGCACCTCCGTGTCGCCCGCCGTCCCCGACCCGCGTACCTCCGGGGCTGGAAGCAGCCCGACGCCACCTCCCTCGTATTCCGCCTCGACCACGCCGAAGAGCTCAAGGCCGACGGCAACTGCCTCTTCACCGCCGCTCTGAGGGCCGTCGCCGCCAAGCGCTCAAACACCGCACCGTGCGCCGCTTCGCCGATGTCTACGTCCCCGTCGGGGGCCCCGACAGGAACGCCGTCGATGCGGCCGTGCGCCACCTCTACGCGGCCGATACGGCGGTGGACGGCGGGCGATGCGAAGGTGCCGGCGGCGGAGGGAAAGAGGAAGGAAGGAACGGGGAAGAGCCGAGCGTGGGGCGGGCGGCGGGCTCGCGCTCAGCGACGGCGGCGGAGGAGGGGAAGGGAGCGGCGGAGCTGGCGAGACGGGGACGCGCTCGCGCGGAGAAGACGGGAGACGGCACGCGCAGAGATTCGTGCCGAGCGACATATGTCGGGCATCCGGACCAGACCTCATTTCCTCTCAATGGGGTCAGTCCCCAGAGGAGTCCTCTCCACATCCGTGCGTGGTCTTCTTTTGGGATCCGTGCATGATCATTAGTGGGACCATTAAGGATTCCATCTTTTTTTACCCCCATAGGATCCTGCAACGAGTATCTTGTCTCACCCGATTCTCTATTTATTCTAGTGGTTATGGTTTATTAACTAAAATATCAAATTAACGAACAAATGCTTTTTCTAAGAATTTCTATCATATTTTTTCTTAGCGACGGTAAAACACCTATCATCTATTTTTATTATATAATTTATTATTTGTTTTTCGGATATTTTTTTTCTCATCCTGCTTAGTTTTTGGTCCGGTGGCATGCACATCCAGTGATTCTTTCTTCCGTTCGTGGTCATTTTTTTACTGGATCCGTGCGTGGTCATTAGTGGGGTCATTAAGGATCTCATCTCTTTTACGCTCTAGGATTCTACATGGAGTATCTTGTATTATACGATTCTCTATTTTATCAAATGGATATGGTTTATTAACCAAAATAGGGTCTACTGTAAAACACATGTCATCACTTTTATTGTACAATAGGTGCCACACAGGCTTAGCATCCATCGACACTTCATGCCCTAGATTTTTTTTTCGTTGCATAAATCGATGCAAGTCGTCGTTTTTCTGTTCATCCACGACCACTAATTATAGTTACTCCTTAGTATAATTGAAAGGAAAATACGGGCATACACTGCATAGGTAGGTATAATTGATCACCTAATCATTCCAGGTTTCAACAGAAGAATCGTTGTTGGATAGAGTACACCCCAAGCTGGCTGCAGTTTCGCGGTAACAAGAGAATATAGACTTCAGAACTAAAATGAAAAGTTGAGAAACATCTCACTGAACACCGACATGTCATGCACGGCACTCGCGAGGGGAAATTAAAGTTCAAACACATTAACACACAATATTAATATGCCACATGCATACGGGAGACATGAGACATGTGGCTTCGCTCGTTTGGATTTTAGCTTTTGGTTTCTATTTTTTTTATTTTTTATTTTTCTGACTTTTTAGGCTTGTTTTGCCTTTTTTTATATTCCTTTGCATTGGTCGGGTTAAAATATTTTTTCTATTTTTAATTTTTTTTAAATTTAATTACGCTAAAAAATTACCTATAAGCAAGTGTAAAATAAACTAGCTACAGTACCAAACAATAAAAAATAAGCCATAAACCATAAAAAAAGCCCAAATAAGCAGGGGTTCCAAGTGCTTCTGACTTTTAGAAGTTGACTTTTGAACGGAGTGACTTCTTAATATGATTTGTATAAGTTGTTTGTAGGTGCCATTGCAGGAGGTGCTTTAAACGGAGTGACTTCTCATCACGAGTGTCCTTTACTTTTTCAATCTCTTGCACAATCAGTCAAAAACTATAATACTTTAGAATATGCATAAGTCGTAATGTACGGATCGGATCATGTAATCCATGTGTGATTGCTCCACAAGGAATACGCGGATAATGTATTTAATCATATATGCTGATAAATTAATATTCTCGAAAATATATACCCACGTTATTAGCCAAGAAAATGTAAGAAAACATAAGTAATCTCTCCAATCACAAAAGAATGTCGTTTTGGACATCTATATGCTCCCTAAGATGTAACGTTGATCACTAATTTTTATTGTAAGAGATTTATAAAATATTAATAAAATTATATTTTATTAAAGTTCTTTTCGAGACAAATTTATATATATCATTTTTATATATTCAATCTAAATATTAAAAAAGATATCGATAACCAAAGTTCAGAAAATTAACCCTATGAATTCTAAAATGATAATTTTTGACCGGAAGTACTTTTTTTCATAGAAAGATCAAAGCTAGTTTACTAACTACAAGCTCTCTCTACTTTTTTTTTTCTTGCTTGCACGTTGTTCGGTAACTTTGGGCTTTTTGTATGGACAACTTTGGCTTTTTTGGGGTTTTGCTTTTGTGTAGGAAACTAGCAAATTTACACGTACAATTGCGCGACTAAATATTATGATAGTTATTTTTGATATACAACTCTACTTTTATAATTAAAATACAATTGTATTTATTATACAACTCTAATATCTATATGATTAATCTATACTGTTATAATCTGGTTCTACCAAAATAAGTGGTGAAAATCCTTCTCTTTTCCTTCAATTAATGTGAGAATTTCTAGAATTTTTTTAAGATTATTTTGGGATTTTTCTTGTCTCAAAACAAATGAGGTATTTCGAATAGCATCAATTATTTTTTATTTATATATATTGGGAGATCGAGATCTGTAAAGCCAATGATAACAGACATGACGTCAAAGATTCTTGTCCTTGTGGAGGCTCCACACAGTTGGATTAGTTAACATAATAATATTTAGTTGGAAGTATGACTAAAACCATACACGTATGGCTTGTCCTCTTGAGTTGCTAGCATCGTTCTCCGGTACGGCAACTAATTTACATTTGTATGTTTCTTCTCGCAAATTATAGGACTTCTAAAGTTGTCTTCTAGGAGTAGCTGTCTTCAGACATGTTGCTCATTGTCTGCAGCATTTCACCACATGCCTTTTTCTTGCTAGCTTGCCATGCAGTGTTTTGAATGAATTGCCCATATGGTTCCTTAAATTTAGATCAGATATGTGGATGGCTACAGTCATGGCAGGCAAACTAAATGGCACTGCAGGTAGAGAAGATGGCATTACTATTTTTTTTGTTTGGTGTGAAGTCCAGATCTTTCGGTCAGAATTCAGAATGCAGGGACACTGCTTTGATTTGTGGGTTCTGAGCAGAATTCAGAACCTCACATGCCTGCCTGCCTGCCATGGTTTGGCATTGGGTTGGGCACCACTGCACATGACGCCCCTCCAGGTCTCTCTCTGCCTTTGTTTAGCTTGGTTCGTCTTCCATGTTAATGTACTGCAGTATTTTCGTTCTTTCCAACATATGATTAGCACTTAAAAGTGTGACTAAAGACTACTGTACTACATCATTAATTAACTGGGGCCATATCCATGTAGTAAAAGTCCAAATAACACTTCAAACTTTGCTTGAAAATCCATTTAGTACACCGAACTATAAAACCAGACATTTGACCTCTCAAACTTTGCAATTCAGTTCAAATAACACTATGACCCGGTTTCGAATGGTGGTATTGTCCGCGTGGCACGATAAGTGGACGATTTACATGTAGGATAATACGCTGATTAAGTTCAGGTGAATTATAGGTGAGACCCATAGGGTCTTCTCTCCCAATCAAAACATAGAGAGAGGGAACTACAGTGTACAATGGCTATAGAAGCACAGCTGGGAGTTTAATATGGGAGAAGTTCTTGTGGGCTCCACATATCATTAACCTAATCTGACCAACATGTCATCCTATATAGCAAAATCGTTCACTCATCACGCCATGCAGGTAATACCACCGTGTGAAATTAAGTTAAGGTTTATTTAAACCAGATTGTAAAGTTTGAGTGGTTAAATGTCTTATTTTATACTAAATAGACTTTCAAGTAAAGTTTAGAGTGTTACGTGAACTTACTTCTGTATATGTATGATTAACAAGTTGGCCTCTGGACTGACCAGTAGTGTCAACTAAAAATCACATAGGTTACGAGATGGCCATCTCTCCCCAACGACCCAATGTACGAGAAGTCTCCTTGGAACTATGAATTGAGTTATTCCTACTACATGTGTTACAGGGGTTTCCCCAACATACAAGCTAGTATCACCTCAACACATTAGAGTGCAAAATAAGGAAGAAAAAAAGGCACCGTGCACCTACCACCACCTCTCCCAAAATCTTCTTCTCTTCTTCAAGTTTCATCTATGTGTACGCACACTGGGAGATAACGTGCCGAACGCTTCGAGAACACGAGGTGCTGTTCATACCTTCATTACTTGCCCTATACTTCAGTTCTTTTGATGCTTTATTTCCCTTTCGATCTTTTTTGTCATCCAGATGTTACACTGAGCAAAATTTTCAGCGTGATGTAACATCAGTTATGAAAATGCGTCGATCAAGCGTCATGTTATCTAAATGCACCTCTTTAATTAGTTCACACATATGGGCAATGGATAATTTAATGTCACTTTCACTCTGCTGTATTCTATCCTAGAGATTCAGTAATATAAACACATGCATGACTAATTACAAAGGAAGAGCCTTTTTTTCATTTCACGCACATATATACGTGCAAATACAGAAGAAAACCACGAAAAGTAGTGCGGGTACTATAAATATTTATCTAGAGTCAACACAACAAAATTCAATTGAGTGTTCATAGTGCAACACTGGTTAAACTTGAACGTATTTTTGTTAGACGCAATTGCATTGTCAAATTAATGTCCATCTCAAGAAATATGTAGAATGTAGCTCTTGTAAGTACGTCCATGTATAAATTAACATTTTGATCATTCATTGCATTGTCCATACCAGGATATTGCTATAGGCCAACTGTTTAGCCATCAAGACATCTATTAGATGGAAGATTGATAACGCCTAAATTTGACATAAAACACCAATCAAGTTAAGCTTTGCTTAAACGTTTACTATTTAATTTTAAAAAATGGGATAACATTAGTATTGACCATTAAACAGACATTTACATTTCTTGCAAAGTTTCACCAATTTAAACTATCAGAAGTGCTTTAATATAATGCTCTCATAAGGAGTGAAAAATATAGTTTAAAAGCAAATCAATGGATCGTTTGATTCACAACCTTGCATTGCTTTACTACTTTTGCCCTTGCTTTAAGATTTGTACATTTTAGTTTTTCCCCCAGAGCGTAGGAAAGAATTACTCAATTAAACTATATATTTGAAACAAATTACTCAAACTATGTTGAGTTGTTAATTTGTTATAGATGTGAATCTAAATTTAAATGTTTTGCATATATACTGTTGAAGTCTTACGACCATTCCCAGAGGCCGTACGACCACGTTGTTGTCGCTACGACCACCTCCTAAGTCGTTACGACCACTCTGTTGGTTCTCGACCACCCTAACAGTTGTTACGATGACGTTGTGACCTTTCCGATCATGTCTCGCTGCTCCGACCACATAGTCGTAACTTTAGCTGAAGTTACAATCACGTTCATCGCCGCTGTGCTGCACTTCCTTCGGCCATGTAGTAGGCTTGATCACCATAGTCGTAACTCGATTACGACCACGCAGTGATTCTATCGACCACGCTGAAGGCTTTATCAACTACTGTTGTCGTAACCCTTGCGACCATAGCTTCTACTCCACGACCGTGGTCGTAACTCCTTTACGACCACGTCTTCAGTACTTGCGGACACCTCCACTCATCACCGTGGTCGTAACTCTGTTTATGACCACGTCTGTGAACTCGACATACTCGATAGATTTCCCAGAGCAAAATCGCTCTTCTCTTCTTTATTTCTTTCTCTCGATCACACCGATCGCTATGATCACCCTGATCGCTTTCTCTGTTTTCCTTGCCTTTTCTCGGTACAATGTTCTACTCTTTATACCCAGCTTTACGACTACGTCTCGAGCCCGACTACGACTATGACTATGACTCCTACGACTCCGATACGGACTCGATAGACTGACTCATAGTCGTACACTATCACGAGCACGACCATGATGACTCGTACACGACTTCGACTTCTGATTCGTACACGACTTTGACTTCTAAACTGAAAACAAGATTACTAACTTTAACAATCACCTTCTGAGTCATTATGACCACTCTATTGGTTCTCCGACCACCCTGGCAGTCGTTACGACAATGTTGTGACCTCTCCGATCACGTCTCGCTAATCAATCAGGGAGTTTATAAACTCGGGAAGATACGGTCTCTCTCGGTGGTTCCGGGACCTCTCCTTAATTAATTTAGCTGTTCCCTAAACTACCATTGATCCAAGATTGCATGATTCAAGGACCCCCTCAAAACAAAAGAGGACAAAAAAGTAAGAAAAGAAATTAATATCATGTGCTTTGATAGGATGAGGATCAGAAATGAATTGCTAGCTACCTGTTCTCCTATTCTCAAACAATAAAAAAAACAAGAGCTAAGTCTTTACTTTTGTATGAACCGATAGAGTGGCCTTGCAGTACACCGGTTGCACATGAGAAGATGAAGCGACATTACTCCGGAATTACAACACTCACTAAAATGTGGCTAGCTAGTCTTCTACGTTCATATCATGAAAAGGAAAGGCTATTAAGACAGCCATCAACCCCTTCTGAGTCCTGTTTAGTCGTAATGGTATGCTAGAGTGACAGACAAAAATTGAACGTAAGTGGAAAGCCTGCATTTGAATCAAGGTTAAAAATGGATGCGCACACATCTTATGTCCATACTAAAGTTGAGTGCAAATAATGAGATAGGAGGGTGTGCTACATCAATTCCCGTCCAAGTAGACACAAATACATGCATGCACCTCAAAATGTACCACTACATAATAGTTTACTAGTTGAATGCCCGTGCGTTGCTACGGATTTTTAAAATTTATTATACTATATGTTTTAAAACTCACGGGTGGTAAAAATTTTTAGAATATGCATACAAACATGTTCTAAAAGTTTTTAAATCCGTCAAGTAAGTTGGAAGCCGTCGATCACATCTCGTAGCCATAAGTCAGAAGACATCGACCACACCTCGTGGTCGTAGGTCGAGAGCCTTCGAGCACACCTCGTAGTTGTAAGTCGGAAGCCATCGACCATCGCGCTTGGTCGTCAACCATCGCTGGTGATCGTAAGTTGGCAGTAGTTGATGATCGATCATGGTCCTAAATCGGGAGCCTTTGACAATGGCTCATGGTCGTACATCGGAAGCCGACAATCATCGTTCGTGTTCGTAAGTCGGAAGCCATCGAGAATACCTTGTGGTCGTAAGTCGGAACACATCGACCAGCGCTCGTAGTCGTAAGTCGGAAGACATCGACCACACATCGTGGTCATAAGTCGAAATACATCAACTAGTGCTCATGGTCGTAAATTAGAAGTCATCAATCACACCTCGTGGTCGTAAGTTAGAAGCCATCGACCATCGTACCGTGATCGTAGGTCAAGAGCGATCGACCATCGCTAGTGGTCGTACGTTGACAGGCCTCCGGTGTGCTTGTGCCCCATCGCTCTACTATCGGCGTCAGCCTACTCAGCCCCGACTTCGACCACGGCCCTGATTTCGACCACTACCCCCTTTGACTTTGACCACTGCCCCCTTCGACTTTGACCACTGCCCCTTTTGACTTCAACCACTATCCCATTCAACCACTGTCCCCTTCGACCACAACCCTTAGACGTTGACCACTTCCTCCTTCGACCACGGCCCCCTTCGATCATGGCCCCCTTCGACCATGGTGCCGAGGAGGAGGAGGAGGAGACGCGGCACGAGGGTTTGGGGGAGAAGGAGGCGGCGGTTGCAGGAGGTGGTGGTGGGAAGGCGGCAGCGGGCAAATGGGGAGAGGAGGTGGCAGGCAAATGCATTGGGGAGGTGGTGACGAGGGGATGTGACGCTGCTGGGGGAAGTTAGGGGATTGTGACCAGACGCTGTCATACGGGGAAGGAATTGGTGGCGGTGCTGAGGAGGAGGAGGAGGCGCGGCACGAGGGTTTAGGGAGAGAAGGAGGTGACGGTTGCGGGAGGTGGAGTGGTTGCGGAAGGCGGAGCATGCGGGGGAAGAGAAGAGGAGGAGCGCGACCTATGCGTTAGCTTGACCTTTTCTACAAGGAACGGAAGAACTACCTACATGCGGATCTGGACGGCTGATCTTTGATCGGACGGCTGAGAAGAGAGAATGGACCGACGACCACCAACTCACAGTTTTATAATAGTAAAGATAAATATTAGACACTAGAACGTACCATAAACCTCTATATAGTACTACAACTATTTTGATATATTACAAAATTTCTCATACTTTTTTAGAGGATTCTCGTACTTAATTAGAAGAAATAATAAAACATCCGCAGCAATGCACGGGCTAAGTGCTAGTACATGGAGGAAAACACAAAACATTAATTAACCTAAACATATGAATAGATCACTGCATATCAAGGGCGGAGGATAGTTGGGGCCAAGGTGGTCCATGGCCCCTCCAAGAATCGAAAAAATTTTAGACTGACTCTATAATAAGAATGTAGTTCTAACACTACTACAGAAAGCCTAATACTAGATGCCAAATCACAAACGGTTTTGTGAAACCGTCTGTGACGTACACTATCACAGACGGTTTTAATTTGGAGGCCATCTGTGGTTGGAAAAAGGAGTATCACAGACGGTTCTTACCTCTGAACCATCTGTGATAATGGAATATCACAGACGGTTTTTATTACAAAACCGTCTGTGATATTCTAAATTATCACAGACGGTTTTTAAACATAAACCGTCTATAATACTCCTTTTTCCCGCCACAAACACCACAGACGGCAAAAGTTCGACAAACAGAGATTCCCAGATTTTAATTCAAGGCAAATTTAATTTATTACAAATCTAAGAGAAAAAGAGATTCCCAGATTTTAATTTCCTGGGCTTCATATGCTTCTTCTTCAGCTTCTGGAGTTGGAGGATCAGCCGCTGAGTTCTCGAATGTCGTGAAGATTGTCCTTGCCCTCTCCACTTCCTCCTCTAGCCTGGGTAAATCATTAGCATGGCCCATAATCTCAAAGAGGATGCCATGATAAACTTCAACAGAATTGGCCGATTCTGCTTGATCGGAAAGGTTATCTATCACACTCTGCACTTCCGCAAGAGCTTCCTCCGCTTTGTGGACATTGTAGAGAAGAACAAGGCTGAGGGCGGTTTCCTTTTCGTGAGCAGCAATGAGAAACCTCCGTCGACAGCGGATGATGAGGTCTAGTTGACGGACGATATTGGAAGCGAGTCGAGGAAGGAGAGCAGGGCGTGAGCGGAGGAGCTGCTCCAGACGTAAATTGTTGGCCGCCTGTGTAAGGTTGCGGCCGAACAACTCATGATGGATAGATGAGAGGAAGGAGATGAACAAAATTTTAGATGTCATTGTTGAGAAATGTGGTGATGATCGAAGAAGATGAGGGAGAGGACAGTTTAGATCGAAGAAATGGAATAGTGCGTGCAAATATAAGCATTATCACAAACGGTTCATATTCGAAACCACCAGTGACGCTTCGTATATAACCACCGTCTCTTACATTAATATCACAGACCGTGACGCTTCGTATATAACCACCGTCTCATACATTAATATCACAGACTGCTCGTAAACTGCCTTATCACAGACGGTTTTGAGTTTAGAACCGTCTGAGATAGTAGGCTTATCATAGACGGTTCTAAACTTAGAACCGTCTGTGATAATCCCCTATATATACCCTCTGGCTAGGGTTTTTTGTGTATTCTGCAGTTATTCTATATCTAAATCCCGATCTGCCTCCCCGAGCTGTCGCCGACGCCTCCCTCGAGCCCTCACCGTCGCCTCCCTCAAGCCCTCGCCGGCCGCCTCCCCGGGCCGTCGCCGCCGCCTCCCCGAGCCAGTCGTCGCCGCCTCCCCGGGCCCGTCGCCTCCCCGAGCCCGTCGCCTCCCCGGGCCCGTCGCCGCCTCCTCCTCCTCCTCCGTCGTCGTCGCCTCCTCCTCCTTCTCCGTCGTCGCCGCCGCCTCCTCCTGCGTCGCCGCCTCATCCTCCTCCGTTCCCGCCTCCTCCTCCGTCGTCGCCGCCTCCTCCTCCGTCACCAAAACCCTAAGGTCATCAAATCCCTCCCCGAGCTTCATGCTTACTGTTAGGGTTTAGGGTTGATGCTTGATGCTTCATACTTAGTGTTAGGGTTTAGGGCTTACTGTTAGTTGCTTACTGTTATGTATATGGTTAGTTGCATTCATGTATATGCTTACTGTTATGTATATGGTTGGTTGCATTCATGTATACTGCTGTCTGAATATATGCATGCTGAATATATCTTGATCTTGAGATTGTAGAGTTTGTATCTAGAGCTCAAAATACTGAAGATTGAAGAGTATATGATTTAGTAACGGGACGGCCAAGATTAATCTTGTGCAACCCTACAATTTGAGAGCACAAATTAACCAATCAAGGAAGAGTATATGATCAAAGGGCATGAAGCAAGTAAAGCATTCTAGTGTATCCGGTTCAATGACCTTAAAACACTAGTTTGTGTGATTTGCTTCATAGAACTTTGTTTAGAGACCTTGTAGTAATAGTATATGCCACATAGACCTTCAAGGGGCATGAAGCAAGTTACACACTCTAGTGTATCCGGTTCAATGAACCTGATACACTAGTTTGTGTGATTTGCTTCATAGAACTTTGTTTAGAGACCTTGTAGTAATAGTATTACAAAATTCAAGGCAATTTTATTATAAAAGTTCAAAAAAAGACATTCCCAGATTCTTCGGTGAGCAGCCGACATAGCCGACTTCTTCGCTGAGCGACTATCCATCTGCTTCTTCCCACTTCTTTTCTTCATCTCTGGTCTCTGGATCACGTACGCCAGTAGCGACGATTCAGTTAGATGAATCATCGCTACTGGCGTACGTGATCCAGAGACCAGAGATGAAGAAAAGAAGTGGGAAGAAGCAGATGGATAGTCGCTCAGCGAAGAAGTCGGCTGCTCACCGAAGAATCTGGGAATGTCTTTTTTTTTGCACTATTGTAATAAAATTGCCTTGAATTTTGCGGGAAAAAGAAGGACTTGATACATTGGTTTGTGTCATTTGCTTCATAGAACTTTGTTTAGGGACTTTGCTATTTGGTTTATAGTATTAGCAACTAAAGTAGGTGCTAAGATAGGCACATCACCCCCTCCCTTCTCCCCCTCCCCTCTACTCTCCTCTCTTCCAATTCAATATGATCATTTTCTCATCTTATCTTAATAGACCCACAAAATGAGCAACATGTCACCTGCGCATAAAGAAATCTTGCGATTGTTGCAAAAGATACATTGACCATTTGGGTGGAAAGATGAATTGTTTCGTCAGGCGCATGACTGCCGATTCGAAGCATAGCATAGCATCCGAGGCACATCCGAGGCCTGTTGTTGTGTCTTGAGGAATGCCACATCTGAAGACCAGCTCTTGGCATTCCTCAAGACACAGCAGCAGGCCTCGGATGTGCCTCGGATGCTATGCTATGCTTCGAATTGGCAGTCATGCGCCTAACGAAACAGTTCATCTTTCCACCCAAATACTCCATGTATCTAGCCAAAAAACAGCAGATGAAGCAAGTGACATACTCTAGTGTTCCCGTTCAATGAACCGGATACACTAGTTTGTGTCATTTGCTTCGTAGACCTTTGTTTAGAGACCTTGTAGTAATAGTATATGCCACATAGGCCTTCAAGGGGCATGAAGCAAGTGACACACTCCAGTGTGTCCTGTTCAACGATAAGGAATTTGTTCTTATGCGAATTTGTAAATGGATATTTTATTTCATTTCAATTAATTCATTTGCGAAATGGATGCCTTATGTCTGTGAATGAAATGTGATGTGAATTGGATGTTTGCCAAATGAATTGAGATGTGAATTGTATGTATACATATACTTGTTTATCTGCTTGTTTCAGAGGGCATGGCTAGCATTTCCTGAGGCTAGCCAATAAACAGAAATATATGTAGGGGTTGAAGGGAATATCATAGACGGTTTTTGAGTAAAAACCGTCTGTGATAGCTGATAATCACAGACGGTTCAAAAACCGTCTGTGATGACCTTCTATTATCACTGACCCATAAATACAGACGGTTCACAAAACCGTCTGTGATGACGTTTTCGAACCGTCTGTGATGACCTTTTCTGTAGTAGTGTAATTTGGCTCCTATACTACCTAGTTATTTAGATGGCTACCCCTATATATCTTGCTGCGACATGTATTTTGTAATCCAAATGTGGACAACTACAAATTCGACCTTGTCGTGTAATAGTATGATTTAGCATTTGAATTACTTAACATTAGCCTTCATTAATTTGTACCCCTTGAGATTTCGCTCAAGCTCCACCACTGTTGTATATTTGATTCAACTACATTCACCAAGTTCTCATGTTGGTGCATATGCACACTACTATAAAATAAGCTATACTGGACATCTCATCACAGACGATTCATATGGAGCCGTTTGTGCTTTGGTTATTACAGACGATTTATAGCTAAAACCGTCTCTGAAACTATTACATATGGTTGGGTTTAAAAGCCGTCTGTGATATATGTATTATCATAGACGGTATTTTAAATAGAACCGTCTATGAAACTATCACAGATGATTCGGATAATAAACTGTATCTGATATGTGCATTATCATAGATGGTTCGTATAACAAACAATCTCTGATAATGACACGTCACCGATCCGTGGCGTATCCCCCAGAATTTCGATCTCACCCATCCATTCTCTCCACACCGGATGGCAGACACTAGTTCCTCCCACCGCTCGGCCTTTATTAATTACTCCCCATCTACCTTCCCACCGGCAATCATGTGTGAGTTCATCCACTATATAGTTTCCTCCCTTCAACGACGCCAATCAACTACCACCGTGAGCTAGCGTCTCCGTTGTGACACCATGGTCGACTGCATAGCACATTCTTATCATCAGTGCGTAAGAGTGTCTTACACAATCTCACCATCGTGCCACAAAGGTGGCGCTACCGCCGCCTCTCCATTGCCGGTGATATTTGGCAGCCATCCGATGCATCCAACTTATTCCTCAACGACGCCGAATACTGTCGTGAGTTAGCGCCTCCGTTGTGACACCTCGGTTGAATGCAGAACACACTCTTGTCGTAAGTGTTATAAGAGTGTCTTCTTCATTCTCACCGTCGTGCCACAAAGGTGGCGCTACCGCTGCCCCTCCATTGCCGGTGATATCCGGCCGCCATCCGATGCATCCAGCTTGTTCCTCGATGACGCCGACTACCATCGTGAGCTAGCACACCTTGGTCGACTGCACAATACACTCTTGTCATAAGTGTCATAAGATTGTCTTTTCCAGTCTCATCGTCGTGCCACAAAAGTGGCGCTACCGCCTCCTCTCCATTGCCAGTGATATCTGGCCGCCATCCGATACATCCAGTTTCTAGTGTCTGCTAGGATCTCTGCTTCTTATATATTCTTGCCGTGGTAAATAGTTGGGTTCATTATCTTGTTATGCTGTAATGGTGAATTCTAATTATAATGGAAATGGAATGTGCTGTTGCAGTGAATTCTAATTATAATGGAAATGGAATGTTTCAAAGGTCATAGATATATGATGAATTATCACAGACGGTTTGTGCTGTAAACTATCTATAAAGGACTATCACAGACAGTTCTATATACCAACCGTCTGTGATACTCACCAATCACAGATGGTTGGTAACTAGAAACGTCTATGATGTGTGAGTATCATAGACGGTTTTTGTTTCGAGCTGTCTGTAATACTTTTCTTCACAGACGGTTCTAGTTACAAACCATCTGTGTTGTCTTTATCACAGATGGCTCACAAACCGTTTATGATAACCTCCCATTATCACTAACACATAAATACAGGCGGTTCAAAAAACCGCCTGTGATAGCAGTTCCGAACCGTCTGTGATGACCTTTTCATAGTAGTGGCATCTGTTGGTGCATGCATGGACCAATGCTACATTGCTATATACTGTCATCACGAACTACATTTATATGTGTGTGTATTACTATTTATTATTTATGGGTGAATTTGGGGGCATGTATGGATGGATGCTCCTCTCAAGGCCATTTTATTTGTAATTTATCCTAGCTATATATCCCTATAAGTGCAGTAACAGCTTCAAGAACATTTCGATCACCTCTCACACCTTATTGATCAGTCCTTCAATTAAATATCGAAAAAAAAAAGTTATGATCCTCTCTTGGCTGTAATCTGCCATATTTTCTTCTTCTTCTTTGTGATGCTTTTTTCATTGCACCGGCCCGGCCGTACCTAGCTGTAAATTTTATATCGCTTTGTTTGTCTTAATGGAATGGTACACTAAGAAAAAAGATAAAAACATGTTATATATGACTTTCCAAGTGTAGAATCCAGGTTGAAAACTCTGCAAATTAAATTAGTAGGTAGGCTATAGGTTAAGAATATGCATGTATAACAATCAATAGCTCTTTTGCCCAGTTACCTTTAGGGCCTGTTCTTTTTGGCTTAAACTTATGGTTTTTAGCTGCGGTTTGTAGTTTTTAGGCTGTTTGTGCGAGAGATTACAGAGTAACAGAAACTTACGTGCGACTTTTGCTGATATAAATGAAGTTGGAATAATATGTACTACAATTAACTAGTAGACCCTATTTTGAAAAGATACTTCGTTTAAAAGTTAGTTACTGTAGAAAACCGGAAAAGCAGCTTTTAGAAGCTGAAAAGAACATGCCATTGGCCACCTCTCAAGTCTTGCTTATGCTAGAATCTAATGCCTCTACTTAGCTGCGATCTTCCGATTTTTATTCTAACAAGTCAAATTCCACCTTAACCAACCCCACTTCACCAGAAGACTACATATCACATGGAACACTCTAATCAAACAATTAATGTACGATTTCCCAACTCCTAAATAAGTGCTATATATTTATGGTACATTTCTGAACTATTCTTTAATGTGTGAACCCAGCTCAAATTTGGATTTATTACTGTTATTAAATATGGAGCTAACTATCCAGTTACTTGAAAATTCTTCCAACAGCTAACAAAGGGAACATGTTAACATGACCAAGTTTTGACGTTTGATTATGGGTCTGTTTGGGAGAGCTCCACCAGCTCCAGATTCACGAAAAACAGATCCGGATCCACTTTTTCAAGCCAAACAGTTCTAGCTCCAGCAGCTCCACCGTGGATCTGCTCCACCAAAACCATGGATCTAGCTCCAGATCCACCAAATCCATGGAGCACCTCAAGGGGTGCTCCACCAAACTCAAGTTGGTGGAGTTGGGGAAAATTACCCACTATGCCACTGATTACACACAAAAACAGTTCGTTCTTTTTATTTCCCGTCTCTTCTCGTCGCTGCGCCGTCCTCCCGTCCTCCCCTGGCTGGCCGCCACGCCGTCTCCACCCCCTCCACCGCGCCCGCCCCTTGGCCGGCCACGCGCCTCCTCCTCTTCTCCGCCTCACCTGCGCCTGCGCCCGCCGGCCGCTGCTCCGCCTCCTCCTCTTCTCCGCCTCCTCCTCTGCCGCGCGCCGTGCCCGCCCTCGGCCGGCCGCCGCGCCGCCCCCGACCGGCCGCGCCCACCCCTCAGCTGCCGCTCCGCCTCCTCCTCTTCTCCGCCTCGCCTGCGCCGGCCGGGAATTCTTTTTTTTCATTTTGCCCCCTGACGCGTGGGGCCCAGGTGGAAGTGAGATAGGGAGGGAGGTGGAGCTGTACCAAACACTTTGACGAATCCCAGATCCACGATGGAGCTGCTCCACGGTGGATCCAGATGAATCTGGTGGATCTGGAGCTGGTGGAGCTCTCCCAAACAGGCCCAATATTGTTGATGCAAGCATGTGTGTAGCTAGCCATTAATTTAGTATTGGATGAATGCAAAAACTGGAAGAGAGAGAGAGAGAGAGAGTAGAAACGATGCTAGCTTAGACCACAAAACAGAATAATGCACCTTAAAAGTTTGGTGGCTTTTCATTTCTGTTAACGTTGAAATAATAAAACTTTTTCCATAAATCTAATCGATAAAGTCATGACTGATCCATCCTCTGCAAGCACAAGATGTTTAAGAGAGATTAAATTAATTAAATCCCAAAGTCAGAGATAAGCCTAATGGATACATGTGCTCTTTCCTCAGGACCACATTGCCAGCCTCAACCTCTCTCTCTCTCTCTCTCTCTCTCTCTCTCTCTCATTCAAAGTCCCAAACCCCACAAAACTAATCACAACCAATAACCCTCCCCTGAATCCGGTATTTCTCTCCTAGCTAGCTAGCAGCTCACATTCCTCTCTCTCTCTCTCTAAAACTCCAAACTCGCTTTTGTACACATCTCACATCTAGCATTCTAGCTAGAAGCTCACATCTCTGTCTCTCTCTAGATCTCTCTAAACTCCAAGTCACTTTTGTCCAGCCTGATGTCAAGAAGAGCCAAACAAAACTAGCCAAGGAAGACGACGAGGATGCTCCCGAAGAGCTCGAGCCAGAAGACGCTCCGGGCCGCCATGCAGGAGGAGAGGACGACCACCATGGCCAGTCGCCTCCTCTCCACGGACGCCTCCCTCTCCAACCCATCCTTCCGCGTCTACTACGGCGTCGCCTCCGCCGGCTCGGTGCCGTTCCTCTGGGAGTCGGCGCCGGGCACGCCCAAGAACGCCATCTCCGACACCTCCCTCCCTCCTCTCATGCCGCCGCCGTCGTACTACAACAAGGTCACCAAGCTCTCCAAGTCCAAGTCCTCCAAGAAGCTGCTGTCCTCCTCCAAGCCGGCCAGCTTCGTCAACAGCATCCTCCCCAAGCTCCGCCGGAGCCACACCATGCCGTCCCCCTCGGAGTCCAAGGAGACCGTGCAGGGCAGCCGGAGGAAGAGGCTGGTGGCCAGCCCGCGGTCGTCGTTCTCGTCGACGTCGAGGGGGGAGGACGAAGACGGGGACGGTGGGGTGGCGTCACCGACGTCGACGCTGTGTTCCGGGCGCGGCACTCCGGCGGGGGAGCCAGGAGGCTGCATGGGCTGCTTGCGTCCGTGGTTGGAGGGCAAGGTACTGCCGCCTCTTAACTAGGGTTTGCATTTTTCGATGCATACCGGCGACGTTCCGTTGCTTCGTTGGGTGGAGTTACAGTGTTACACTGTGTCGTCTTCTTATTATACCAGGACAGTACAAAGAGAGGAGTTTGTACGGTTAATTATATGGATATGAACAATTAATGTAGTAGTGTACGTGCCTAGTGTTCTAGTAGGGTGTACTCCAAACAAGTGGCGATTTGTTCATGCTGAAACAATAATGTGTTTGATATTGATCAGCTCGTGTCATCGTGTACATAGGCTATATTTAAAGATGCTGTGGTTTCTAGTATTTTTTGACTGATTACCACTAAGGTTGAGGAAGTTAACATACTTATTTGAGAAGCCATTTTATTTAAAATAATTTATAAAATAACTTCTATATACGATTTATAGAAATCATATTAAAAAGCTGCTCCCTTCGAATGACAGCTTTTAAAAACTAAAAGCTTTTTAGAATATGCCATAGTTTGCTCATTGTAGGGTAATTTGCTTCATATGCTTTCTCTGTCACGATGCATGCTTGGTGTAATGGGTTTGTACCTTCCGGATTCCCAGTCCAAATAAGGTTTGACCTGGTTTTTTTATCAAAATATATACGGAAAAATTGAGATACCTAAAATTTCTTGACTTGCAACTCGGCGCATTTCAATTTCAAATCTTCGGGATTCAAATTTCAACTCTACACATTTCACATTCAAATCTTCATATTCAACTTTCAGATCAGAAAAAATCTCCCAAATCAACTTTCAAATTAGTCAGGCCTGGCTTACGACCACGTCTTCTGTGCTATGACTATAGTTGTAACTCCTTTACGACCACGTCTTCAGCAGCTGTGGACACCTTCGCTCATTGCCATGGTCGTAACTCTGGTTACGACCACGTTTGTGAACACAATTAACTCAATAAACTTCCTAGAGCCAAACCACTCTTCTCTTCTTTATTTCTTTCTCTTTCGATCATATCGATCGCTACGATTACCTCCGATCGCTTCTCTCTTTTGCCTTGCCTCTCGATCACACCGATCGCATTGGCTTTCTCTTGGCTTCTCTCGTTACATGACTCTGCCTTTTATACCCTACTCTACGACTTCGACTCAAGTTCAACTACGACTACTACGACTCCACCCCGGACTCGATAGTCCAACTCGAACTCGAATACGATTACGGACTCGTACACGACCACGACCTAACACGTACACGACTCCAACCACAAGTAAACAACTATGACTTCAGACTCTGTTATGACTACGACTTCTAAACTGAAAACAAGATTACCAATTCTAACAGTGCTGAACTCTTCTTCGTCTTTGGTATGTTCTTACATTTTTGCTGATTTTGGTTTATGCTAGACTTCGAACATCTTGGTGTGGTTATATGATTTTGAGTCTTTTGGACCAACAATTTGATGGTCCATTTTGAATGTAAGAATCATCTACTTTTTTTAATTACAAACGAGCTAACTTTGTGCTAAATCATTTGAGTCTATAGCAACATCAACCTTTCTCTCCGCCTTTTCATTCATTCCAAGAAACATTTTTCTAAATATTCCGTAGAGCACCCAAAGAACAAATATATTTTGGCATACTTGAGTTTTTAGTTCACGTAGAGTTCCACTATGATCTATTTCATTTAAGGAAGAAACGGGATTGTCACACTTCTAAAGATGCTCAATTATGGACTCGGGAAACATAATGGTTCAGTGTGCATTTGAATTAGAGTGCAATAGAGTGCATCATGGATACATATTTGCTTGAAAGGTTATACAAATCTTGCAATTGCTTAGGACTTGGATTCTACTGTTAGCACAACAGGATGCTCCGTTCTGTGGTTTTGAACTCTGTTCTACTTCCGTGGCCTGGTGAGTTCTTTGTTGATAGACTAATATAATCTTCCTAGCTTTTAGTAGCCAGTGAAGTAAAGGTTTTAGAATACCGTATGGGAGGTTGAAATTAGAGGCATCATTTACCCCTTCTTTGATTGCCATATTGGGTTCTACAGACATTCTTTGTTTCTTTGGGAAATATTATACTCTGATACCCTTTCTTATGTGCAATAGCTTCCGAATTGGATCAGAGTGTGAGATACGGTATAAACGTGCACGGTATCAAGAAGGAAGAGAATGAATTTTGTAGAGAACTAAAATAACGATAATATTGTAGGGAGAACTAAAATAACGATAATATTGTAGGGAGAACTAAAATAACGATGTTGAAACAACTATGAAGAGAGATAAAACATTTAACGAAACCGATTGCAAATTTCTTAAGCACAACCTCAAAAAAGTATAAGGGATTGTTGCTCTCTCACAATCTTATTGAATCTTTTAGGACTCTCGGATCCTAGCTTGCTATATATTAGAATGTAGTGCTAAAAAATAACCTAGCCTTTACTTCTCTCGTGTACCTCTACCTTTAGATGAGTAGCTTCTTTGCTTTGTTGCTTAGGTTCTCGATGACTACCCCTTATGGTTTTATATAGCCTATCTTGCTCTCCTCTAAAGTGAAATAGAAATCCTACTTAAAAATATAGAAATTTTAATTCTATTAGTATCTATCTATAACTTCTTAAAGCACACATTTCTATATTCTAAAAAACTACAATACGAGTCATTGTGCTCAACCGGAAAGATCAGATCGCAAGCTTACATAGTAGCATAGCTAGCTAGTTAGTAGATAGCTAGTCATGATTTGCCTTTCCCTTCAAGATGGCATTTTGTTTCGACAGCAGGTCGACAGAAGCCAGCATTATGCCCTGCTAATTTTTGTTTAAGCTTCTAACATCTGCCTATTTTTTACTATTTATAAATTTCGTCTTTTTCTAAATTTTTAGCTTTTTAAAGCTTTTTTGCCGATTCTTTTTTCCCGTATTCATTTGTATTGTCCGTAATGAGCTAACATATATTTTTTATATTTTTAAATTTTTTTTAATTTAATTACGCCAAATAAGCCAACTTCTGGTACAGTGTAATTTCAGTCAGTTACAGTACAATTTCAGTCATAAACTACTATTTTTCAGTCCAACCAAGTGGGGCCTTAATTTGATCGATGTGGCATTGTGGCTGTGGTTTCAACTTTGATGCGCCCACATCGTGAAAAGCATAGGCATGATGCTTTGGATTAACTCCTAAACTTGATGTACAAAACAAGTCAATGCTCATCCGGAAGGGCTTGTTACAACGACTCGTCTGGAATCCATCCGGTTAACCCCAACTTATACCACCCGTTCTCGGAAATCCTGTCATATTAATCTTCTAATAAATTGTTCGATTGAGTTAAATTAGAATTGCTCGGAGATCCAAGCGTCATGAATCGGCCTGAGGCAGCGACCGCAGCGGCGACAGATGAAGAGGAACAGGGCAAGGCGGCAAGAGCAGTAGCAAAGCAAAAGTACGCTTATGACTAATGGGCCGGGTGGAAAACCAATATAAAGCCCAAGGGCTGGTTGAGTTGTGTCGAAGGACCGAGGCATAATATAACCTCCGGTGTGCGTATTGGAGAAGTTGAACAAGAATTGGACGCTGTTTGTATTAATTTCTAAAAACTGTTTTTATAGTAAATGATATTTTTATAGTATTTATCTTTTAAACGGGGTATCTTTTTAAGGCGAAGTCTACTAATTGATTGTACACATTGTATCGATCTCATTTATATCAGCTAAAATTACACGTGAGTATCTTTTTCTGCAAGCTTCTCTACAAACCGTTACTATTCATAACTGTTAGGCCATGTGGATGGTTGTAAATAAAGTGATGATGAATAATTGACGTTTGGATTACTTTAGATTTTGTGTTTGTGAAAGTTTCGGTCGATCGAAGTCGAAGGTTTCAAGTTCGAGTGGTTTTTGTTTTATCCAAGTGGTTTTGCTCTGCACTGAGTAGTTTCAGTTGGCTCCGAGTGGTTTTGGTCGCCCTGAGTGGTTTGCGTGACTTTGACTGGTTTTGGTTTCGTTCGAGTGGTTTTGCTTTGCTCCGAGTGGTTTTAGTCTGCTCCGAATGCTTTCAGATGGGTCCGAGTGACATCAGGAGATCAGACAATGTTCGAGTACCATTGCAGTATTGGGCGGTGTCCTAGTAACATTGGAGGTTTGACAAGTCTGAGTCACATTAGAGCATCAGACGGCATTCGAGTGGAACTGGAGCATCAAATGACTTTCGAGTAGCAATGGAGGATCGGACAGTGTTCAAGTGCCACCAAATGATTGAACGGCTTTCGAGTGGCACAGATGCATCGGATGGTGTTCAAGTATCACCGGATGATGAGACAGCCTTCGAGCAGCATGATCAAAGATTCAGAGTACGAACCGGTCAAAGCTACAGGTTTTTTGTACGGGCGAAGCTATAGTGATCTAGTCAAAACTATACAGTCGAAAGAACAGTACTCGGAGGTGAACAGTGATTCAGCTCGTATTCAGAAGAGTATTGTAGCAGAGCTCGGCTTTACGATCATGTCCACCTTTGATCACGACCGACTTCAACCGTGTCTGAACCACCACAACATTTTGACTACATCTGGCTTCAACCATGGCAACTCAACTACAGCATTCTAACCATGACAAACTTTGATCACGTCCGGCTTCAACCACATTTGACTTCGACCATGACAGAACGACCACTACAGGTAATCGTAGCTATAATACTTTTCATGGTCATAGCTACATTACTTTTTCATGGTCGTAGTTACAATACCTAGTCGGTACTCGATAATCATAGACTTTGTGATCGATAGTCGTAGATTTTACTGGCTGATAGTCGAAGACTTTGCAGACTACTGTCATAGTCGTAAACTTTGCAGTCTGCTGTCATTGTCTTCAGTAGTCAAAGGCTTTGTGATCGGTTGCCGTAGGCTTCACGGTCGTTACTCATAGACTTCATGGTCGGTACGGGTACTTCAGTTCATGTGATTTTTGAGTACCTCGAGTACTCGTTTGAGCCAGTGGTTAGCTGGTTGGTGTGTGGTGGTCGGTGATTAGTGGTTGTTGCGACAGTACCAGGTAGGTACTTGGTGATTGGTGAACAGTATTCGAAGGAACAGTACTCGCAAGTTTTAGTACTCGGAAGATGCGAGTACTTAGTAGTTGGAAGGACTTAGTACTCGATGGTTGTGGTTTTCGTGATCATGGTCAGCAGAGGTGTTGTGATCGGTAGTCATAGTCGTAGCGATTAGTACTCGGTAGTCCATACTCGGTGGCTCTGTTGTCGGTAGCGATGTGGATATTATTCCTGAGTGTTTTGGCATAGCGATAGTATTTTTTGAGTACTCGTTGAGCTAGCGGTCGTATTGAATTGTTTAGATCTGATTTGTGGTAAACGATGGAATGTGTGGTCGTGAACGACCTGGATGATGGTCGTGGATGGTTTTGTTCTTGTATATGGATGGAAAAGAGTGTTGTGAGTGTGTGTGCCGATGACGGTCAAGTTGTGGAGAACTTGTGTCAGGAGAAAGTTTCTTTGGTCTTTACATGTGTAGGTGAGCGTGGAGACGATCATAGTCGGTGACAAGGAGGACCGGGACTAGGAGGGGATAATCTGAGGTCCAGGCGGTCGGGATGTCACGCGAGGTGGTCAGGCTCATGCTAGAGCACGTGGAGATCAAAGGTAGATGATGCGTGAAGGCGTGGAGATAGTTACGGTCGATGATGAGGACTGGGACTAAGAGTAGGTTATCTAAGGTCCAGGCTATTGAGATGTCACGCGAGATGATCATGCTCACGCTAGAGCATGTGATGTTGCGTGGTGTAGTTACAGGAGGTGCGGTTCTGGAGGCTTCGACACGGGAGTTGGTGATGCATGATGGAGATACAGAAGGTGCATCCTGGAGGCTTCGTCACATGGTGAGATTGGAGGCGTTATGGAAGTAGTCTATAATGAGAAGGTTTAGAGATATGGTAAAGCTTGTGTAAGGAAGAATTTTGGGTCCCTTGATTTGAGTAATATATAGAGTTGTGTGTTCATGTTTGAGGCAGACGCGATTTGGATATTTGCCTATAAAAGCAGGAAGAGGTTAAGGGCTAACATGTGTGGGTTGGAGAGGGCTTTCATCGAGAGAACTTTTAGGGGTGTTGTGAGGGCACTTTGTAACAACATCCATGATACATAAATAACATATCATATCTCTTCCAAAAAAAAGTTTGTTGGTATTGGCGACATATTTTCTGAGCATCGTTTTTCTTTTGTCTCCAGCGTGTACTCGTTCGAGTGATCGAAGTGTTCGAGCGATTGAAGTCCTCGAGCGGAGAGGGATTATGACTACGTGTGTTGGCAGTCGTAGTGAGCAATTGAAGGAAACGGTCGGACGATTGAAGCATTCATCGAGCATATGCAAGTAAACCAACATCTTGCGGTCGTAATCTACATCCGGTAATTTAACTTGTTTTTCTTCTACTTTTAGTTTTGGTTTCAGGTGTCAAAAGCGGAGGCAATCGTTCACCACCCTCGGATTGTGTCATACGATCCTACATAAGTCAAAGTCAAAAACCAAAACCAAAAAGTAATATGAACAGCCCCTCTCCAAGCCGACCCTTCTGATCCCCAATCTCCTCTGATTTCCCAAGCTAATCCTCCTAGTTTCCCAATAAACTGCTCTAAATCGATCTAGGATTGCAACACCAAGCATGCGGTGGCTCTCACAAGGGTCTTGCCACTCGCATGCTTCTGAAGGCAGCGGCGCTCCTCGGAGATGGAGGGAGAGGCACATGAACCTTCAAGCAGATCATAGGTTAAACATTCGAGTGAAATCATAAAATATTTTAATTGAATGTTGTATATCATTTCGGTAACTAAAATACTAATCTCCAATCGCCCACAAGAAACTTGTCATGTGCGTGCGCACATCCACTCTTCAATTATGGCCCCGCTCCAATGGGCACATAGCTTAAGCTCTGGCTGTGGCTTTTGGCTTAAGCTGAAATTGCATTGTAGTAGCCGTTAGCTTTTTCTGAGAAAAATAGAAAAAACCTGTTATATTGTCACAGACAATGCAAAGAAATAAGGCAAAAAAGCAAAAAAAAAACCCAAAAAGTAGAAGCCGACACGTTCTAAGTGGCTTCTGGCTTAAATAAACCAAAAGTCAAAATAAGCCAGAAACTAAGCCGTTTGGAGCGGGGCCATAACAAGGCACATAGGTCCATTCATATTAGTTACGGTTTATGACTTTTGATTACGGCTAGTGATTTTTGGCTGAAAATAAATAGTAGTGACTGAAAGAATTGATTTTTTTAAAAGGAGTGAACAAGTGGTGAGAAAGTTTTGAAGAGATGTCCGTGCGAGACAGGAGCGACAGGAGTGGGAGTGTGCGATGTGCTTGTGACTTCTATCTTATCTTCGGAACGAGATGGGAGCAAGAGAAATAAGAAACTGCTTCGAAAAGCCAAGTGCTTATATTAGATTTGCCGCGATGCAGGTGGGCATTTGCAACTACAGCATTCCTTGCGTGTGCAGTTGCCTAGCTAACTCGCCAGAGTTGCCCCTCTTTCGATGGGGGCGTCCTGTTTCCACTACCGCTGCCACCTCCTCCTCTCCCCACCACTAGACACTGGCTCGCACGGCCAACCTTTGCAAGCGCCATTGTGCAGCAGCGTAACGCCTCGCCGACTCACGCCTCCACCACTGGTCTAGTGCCAACCGGTCGTCCTATCAGTTGAACTAGCTGCGTTAGCGCAGCGCACACCGCACTAGCTACCATGTGGACCGAAATAAAAGAGACGATAATTCGCGGGGAGTTTCATAAAAAAAATCGAGGACACATGCGTAATTTCGGAAAACTAAAGGTCTTTTTCGTAAAAAATCGAGGACATGTAAGGACTTGTACGTAAGTAAATAAGGACCTATACGTAATTTTGGAAAACCGCAGGGCACTATCCAACAAAGAATACGCAATTTTGGTGAAGTGGAGGGTGCTTTCCGGAAAAAACCTAACAGGGACCTTTTTGTGAGAATAGAGAACATTTACGTAATTTCAGAAAACACAGAGGCTTTTTCGCATAAAGGCTAACATAGTCACGCCCAACGGCCGGGGAGTCCCCCGGCTATAATATAGGTATTATATGTACAAATCCCATAGGCCCAGCTGCAGTCCATGCATGAAAAATCTCATCTTTCTCGTGCTCGTAATAATGGGCTTGCTCTGGTCGTTTTCATCCCCTGCCGCTTGTTTTTCCTTCGACGATAAGAAAGGGTGCAAAGATGGTTGTGATGAATATAAGCCGAACGATATATAGCAGCATCAACGGCCCATGTACTCGTATATTCTTGCATGTTTCACCCACCTATACTCCGGTCCGGCCAGAGGATTACAAATTAGCAGCGATTACACAGCAAGCACGCCCTCCACCACTAATGGCGCGTCCACCACCTTGCTGCTCTCCACCTTCCCCTTGCCGCCGGCCACCATCTCCGTCTCCTGTACCTCCATTATCATCCCGTCCTCCAAAAACTCCTTCTTGTACTTGTACCTCGTCGCCACCCACACGAACAGCGCCATGTTGACCACCGAGAGGAGCAGCAGGAACACGTAGTAGTAGTCGAGGTGCGAGTCGTTCAGGTTGTCGCCGATCCAGCTCTTGCTCCTCCCCGATGATCTCCTCGTGGCCCGGTCGATGAGCGTCACGAGCAGGCTGTTCAGGAAGTTGCCGACGCCGAGGCCGCTCGTGAAGAAGGTGGTGCCCAGGCTCTGCATCCCCTCCGGCGACTGGTCGTAGAAGAACTCGAGGATGCCGACGGAGTTGAACACGTCGCCGACGCCCAGGAGCACGTACTGCGGCAGCATCCAGAAGATGCTCATCGGCACCGTGTCGTGGGGGCCGTGGACGGACCGCTCCCTGATCACACGCATGCGCTGGAGCTCCACGAGGTAGGCGCAGGCCACGACCAGCACCTGGAGCGCGCAGCCGATGCCCAGGCGCTGCAGGAGGGTGATGCCGCGGGGGTTGCCGGTGCGCCGGCGGACGAGCGGCACCAGCAGGCGGTCGTAGATCGGGATGGACAGCAGCATGGAGATGGTGATGAAGTGTTGGACCGAAATGGCGACAGAGGGGGGGTGAATGGCGCTCAATTAAAAATTATACTCCTCCCCAAATCCAAGAACAAACTTCTCCGATAACAATGAGTGCTATGAAGAAGTAAGAATCAGCTGTCAACTGGAACCAACTCACAGGAGAAAAACACCTTCAATAGCTATTGGAAGCTATGAACAAAAACTCTCCTTCACAAGCAAAGAGGCTATGAAACTAATGCTAGCACACTTGAAAAAACCCTTCACTACAGAGGAGGAACCCTAACACTAAATACCAGAAAGAACCACAACCATCTGAGCCAAAATAAAATGGGCCGGCCTTCGGGTTCAGACAGCAGACTTGCTGATTTTCAGTTTTCAGATTTTGGAGCTTCCCTTTACTTGCCCAAAACAAGAGAAAAGGATGAATAAATTAAATCCCTTCAAGGCAAGACTTCAGAGACCTATTCCAAATACTTTTGAGGGACCAAATAACCTGAAAAACCAACTGAACACATGGAATTTCAGATTATGCCCAAAACCTGAAAAAATACAGGGAGCTGAACTAAAAACTCAAAAATCTCCCAAACCCTTGATCCTTTGGCACTGAAACTCTAGGGATATGAGAGCAATAGCAAGGGGAACTCCCAGGCCAAATATCACCTCAAGCCAAGAAAGGAATCAAGGAAATAACCCAAACCCTAGAAACTGGACAAACTTCAGAAGAAAACTCAAGAATCCAAACTTCTCACAAGTCCTTGATCCTTAGGCCTTGGAACTTTGGGGATATACTAGCAATACCTTCAAGATTCAAAACCCCAGATATTAGCCTATCTCATGAGGGGAATCAAAAGATCATCAAAACCCTAGAACTGCACAATATGAACAGAGGAGAAGAAATATGAAAATCTGAGATTACTCTTGATTTGCTCTTAGGGAAACCTGACCAAATGGCCTAAAACCAACATCCCATCATCAAGCAACCCATTTTACACCTCCAAGGCAAGAACCAACAAGAAACTCAAAATCTCATAAATCACCAAAATGAGGCATCGAAGAACAGAGAGACTGAAATAAGAGAAAACTTCAGATTTCATTCATTGGATCAAAAGAGGAGTCCCGATGACACGATTACAGATAGAGGACACGATTACAAGACTCTCAATCCAACTCCTCACCCTCTCCAACTCAAGAACACTCAACCATACATCTTTGATAGAAGGAGGGAATGAACTCAACCAGGCACACACCTAGAACACATCGTAGAAGAGGCCAACCAGAGGGAGCACTGCTCTGTGTCCTCCAACCACTAAAGAGCCAAAGCTAAAACAACCTCTAAAGCCTATTTTGACTCCACCAACCCTTGAAGTGCTCAAGGAGGACATGCAGCCCCTCCTCTCCTTTTATAGCCCATGGCTAACGGGTCTCCGCCCCGTTACGCCGGCTAAACCTAACGGAGCCCGCTCCCGCCTGTGCAGCCACGCGAATTTCCCGATTCGCCCCTCGTGCACCTTCCGGGAAGCTTCCGCGCTCCTTGCCTCGCACGCCTCGCAACCACCTCGAGTCCACGTCGTCTTCGACACATCCCGACCGTTCTGACCTCAGCGCCACCTGCGCCTAGTCCGGTCCACCGTGTCTCGCCACGACTTCGCCTCGACGTCCTGCAGCCACACAGACAAGAAACACGTCAAATAGCACCGCTCGATACATGAAAGCGTAAATAACATCATACTTACCACTGAAGAAGTCCAGACCTGTCGAATCATCAGAATATGCAACCTAACCCGATACGACCAAGTTTGACCTAAACGACCGAGTCCGTCGCACCACGTACCGACTAGACTCCGACACAACTCAAACCAAACTCGACTAGCAAAACCAAAGTCAAATACTCATCATACACATGAGGTCACCTCTACATGGTTCATCATGAAGCTGCCAAGGGACGCCGCCGGGATACGGACGCCGCCGTGGCCGAGAGATCGGTCCAGCGTGGTGCCCTGCTTCACGAACAGGGTGTTCACCTGCGCCCAGATGGTGCAGGGTACCAGCGTCGCCAGCCACACCACGATCATGCCGGCGATCAGCTTCACCTCCTCCACCTCGGTCACCGTGCACGGAACCCCGCTCGCCTCCGCCGACGACGGCCTCAGAGCCGCCTTGTCCAAGAACCTGAACGCCGGCGTGTGGTGCAGCCGCCGCTTCCCGGCCGCTGCGTACCACGCCGTGTGGTGCTCGTGCAGCTCGCCGGGGTCACCCGGCAGCTGACGTCTCCGGTTCGCGAACGCCGCCCTGAACACCCTGCCGACCAGCCTCGCCGGGCCGGCGGCCGTGCTCCGTCTGAGTGGCTTGTGCCGGTAGAACGGCGTGCCGACGTAGAACAGCAGGAGGGACAGGGCGAGGCCGACGGTGGGGATGGTGTATCCGACGACCCAGCCGACGTTCTCCTGCACGTAAACGAGGACGAGCACGGCGACGAGGCCTCCGGTGAAGGAGCTGAACATCCACCAGTTGAAGAAGGAGGCCTTGGTCTTGCGCTCCCGCGCGTCGAAGTCGTCGAACTGGTCCGCGCCGAACGTCGAGATGTTGGGCTTGGTGCCGCCCGCGCCGATGGCCATGGTGTAGAGCGCCGCGTAGAAGAAGGTGATCTGCTGCCGCGTCGCCGGGGCGCAGCCGCCGTCCGGGGTGCAGTGCGGATGGAAGGGCTTGAGGGAGACGGCCAATGTTATAAGAACCATGCCCTGCGACCATTTCATCAGCAATGACAATAAGTCATATATAATTGGTTTTGCTTTGCCCCTAAATTATTTGAATGAATCAATCAATAAAGTTCACCGGATGCTAATCGGTAAGGTTACGGTTACCAGGTCGACGTACAAGTACACACCACCAAACGAGTTATTGTCCAAAATGACCGTATTTGACATAGGATTAAGAAAAATGACACTTTCATAACTGTAATTATAAAAATAACAGTTCTGTCATACGGTCACCGTACGGTATTACCTCAGGCGACATGTGGCGGAGTGCCGCACGGTAACTGTGCGGCATTAGCTTGCCACGTGTCAAGCCGTGGCTAATGCCGCACGGTGACCGCACACGATCTCTCTGACAACAACCGCTGCACGATGAACGGGTTACCACATCTCTCTGATAATAACTTCCGCTAGATAGTTATCTCCCGAAGTGTTGAGACGTCTTTTGGCATAGGACAACGGCCGTCGCTTCGTTAACTATATAAAGATTAACAGCAGAGGGAGATAGGGCGGATCACATCGGATCAGGAAATAGTACTAGGCATTTTGCATTACTCTCAGTTATAACTAAGTTCTTTGAGCAATAGCCACACAGGACATAAGGTTATTATTCTCCTAGGAGCGACCCAAACTTGTATAAAAATTCATGTTTCTCTACTCTGCACGTTCATAGTATGAGTCTTCTAGGGTTTTCCCGATCCAAACAAATCATACGTAAGATCAGTATTAAAACACTGACACCATACAAGCTCCATGTGAGGCTGTTGGGTCCATTCATATTAAGGATGGGCGGGGGGGGGGGGGGGGGCGATGGCATTTCCATAACAGGAAGGGTTAGTGCTACACGGTTCCCAACGTCTCAGGGTTATACTAAAGTCTAGATGGACACGTGCATAACCCTTTTATGGCCATCCCGCTGGAGAAGCCCCTGAACAAAGACATTATAACGCTAGAGGATGTCGTGCACACTTTTGTCCAGTGGCCTAAGAGGGACATCGCTGTGGACCCTGCAGTGTCGTGATTTCCACATGACCATGCCTATCCAACAGAACCCTCGATGACTTCACCTCAACCTCTACTTTAGAAGGTCGCTGTATCAGCTCCTGTGGAGACAACACCGAAGAAACACGAAAAACATGCCGAGTTGTCTCCCGGGAAGACGTATCACAGGCGAGGTGCTAAGGCCAAATTGAGGAACATTAAGGCATCTTGCAAGCCCTGAAAGTTCTCCCTCGAAATGTTGTTGGTCCCTGACACACTATTACCCCGCCTTGGAATGAGTTGCAGGAGTTTGTATATGCGGAGGACCGACGAGCAATGGACAAACTGGCCTACTATATTTACTGTCAGATACACAAAGAGGCATTTCCTTCATGAGCTAGGCTTCTTCGTCATGGGCTTCAACTGCTTATTCAAATTATTCAACCTTAACATCCTCGGTGCCTCACTTATATGATGTTGGACACTGTAAGTGTGTACAATCAAGTTCTATATTCACGTAATACCGATATATGTTATAACTTATTGCGTATATATAGATACATGATTCAAGAAGCCCGGCAATTGCGAGAACCGATAAGTTTCCTCGATTCACATTTGATCTCTAAGTAATGCATCGCCCAAGACGCATCCTACGTCAATAATTACATGATAATGAGATTACTTGCTCAGGGCAACAAAGAGTACATACTGATGCCCTACAACCAGAAGTAAGTGTTTCACTAGTTGCTATACACATTTTATTTGTACTTTATATGCAACACAAACTTAAGTTTAATGACTATGGCGACATACATGAGTAGGTAGCATTGGATCCTAACTGTCACTGTACCAAAGTGGAACAAGGTAATATACATTGATTCCCTACTCAAGAACAACCACGACTTCACCTTTGTGCAACAAACACTTGATATATACGCTCACATAACTCTATTGTAGTCTTCCCATCATTTGTAATGACTAAGGATAACATTTTGGAATCACGTAGGTCGTTCAGCGCCTATGTTGCCATAGGAGAAAGACACATGGAATCGAGCGCCACACTGCAATACAAGACGTGATTTCCGGTACCCACTACAATACAATAATCATATATCACACTTCATAATAATGCCTCTCGAACTGACTATGCTTATATGTGCAATTCTGTTTTTTTTTTGCAGTGACACCAATAACTACAAAACAACTTATGTGCATTCTACGTTTGCTGTTAGATATACGAAATTTGAGTGTTAAGACGAATGATGTAAAGGTTTGTCAATCTTGCAACAATTATTTATTAATTATCAATTTAATATATATACGCTTACTACTTTACTCCTCTTAGCGATAGGGCATGACAATCAAATCAAAGATATTCAATCTGAATGAACTCTTAGACATTCAAGGATGGCTCTCCACCTTGTTCATGACTGAGGTCGTTAACTCGAAAGAAGAGTTTCAATCCGGCGACACCGCTTAATACATATTCAAACAATTGATTTAATTTTAATTTATTCAATTTTAACTTTGCCGACAATACATGAATATTCTTTTGTAATTGATTTCGACTTGTAATTCACTTTGAGTTGTAAAATACTTTGAGTTGTTATTAACTTATCTGTCATTTTTCTATAATTTGCTTGCTTGTTTTCAGAGAGCATGGCTAGCATTTCCTGAGGGTAGCCTAAAAATAGAAAAAAAATTAGCTATACAAAGAACTATCATAGACAGTTTTTAACACAAAACTGTCTATGATACATAGACCATCATAGACGGTTTTTTTGTATTAATCATCTGTGTTATGTCAGATTTCACAAAGGGTTATTTTTAGAAATCGTATGTGTTGTGACTTATCACAGACGAGTTCGGAGCCGTCAGTGATAACCACCTGTTATCACTAATGCAATAAATCAGATGGTTCATAAATCGTTTTTGGTGAGGGTTACGAACCGTCTAAGATGACCCCATGTGTGGTAGTGTGATAAATTCATGTATTAGTTGGAAAACCGATAAATTTATATGCACGTTCAATATAAGCAGGGATGATTGGTGGTGACTAGCTAGAGTGGCTGGACTCTAAAGTTAGGTTGGGACTTGGGTAAAATCTAGGTCGGTTGGTGTTAATAATGGTTGATGGACTAGACCAATTGGGGTACTAACTTACTTGTCGGATATCCATTTGGATAGTATCCAGTTTATCGTTTACCGATGTTATTCAGTCAGAATTTAGCTCTCCCGTTTTTGCTACCGTATATAGTAATTACTATCCGTACCGACCGGATTCGGTACCAGATACTAAATTATCTTCCCGTATTCGGTACCGATCGGATTCGGTATCATATCAGTTGGGGTTAACCCATACCATTTGCAACCCTAGCTCTAGGACGACCTAAAGGGGCAGTATCAATTCGCATAGAAAAAAAATGGTTTAATAATCCAAAATCCACTAAAAATTTTAGAAGAATGGCATTTTGTAGGTGACACCATGGAATGAGTGGGATTTCCTCAATTACAATAAAACGTGGCATTTCCTCGGTACCGGCACTTACGAGTTTCAAATCCTGAATTTTCTCGTTGATTTACGAACTACGAAAGAACTAGTCTATCTAGAGTAGGGTATTTCACTCTTGTCAGATATTGCAAACTAGCTGGCCCAAACTTGGGTTTAGGATAGCCAAGCTTGGATAGGTCGCTAGGTTGGGCTTGGGCTTAGCCTTGAGTTGGGTCAGGTTCAGCCTAGGACCTAGGTGAGAATGAGATTTGCATCCGGTTTGGGCTGGGCTCGATATGGGTTAGACCACATGAAGCTCGGCTTGGATCTATATATCCTGGACTCCTCGTCATAATATCTACAACTGAATTCTCTTTTTATTTATCTAGAGTTTTTACATTACGTTCTTGGTTTTGTCAGGAGTTTCATAAACAATACCAGTCAACAAACTAAACTAACTTGTAAATGTTTTTGAAATTCTATTTTATGCCCCGTTGTAACGACTGGACCTAATTCTTGTACTAGTATGCTAATCGCCCTGTTCCAAACAACTTTTGGTTTCTGACACTTCTAAATTTCAATCAAAAACTGTTTAGAATGTGTTGCCTACTTAACGTGGCCTTTTTCCCTTTTTTTCTCCTTTACATTATTCGTAGAGATATAACAGTATATTTCATTTTTTTTCTTTTCTCATTTTCCTTTAATCGAATGTCTCATGAAAAATTAACAGCAGTTATATTGCTATTTCAGCTAAAAGTCATCAGAAAAAGTCAAATTGAACGGGACAAATAACTAATTTCATCTAGCGATACGTGGCTAAACAATTAACTAGAAGCTAGCAAGAACAAGAACAAGAACAGGAGACACAAGATTAGAGAGATAGCTCTACTTTATTTCTTGTAGGATCGTCGATGGCAGTCCTATAAAAATCCGTATTTGATATATGAGGCCATGTATTCTACACGGACGTGAAACTCGGCCTCTCAACAACTCAATATAGAGGGATTATATCTTCTATAACTACATGTCCATGTGTTTTTTTTTCTGTGCACTATTTCTTTGCTGCACTCTAGCTAAATTGGCCCTATTATTTTTAGCTTGTGGTTTCTTTCGAAAAAATAAATATGATAGTTTCTCCAGCGCCGTTTCGAAGCGACTTATTGAGACAATTTTTTTCAAAACGATTTATCGGCATTCAGTTCGTTCACATAGACACTTATACTCGGAAACAATGTCATCAATTTCAACTATAAACCATCAGCCGCCGTAAAAAAAACAAACCGGATGTTTTGTCGGTGCGTGAATGTGTGGGACACAGCCCAGGGCTTAATCACGAAGGTGCGCTGCGGGAGGCCGGGGTGGGGCCGTCAGTAACGTCGCCGGCAAACCGAACGGCCGAAACACGCAGCAGGCACCACACGAACCAGCTCCCCTGCACCACTGACGAAGGGAAATTTAACTATTTGCCACTCTTATCAATGTCACATATCCAAATGCCACCCTCTTCATTGCAATTAATTTTTTGCCACTCTCGAGCCTACGTGGCGCCTAATCACCGCCTAGTCAGCGCCATGTCAGCGCCCGCGCCCCCTCCCCGCCTGCGCCCGCGCGCCTCCCCGCCTGCGCCCTCGCCCGCGCCTCCCCGCCTGCGCCCGCGCCTCTCCGCCGCGCCCGCGCGCCTCCCCGCCTGCGCCCGCGCCGCCGCCTGCGCCCGCGCCCGCGCCTCCCCGCCGCGCCGCCACGACTCCCTCTCCATCCCACCGAAAGCAATCGACCTCTACTGCCCTCAATCGCCGGCGAGCCGAGCACCGCTCCAAACTCCGGCGACCATCCAATTCGCCACCCCGAGCCATTAAAATCTAATTCGTCGCCACCACACCACCTCCGGCTCACCACGAAGACAATCCCACCCTCGCCGGAACACCTCCTCGTCCGTAGCCCTCTGCCACCGTAGCTCCTCCCAGCGCCGCCGCCACTGCACGTTGCCGACCACCCTCCGGCGACCTTCAGCCCCGGCCGACTTCGCCATCAGCTTCACCGTCACACGGGGAGGCACGGGCGCGGGCGCGGCGGGGAGGCGCGGGCGTGTGCAGGCGGGGAGGCGCGGGCGCGGGCGCAGGCGGGGAGGCGCGCGGGCGCGGCGGGGAGGCGCGGGCGCAGGCGGGGAGGCGCGGGTGAGGGCGCAGGCGGGGAGGCGCGCGGGCGCGGCGGGGAGGCGCGGGCGGCGGCGCGGCGGGGAGGCGCGGGCGCAGGCGGGGAGGCGCGCGGGCGCAGGCGGGGAGGGGGCGCGGGCGCTGACATGGCGCTGACTAGGCGGTGATTAGGCGCCACGTAGGCTCGAAAGTGGCAAAAAATTAATTGCAATGAAGAGGGTGGCATTTGGATATGTGGCATTGATAAGAGTGGCAAATAGTTAAATTTCCCACTGACGAAAGAGAGTCGCGCACGCCTCTTTCTTCGCCAAGCGAACGGTCTCCACGCACCACGCGACGGTCCCTGGCCGCGCGCCAAAAGCGCCCGAAAGATTCCGAAATCCAGATGCCGCTGTAGGCTACCATGCTTCTTCCGGCGCGTTTTTTTCTCCGCTCCCAAAAGGCGTGTGTGCCGACAGGAGAGATTGGTCCTGCGTCATGTCAGGATATGCACGGGCGGTTTGACGATTTCGTCGCTTCGCTTGGCCCAAACTAACAATGATTGCCGTTAAGACCCTGACTACATCCGGTTCTTCCGGCTCGTCCATTCCGACTTGAACTTCTAATTTCTAATTTATTTTTTATTTTTTATAATTTTTATATTTTTCTAATTTTTTTAGCTTTTTTTAGTTCTTTGTCGTTTCTTTTTTTTCCGTATTCATTTGTGTTGTCCGTGATGAGATAATATATTTTTTCTATTTTTAAATTTTTTAAATTTAATTATGCCAAATAAGTCACCTTTAGTTACAGTGTAGTTTCAGCCAGCTACAGTGCAGTTCAGCCATAAATCACTATTTTCAGCCCAATCGAACGGGGCCTAAGTTTGCGTTAGTCGAAAAAATAACATGCTGAGCCTTTTCTATAAAAGAAGATGCTTGTGGTTTCGTACTATCATATGAGGTAATTCATGAAATCAAAGTTAATGTCACCTGTCATGCTTTGACGAGGGTCTAACCTCACATGATTATTTACCAGATTAGGTAGTTAAGGCCGATTTGAAATGCGGAGCCTGACTGTTCCAGTGAAATTCATATGTTCCGAGCAGTCGATAAATGGTCTCTACTGGATTCAGATTCTTGTAATGCTCCTACTTAAGATGGAACGGGCAGCGTCCACCATTTATGGACTGTTCGGTGATTCAGTGGGATATCAAGAAACTTCAAACCTCTCGCGAATCTCACGACACCCAGGGCACTCAAGGCTCGACCTCGATTCGATGGATGGGCTGATCCGATCGACAACTCCAGCGGGAGTGGCGCTAGTTAGTGTGCCATATAGACATTCGAATTTCGATCGATCAATGCTCGAACAGAGGATCCAACGCTAGCCCTCTCTATCTACGGGTACTAGCTATCTAGCCTCCATTAGAATTTAGACGAAGAGAGATTGATTCTCCACGTTACTCACCGAGAGGTAGATGAGCGAGGAGATGGTGAAGGTCCAGAAGCGGCCGAGGAAGGTGTCGGCGATGTACGCGCCGGCGATGGGCGTCATCCACACGGACCCCGTCCAGTTGTTGACGTTGCGCACCGACGACACCGTGTCCTCGTGCAGCTGCGTCGTCAGGTACACCACCAGGTTCGACGCCACGCCGTAGAAGGCCATCCGCTCGAACGCTTCATACCCTATGCACGCACGCAGGTTAGCATATGCGCATCCTTGGAATCAGCTCGAGTCCAGCAAATACATGAACAAAAAGCTCAACTGAAACAGGTGACCCAATTGAATCGATCGATATATAGGTCACAGACAGATCCAACACTCGCCGGCGTACCTACTAGGAAGGCGCAGGCCTTCCATCGGCCAGTCCGCGAGGCGAGGACCGGCCGGCCGCGGACGTCGACGGAGCCGTCCTTGGCGAACTCTTGCTTGGTTTCCATGGGAAGCTCGATCTACTAGTTGGCCTGTTGTGTCGAAGTGGACTTCGGCTGGAGGAAAGGGGAGATATATATATGAGTGTGTATAGTGGCGGGTGGCTACCGGCTACGGATGAGATATAGCGACCTATGGTGCTATGCATCTAGCTAGGTGTAGACTAGGGCGGATCCATTTAGGCCCATCACGGTGCATAGGACACCTGCTCTAAATCAGATTTTCCACAACATCAGCTCATATCTACAGTAGTGTGCACCAGGTAACAAATGACCAGTGACCTCGGCTCACCCAGTCCAGCCAAGCCAGTAGCAAGGACTTGCACAGCCCAGCCACCCACGCCAGCAGAAGCTCGCATGGCCTAGATGGGAGGCAGAGCATCCATCCAGGCTTCAACCCAAGTGGGATGTGGTCGGTAGCCTTGCCCCTAGGCCTTTGCGACTTTGTGTAGCCTTGAATCACTTCTCTCGATTGTTCTGACTGAAGCCATCACTCATTCGCTCAGCACACTGGCCAGAGCGAGAGGACACGCCGCCCCACCCATCGCCAAAGAACTTGCACACGAGGAGGAGACGGAGAAGTTGTAGCTGTCGGATGCCAGCAGCGAATGGCGACAGGAGAGGGCGCCCCATCGAGCACAAGCACGCGGCAAGGAACTGTGGCCTACGGCCAACGCCAGAAGGTCAAGGTGATCGCCGATTCCCCATTCGGCCATTCACTAAATCCTGATATCCTATTTAGCTATTCCCGTATTAGTGCTTGGAGGCTAGATTGGAAATCCCTAATCTCCATTTGTACTCAATTGGAATTTGGACAAGAATACTAGATTGGATATTTCACTAACTTGTTAGTTCTCAGTTGAGAACTTGTTAAATTGCAATTGCTCATTTGCTCTCTCTCTCTCTCTCCATTGTATAACTTAATTAGAATTAGACGAGCAGACGGACTAAGTTACTTAGAGCAACTCCAGCAGTAGCCCTCAAAACATGGCCCCTACTTTTTATTTGAGGGCTCTGTTTTCTGGGCTGCACTCCAGCAGGAGCCCTCAAAACAGGGCCCTCAAATTCATTCTTAACATAGGATCCACCAGTCATCCTCTTTCTTATCTTCTTCCCTATTGAGGAACTCGGCCATGTATCGGCAACGGAAGAGGAGAGCCGCTGAGCGGGTGCCGCGAGGGAGGGGCTCGCTGAGGGAGGGGCGCTCGATGGAAGAGGGGAGCCGCTGGCCTCTCGACGGAGGAGCGGGGAGCGCGTCGCGAGGCATCGAGGAGCCGCAGGGAGGGAGTCGCGAGGGCCGCCGGGGAGTGATCTGTAGGGAGACGCCTCGCCGGGGACGGAGGAGTCTCGCCGAGGGGAAAATCGCCTGGAGCGGCCTCGCCCGGATGCTTCCGCGCCGGAAGACGAGCGGCCGGGCAGGGGCGGGCTGCCGGGCGGTGGTGAGATCTGGGCGGGGGCAGGCCGTCAGAGGGGAAGAGGAACCGGGCGAAGGTGGGCGGCGGCGCGGAAGGTCGAGCGAGTGCGGGCGGAAAAGCCTGCGCGCGAGCAAAAACCGTCAAAACAGAAAAAGTAGGGGCTCGCTCCAGACCCCAGGAATGAGGGCTCGAGGGGGAGATTTGAGGGCCTCCTACTTTTGAGAGCCAGAGTAGGGGCCCTGCTGGAGTGAGTTTTTTGCCTTTCGGCCCTCAAAAGTAGGATGATGGCTCAAGTAGGGGCCTTGCTGGAGTTGCTCTTAGGACAAGTTGCAACTTTACATGGAAGTACAACTTTACTATGAAACTTGTGGAATGGAAGTATTACTTTGCCAGAGGCACAAGTTGCATTGATTATAGATAAGAAAACTCTTCGAGGGATTTTTAAGTTCTATGATCGCTACATTGATCTATGTACACTACTACAAAAGAGGTTATACTGAACGCTTACATCACAGACGGTTTCTAGGAACCGTCTATGCTGTAATTATCACAGACGGTTCATACAAATAACTGTCAATGGTATTTTCACAGACGGTTATTCATATGAACTATCTGTGATAATGCAAGACATCACAGATGATTCTTACTAATACCCGTATATGATAATTCACATATGATTATTGATAAAAACTATCTGTGATAATGGTAGAAATCACATACGGTTATTTATTTAAACCGTCTATGATATTTTACAGATGGTTGTGATAATGAAGTTATCACAGACGGCTTGTACAAAAAACCATCTGTGATATGTTTCCTGCCTCGTAATCCCCTAAAATTTCATAATCTCTCGCCCACTTCTCTCTGAGATAAATTCAAGTCCGAGTAGATTCCGTTCCGAGACACCTTTACTAAAACGAGCACAACTTTTGTATACGGTATCTGTTTTCGATGTTTTTGTACTCATTGGAAAGCTAATAACGAGTCCGATAAAAAAATGATCTGCTTGCGTTAGTCACCCTCTAAGATACCCCAAATCGGCCATATTTAGCTCTAAATTTGCATTACAAGTTTTTTTGTTTCTGATTGTGCCAAAATTTTTGATTTTTCCTTTGGTATTTGGGGTTCGCCTCAACTGCAAAGTTGTAGATCTTATCGAAACCTTTCAAACAAGCATATATAAGTCATATAAAACTTTATTTTTCATTTTTTGAGGATAGTTGTTTACATTATACCGATACATACAGTGTGAGTAGCCCCAGTCTTTGATCTGTGATGTCGAGTTCTAGCGAGATTCGTATTTTAAAGTACTTTCATGCGATCATGAATATTTTATTTATTAACAATACAGATAAAAAAATAGATGATCAAAGTTACATTATGAGACCGTACGAAAGTCAAAGCATGTCTTGTAAAGTCAATGGCAGCGGGTGTTCATTGTTGCAGTGATGGATCCAGAAATAAAATTTAGGGGTACTAATGAGACAAACGAAAGAAACAATAATAGAGCCATCTTTTGCGATCCAAAACCATTCGTAACTAGAAGAGAAATATAGAGAAAATGCAAATACCACCGAAGTGACCAAACCAAATGTGCGGCCGCGCCTTGGTCGCTTACCTTTGCAGTCCACATGCTTGCTACCTGCACGAGCTACCAGCCGCACACGGCATGCCTGACGCACGCCGCCACCGCATGCCCACTGCATGTCCCACACGCTGCCGCTGCACGCCCGCCGCAACACTAGGGTTGCCACTCACATCATGTGAGTCCTTTCTTCATCAGGCCGATTGCGGTTGGTTCAGTCCTTCAGTGGTTGCCTGGTTGGATTTGGAAGAAAGAGATATATATGTAGGTTTTGGTGGACTTGGCTAGTGTGGTTGGCCTAGCACATAAACAACACTAGTGTGGTTGGCAACGGTGAGGAGGCTATGTGCGACAGGTGAGAGAGGTGGAATGTGAAACGAATGGGGCAGCATATGCTAGAGTCCGGCATGTGGCAAAGACAAGGACTTGAGGAAAGGAGTAGAGGACTGGGTGGAGAGGTGGTATGCCGGAATATCTTGGGTGGATCACAAGAAATACTTTTGCACTATAACCATCTTGCAAAGTGTAAATTGCTTGCACAGTTGTGCTGCGATATGTAGATACTATAATATAGATGCTTATATCTTGAAATAGAATTGTATTTGTTACATAACTCTGATGTCCATAGTTCAAAGAATATAGTTACATTTATATTTGTTATACAACTACAACATCTCTAATATTTATCTTTAGTTAGTCTGTATCATTATAATCTGAATCTACCAAAATAAACATATCAAATCTTACTGTTTTTTAGTACCGTAATTTCTAGCCCCATCATAGCGAACTCGGTGACTCCGGCGGATTCTTTCAACATGTCTATGCTAGCACGTGGCATGCATGGAGACAATTTTACGAAATAGGAGGATTTCCCGTAGCAAACATTAAAGATTTGTTGGCTGCAACAAAAGTTGGTGGATTGTGGAAAGCGAATACATGCATAGTTGGGTGTAAAATTTTTGCTTTTTAGTCCAAAATTTGAAAGTTTTTTACATATAGACCCCTGGAGAAAAGATTTGCAAAAATGGACCCTTAGCACGACCCATATGCTTTGGCGCCGTGCATTGACACGTCGGAGCCAGGGTGGCACAGAACGACGCCATGGACTGTTGCGCCGTGATATGTACCCTAGGCGCTAACTGTGATGGCGCCGTGCTTCGGGACTTAGCCACCACGACACTAATTGTATACATCGACGCTAATTGTATACATCGACGAGGCTCTCAGCCACCCAGTTGGTGACCTGGACAGCGAGAGTCGCTTGAGGGACCTCCTGCAGGTACGAAGATAGTTTGTTAAGTTAGATCCATTCAACATGTATACAATTGTGACATATCATTACTTGCAGAGACTTCGACATCGCCTCAGTCGGGCGGCAGGTCGGTGTGGTTGCCGCGCACGCTCAGACGTGATCGTACCGCCGGCCTCCCAGCGCTCGGGTGCCTCAGCCGCTGCAGCGTCGTCATCACACGTCAGCAGGCGCCAGTCCACGAGGAGCTCGTCACGCACTCCGACTTTTAGTCAGGGCGATGACGACGACGACGACGAGGCGTAGCAGGGTGACGACGTCGAGGAGGAGCACGAGGACGAGGAGGCATCTACCCACGACGAGATTGGGATGTCGCAGATGCCTGACGCACCGTCTACTCAGGCTTCGCAGCGGCCTCGTCGTTCGGCTCGTCCCCCGAGCACGTATACTCCAGGGAGTGATGCTCTAGCCAAGGGCAAGGGGAGGGCCAAGAGGCAGTGATGTTTTGAGACTTTTTATAGACATATGTGATATTTTCAGACTTATGTGATATTTTGAGACTTTTGTATAGTTATGTGGTATTTTGAGACTTATTGATAGTTATACGATGTCGTTATGTCGTTATTTAGGTTTTCAGATGTTTCATGTGTGAATGTATGTGTATGTCTGTATGTGCATATGTTTTACAGTTTGCTGTTTTGCTGTTTTTTTTGTGAGGTGTAGCTAGCACGGCGCCAGGGTTTTTGGCGCCAGGATTTTTGGTGCCGAGATGTGATGTTTGGAGCCGTGGTGGCTAAGTCCCGAAGCACGGCGCCATCACAGTTAGCGCCTAGGGTACATATGACGGCGCCACAGTCCATGGCGCCGTTCTGTGCCACCCTGACTCCGACGTGTCAATGCACGGCGCCAAATCATATGGCGCCGTGACATGTATTGTAGGCGCCATATGCTTTGGCGCCGTGCTAAGGGTCCATTTTGCCATATGCTTTGGCGCCGTGCTAAGGGTCCATTTTTGCAAATATTTTCTCCAGGGGTCCATATGTAAAAAACTTTCAAATTTTGGACTAAAAAGCAAAAATTTTACTAGTTGGGTTCAGCTTTACTTTCTAGTTTTGCTATAGTAACTAGTTTTTAAATAGTGTATCTATTTAAGACGGGGTTTATAAATTAACTATAATACATACTATATCGAATTCAATTATATCAGTTAAAATCATATACGACTGTTTTTTTCTATTATCTTTTATAAATAAATAGAACTCAAAAGTTATAAACTAAAGGACACGACCACAGCTAAAGAACCCAATGGGTGGGCCTGCGTATTATGTAATGATGTAAAGCTGTCCACCATTCCATAAAGCAATCACCATCCTGCATGCGTGCGATTCCTGAACCAAGTCTTTTCAGTTAGGGCATCTGTAGTGTATATAACCTAAGGGATCTTAAGGTGGGTCCCATCTAAACCTTAAGGCTGACTCCATAGTGTATATAACCTAAGGGGCCTTAAGACGGTCCCACTTGGCAGATAACGAAAAATTATATTTTAATGCTTGTGGCCAGATCTTTAGCTTGAGGACCAGCCTTAAGCCTTTTTTGCTTATAGCCTGCTTAAGGTGACCCCTGTAATGTATAAAGTTGACTTTAAGATGGCTTAAGACCCTCTATTTTCATACACTACAGATGCCTTTAAGGCGACCAGATGTCATGACCCTAACCCTGGCCTCCTGGGACACCCATCGTTGTGTGGACCTCTTCCCTGCTTCCTGGTGGGTGGATTGGTGCCTGCCCCTGTGGATGACGTGGCGCCATTTGGTTGCCAGCCTCCCCGGTCTCCACTAGTTGTCCGACGTGTCATCGTCACTCGCCGTGAGCCAGCTGCTGCCGATGGCCCACCGTCCGATCTGATTCCCCTTCCATGGGACAAGACAGGATTCGGGCTACAACTCACTGTGTGGGTATACGGTTTTCAGATACTCCCCGAATACTCGTCGTTTTTTTTACCACTTTATTTATTCGTAAATATTTATCACTGCATATTTCTCAGTACATACTTTTCAATTTTGCCCTTATTAATCCCACCTCCACTCCTCCCTGACACACAATATGGTGGGCCCAGGATTAATTGAATTAATTGCCAATGGCATTTTGGTCTAATTTGATAAATCTTTGTCCAGATAATTGTGCCTTGGTCAAGAGAGGAATTTGCGAAGGGGAGGAGTACCTAATGTATGTATTTGTGAGGTGCTAGGAATTTGGTTTTTCATCGTTAGCTACAGTAATTAGTTTTTAAATAATATGTTTTGTAAGATAGAATCTATAAATTTATAGTAGTAGATACTGTACCGAATTCAGACATACCTGCTAAAATCACATACAACTATTTTCCTCTATGTACTACCTCTTACAAACATACAGAATTTCAAAACTATAAACTAAAAGTTAAAACTACAACCTAGAAGAACCATCCCTTAGACTCGATCAATGAACAGTTCACCAGGGCTAAGGGGTCATCAACTTGGAAGTGGTGAACCAGACCCCTAGAACAAGCGTATCTGAGAAGTCTAAATTAAAAAATGGTCCTCAAACAGCTTCTAAGGTCTTCTCGTACCTCGACAGACCTCGCGACAAGGACCTCACAATATGTGCTGAAGCACCCCCAGTGACTGTTGCCTTTCGTTTTCTTCCCTTTGGAGTCAACTCATCCACAAAACATTTTTTTTTGCTTCATGTCAATATGGAATCCAAGCATCATGCAGTATGCCCAATAGCTAGAGAACAAGTGTCCAAGCATCTATCTATCTGCTCTTGAGTTGCCTTTTTACCCATTGAGAGGAAATAAAGGATTTTCCTTGAGGAATAATTAATTCGATGTTGAGTTTTACCTGAATGCTTTCTCAAAATTAAAAAGATTTACTTTTGCACAATCATGTCTCTTTCTCTGTGAACCATTAATTCCATCCAAGAAAAGGGCATGTTAGTGCTTAATACGCACCATGTATCATGATTCACGAATGGCATTACAAGATGCAGCATGATAAGTTTCTTTATCTACTGCATGCCTTATCATTTCAATTGGTTCGTTGTAAGATGCTTGTTCGCTGGTTGTTATTCCCTTTCTATCTTTAATGCAAAGATACATAAGCCTTTTACGTTTTTTCTTAAAAAAATCATTTCAGTTGGGCAATCGATGACACAGGACGAACCAATGACCAATTCCGTCCAGTAATGGCGCACGACATTGTATGCTGGTGGATGTCGTCACAGAGTGAAGGTAAAAGTTGCAAATTATACAAGATCAGAAGGAAAAGGAAATGAAAGATAAAACAGGTTTAATTCATGGCAAATGTTGGAGGTTGGAGGCACTCGATTGAAGTGGACGATAGCTGCTTGATGAGTTGCTTGGTTAAAATAAGTCTTTGGATTTGATGGCAAATGCTGGTGTTTGTAAATGAGTTATCTGAGAGACCATGTGGAGGTCATTCCATGTGTATGCTGAGTAATTGACATCGGTTTAGGATAAGTCGAGTTTGGTTTGGGTGGTTCGGAGTCGAGTCGTTGCGTGGTGCAACGGACTCGGTCGGACTGTGGTCAAACTTGGTCGTATGGGATTAGGACGCTAATTCTGATGATTCGACAGGTTTGGACTTCGTCATGGTAAGTATGATGTTGTTTATACTTTCATGTATCGAGCGGTGCTATTTAACGTGTTTCTTGTCTGTGTGACTGCAGGACGTCGAGACGGAGTCGTGGTGAGACACGGAGGACTGGACTAGGTGCAGGTGGCGCTGAGGTTAGAACAGTCAGGAGGTGTCGAAGACGACGTGGACTCGAGGTGGTTGCGAGGCGTGCGAGGCAAGGAGCGCGGAAGCTTCCCGGAAGGTGCAGGAGGGGCGAATCGGGAATTTCGCAAGACTGCAAAAGCGGGAGCGGGCTCCGTTGGATCCAGCAGGCGTAACGGGGCGGAGACCCGTTAGCCAAGGCTATATAAAGGATTGGAGGGGCTGCATGCCTTCTCAAGGGATTAGGATGGATTTTAGAGGGAATTAGGGTTTGCTAGTCAAAAGAGGCTTTGGGAGGTTGTTTCTCCTTTGCTCTTTAGTAGGTGAGAAGTGGGTGAGGCTGCAGGGAGTTGTTACCTACGTTCATTCCCTCCTGTGTTGGCTCTCCAAGAAAGGATGTAGAGAGAGAGCTTGTGTTCTTGAGAAATGGAGAGGGGGGATTGAGTGGAGAGTCTTGTAATCCTTCAACCTGTTCTAATGTCCAGGCGTATGGGGACTCCTCTGTACTCCTTTTGATTCAATGAATGAAATTCTGGAGTTTGTTTTCTCTGTTCGTAGCTTCTGTTCTTCGTTTCTCCATTTCAGTGATTTCGTGATTTTCTGAGTTTTGAGTTCTTGCTTGCTGGGATTACTCAAAATGGGTTGTTTCATGTTGGGAGGTGGCCTTAAGATCAATTGATCAGTAAAAATCCCAAGAACCCATCTTTAATCTCAGTTTTAGTTCTTGGACCTTCCCTGTTCATATGTTGTCTTCTAGGGTTTTGGTCCAGATCTTGATTCCCTTGAGGAAATGACTTGATTTTTGGGCTAAGAGGTCCTTTGGTTATTGCTTCCATATCTGCAAAATTTCATTAGCAAAGGATCAAGGGTTTAGGAGAAATTTGGCCTTTTTGGTTCAGCTCGTGCAATTTTTCAGAATTGTGTCTTTTCTAGGGTTTTGAGTTAAATCTTGATTCCCTTTGCAAGATGACTTGAAACTTGGTTTCCAGAGTCTTAAGGCTATCTATTAAATATCTGGAAAGTCTCATTAGCAAAGGATTTGAGACCATGGAGAAATTTGGGTTTTTGAGTGCTCCTCTCTGAAGATTTTCATATTTCAGTCCTTTCTAGGATTTGGGGCTGTTCTTAATTCCCTTCATGAAAAATGACGAAACTTGGCATGTAGATTCCTATGGCTATTGAGTAGCTATCCTCAAAGTTTCGTGGCCAAAGATTCAAGGATTGAGTGGGAATTTAAGTTTTTGTAGCTGCTGCCAGTAATTTTCAGGTATTGCCACATTTCTGAAATTCTTGTTCATGGGTTGGATTTCCTTGGTCTCTAGGTCTCTCTAGCTATTGTAGTTACTTTCTTGCTTCCCTTGTCCAAAAAGAATAGAAGTGTCTCATTGATTCTCTTAGTTTTGGCAAGAAAAAGGGGAAGTTCAATCTGCTGTCTGAAAATTCAGGGTGTCTCTTTAGTTGGCAATTGATTTTCTGGACATAGCTTCTCATAGCTAGTGGAAAGGAAATCAATTTGGGGGCAAGGTTTAAAGTTTCGACATTCAACCCCCCCTTCTGTCGCCATTTCGGTCCAACATTATCTCATGATCTTCACATGCGTGGAATTAGAATCTAGCTTCCAATTGCGCTCCTATTCGTTGCTGACAGTAAGTGGCTGACCCATTAGAAAAGTGGTTCCTAGCTATATCAACTTAATTTTGGTGCATGTCTAGTTAGAGTGGAGAAATAGGGCATGCTCAGTGACAAGCTCTTACACTTGGCAGTATTAAGTTTTGGTAGAGGCCAAGACTAAGGGCCTGTTTGGGACTGCTCTGCTCCAATTTTTTCAGCTCTGCTCCACCAACTCCACCATGGAGCAGCTCCACTGTGGAGTTCCTGGAGCAGGTGGTCCTGTTTGGCACGCAGCTAGCTCCAGCTCCAGGAATGTGAGGTTTCGCTGAGAAAGGTCCAATGTGCCCCTGAATGATGTTTGATGTATGTTTTGATGTCTGCGGAGCATATGTAACTGAATTTTTTTGTTGCCAATTGAAATATGATGTAAAATATTATAATCGCAATTAATTTATTTGAGAAAACCAAAAAACAAATATTTTGGTCAAATAATTCCATCCTTTTGTCCCATAAATTGCAACGTGCACGATAGATAATTAACAAAGTCCATGATTCGAATACAAATAATTGTCCATAGATAAGTAGAGAGATAAATTCAAATACAAATAATTGTCCATAAATTGCAATGTGAATGATTATTTCCGCTCGGATTTAAGATCCCATTCAACAAAAAAAGGTTAAAAATTCAAAAACTAAGCAAATAATCTATTGGCGCATGAAGTTTAAGGCAAAAGGTCCAATATCATGTGATAGAAGGCATTTCATCAATAGCTCTCTAACTTTGAGAGAAATGATCAATTATCCCTTGAAACACTGACTGCACAACAGAACCAACCAACCGGGTGACAATGAAAGATCTAAATGAAATGGGATAAGTATCAAATAACGGCTTACGGCTGATGGCAGCACAAACAAGCTGCCAACTAGTGATTCGTTACTAGCAAAGTAGCAAGCAAACATGAACACTGTAATAAGGAATTGTTTTCCTAGCACAGATGTTGAGCACATTCCACAGCAAACAATAAATTGCAACAAGTTAACCGAGCACAGGTCTATAATTTAAATACTCAAAACTTTAACATTGTTCACGTCCATTGCCATCTCCATGTTGCATCAAAACTATGGTTCCTGGAATACATAAAGAGCTAACTAATTGAGACCTCAACCAAAACACCTGGATTCAAAAGAAATGAAAATGGAGATATCCTTGGCACCATCCAAGCGATATCTGACACGCTTCCCCACAATCTCAGCTGGGGCGGCCTCACAATCCTTATTGCTGCGGCGGGTGGGGGCGGAGGAGAGCGGCGCGGGAGGGGGCGGAGGAGAGGAGCGGCGCGGGTGGGGGGCGGAGGAGAGCGGCGCGAGTGGGGGTGCGGAGAGGAGCGGCGCGGGAGGGGGGCGGAGAGGAGCGACGCGGGTGGGGGGGCGGAGGAGAGCGGCGCGGGAGGGGGGCGGCGGAGAGGAGCGGCGCGGGTGGGGGGCGGAGGAGAGCGGCGCGGGTGGGGGGGGCGGAGGAGAGCGGCGCGGGTGGGGGCGGAGAGCAGCGGCGCGGGTGGGGGGCGGAGGAGTCGCGCGGGTGGGTGGGGAGGAGAGGAAAAGAAATCGAATCGGTATGGATTGTGTAATGGCAGTGGTGGGTAATTTTCTCCCAACTCCATGAGGAGATACAAAACTTCAGTTTCTGGAGTATCCCTTGAGGAGCTCCAGAAGAAATGTGGAGTAGGCCTTCAACTCCACCTTTTTCTTGGAGCAGAGTTCTTGGAGTTGGACCCGTTTGGCTAGACAAGTTTGGAGCAGAGCTGAAAAAATTGGAGCAGAGCAGTCCCAAACAGGCCCTAAGTTTTAAAATGTGTACCTCTCCTCTCAGGTCTTGTTTTGGTAAATAAGAATTAGGCTCAATCCCTTCGGATGGACAGTGTTCCTTCATATGGACATGAAATTAATCTAAAATCGTCCGTCCAAAAGGGACTAAGTCTAATTTATAACTTTCTATCCAAATAAGCCCTCACTAGGGCCCATCCTATGGGGATTTTTACCATACGTATGCAATACAGTGAGTTTGGGCTTATTGGAAGTGTTGATTTAATTAAGTGCTAGCTCTTTTTGTCTATATGGACGATGAAAGAGCTAGCCAGACTTCAAAGTATCATGGTAGAAAATAGAAGCACCGGTGGATATATAATTTTAACCTGCGGCGTCAAATTATACACAATAGAAATATATAGTGTTATAAAATACACGGCAAATATAGATGATAAAAAGAAAGGAAGACACGGATTTTACGTGAAAAACCCTTGTGGGAAAATCACAGACACACGAAGATGAAATCTACTATATGAGAAGATGTTTACAATGAGGCTCTTGCTTTTCCTATGGACTACAGGGGTATATTTACAACGATTACAAATGGACTTAGGTAGGAGTAGAACTCCGTGTCACAAACGAAAGCAAACCGAATAGAATTCGGATCACACTTTAACAATCTCCACATCGAGATGAATTCGCTCTTGACGGTGAATATCAAATCTCCTTAATTACAGTAAGTCTTCATCACTAGACCTTGTGCCTTGAAAGTCCATCAGACTAATCAATGAGTAAGACTGTATCAACCTTCTCCATATGCTTTCTCCTGTGGCGGTGGATAACTATACTGAAGAACTCATTTCATGGACTTTTTACATGCTCCACCTGGAACACATAACTTGGCAAAAAAAATGTCTATTGAAGAGCAATTTGCATGTTTAACCATCACGTACATCAATTTGTTGACTTTAAGGTAACTGAATTCTATGACATTGTTGAAAACTCCTTCTGTAGAACAACATCTAGATAAAAGTAACTCTTGTGCCGTCAATGTAGCAGAAATAATCTCTGCAATAGATTCCTAATATTGAGCGGTTGACAACTAGAATGTATTGCACCTGTAATACCAAATGTTGTAGTATCTATGCAGATAATTAACTCCTTGTACTTTAAATTCTTCATTTCAAGCTCATATTTTGAGCATAACCTTCACTAATGAATAAGAAATTCGGGAGAATATTATGTTAGCTGCCATCAGAGTGTTATCAAATAATGAATCAGTTCTCCCCATAGCTGACGTTGATTTTTTTAAAAGTCTTATTGATTAAGCGTAGCCCAAATTGTGTTAAACACCTGCAACTCCACCTTAGACTCCATATGTGTGGATCTTACCGCAGTAACCTATAGTAGACAACAGATCATCAAAGAAATCATCAATGATTAATCACTACTACAAAACAGGCAATACTAGACACCTCATCATAGACGATTTTACAAAGCGTGAGCGTCTATATTACTAGCGATGGCTAGAACTGTATGTGATACAGAATTATTACAAATGGTTTTTAATTAGAACATTATCACAGATGGTTGTTAATACAAACTGTCTATTATGTATCTCTTATATGCATGAATGGTGCGCGCTTCGTCTCCCCGATGCATCTCGGATCATTTCATCTCCCTAATGCGTCTTTGATCGTTTCGGCTCCCTGATGCGTCTCTTCATCTCACATGCCAAATTTGTAAAAATGATCATCTGCCATGTACCGAAGATGAATCCCTACATCACTGATACACATATCTACTCTCAAGCACAAACAAATGGTTCCGGCACCCTCTTTCTTGTCACCGGCATTGAAGGCCAACCTGGCCATCTTGTCTGAGCACCTCGCCGACTGTACGCTGGTGGATGCTACAAAAGGACATTGTGCCAACAATGTCCTCCCTCGTATGTTCGAGGATTTGCCAAAGCAGTTGAATGCCACCTTCCGTCGTCTTGACATCCTCCTCCACTGTGTCTTCCAGTCCGTTTCCCACTTCTAGTCGAGCTAACCTCGCCATCGATATGGTCCTCCACAACAAAGTTGCATGCCTCAAGAGGCTTGCTGTCGCTTGGAGTGCTTAATCGAGGTGGCGGGCGAAGGCCCCTCAAGAAAGGGAAGAGAGCCAATATGCTCAATTTGACTTGATTGTTCAGTTAGAGGGTATTCGTGAGACACTCAATCGAGGGCATCAGTGGGTGGACATATTTTGAGCTTCGTTCATTGATGCCAACCACGTTACTTACGAAGTTTTGAAGACAGAGATAGTATGCTACCTCTACCACTAGAAAAACTTTGAAGCAGTTAGGTTTCTTTTTTAATCTTTTGTAAGAAGTGACTGGCCACGCTATATGGCCATATCTAAATACAAGTAGTTGAGTTTGTATTTACTGTATTCTATATATGTAAGCCATTAAGTAATACATATTTGTTTCTGAGGCATTACTGAATTTGCATTTATGTTTATGAGAATGAATTTAGAACCATATGTAATGTTTATTATCACAGATGGTTCTAATTGTGAACCATCTGTGATGCATATTATCACAGGTGGTTCTAATTTAGAACCATCTGTGATGTTTATTTATTACAGGCAATTATAAAGTAGAACCATGTGTGATGTATATTATCACAGATGGTTCTAATTTAGAACTGTTTGTGATGTGTCCAACCTATTTATATTCGGACTCTAGGGTTTGCCTGTGCCGCTACTCAGGCTTAATATATCTCTAACTCTCCTTTGAGCATGAGTTGTTGCCTCCTTCTTGAGCACGTCGCCTCCTCCCCAGCGCACCTCCTCCCCCAAGACGATCGCCTTCTCTCCGAGCACGCCGCCTCCTCCCCGAGCATGCCGCCTCCTGCCTGAGCCAGCTGTCTCCTCCTTGAGTATGTCACCTCCTCCCTGGCGCACCTCCTCCCCCAACACCCTGCCTCCTTGGTTACTACCGGAAGGCTTAGATAAGGCTAGCAAGCTGATTTAGATCTGGGGCGTTCTCCTCATCCTCTCTTCTTCCTGGTCTTCGAGCGGAAGGCTCGAGGGGCCTTTAAATCCATATGGGAGAGCTAGGGATTCGGGCAGAATTCAAGAGCTCACCACACAAATCTTGCCCTTACTGTCTTCTCGGTGGCTTGAATTGCCATCGTCTAGTGACCTTTACTCTGCAGTCTTGTATTACTACTGTGCATAAGTTAGTCGTGCTAGTTTGAAATCAGTTTATTATCTATCAAATTTATGAATAATACTAGCACTGGGAGGACTTTGCATGATAGGTTGTGGGTATTAAGATTGCTTGATGAGGACAAATTGTCAAACTTGAGATCATTGTGACTATTTAGAAGTATTCTACTAGTTTATTGCTTTGTAAATTGCTAGTTATATATATTTGTTCAGTATTGCTCACCGCTGTCCTGTTCTGAATTTTGTCGAAATTCTATTGATATTGCAGTAGCATTTTCTCAGTTACCTATTTCTGGTTAGTACTGCAATTGTTTTTGTCATTATATTGACGTAATTTAGATCGATAAACTAGCAGGATTTAGAAGGGATAGTCACTCTGATTATCACTTATTAATACCACTTATTAATGCTTTCTACTACTTTAGCTTCACGGTCTGTATGACAACCATTAGCAAGTTGGTGATATCTGAAGTAGAAAAAAATAATTTTACACAACACACACCAAGTATATCTTACAGAATCAGGAATGAATTCCTGATTCAATAAGATATACTTGGTGTGTGTTGTGTAAAATTATTTTTTCTACTTCAGATATCATTCATTCCTGATTCAGTAAGATATACTTGGTGTGTGTTGTGTAAAATTATTTTTTTTCTACTTCAGATATCACCAACATGTACTAAGGAACAACTTGTCACCATTACTAATCACTATCTTGGTTTTTCATATCTTCCCTGTGCACTGGAAGCAATACATATATATTTTATGATAACACTAACATATGCAGTCTTGCACACACCACAATTTAAATGAGTTAGAGACAAAGAAAATTCTATATCACACTTGTGCTTTAAAGGGCATAAAGCAAATCACACATTGTATCTAGTTTGATTTACATCATGCCCTTTGAAGCCCAAGGGTGATATGGGGAGCTAGAGATAAAGTCCGATCCCATATCATACCTCACGCCTTTTGAAGCCCAAGTGTGATATGGGATCCGACTTTGTTTCTAACTCATTTAAATTATAGGGTGTGCAAGATTACATATGTTAGTGCTACCATAAAATATATATGTACTGCTTCTAGTGAATGAGAAGATATGAAAAACCAAAAAATGGTGATTAGTAATATCATCGACGGTTTTGTTTATTTGCCATCGTATGTAATACATAAATATCGTAGATGATTATTTTTAAAAATTATCTGTAATAAATACACATCACAGACAATTATTTTTAAAAATTATTTGTGATAAGTACACATCACAGATGAATCTGGCACTGGAACAATCACTGAGGTAGAGCGTGGGCCAATGCTCAGTATAGAGTCAAGCCATAGAATGGAGTTGAGTTTTGGTACATTGATGTGGATGTGAAATAAGACTTGGAATATCCTTGGTACACTTTCATGAACACCTAGCAATTTTCTCTGAAATCACAAAAGCTAAACTCTTGCTAACAGTTTGTGATCTTTGTCTTCATTTGGTTCTATGCACACTAGACATTGGGTGGGTTCTTTGGGGCTGATGGCTTATGACTTAAATATTTAATTTCTGGCTATTCACGAGTAGTAGTACACAAAGAGAAATAGTCGTATGTGATTTTGATTGGTATAGGTGAACTCGGTATATGTTTTACTACAATTTTCTTATTGACCTTACCTTGAAAAAATACATCATTTTAAAAGTTAATTATTGTAGATAGTACCAGTATAAGCCAACTTTTAAGACTCGTTGCGTGTGCGACATGCTTATAGCTTTTGAAGAGGTAGGTGGGGTCTGATTTCGCTTCGAATTCAGTGACTTGAATTCACTCCAGTCTTAGAAAACTGATACACGTGGAGATATCCTAGCGAATCCGCTTTTGGTGCAGACACAACGAGATGGACTTGTCGTCGATTTGATGGCATTTTTTTACTAGACTCCCTGAGCTCATCTTGATGCCGCACGATGGCCACCCTCGATGCAGTGCGATAGCCACCCCAGGAGTTTATATTGCTCCTCTCGGGGGCAGCAACTAGGATTTCAAACCTGGTGCTCTAATACCACTTATTATAAAATGTATGGCAAGTATAGACATTCAAAAGAACATGAGATATAGATTTTACGTGAAAAATCCTTGCGGGAAAAATCATGGACGCACGAAGGCCGAATTGACTACATGAGAAGATATTTACAATGAGGTTCTTGATCTTCCTAAGGACTAAAAGGGTATATTTATAATGTTTACAAAAGACCTTCAGGTAGGAGTAGAACTCTGTGTTGAAAATGGAAACAATCCAAATAGAATTCTGAATGCACTTTAACATATATGATCTATTAACTCACCTATATATAATCTAGAACTGCTACCGGCACAGTGTCGATGGGGATTGAATAAATCCTTAATATGGATTTAATATTTAATTAAGAACAAAAGATCATGTGGTCATAAGCCTCCAGAGGCTACTTCCTGAGTACCCTGGTCGAAGATCTACTGTGTAAGTTACCTAACCAAATGACCACTCGGAGATTTTATGAACTTGTACCTAGGCCTGCTTCCAGGAGATTCCTTCTGAGCAATGGGTAGAACACATGCTTTATCCATCTAAAATAGCACGATGCTTTGGCCCTGAGTCTCTGACAAACGACCACCATGCAGTTGTTCCCCATGTTTGTCTCCCACTAACAATAACCGACGATTAGGCATTCTCTCTCTGATAACAATTACCTCTTCAATCGGACACGCTTTTCCATGAGGCATCTCCCTACAGATAACTGGCATCCCTTCAACGGTATTTAAGGGTAGATAAGAAAAGACAATCAAAGAAAGGACGGGGAATTCAGAGTAATGTGGATCATGCAAGTTATAGTCCTCCAACTAGTGGGAAGAATATAGATATTAGGGTTAGTTTTATATCTTTGTAAAGGCATCCTGTAATTAGTTCATAATAATAAAAAGTATCCCCATTCACTCTTAAGGAATTCAGCCATCTATCTTATATTATTTTTGTAAGATCAATAATTCGACAAGTCTAATAAGTCTCAAACATTCTAGTGCATACAGCTATGTCAATGTGAAATGATACATGGACCAGTAATTCAGAGGATGAAAGACAAGTGAGCACGCCATATAGACTTCGACAAAAAAAATATTGTGGCCAGCTGGCTTATATATCAACAGCCTCGGCCACGACTGATGACTGTTACCCCCCATGACCTTGCCTCCTGAGTGGTTGCTCGCATTGACATGCAACATCATCTTTATAAGTGCCATACAGGAGTGCCACCAAACCATGAGTTGCTGTCCCTGCATGGCCAGCCCATGCATACCAAAAAGAAGGGCGCATAAACCTCATCATCATTGGAGAGGGATTCTTAGAATTGAAACATGCTCCAATGGATTCGGAAAACTCCATCACTGATATTGCTTATTTTGAACGTTGACATGGTCTCCTTTGACTACTAATTTATATTATAATATATTTTAAGAATAGCAAAAACTATATATTATGAAGGTATATTATAACGAATATATATTAATACTAAATTTGTGTGGTGAATCTAGGTACCTTCTTTTATATAATGTCAGTCAAAGCTAAGAATATTTGACTGCAAGCGTTCTGCAACGACTTATATTTAGTCACAGACGGAATATATATCTTTTGTGGATGGTAACATAATTGCTTGGTTGGTTGATGACATATGGTTGGAAAAATAAAATTAATGTTTCTATAGTAGTGTACAATTAACATTGTGGATTGGAAAGGGGAGAATTAAATATCTTCCATGTACTTCAGCATTACTGGCTCCAAAAGCCTGCGAAGAAAGTACATTTACTTTCAGCGCTTGTCTTCCATATGATGTCGTGATTGTAGGTGTTGAAAGAGCAATTCAGTGCAAACTTGTGTCAATTTTGTGTGTAAGCTTGCAAAAGAATTCTAAATATTGGTTTTTGGCCTCGATCGGTTGAGCTTAAGCTTCTGGTTTCCAGCTTATTTTTCACTATTCATAAATTTCGTCTTTTTCTGAACTTTTGGCTTTTTGTTGAGCTTTTTTGCCGGTTCTTTTTTCCCGTATTTGTTTGTATTATACGTAATGGGCTAACATATTTTTTATATTTTTAAATTTTTTTAAATTTAATTATGCTAAATAAGCCTCTGTCAGCTACAGTGCTTTTTTCAACCAGCTACAGTGTTTTCAGCCATAAGCTATGAGCTTTTAAGTCCAACCGATCACCACCAAAAGTTAGATATGCCCCAAGTAGTTAAATACAATATATATGAACATTTGGTCCTCTGGCAATGGTTCTATAGCAAATGATCTCGAGCTGTTGTTTTCGTAAAGTTCGGACAGTCAAGATATAATCCTAGCTAGTGCATAGTATTATTGCAAGCTAGGTAAATTTAGGGCTCTTTTACGGTACCTTCAAATCGATATGAGTCGTCCAATGTTTTTATTACTGTAGCGTCTGTTAGCTTCTTAAAATTCAGACAGTCAAGACATGGTCCTAGCAGTAACAACAGCTCACAGATATCTCCCGAGTTGGTAGGGTAGGGTTGGTTGCAGGTTGCTGTAGGGCGATCGAGGCATATGCATGGCCCATGCACGCATCACCACTGCTTGCAGCTGGCTGTGGCAGGCCGGTTGGCCAAGTTGCACTGACATCAACCTATTGGAATGCCCCGACAGGGACACGTCGAGAGTCAAGATGGGTTGCGATCTTTTGGCAGCGTCTAACCCTAGCCACGGGGACCCAGCGGCCAATGGACACGAGTCCAGCTGGCGAGCACGCGTACCATACATGGTATGCATGTGTATGAACACATGAATATGCGTAGGCCAAGAAGTCACATGAGTAAGATCATAGGTAGTTACTAGTAGTTACTAATAGACGCGCGGTATAACGGAAGAAGAGTTAGAAAAGGCCGAGTCTAACGTCGCGCGCGTTGATATTGTGAAAATAGTCGATGTCCAACATTCTTGGCTGCCAATCGTCTTCTCCAGCAATCCCTCATATTCCTCACATTACGTTGCAATTGTCCTCGATCAGCATAGCAGGGACCGCAACAACACCTCTACGGTATCTACATGTCCAAGGGTAAAATGCCGTACACCGGTGTGCTAACACCAGTGTGTACAGCAAGGCCTTCGGAAGGATATGGCTAGAGTTTAGGTGGGTTGTGCGATCTGCTACCAAAAGCCCACGCCTCTTCTTATAAATAGCCCCTTTAGTGGAACCTTACACTAGAGGCCCATTAAGGTGCGAAGCCCATATGAACGGATCATATCTAAACCAGTTTATTCCAATCCATTAAGTATGTGATCCGGTAGGTTCATGTGTACTGGGCTATGATCTGAAAACCTCTTTCCAATTCACAAGTGGGTAGCGGTCCTTGGTAGGACATAGTGACCTCTGAACACACATAAAGATCATATTGGATGGACCTATAGATTGCTCATTTGCTTATCATTTTACCTCATGATACTAGATCGAACTCAAGACGAGATGCATGCCATCATATGATAGCTCGATTCTTCACTCGATCTTGTAGTTGATTACTTAGTTGTAGTTGACTCAACCAAAATCAGCATAGCCATGTACTTCCCTAATCCAACCACATCAAGGAGTCCAGAGATATCTCATCCATTAAAAAGGATGGAAAAATTTTATCTTGATCACTCATATTTCTCCGTATATTTTATAGTAAACTTGAAAAATACCTTTATGACTACCCATTTACGGAGTAGCATTTGGCAGTCTCTAAGTAAACTATTATATATGTAGAAAATTATGACAACCTTAGGTCTAGGGATCCCACATACACTATGTATGAGATCAACTACTAACATTTAAGAATAACACAATTCTCGCAGTGTCTTAAGGTGGGTCAATTAAAACTAAGTTATCTAACATATGTCCTCATTATTGATTTGATATCTCATATCTATAATCCATGAAATGTGATCATTAATCAATACATGTGATGATCTATAAATCATAAGTGTCCCACGTAATGATATAAGATCAGAGATGTTTCAAATAACATCATAAACATAAATGAGAGTTCCATGAACAAGCCACATACTTGCCAATCAATGTAAATGATAGTTCGATTCATTCAAGGGATAAAAACAATGTATTATTCAAAAGTTCACAAACATGGAAGCAATACAATATCTCTTTAATTGCCTCTAGGGCATGTCACTAACAATCTTCCACTTGTACTAGAGTCAGTCATACAAGTATCTAATACCCATATCTCTTATATGTGCCTCATGCTTGGGTTGTGGGGGAGGTTTTGTCAATAGATCAGCGATATTCAAATCCATGTGCACTTTACATATATTTGCATCACCTCTTTTAACAATCTCATGACTTTTGATGTAATCTAGGCTCCTTAGCTTGTGTAATGATTCAATTATTATCATAATAAAGATTCATCAGACTAGAAGCACTAAAAATCACACCTAGCTTAGCAATAAACTTTCTATCTAAACTGCTTCCTTTGCAGCCTCGAAAGCCGTAATATATTCAACCTTCATTGTAGAATCAACAACCATCCCTTCTCATCTTTGTTGCTAGACTCGAAACAGAAACCTAGACTCGATCAAAAATCATCTTTGTTGCTTTGAAAGCTGTAGGATCAAGGATACCGACTAGAGGGGGGTGAATAGGAGGTTTTTAAAATTTTCTTGTCTACTTAATTAATTCTCTAAAATTTCAATAGCAAGAATATAAAGCAATTAATCCTACACAATTCTAGTCAATAGACAAATAATGCTAGCTCTAATACAAGCAAATGATCACAAAAGTATCAATAAATAAGAGCTAGAAAGAAACAAGAGAGAGATGTAAACAATCGATATTTTTACCGTGGTGTTCGGAAATTTGCCGGTTTCCCCTAATCCACGTTGAGGTTAGCCCGAACGAATCGGACCGGCTGCACGAATTAAGCCGAAACACCTCGATTACTAGTGGTAGCTCTTCCCTGCTCCGGGTAGGTGAGCTCCAACCTTCACACGAGTGTCGAGTCTTCTCACAATCTCCTTTGAGAAGATCACCGATCAATCTTCCTCCAAATCGTCTAGGTGCCGACAAGCATCAAGAGTAAAAGATCTGGGCTTCACTTGATTGCAATTGAGTGCCAAGGATCAACTAATGAATGCAATGCACTAAATTGCCCAACCACCTCAAATTTAATGCTCAATGTGTAAACTAGGGGTGGAGTAAATGCTCTATGCTCAAGAAATGTTTAATGGGTCTCTTCTTGCTGTCCTTGAGCAGTGGTACGGTTATTTATACCCTCCACCAACCAAAACTAGCCGTTTGGAACAAATTCCAGAAAAATTCAGGCCGAGCGGAACTACCGCCGTTATGGGGCCGGTACTACCGCTCTCATTTCTGGCGCGGCAGAACGGCTATATCAGAGCTCTGCAGTGACCGTTGGAATATCAGCGCGGTACTACCGCTGTTGAAAACTCTGGTACTACCACTCACCGGTAGTACCGCAAAGTCGGCGCGGTACTACCGCTTGAGCCAAACTTCCAAAAGTCCCAAATTTGGCGCTCTCTAGAAAAAGGCTCCGCTTCCCCTCCGGAGCTTCCGGGTTCCGAAAGTACCGCTCTGGATAGCGGAACTACTGCACCCTGTGGTAGTTCCGGCGATGAAATCGCCGATACTTCCGCTCCGCGAAATCTTAGATTGCGTCCAGAGGGTGCTCTCTGGAAAAAAGGTTCCTCCCAGGTTCCGGAGCTTCCGGTCGCCGGTAGTACCGATTCTGGGTGTGGAACTACCGCTCTGCAGTAGTTCCGATGTTGAAAACTGCGGTACTACCGGTCTTCCAGACAAAGCACAATTTTGGTTTTAAATATGATTTTTGATGAATGCATGCTTCTAGTTTGATCCAAATGGCACATAATTTTTGCTATCAAGCTACTTGCCATGATCCCTCTTTATGGTATGATTATTTATCCTATAATCCGGTCTTCCACATTTTCTCCTTAAGACCGGTAAAAATAAAAGGGATCATATTCTAAGTATACCTTTGCCTTGAGCCATTTTTGATCTTCACATTTATCCTTTGGCTTGCATCTTGTCACCAACATATGGACTTAACCTTTGCATACTCATTAAACACGTTAGTCCCATATTCAGAGTGGCAAGGTGTGATCAACGGGGAGGATCGTCAGTTCTTCTTCAAGGGAATGATCATAATCTATGGGGAGGGCAAAGACCTCCTGCCTAGAATCTCCACTTCCGACGGAGGTCCCCTCTCTTGAAGAATGCTCTAGCGAGAGCGCATCATTGCCTAGAGTAAACCCCACCAAATAGGGGAATTTCAGGTTATAACCATCTCTCATTGGAGTTGAATCGTACGAGAGTGCGGACGGATTCGCAGGGAGGCCACCCATCGTCTATGCATGAACAACATGAGAGTTACAACCATCAGTTGGTGATTAATTCCCAGAATGACGGACTCTAGTGCCCACTGAAACTGCTGGAGTGGTCGCTGGGGACTCAAACACTTGGAGGCGAACCCCTCATCATGATGTGTGTCCTGTTCATGGTCAGATTGACCCTTATCATTCGGGGAAACTGGTTTCTCCGTCTGGCGTACTGCTGCGGGGGATATAGATCTCTCCTTAGCCTTTCCCACGGTGGAGTCTCCGAGATCCCGGGATAGATCTCAGGGGACAACCTCACTGTCGGAAGCAAGCATGACCTGCTCGTAATCATAATAGGCCTCCATGTCAATATCTGTGTAGTTGGCCAAGTCGAACTAGTTCTTCTCGTTCCAATCCCTTGCCATGAGGACATCAGAAGAAAGAGAATTTGTCGATAAGGAAATTACTAGAGTCTTGGAAAAAGAGCCTTTCCCATGGTGGGCACCAACTATCGATGTTCTAATATCGATCTTATGTATGATTTGTTTGGATTCAAGGAAAATCTAGAAAACTCGGTGTATAAACATGCATAGTAGAGATATGGGAATTTTTATATAGATTTGGGCTTTCTCTTGGGAGAATAATAACTCTACATCCTGCGTGGCTATTGCTTGGATAAAGAATTACACCTAAGGGTAATGCGAAATGCCTAGCACTATCTCCTGCTTCAATGTGTTTCAATCCCACTCTTCCCTGATGTCAACCTTTATATAGCTGATGAAACGGTGGCTGTTGTCCTGTGCCAAAAGACGCCTCAATGCTTCGGATGATAACCGTTTGACGGAAGTTACTACCGGAGAGATGTAGTAGACCGTTCGCCGTACGATGGTTGTTGTCAGAGAGAGATCGTGTGTGGTTATTAGGAATGAGCACGCATTCTAACCGCCTTGCCAGACAATCCCACGATGAAGTAGGTCGTTGTAAACAAGCTGGTTGGGAATATGCTGGTTGCAATAAGATCTACGACCACGAGGTGGTCTTAAGATATCTTATGGCTATGTGATCATAGAAAGATTTATGACTGAGTGGTCGTAGGAAGACTTACAACCAATAGGTAGTTGTAGTAAGACTTACGACCAAGAGGTAGCTATAGTAAAACTTACGACTGAATGGTCGTAAGAAGACTTATGATCAATAAGCAGTTGTAGTAAAACTTACGACCAAGAGGTATTCATAGTAAGACTTACGATTGAGTGGTCGTAGGAAGACTTACGACCAATAGGTAATCATAGTAAGACTTGCTGCTATCTTGGAAAATCTCTTCCTTATTGTTAAGGGTATACTTGGAGAATATAATAACGTAATGATTAGAGAATTATTGTATCCTCGTCAACCATATACACACATATACATTCACCTAGGGATTGGAACCTTTAGTCCTTTCTATGCTACAATTGTTGAATTTATTGGAAATCATGTAAATGATTATGTCTTGTCAGATGAAAGGTTCAAGGATTGCATACAAGCTTTTGTTTGAATTCTTGGACAAAATTGGAATGCAGTTTGAATTTAATGATTATGTTGCGTCAACATGGGGCAATGAAGCATTCAATGTACACTTTTTTTGGATTGTTCCAGCTAGCTGCATTGGTAATACCGTGAAGATTTGAATTTCAAATTAGGCTGCTAGGTGGTTTTCTTTTTGGTGTTCTACGGTGCCTATAGATTTGGGGTGTTGCTGCTGTACAATTCATTTAGCTTGGAACTTCTTCCTTTGATGAAAGGCGCTTGGAACTTCTCCTCTCGTAGTAAAGTCGCAGAACATGCAATAAAAACCAATAGCTGTATAGTAACATCAGATTCATCAGATTAATAGTTGTGAAGAACATGTAGTAACATTTGGTGAAAGATGCAGTAGTGTCTAAGCATCAGTCGGAGATTCGGTAGTGGGAGGAAGTAGTGTTATTACACAAAATCCGCCATGTTACTGAACACTTGAAGAATGGTTACTATACTTTTCTAAGCGTGGAAGGGAGATGTGGGAGTTTTTCTTTTAATTGCAAACATTGAATTGCAATATCTCTTTAACCAAACGTCCGGCCTGCGATCGCTCTGCATCATTGTATTCGAAATTATGAGCTTAAAACATGAGATATATATTGAATATGTTTTAATGCTACAAAAGTCGTGCTATTGCACCAAATGCACCTTGTTACTGCACCACCGTAGGAAGGTTGCTGCACTTTTCTGAGCACAAAAGGGTGACATGGTAGTGGGTGAAAGTCAGTGGTGGGGGTTGACAGGAGGTGAGGGCGTTAGTTTTCCTATGCCCCTATAGAATAAGTACTCTATAACTCTCCCCTTCCTATTGGCCAAAACTCACCTTCCATCTTTGTCAAATCTCGGTTAAAGAAAAACTACAACCCCTGATCACCTCCCATTAGGCCCCACCACTGACTTTCACCCACTCCTACGTCACCCTTCTATGCTCAAAAAAAGTATAGTAACCTTCCTATGGTGGTACAATAACACGGCAGGTTTCATGCAATAGCACAACTTTGGTAGGTCAAAACATATTCAACATGCATCTCATTTTGTTAAACTCATTATTTCGAACATAACGGTGTAAATGGATCATAGATTGGACATTTGGTAAAACATATATTGCAATTTCAAGTTTGCAATTAAAAGAAAAGGCTGCCACGTCTCCCCTTTGCACTAAAAAAAAGTGTAGTGACCATCTTGTAAGTGTACAATAACATGGCGGGTTTAGTGCAGTAACACAACATCCTCCCACTCCCATGTCTCTCTCCGACGCTCAAACATTATTGCACCTTTCACCATATTCTACTACATATTCTTCGCAACATTACTATAAGACGGAGGTATGATCTAATTCTAGAGTTGTATTAATCTGATGTTACTGTACAACTATCGGTTTTTACTGCATATCCCTTCTGACGTTACTATGAGACGGAGATTTTATATGATCGGATTCTAGAGGTACAGTAATCCGATGTTACTGCACAACTATCGATTGTTACTATACGTTCCTTGCGACGTTACTACGAGATGGAGATTTTAAAACGGTTTTAACTGATTTTAGTAAGGAACCGGTTTTAGTGAAGAGCAGGGGATGCATGTGACCGAGGAGGGTTCGAGTGGGGGAAGGGACGGGGGAGTTCAGGACAGAAGGGATGGGAGAAGGGAATTGGGAAGATGGGATGTAGGTATAGAGTAGTTATTCTATAGAGGTATATAGGTAAATTACATAATATTCAAATTTTGAATCCCAAAATTGAGAAGCAATCACAACTGTTGATTAAGGTCAATACCATGGTTGAGAATGAAGGTTAGTATTTTTGAGAGGAAATGGGTAGCGCATACACACACACACACACTACAGTGGACAACCAATACCCTTCATTTGAGGTCATCCTTCTTTAGTTCAAATAGGTATGGTTTTTCTAGTCATGAAATGAATAATGCTAGACAGGCCAGCAAAACTTAGGTGAGAATCCAGAACGAGAAAGCCTTTTAGTTTTACTGCAGGGTGCAGAGGCAGGGGAAGCAAGCTGCTTTCTGGTGCAAGGAGCAGGGTAGCTGCATGCAGCGACGAGAGCGCTTTTGCTGCATCGCAGTGCTGTGCGCGGCTGCTGCTGCTGCTGCTGCAACATATACATCGGCAATGGAGACAGCAGGGGAAGGCATGCCCGGGTGGGGCACCTAGCTGAGCTGCCTCGTCAGGCTCTTGTGCATGCAGCAGCCGAGCCAAACAACCGAATATATAGGGAACGCGTGCAGCGCGTAGGAAGCAACGACGGCAGCTTGGGAGAGACGAGACGGGGAAAGACATGGGAGAGGAGCTTGGGTTCGCCCTGTTGGCTCCAGAAACAGGTCAAACAAAATAGTACAAAACGCGACTTGAGAGCCTTAGCAGACAAGGATTTCTGCTGATTCGGTGAACTCAATTCTGTTAGGGATTTTAGTTGGGTGGGCTTTTGTGCCTACGAGTCTCTGACTCGGCTTTAGCAGTCCATTACAGGTTATGCCAACCGCTCAACTGAGGCTTCATCTTTAACTAGTTAGATACCCGTGCGATACAACGGAACTCATTAAATGTATAGAGAATCGTGCTATAGAAGAGAGCTGCTCTGATCGGTTGGAAAGTAGAGGATGATAAGAAATTAAGAGAATAAAACGATCGGAGGAGAATAGACATACAACCATTAACTCATCTTTTTATAATAATAATAATAATGATTTTTTGGTAATTGCCTTCTTTCTTTCTTTCCTTTTTTTAAGAGAAACCTTCGTTCTTTCTTGAACACCAATACTGATTTGACTGCGAATGCCAGATAGCCCGTTTTATATTTGGGCCATTATGGGTCAACCCATGGGCCTACATTGGGGATGACACAGCGACGATGTACCGTTCCGAAATCATTTTTTTTTCCTGCCAAGATTCACATGCGAACAAAGTCAGGATGCATGGGAGGATGATGGCTGGAAGCCTTGCATGGAGCACGTTGATATATATGAGTGATTCGGCTAATATATTGACATTTTCGTTGGACGATCGCTAGCTAGCTAGTGCACACACATACAAGGCCCGAACTGTTGCAAGAAGATAACAGCTAGCTCGATCTCAGCAAGAGAAAACCCAAAAAAATCATAAAGGGGGAAAAAAGGATAGTAGCTTAGAGTTTTGATGGTTTTGTGCTCCTACTACCACTGATCGATTAAGGTCAAACTCGATCTCCCTAGTTTCCAGGAAAGCTCTTGATGGCTTGCATCACAGCTTGCTCCACCGCATGAGCATCGATCACTCCCTCGTATCCATCCTGTAACATTAATAATTAGTGCGACATGTAAACTGAAAAGAACTTGCAATCGCACGACTTATATCGATTCAGAATTCAGATACGATGTTTGAAGGACAGAGGATATATAAATCATATTATGTTTGTAGCTATGTATCAATATATCTTACCTCTCCTCCTACTGCTTCGAGTCGAAATGAACTGGAGCAGGAAGCCCTAGCCTCAAGCACGGTGAGGCCCAACTCATCGAAGGCTTCAAGAATAGTGGCGAGCAGTCCAGGGCTGCTCTTGTTCATGAACACGTTGATAAGGAAGCCCTTCTCTAGTACCTGAACACTCACCTGATTAACATATATACACACATATATATGCAACACACAAATGTCTGCAGTTAGCGAGTTGTGTAATGTTTCGATGAGAACTAACGACCTATCAGCGCCATGTTCTAACTTCTAACCAGTGGTGAGAGTTCTTCGCGAATATTGCCGTTTTGCGCACACGCTATTTCTTGATTCAGCCTCACAATCTTCTGCTTCAGATCTTTGATGTACGTTGATGCATCAGCGATGATAGACATTTTATTTACCTGCATGACACATACGTGTAGAAATATAACTTCAGTTTTCTAGCTGAATGGAAAATATGTTGCAATAGACTGGTTAATTAAAAGACATGGCTACTGACCATATAGAACACATCTTCAAGTTGAATCATTACTTCATTAGCTACTACATAATTAGTTTGTGTATCGCCCATTCTTTTCATGCTTGGGGGGACATTATTAGAACATGTTCTTGCGTGGGCTTGATTTAAGGAGGTTATCGAAAGCTTTCTTTCTAAATTATCTCTTGTATGTATTTTTCATATATGGCACGAAATTAAGAACTGAAAAGTAATATTTGCTACTGTCTTCCAAATTAACGATGACACATTGCCCCGTTGTTAAAGAATTAACAATTAACGACCGAAAGTTATATGTGGTTGTTAATACTATTAACAATGGAGCCTTTAACGATGGATAACGAACAATTTTGTGGTCGTTAACGACTTTTAATGACCACATGTCCTGTCGTTAATAACGGTTTTCCTTGTAGTGATGGCAGCTTATAGCAAACTAATTAACTAAAAGCACTAGCTATGCTATATGGAAAAATGGAGAAAAATGGTATGCAGTGCGTAGCTTGATTGTCCATCTAACAATAGGATGGGAGCTTGTCGATTGAAGGCAAAATAAGCTTATGCGATGGAAGAACATGGAAGAGCTAACACAGGATGACTTAGCCCGGATAAGATGTTGGTACTTACCGCATGAGAATGAGTTAGAGCGCGGAGAATCTGCAGCTTCTCATGCAAGCTCGCTCTCTTCTGCTGCCTGGAAACCATCTCTCTCTCTCTCTCTCTCTCTCTCTCTCTCTCCCTCTCCCTCTCCCTCTCCCTCTCTCTCCCCCTGAGTTGAGCTCTCCTATGGTGAGGAGAGGTATTTAAAGACTTTGCGCAACACTGGAGCCTCCTGACATGAGACACGTTTAATACTTGTTAAACATTGGAGTCTTTTATGATCTGGTAAATACATTGCGCAATCATCAATCGCAATATTTACTAACAACGACTAAATAGATAGATATCAAAACAAAAACTGAAACGTCTTAAAAGCATGCATCTAGTGTCTGTAGAAACTAATGCCTAAATGTCCAAAATAAAGAAAATACTACCTAACGGTTTAGTGTATATTAACCTCTCCGTTCCTAATTTATTTGCAGCGCATAACGAATTTTGATTAAACACAGAAAAAATGATAGCCTGATTCCAATGAGTGAAAGCGTCACCGTTGTACGTCCACATCATGCAAACTCTCAGTCTGCAAGGCCCTTATTCCATAACCAAATGGGGTTCACACAAATACTAGCAAGAGTACAAAAGGAATGTACTTGTCCTCACATGACTCCTGATCGAGCCAGAGTAAAAACAAAACATCAAATTCCTTCCTCATTTTTTCCCCTTAAACAAATGGTTCATACATTCTCCAACCATGCATTGTATAACTATACTTAATACATCAATCAATATGCCATGGCCAAATTAAACATATGACATGAGTAGGGAGCCACCACAACACCTGCTGCGTTGATCACTTTATACATGCACATATAGCTCCCACTTTCCAACTCTCTCCAGCTTCCATATATTGCTACGTCAGCATGCACCGATCATCATTCGTGAGCACAAAGCCAACCATGAATGTTTTTTTTTACTCACAAGCTCATATGCTGAAGTTTTCTTTCCTCGCGTAGACGCCTTCAAATAAGATTCTAATGGAAATTAGGGGCTTTTAATTAGGTCGTGTTAACCAGCAGCATATTAATTGGAGAAGCTAAGACATGCATGCCCTAGCAAGTTAAAAACACAGTCTGCTCATATATACATACATAAATACATATATACATAAATATATATGTATGTATATATATATATATATTCTATTTTAATTTAACAAATGCAATATTAGAAAACGCTGACTTTGTCTATTATCTATTAATGTGCATCTATCCGCAATATTTTGGAATATTATGGAATTAGAGAAATTTGCACGCTTTCTCATTTCATTCACAAGGAGCTGGACGAGAAGAAACTCCCATGTCCAGTTTTACAGTAGAGATGAAACTAATCGACTATAATCTCAAAAGAACCAGATTTCGTAAACGACGTAGAGGAAGGATGAAATTAAAAGGAAATACTGCCGATGAGGCAATCGAATTTGTTTTGGTAGATATGCGCGCGCGCTCTGCCATAAGCACAAAACTATAGTATTATATGTATTTCCAGTTGGACATGCAGGCAGAGCCAGGCAGGAAGGCAGGCATGCCTGCATACAGGGGAGAGCACAAGCGTATATCAGCTAGCATGCATGCGCATATATACAAGGAAGGGTTCACAAGCGTACGTGCTCTGGGGAATAAGGCTCTCGACCGGCCGTCTCGTGACGCGCAGCTTTGGCGCGTTGCCCTCCAAATACAACCGGGCTCTCGTGATCTCTCCCCCTCAGCTCTGCTGGCGCCCGTTGCTAGCTTGGCCTCCATGCGCCGTCTGCGCGCATGCATGCACGAGCTCGCGTCTCATCTCACTAGTGTTCAAAATTGTTATCATAAATGATTTCTGAACCGTTTATATTTACATGTCACTATTAATAGCTCATTATCACAGATAGTTTCTACACCGTCTGTGATAACTTACAACGTAGAGGATTTTCTGAAAAAATTGTCTGTGATATTCGACTATCGCAGACGGTTTTTTTATTAACCGTCTGTGACATACACTATATCACAGATGGTTTTTGTTATTAACTGCTGAACTGTCTGTGATATACTCCATATCACAGACAGTTCAGCAGTTAATAACAAAAACCATCTGTGATATCGTGCATAAAACGTCTGTGATATATATATATCACAGACGGTTTAGAACACCGAACCGTCTATGATAGCTACTTCAACAGCGATGTTAATTGCTCTTTTTCGGCTAGCCTTAGGATATGCTAGCCATGCTATCTAAAAACAAGCAAGATCACGTATATATAGCATAGGACAATCATTACATAAATGACACAGATGAATGAAACAACACAAGCAGATCACATATATAGCATAACAATCGTTACACAGATATCATAAATAAATTAAATTGAATGAAATATTTAAATGACTTGGCACCCGTTACTAGCTTGGCTTGCATGCACGCGCTCGCGTCCGATATCGAGCCGGCCGCGCGCGGGCTCTCTCCGTTTTGTTCTCACCGCTCGCTGTGCTGCAGCTGCGGGCGCCCGTGTCGCCGGGGCGAGCACGGCCAACCGGGATCCGCCACGTGGGCTGTCTCCCCCCCACGCTATGCGTGCATGCGTTCTAGCTAGCTGCCCGATCAGCCCTGCGTACCAACCTGGTCACGTGTGTACATCTGCGCGCATGCATCCATCGCCCGCGCAGATATCCAACAACGACGAAGCTAGCTAGCTGCTGTGTGCTGCTACTGCTGCGTCGATCTCTCATCGCCACCAGTCATTCCCAGCTAGTGTACAAACTTTGTCATGAGCTAGCGTGCGTATGTGTGTATGTATGTATACGCTGCATGCTGTTCATGTTGTCTTTTTCCATGAGATCGGTGCTGCTGCTAGCTAGGCATAAGGCATTTTGTACTACTGTCTGGATTTTGTTCAGTTCAAGGATTGTATTTATGTTCCTGGGGTTCTGCTACGTCATGAGTTCTTCTAATTAAAGCTGTGTTACACTTCAGCTCAAACGTGTGAGTTTTGTCTCCGTGAAGAAATTTTATCTCCGTGCCATGTAAAATTTTGCTACCAGTGGTTTTGAAGAGTAGTACTTACATATTCAGAAAGTTGCCATAGATTTTAGGGCATACATTAGTACTGTTTCTTTTTTATACTGTATGAACGTATATGACCGTAGTGACATGCATCGTGCAAGAAAAAAAATTGGTTTCTAGCTAGGGTGTTCCTTAGTGTTTTATTGCTAAAAAAATAAACATTAAAATTTTGACTTCTCAAATATCCATATGATGGATCTTCTCCACGCCTACATAAAACCGATTCCTCCTATCTCTAACCCTACACCACCACCCATGCCAACCCCACCGACGCGCCCCCTCCCCGCGCGCAAACAGCGTTGGTGCCACCCGCTAACGAGCTGCTATTGTCATTGCACTAAGATTGGCCATCGAGGCTAAGGGTGGCACACTGACGCCCCCAACCAGCCTCCACCGATCAGCCGCCCTTCCACTACCTCTACTATGCCAACCAGTGTTGTGCCTACCAGGTCTAACTTCTGGGATAGGGCTACAGGCACTACTATAAAGAAGACTATACTAAATGTCTCATCACAAATAATTCTCAGAATCTATTGATGTTGTAATTATCACAAATAGTTTTACAAACATGGCCTTCTATATTACTAGCGATGACTAGAACCATCTATGATACATAATTATCACAAACAGTTTCTTATTAAGAACCGTCTGTAAATTATCATAGACGGTTCAGACTAAAAACCGTCTGTAACGTTTGCAATTATCATATACTATTTTTAATAAGAACTGTCTGTGATAATTCATAGACACTTCCAACCAAAAAACATCTGTGATCCTTATTAGATGGGCTGAGAGAGAGTTAGACACTAATATATATACAAGACTCTTAACAGGAACTCCTTACCTTTTTTCACGTTGTCGCTGTACCATCTAGTGGCACCGTCATGGAACTCATCACTGGCGTCGCTATGACGACCGTTGGTCTTTGCGCTCATTCCCTGTAGCATCATGGAGACTCCCTTTTGCTCGCGTTGTCCTCAATTTATGTTGTCCTTCACTCCTGCGCCAACGCCGTTGCATGGCTGAGGCTGCCCACCACTCAACGCTGCTGTACAGCCGCCTGCGTCCACCATTCTGGCATGTATTATTAATGTTGTTTAAAGTCTTGCGTAGTACAATTTTGTACTCACAATTACTTGTTGAACACTATCAGAGCAACTAGAAGAAGAAACTCTCTATTGGTTACTTTTAGGGGGTGTTGGGACTGCTTCACAAACTCTGCTCCACGAATTCTACCGTGGAGTAGCTCCACAAAAAACCTAGAGTTTGTGGAGCACCCCTTTAGGTGCTCTCACAACTCCACCTTTTTTCCTCGAACAGAGTGCGTGGAGCTGAACCTGTTTGGCTAAAAAACATATAGCGGAGCTGAAAAACGTGGAGTGGAGCAGTCCCAAACACCTCCTTATACCGTAGGTTTTGGTGATCATTGACGCTGAGTTCTAGGGCTTAAACCCAGACGGTTGCCTGTGGGCTGAGATATATCACATGGACCGTGTCGGGACCCCGGATTTCCGAACCCGGACCCTCTGTGTATTACTGCACTAGTCCCAGATCAAAACTAGTGCACACAGTTAAACAGAAATGAATACATAACCAGCAACGCTTTATTACAATATTAAAGAGTACAGACCGAAAGGTCTCATTATTACAATTGAGGTTTCAAGACCTCGCACACACGAAACACAGCGGAAGCAAAAGATAAACTCGGTGAAGACCCATCAATACGCCATAGGCAATTGACTGGGGAAACGCGACCTAGAACTCCTGGAATCCTTCGTCGAATCCACCCGCGAAGAAGTCGTAGTCGCCTTCTTGAGCTTCATACTCTTCTGAATATTATTTTTGAGTGTAGCATGTGAGTACATAAAGTACTCCGCAAGTCTTGGGAAAAATGCATAGATGCAAGGCTTGACAAAGGAAGGCTATATGGTTCTTTTGCACAAAGCAATATTTTAAAATTTCAATTACTACTAATTATTTCGAAGGCAACCATTTAATAAAGTAAATGTTTTAGCAGAAATTACCATTAACTTTCTAGTGAAGGTTCCATCTACCAACACTAGCCAACCAATTACAATTGGTCAAGTTTAAAACTGCGGGTTCCATCCACCCTCTCTGGCTCCAACCGCCAGGATACCCTTCCGAGAGTTCCCTCCACTCTCGGAATACAAAACTTTTGATTTTAAAACAAAACCAGAAATCTACCATGTGAATGCATTCCTTGCCCGCCCTTGACCGTGAGCACGGCTATTCGAATAGTTTTACACTCTGCAGAGGTTGTACAACTTTACCCACAAGAGATAATTTATCCTAACAGTCAACACGCTTCCTTTGGCATGAGACTCAGATAAAATATCACAAAGCCTTTACCTTACTCTAATCTAGCTAGATACCACCCGCTGAGGTTTCACCGCAGGTAGGCTAACTGCCCGAACCGAAGCCCCCTCTTGCGCCATATGAGTACAGTAAATCCCTGTCCCTCGCTGTGAATAACCAGTCCATCCCTGGCACCCACTTTCCACTGGTGGCACCTAAACTAGACTATCGTAAGTTAGTCAGCTAGGTCGTACCCATATAGACTTGTGGTCGTACGGTTAATGCTCAGTCTGGACAAACACAAGCGTCGGTTCTTAATTGACTAGGGTGGAACATACACTTAACAAGATCTCGTGCTTCCTGCACCAATCCAAACCTACCGTCCACCCTAATCTAAACCCATTTTCACATTTTTATTTTATTTTAAAGAACAGTGGCAACTCCAATTACCACTAAGTTTATAAAAACAAGGGTATTACAATAATTCATAATTTCCCATTTGCAAGATTTACGAGGTATTCAATAGCATGGCTAAGCATTGTTCTATCATTCTAATTTCAACAATTAAATATATTACTCTCATTACTGAGTTAAACGAATTTCTAGGGTTGCAAAGGTACATGGCAATCAACTTCAAGTGAGGGCATAACAAGGTTGGATTAACTATTACCTTAAGATTTGAACTAATCTTGTATATAAATAGCAATGCACATAATTTTTAAAATAATTAAAACATTTCGCAATCATAGGTTCAAGATGATCAAAGGAGACTTGCCTTCTTGAGCGCTAATTGGGTCTTCTTGCTGCGACTCGACGAATTCCTCGGCGACGACGGATTCTACGCGCGAAAAGACAGACAAGCAAAACAAATAAATTCAAACAAAATTTAAATAAAATTCAAAAATTCAAAATAGTCCATAAATGGATAGCTTAGGATTTTAGAAAAATTTAGAAATTTGAACGGCTCAAATCGGAGTTAAAATGAGAAAGTTATGGCTTCCGGACGATTAAAAGGAGAGAAAATGACAAGGCTGATTTTTGGGATTTATTTTTGTACTGAAAAATGCTATTTATGACGTCAGCAAATTTTGAATTTTTCGAGCAGGAAAAATAATTTGAATGACCGGTGGGCCCGGTCTACCGTGGACCGGATCCACAGACCACGGGGGTTCGCCGATGTGGCACACCGGCCACATGGCGCCATGCGGGCGCGAGGTGGCGGCCACATGGGCGACCACGCGGGCGAGGTCGGCCACGCGGGCGCACGCACAGGCAGCGCGGGGAGGCGCACGGCTGACGGCCGGCGGGAGGGGCGGCGAATGGCGGCGGTGGATGAGGGGAGGTGGCGGCACTTACCGGCGGCGACGGCGGAGGCTTGGGCGGCCGGCGGCGGCGCTAGGAGGTGGCGGCGGCGCCGAGAAAGGGAGGAGAAGGGGCGGTGGGAGGCGGTGCCGAAGAAGGGAGTGGAGGGGGTTTTTATAGGCGGGGAGAGGAGGGGGAGACCGACCATTTTGGAGCTCGCCGGAGTTATTGCTCCCGCAATTAGGGGACTTAAATTGAGGGGAAACGGCCGGAGGAATGGAGGGGAGTAATAGGGCATCCGTTTCCACTCTTTAATCGGGATTTTATGAGGGAGAAACACGGGATTTTAAAGCTCATTTTCGGTTTTAGTGGTGGAGGAGAGAGAGGGTGGGAGGAGGAAGAAGGTGAGGTTGAAGAAGGATATGACATATGGGTCCCATGTGTCATAGAGAGTGAGAGTTAGTGAAGGGGTACAGGCCGTCGGATTCGCGACACGTGGCAAGTGGGTTGATGAGGGCCTTTGGATGCTTATGAAGGGGTAAGTTATAATGTGCGGCTAGGATTAAAACGTGGAGAGAGGTTGATTTAATCTGAGAGCGACACATGGCGGGCTAGGATTTATTTGAATTTTATTTTCGGAATAAATTTCAGCAATTACTAGAAACTTTATAAATACTTCGAAAAAATAATATTTAATGTCTAAAAATTCCAGAAAAATCATAAAATATTCTTGAAATTATTTTAGACTTAGTAAAGATATTTTTAATTTCAGATTTGATTTTAATAATTTTATAAAATACTTTTTGGCTTTGAAAATTAATTTTAAATTTCAGAAAATTCTCAAATAATATTTAAAAATTTAGGAAAGGCTAGGAAAAATATAATTTTCCCTCTTTGGCTTTAATAAAATATTTAAAATACATTTTCTTGCTTTAAATTTTTAAATAAAATCCAGAAAATCAAATAAAAACCAAGTAAAATCCAATTACTTTAAAATAGTTAATTTGAATTTAATTTTTTTTCCAGAAAGCCAAATTTTGGGATGTTACAGGCCGTTATCTTTTGCTTATCGTTTATTTCTACTGCAAGTACTTTTTATGTGAACTATTTAGCCGGTCGGTCTTTTTGTGTAAAGCTTGGTTGTATAGACCTTTGTATGACTGTTTAATATTGTGTACTACTCTGTTTTAATTTCTCGTGTATTGATGTGATGCAACGATGTAATATATGTGTACTACTTACTGATCGTGGGACTAGCATGAAACATATATGATTTGGAATTAATTTTCCGGAAAAACATTAGTCATAGAAAATTTCTATAAATTCTGTGGATAGAATAAAGTAATTTAATAAATATAAGTATCATATCTCGGTTGCAATCATCTTAATCAAATATACTTTTGGTTTACTTAAGTTTTAAAGTCAGGATTTGTATGAGTTCTTGACACTTAAAAACATCTTTATGGCTCATTTGAAATGCGAGAATTTTCACGATTTCTGTGGGAATTGAACTATCTCCTATGGAACTCATACGTTCCGAACAAGCCTTTAATATGGAAAAATTCTATTGTGCCTCCGTGACACAGAGCCATGTGTGTCACGAGCGAACCGGGAGTTGACATGTGGCAGCAAGAAATAAAAATATTATTTTTACTTTTTGCTACAGTAAAAAACAGTAAAAATAGTATTTTTTTATTGACTTGCTACAGTGCAAAACAGTAAAAATAATATTTTTTATTCTTGCTGCCACGTGTCGACTCCCGGTTTGCTCGTGACACAAATGGCTCTGTCTAATGGGGGCACAGTAAAATTTCTCCTTAATATGTAGCCTTTGCGGATGCCTAAGTTCAGCTAATTAGCTTTCTAAGAAGTATATTATTCTAAAATATTGCATGTGTTCATAAAATGGCCTTTATTTCTGTTTCACCCTAGGCCCACCAAATTCCAGGACCGGCCCTGGCCCCCACTAACTCCAACGACCGTGTTTGCTCTTCCACTTGGTAGCAAGCACCCATGGCCCTCCTCTGAGCCCGCACTGCTGCCACCCTACTAAAATCTAAGACCAGGGACCTATAGTGAACTGAAAACCTAAACTCGTTGGAGTTTATTGCCGTGGTTGCCACTGACATTATTGTAAGCCAGATGGAAACCAAGCTAATTTTGTTGAAGCTAACAATTCTGAGCTGCTGCCTGCTGGCACATTTGGACTGTAAGAAACATGGTTATCCTGAAGGCATTCAGCCTACGTTGAAAGGATGGAAGCATTCTTGCCCTGGTTATCCTTCTCCTCTAAATATTCCCTCCCTATTTAATTATCTGTTTATATATACGGCAGGGTGCTCTCTTCCTTTCTTCGCTAAAAAAAAACATTGTTTTCAATGCTCTTGTTTTGTACCTTATATATAGGCAAGCACATATCTTAAAATTTTCAAAATTTTAATTTGAGCTCAGTTAATTTCTTTATTTAATTAATTTGTGCCGCTCTCTGCTTCAGTGTTGCCTACTCTTTGAGGAAAAAAGAAAAAAAATGCATATAAACTTTTAAGATAGCTAAATTTAAATGTTTTCTCTAAATTCTGGGAAATGGGTAATGTATATAATAGAATTATAGAAAGGAACACTTGTTAATGAAATAACCCTTTTTGAATAAAAATTTCAAAATAACCCCTATTTATTCCAAAATTGACCCATGCCTTTTGCCACACTGCTACATCATATCATTAAGTGAGAGGGTGGGTTATTTGTTTAATAATATTAAAAGGGTCAAATAAAAAATTCTATAGAAAGCAGGTAGCAAAAAGTTAGAAATATGCTACATCATACTTTCCTTCACTCCCCTTCTTATTGCTCGAATTAATTTATCCAGTCATATGATTGCAAATTAATAAAGGTAACTTGGATTTGAGTGTAAAGGAAAATTTGTTCTAATAAAGAAGTATCAGTTTATATATCTCTCACTGATTGACGTAGCATCCAGCTGGATCAACTGGACAGCGATAGGTGATAAACTGATAACCTAGAAAAAAGAATTATGCGATTGATAAGTGATAAATTGTTGTATAGTTTAGAACACGTCTTAGGCATGTAATTATTTTACAGTTGCTCTAATTAAATAGGAAGTTTCCCTCCATTCGAATGGATTCTCTCGGGACATCCAAGCCCTAAATGCCGAAAAGCAGGGGCATATAATGGGGGAAAAATAGGGATGGACAGGCCAAAAGATGACTCACGAGAACATACCGATCGAACAAGCGGTCACCCTCCAAATATTCCCTCACGTGCTCACGTAATGCCAGTTGCTAATGTCCTACGTACTCTACTAAAACTTTACCATGTTTATGTGTCCGATTGTTGGAAAATATCTCAATGGATAAGGAGCATGTTCTTTTTGGTTGCGGCTTGTGTCTTCTGAGCTATTTGTATGAGAAATTACAAAGTAATAGAAACTCACGTGCAGTTTTCGCCGATATAAATGAAGTCAGTAAAGTATGTACTACAATTAACTAGTAGATCTTATCTTAAAAAAATACTCCATTTAAAAACTAGTTACTGTAGAAAAGCTAAAAAACAGCTTTTCGAAGCTGAAAAGAACAGGGCCAAAAATCTGACAGTAATTTTCCTCCAAAATTGCTATTTTCCACAAGCCCATTGAACCAAGATATATCATATATATAGCGGAAGCCATACCTAATTGCACAATTAACGTGTCTCTGGCGACTCCTTTGTCGCCCGATGGGTCATGGGATGCCCACACCATGCCCCGGAAATTTATTTTGACTTCATGAACAACTGGCATGTAATGTTCACGTTATCAAGATTTTGAAGTTGCAATCTTGATATATCTTTTTTGTAATAACAAGAGATGTTAGATGTTCGTTGATCATTGATGTAATTTGTTAGGTCATGATATCTGTGTGTACGCATTTATAGGTATTTATCTTTTAAAAAGAACTGAGGTGACATGGTTCAATGGAGAATCAATTTATAAGTGCAGTTGGAATAAAGAAAAAATATGTTATTTTCATGAAGAAGCCTTGCTAATGCATTTCATGACTTATGTACTAGAGTCTTTATACTTGTTGCGATATTTTAGTAAGGCTGTGTTTAACTTGGAAGTTGCCAATTTAAAAGAATGTGTATATGCGATACAGGATGTTTTGGGACATTTATGGCTCAATGAAAAATAATATACTTCAAAATTGAGGAAAGTATGTTCGGAGCAAAAGAATACATTTCTTGTTCCTGTTTACTTTATGTGTTTTGTTCATTGCCATCTTAAAAAAAAGTGGTTTCTTGGTGTTGTGGATGGTTCTTTTACTTGCTAGAGAAAAGAAGATTGTTATTTTGCGCATTGGAGTTATTTGACCCTTTGGTTTATGTGATTCTTAATTGTTTCTTATTTATATGGAGTGTCGAATGATTTCTTAGTGAATTAATCTTTTTAGAGTGGTTCTGGAATGCGTATTGCCTATCTGAAATTCGAATAATTCTTGGTGAACTCTTTGTTATTTCCCAAATGGATTTTTTGATAGAGGTTGATTTAAGGAGTATGGTATGTTTATCCCTATGTTAAAGAGAGGGATGTGTCCCGCAAAGGAAGCGGATTGAATTTGAGAGAAAGGGAAGAGCGTCTGGTGCTATTGAGTTAGGGCATTTGTGCCATGGAAGGCAAGTATGGCATTTTGGTTTTTTGGATCGTGGTTCCGATTTCGTTTTCCTAAGGTGGGTTTGTGCCTAGGAAAAAATTGTTTGGTTAGCTACCATTTGTTGTGAGTGGATTGGGCTATCGTAGAAGTTGGAAGCTGGCAAGGATATAATAATCCCCTAATTATTAGTCGTAAGTCTTACTGTGACTACTCTTTGGTCCTAAGTCTCTCTATGACCACATAGTTCTAAGTCTTACTACGACTACTCCTTAGTCGTAAGTCTCTCTACGACCACATAGTTATAAGTCTTACTGCGACTACTCCTTGATCGTAAGTCTCTCTACGACCACATAGTCATAAGTCTTACTACGACTACTCCTTGGTCATAAGTCTGGTCTACAACCACATTGTCGTAAATCGTACTGCGACTACTCCTTGATCGTAAGTCTATCTATAACCACATAGTCATAAGTCTTACTGCGACTACTCCTTGGTCGTAAGTCTTTCGATGACCACACAGTTGTATGTCTTACTGCGACTACTCCTTTGTCGTAAGTCTTTCTATGACCATGTACTCGTAAGATGTCCTACGACCTAGTCGTAGACTTTCCTACGAATAGCCTACCTACTATCTCATAGAGTTGCCTAACCAGACAGTTAGAACATGTGCTTATCTCTAATAACCACACACGATCTCCCTCTGACAACAACCGTTATATGGTGAACCGTCTCCACGTCTCTCTGACAATAACTTCCGTTGGGTGGTTATCTCCTGAACCGATGAGACATCTTTTGGCGCAAGACAACTACCATCATTTGGTCAACTATATAAAGGATTACGTCGGAGAAGAGGAAGAGGAAGCGGGTCCAAGCAAGAGATAGTGCAAGGCATTTCTCATTACACACTTTGTAATTTTCTTCTCTGAGCAATAGCAACACAGGACGTAGGATTATTATTCTCCCAAGAGAAGGCCCGAACCTGTATAAAAATTCCCATGTTCTCCTTCTTCATTACTAGATCTTAGTGATAAGAGTTTCCCCCGAATCTAAACAAATCGTACGTAAGATCGGTATTAAAACACCGACAGTTGGCGCCGTCCATGGAGAACGTCTTCTTCCAAGATCCTGGTAATTGTCTAGCCTACAAGTTCTCTTTCTCCTGATAACCTCATGGTAGGGGAGTGGAACGAGGAGAACTAGTTTGACTTGGTCGAATATGCAGACCTCGACATAGATGCCTGCTACGACTTCGTGCAGACGATGCAATCCTCCGATGGTGAGAGTATCCTTGGAAATCCGTCATAGAACCTCTGAGATCCCACTGCAGGAAAGGCTGATGATGGTTCCAAATCCCCCACAGCAGTATGCCCAATAGAGGACTCACTTCCCCCAAGTGGCAAGGATCAACTTGACCATGATGAGGACTTGCAACATGATAATGGGCCCACCCCCAAGCGTTCGAGTCCCGCGGCAACACCCCAAGCAATTTCAGCGAGCCCTAGAATTTGCCAATTCAGGAATCCATCGCAATTGGTGGTGGTGACTCTCCAATCAAAACTGCAAAGAGAATGGGTGGGCACTCTTCGTGTTCGCCCCTATTTTTGCAGGGAACAAATCAGACTAGGGACAGTTATAACCCAAAATTCTACTACCTGGTGGGGTTTACTCTAGGCCACAAGGCAATCTCACTCGACGATTCTTCAGATGAGGGCACCTCCCCAGAAGTGGAGATTCTAGACAGGAGGTCTTTGCCCTGCCTGCAGATCCTCATCACCCTCTCGGAGGAAGGCCTGAGGATGCTCCCCGCCGATCACACTCTCCTGCCTCTCGTGAGGATGGTGAGGAGACCTTCAATGATGATTCCGATTAGTACTCTGATGAGTGTAGGAGATATCCTAGAAATAATCGCTCTCCTGTGAGACAGCTTTAGCCAGCATAAGGGATTGAGGATCCTAAGACCACTCGAAGAAGGCGACTAGCTACCCAGAGGTCTTTGCATGGGCATGTCCAATACCAGTCTGAAGAGGCTCAAGAGCTTCAACGAATCAATGACTTGCTCGAGAACCCAACTTAAGAGTTTGCTCAAACACCGAACTACAATCACTTCACTGAAGGGATTGCGCAAGGACTCCACGATCTAATGGCCAGACTCAAGCACCCTTGCCAATGTAAGTACGAGAATTGACAAGGTATGATTGCATCTAGTCGATCATCAAAATCATCTAGTTGGGTTCGGCATGATGGTAGGGTGCGTCGAACTCCCGATCGCAATACTAGTCGGAGGAGAATACCTCAAACAGCTCCGAATCGGCAAGTTGATGCTCATATGGATGAGGAGTGCAGATGCTCATGCAAGGAACCTGCAGCAGTAGATGGAGGATGAGGAGTGCTACCCTCGTATGGACGAGGCCTATTATAGGTCAGGTCTACCGACCGTCAGGCATCACCGAGTATGGTTACCCAGCGATGTCAACTACCCTTTCCTGCAAAAGAGATATCAAGAAATCATTACCGGATGCCAAGCATTTGTGCCCAAACTCCAAGTAGTGTGTTGGCCGCTGCTTTTTAACCAGTGAATATGGAGAAATTTGATGGGTTCCAGAATCCCCTCGAGTACTACAATTTGGGCAGCAGGAGGAGGCAAGCACATCCTGGTAAACTATCTTTCGATGGTGCTCAAAGGATATGCCCGGTCTTAGTTGCTTAACTAGCCATTCGAGTCGATCTACTCATGGCAACACCTCTACGACCTTCTGATGGCCAACTCTAGGGTACATACAACCTCCCTAGGAAGGAGGATGACTTGCATCGAATGCGCCAAGGCAGCGACGAGACCTTACAGCACTTCATTTGATGCTTTAGTCAGGTTCATAACTCAATTCTGGAGGTCTTTGACACTTCTGTCATCAGGGCATTTAGGGTGTGCACAACAAGAGGTTCACAGAGGACATTGCCTTGAATCCTCCAACCACCATCTTCGAGCTCTTTGAGACAGTAGACCATTATGCAACTATTGCTCAAGCGGTCGAATGGACTAAGTCTATCAACCAGGTCAACCAAGGTTCCAAATTGCAAGGTGAAGGCAATGGGAGGAAGGAGAAGGCTAAGAAATCAAAGAAGAAGACTACTGGTCAGAAGCCTCACGCTGAAAATCCGAAGGAAGTCTTGGTTGTGGGTGATAAAGAGCCACACAACTCTAAGCAATTCTCCAACTGGGGCAAAGTCAAAGCACCTGCACGGAAGGACAACAATCCTAGATGGTGCCCACTTCATAAGAAAGAGGGGCACGATCTTCGCAATTGCTGAGTTTTCCAGCGAAAACTTGAGGATTATTATTTGGGCAAGGGACCACTTCCTATGCTCAATGAGGTGGAACAGTCGAGTGATCGAAAACACTCTGACGAGGACGAGGACATGCCATTTCAGGATCTGAAGCACACCGTCGAGCATATATACGATGGATCATCTGTGTACGAATCAAAGTGACAGTATAAGGCTGTCGAATGAGAGGTAAACTCTATTGACCCCACCCTTGCCAATAATTTACCTAAGTGGTCGGAGGTCATGGTTTCTTTCGAGAAGAGTGACTATCCGATCCCTTCGACTTGACTTGGTTAATTTCCGATTGTGGTCAAGCCCACCATCAATAACTGTCAAGTGAATCACGTGTTGATTGATGGTGGTAATTCTTTAAATATTTTATTTATTAGTGCTCTGAACGAGATGCAAGTTCCTCGTACCAGAATAAAGTTTGTACAATATTCATTTCACGGAATCATACCGAATTCCTTTGCCAAGCCCATTGACCAAGTTTCTCTTCCTGTTATGTTCAGTTCTTCGAGCAACTTCAAGAAAAAGAAAGTCTCATTTGATGTGGTTGACTTCTACACGGCGTATAACACCATACTTGGATGACCAACCCTGCCACATTTTTTGATAGTTGCTCATTATGCATATCAATATCTTAAGTTGCCAGGTCCCAAGGGAGTCATCGCAGTTCGTTGTGACAAGAAAATGGTTGATGTGCGATCGCAATTCCCTCGAGATGGCCGGCCAGCTACCAACTTGAGAAGTTACCAAGGCGCAGCCTTCGAGCAAGCACTCAAAGCCTAAAGCCATGTCGAAGCTAAACGAAGAAGTCAAAGAAGTTCCTCTAGACCTAGCGGAGCCTTTGAAGATAGTTCGCATTAGGGTTACTTTTGACCCTTCATAGGAAGACACCCTCGTCACCTTACTCTGGGCAAACGCAGATGCATTCACATGGCAGCCATCTGACATGTTCGGGGTCCCCAGGGAGGTGATCAAGCATAGGCTAGCTCTACGGCCTGATAAGAAGCTCGTAAAACAGAAATTACAGAGATTTGCACCAGATCAGCGATAAGCCGGGTATGGGATATTTTCTTTACCCACGGGTATGGAAATGGGGGAACACTCTTCCCATCGGGTAAACGGACACGGGTATGGGTAAGCTCCACCCGTACCTGCCCCGCCCGTTTACCCGCGATATAGATTGACAAGTGGAGCTGTCATAGCAATATCTCTAATTGCTATTGATTGTTACAAACTTTTCCATATTTTTAATTGTTATTGATTGTTATAAACTTTTTGATAGCTATTATATTTCCTAGCAACAGTTGTTGCTTATATGTACCTGTCATTAGTTCAACTCTTAGATAGTGACTTTCATTCCGTCCGAGTGTGTTGCTTTCCTCGCGAGTGCCGATGACTATTAACTCTAGCTAGCAACCTAGACTTTCAAACCAAAATAGGAGGGTAGCAACTCACTGGAACCAGGAGTAGCAACTTACAGAAAAGGTATAACAACTCACACACATTTAAAAAAATCTACGTAGCAACTCATTAAAAATCAAATAGCAATTATATATGATACTTACTATATTAGTTGTGATGGACCATGTGGAGGTGACCCCGTTTGTGTGATGAGTAATTGACAAGGGTTTAGAAAAGTCGAGTTTGGTTTGTGTGGTTCGGACCATGTCGTTGCGTGGTGCAATCGGCTTCGGTCGGACTTGGTCAAACCTGGTCAAAGTGATTAGGATGCATATTCTATTGATTTTTCAGGTTTGGGCTATTTCATGCTTAATGAGATTCATTGATGTTATTTATGCTTTCATGTGTCGAGCGGTGCTATGTGATGTGTTTTTGTCTGTGATGGCTGCAGGACGTCGAGGCGGAGTCGTGGCGAGACACGAGGTGACCGGACTAGACACAGGTGGTGTCGAGGTCAGAACGGTCGGATGTGTCGAAGACGGCGGAGACTCGAGGTGGTTGCGAGGCTTGGACGACAAGGAACGCGGAAGCTTCCCAGAAGGTGCAGGAGAGGCGTTTCGGTAAAAACGCAAAGCTACACAGGTGGAAGTGGTTCCGTTCGGGATTTAGCGGGCATAACGGGTTGGAGATCCGTTAGCCAAGGGCCATAAATAGGAGAGGGATTCTCATGTGCATGTATGTCTTGTGAGGGAGGTGCATGGCTTTTGGAGAGAGTTAGGGTTTTGCTTGAGTCAAAAGAGCCTTTGGAGAGGTTGTTTTGCTTTGAGGCTTTAGTTGTTGAGAGTAGTTGAGGAGAGGCAGAGGTGTCTGGTGTGTGTCTCCTTCGATCATCTCCTCTCTGTGTGTGTGCTCCTCTCCAAGCATGTAGAGTTCTTGGTGTTCTTGGGCTTGTGAGAGGGAGAGGATGAAGTGAGCTTCCATGTAATCATTCCTCTTGTATCAATCGCGTATGGGGACTCCTTGTAATCCTTGATTGATTAGGAATGAAAGGTCTAAGATTTATTTCCTGTTCGTGCCCTGTTTTCCGTTCGATGCTTCCTATGCTTGATTCTTGAGTTTTTGTGTTTTGGCTCGATTCTTGCTAAGAAGTGGCAAAATGGGTTGCTCTATGATGGAATTGCATTTCTAGACATTTTGGTCATCTAGTTCCAAGAGCAATTTGATCGATTTGCAAGAATCACGTTTTCTTCTCTCTTGTGTTCATGTTCTTGCTTCTAGGGTTTGGTGTGAATCTTGTTTTCCCTTTATGAGATGGCATAAAACTTGGTATCTCAAGTCCAGAGGCTATTAATTAGCTATCCTCAAAGTTTCATGGTCAAAGAATCAAAGATTAGATGGGAATTTGAGTTTTTGTCGCTGCTCTCTGCATATTTTCAGTTTTTAGGTCAAATCCTAAATTCCTTTGTTTTGTGTTGAATCTTTTGGTTCCCCAAGTTCCTCTGGCTATTCTAGTTGTTTCTTTACTGTTCTGGGGGAGTAGGTCAAGAGAATTCCTTAGATTAGCTCTCCTGTTCGAAGATTGCATTCTGTGCTGTGTGTTTTCAGCCCCTCGGTTGTCTGAACCCGATAGCCGGTCAGACCGGTTTTGATGGGGCGGTCAGACCGGTGTATGGCCGGCGGTCTAACCGGCTGGAAATGACCGGCAGACCGGCCTGGCTACTGCGGTCTGACCGCCCAGTAGCTTGCGGTCAGACCGCCCCTGCAGTGTTGCTCTCAAGGTGATTTTCTTCCTTTGTATTTCCTTTTGCCTCTGTGATTTCTCTGTGAGTTGTTGTTTCCAGTAGATAGCATGATCTCCTTTTCTTCATAGCATTGGTTGCTATCGGAGAAGTTTGTGTAAGTTCTTATGGGGCAAGTTTTTAAAGTCGACATTCACCCCCCCCTCTGTCGCCATTTCGGTCCAACAAGTTGTTAGCAGCTCTATATGTTAGTTGCTATCATCTCTATGTTACACGATGACAGGTAACAATGATTTTGTGCAATCAACTACTAGTGGTAGCTCTATGTTAGTTGTTAGCAATTATACATATTATTTGTTACATTAATTACTAGTATGTTACTTGCTAGTAGTATATACCTAGAGTTGCTAACTCTAGGTAGTGAACACTTAGAGTTATTAGCTGAGGAACAATGTTATTAATATCTCCAAAACATATTCAATATGGATTATTGTTTTGTTCAGCTCATCATGTAGATCAGAATGGTTCATATGGAACGCAAATCAAATAAATTGGTTCAAGGTAGTGGCGGACTCAGGATTTTCAGAATAGGTGTTCGGAGTTAACAAAATATTGTTCAATAGAAAACGTAAAGATCCACAATAGCTTAAATCTCTCTTTCAAAAAAATAGCTTGTTATTGTGGGGTTTTATTGATTATAACGGTATTTATGTGAGTATGAGATGATTGGAGTGGTATTTATCTACATAAAAAATACAAATTATAATATGGAAGGTGTATTAATGTAAAATCGGCTTGTATTGATCATAATGGTATCAATAAAAGCCCATTTTATATGAGTACACCTCTCATATATCGATATGTGTTTCGTTCATACAAAAATAATTGAAATATGGCGTGTCACCGCATATGCATTAATACACCTTTCGTATTCCAATATGTATTTTTGTGTAGATAAATACTATTCCAATCATCTCATACTCCTATAGATTCCATTATAATCAATAAAAACCTATTTTATATCAACAAAAATCGGCTAGTATTGAGCATGATGGTATTTCTAGGAGTATTTCACAATTTGAGTGGTATTTTTCAAAGGAACATGATTGCAGTGGTATGTTCAGACAGAACACGATTGCAGTGGCATATAATCTATCTTTTTTTAATACCCATGTGATCCTAAGGGATCCCAAATAAACCACAGAATTCGAACACATCCTCAGGAGCACATGAATCATGGATATATTTATCGGTGCCACATTTATAAATATAAAAGCATAGTTTCTTGCTAGCTAGAACGAGACGGTAGAAGTATACTGTATGATCTACAGTACCTTTTCTCCGTGAATGAACAGTACCCCCTGAGTTGATTATCACGATGCCAAAATTGACAACATTGAAGATCTTACTGAAGAAAAAAAAAAAGCTTTAGAAGAGATGAAAGGAACAAAAGAAATATTGCTAAAGCCTACAACAAAAAGGTGCAAGCTAAGTCCTTTCAAGCCAATGAGTAATTCTGGAAAACTATCCTGCCTATTGGAACCAGAAGGAATAACATCCAAGCGTCTAGATTAATGCTTAAAGACTTGATCCATTGCTTAAAATTGCATCGGCTAGAAATCAATTATAAAGGGCCGGTTGTAATTGATATGAAAGAGCATTGGCTATTAGCCGTTGAGAAGCCGATTAGAGGATCATCTTTAGAACTTCAAATATGCAAGTCCTATGATTACTTTTCAGGCTGACCCTGTCGAGATTATGGCCGAAAAGCAAGGAAAGTTTAAAAATGTAGAATCCAGCAAATGAAAAACTTCTTCTATTAATATTGACCAAATAGCAGAGCCAGTCGCGTTTACAGTCTCGACTTTATAATAGCTGATATATTTTTTTTCTAAATGGCTATCTATCTCTAGTATCCAAGGAGAATCTTTAGTTTGGCCTTTTGGCTCTCATAAGTTGTCAATGCTTTGCTGAGTGTGAAGGTATCCTAGGATACTACGCTCGAGGGTCCCTTGTTGATGCTCTAGAGATTCCACTCCCCGGCCCGTATAAGCTCTCCTTCTTCTTTAGTGGCATTTATGATTTGGTGAAGGAGAGCTGCCCGCTCGCGATGTCATTGATGGAGCAACGTGTTAACTTGATAAAGTTGAACTATGGAGAAATTAAATGAGTCAGTTTGGGCAAACTGCTCCCAATCGTTCTTCGATCGCCGCTAAACGCTCCTCCCAGTTGGTGATTCTGCCAATCAGGTCACTAATAGCCAACTAATACAAGGTTATCTCTGAAGATCCAGATTGACTCATCAGCTTGGTCTGTTGCATGCTAAGCTTCGGGGAGGTGGCTCCTCAAGGCAGCAAGCTCGGTGGAATTGAGAGACCATGTGAAGGGCACTCCATGGTTGTGATGAGTAATTGACTCTTGTTCTAGGAAGATTGAGTTTAGTTTTTGAGTTTTGTGCTAAGTTCTGCATTGTCGTAGCCCTGGCGAAGTGTTCTGCAGCTAACACGACCACATTGGTCGTGGTCGAAAGTCATGCGCACTGGTTACGACCACTGTGGGCGTGGTCGAAGGTCACCCGAGGGGTCTACGTCCACTTTGGCCATGGTCGAAGGGCACCAGAAGGCAGTACGACCACGTTTGGCCGTGGTCGAGGGCCAGTACGACCACGTTGGTCGTGGTCGAAGCAGGTTACGATCACGTTGGCCGTGGTCGAAGGCCAGCACGACCACGATTGGCCGTGGTCGAAGGCCAGCACGACCACGTTGGCCGTGGTCGAAGGCCAGCACGACCACGTTGGTCGTGGTCGAAATAGGTTACGACCACGTTTGGCCGTGATCGTAGGTCTCCAGGGAAGTTTAAGACTGTTTCTGCCCTAGTCGTATCTTGGTCATGGTCGAAATGTCCCGTACGACCACGTTGTGCGCTATCGGAAGTCGGCGCTCGGGCGTTCGACCACGTGAGTAGTCGGCACTCTACGACTACGTTATTGAGAGCTGCGGTCGGAAGTCGATGCTTCGACCACCGTGGTCGGGGGCCGGCACTCGAGCTTGCGACCACGTGGGAAGGCGGTGGACTTCGACCATGTTGTGAAGCGGTCGAACGAGGTCGGGTCGGGGTCAGACTCAGTCGGTTGTACTCGATACCGGTCGGATTTGGTCGTAGAGCAGTCTGGCGTGGTCGGACGTGCTCGCACGCAGTTGGAATCGGTCGTATGACCTGCAGACTTGACCATTTGAGCTGGAATTTGGTCGTAGGGCTTTGTGATGAAGTCAGGGACCTTGTGCATTTGTTGGTTTATCTTTTCGATCGGTCGTAATGACTTGGGTTGAAGTCGTAGACTTTGGGCGTTAAAGCCGTAGCGAGTTGTGGGTGGTCGTAGCAAGTTAGCAATGATCGTAGACTCTTTGTATCTGGTCGTATGGCTTGATATTGTGGTCGTATGTCGTGTGCAGTCATTGTTCTCTTTTTTCGACTGGTCGTAGGTGGTATACGACTTGGTAAGAGTATGATTTGAGCTCTGTTTTCTGGCTCAAGTGGTTGGATACTATTGTGAGCGGTGCTATGTAATGGCTTGCTTGTCTGTGATGGTTTGCAGGACTTTGAGACTAGTCGTGGTGAGGCATGGATGGTCGAGACTAGGCACGGGGGTGCTGAGGTCGTGATCGGCCGGGAGATGCCAAAGACGACGAAGTCTGTGAGGTGGTTGCAAGCGTGATCGGCAAGGCAGGAGGAAACTTCCGGGAAGGCAGCGAAGTGGCATTTTGGAGAAATACGGAAAGCTACAAAGGGAAGCTGTGTCTCTGCGAAAGCATTGGAGTTGTTGGCGCTAACGGGCAAAGCAGTGGAGCCGTTGGGTGTAACGGGTAAAGCACTGGAGCTCGTTGTCGCTGTTGGGTAAAGAGAGTGGTAAAACCCGGTGTTAGTTGGGGTTAACGGGTTCTCCCCTGGTAGCTTGAGGCTATAAATAGAGAGGTAGAGCTCGGGTGATCGGTGAGGTTGTTCCTGAGTCACTCTGAGTATTTCGTTTCTATTTTGTGTGAGTTGTCTCTGGGTAGAGCACGGTTGCTCTTGTACCTCCGATGGAGTGGCTGTAGAAACCTCCATGATCAATCGTGTCATCTCTCTTCCTCTATATTGAGTTTCTGTTCTGTGAGGTGTTTGATTGTTTTGTTTGTGCTTTCTCTGCGTTATCCTTTTCTTGTATGCATGAGAAGCTGATTCTTAGTTGTACTCTGGTCTTCTTGATTTGAGAAGAGTTCTAGCTGACTTGTTTCCTCCTGCTCTGAACTGGTAATCGTACTCAAGACCATTTGGTCAAGTTATTTCCGAGAGCAACGAGTGGTCAGAGGAATCTTTGCTCGATCGTGCAATATTTTCTGTTCACCATTCTTGTCGGTCTCTCTTGCTGCTGGATCTCGATTCCTCTGGAACTGGGTTTGATCATTCCGACCACAACAGAGAATCGACCGATCACAGTAAGATATCGACAGCAGAGAACTAGCTTCTTCATAGCTCTCTAGCTATCGGAGAAGAAGATCTGGTGGAAGTACTCGGGGAAGTTTGAAGGCACCATTCACCCCCCCTCTGTTGCCATTTCGGTCCTACAATTGGTATCAGAGTCGGTTAGCTCTTTTCAGTAGATCTTAACCGGTCTCAAGAGCCATGGCGACGGATAAGTACTCGACCAAGCCTCCCGTCTTTGATGGCCTGGATTACCCCTTCTGGAAGAGCCGAATGGAAACATACATCCAGGCTCAGGGGTATGCCATCTGGCGAAAGGTAAAGGTCAGGTTTGTTGTTCCTGCCGATGAGAACATCAACGTGGCAAACATGCCCGATGTTGAGGCAAATGCGAAGGCAAGGAACATCATTATCCAGGGCTTAAGCAGAAGAGAATTCGATCGCATCTCTCACCTGTCGTCCGCCTACGATATCTGGGTGACCCTCGACGCATACCATGAGGGCACCACCCAGATTAAGACGGTTCGACAGGACCAGTTCAAGCGCGAATACAACAAATTCGAGATGCTTGCTGGTGAGTCCCTGGACGAGTGCTTTTCGCGATTTCACAAAATCTTGAGCAACCTCCGAGCGGTCGGTCTCACATACCCCGACTCGGACAACGCTCGCCAGATGCTCGCGGCACTCGATCTGCGTGTCTGGGAGATGAAAGTGACCACCATCAAAGACACGACAGACCTCTCGACCTTGACTCTTGACGCGCTGTACTCGTGCCTCAAGACTCACGAGATTGACGTTGTCTCTCGTAGGTCGAAGTCACAGTCGATGGCTTTGGTCACCGATCCCAGTTCAGCTTCTGGTCTCTCTTCTGAGTCTTCTTGCGGTTTCTCCCTTGCTGTTCTCTGTGACATAACTGATGATCAGTTAGAGCAGCTTGCGGATGATCAGCTGGCCCTCCTAGCCCGAAGGTTTTCCCATGCCTATAAGGGTAGGAGAGACAGAAAAAGAGGAGGACCAGTCATCTGCTTCGAGTGTGGTGGCCCCAACCACATCTGAGCAAATTGCCCCAAGCTTGGGAAGGGTAAAGGTGACTACGGCGGTTCGGGCAAGAACGACTACACCGACAAGAACCGCAACACGAAGCCTTCAGCACCTGCTCCGGGAAAGAAGAAGTTCCGCAACTTCGGGAAGGCCAAGAAGCTCTTCCACCGCGTCCTCACCGCCTTCGACGACCTTGACCTCAGCGAGGTGGAGGGATGGAGCGACGACGACGGGACGGGTGACCAAGAGCCCAAGAATGGCGGCAACGACTCCTCCGGCATGTGCTTCATGGCCCTCGAGGGCGAACTCAGCGACAGCGAGCTGTACTCCGACTCGGACGAGGTATGTCCCTCCTATGACCAACTTAATGAAGCTTTTCTTAAGCTAGGAGGATTTCATGCTAGATCTAGAGCTAGATGTAGCGAGTTGGAAAAGGAAGTAGATAGACTGTCACGGGAGCTTACTTCACTTACATCTGCTCCCTCCCATGACGACTGTGATACATGCTCTGCTTTGCTGGTTGATATGGAGAAATTAAGGACCTCGCATGATAGTGTGTCCTCTGAGCTTGATTCTATTAAGGTGGAGAATGTTAGTCTGCTTGCTGAGTTAGAGTTGAGTAGGATGGCTGTTACCCTACTTACTACTGATGAGACTACTTCTCCCACCTCATGTGAGGTTAAGGACATTGCTGCTAGAGGACCTTATGCCATGCTCCTTGATCTGCCCGAGTCTTGTGAAAATTGCAATAATTTAAAGATGAACCTAAAATGGGCAGATCACAAGATTGCTGAGTTGCGTGCTTCATTGCTTGAGCCCATTGATTCATGTTTGAATTGTCCTAGATTAACTGCTGAACTTGAATCTGTCTCAAAACAGTTTCAAGAAATGATTGACACTAATAAGAAAATGGCTCAATTCGCGACTAAGGATCCTGTTAGCTCACCTTGCATTAGCTGTGATAAACTAAAACTTGAACTCGTTGCCTTGAATGACAAATGTGTGAAGCTAACTAAGGATCAACTAGTGAAGGCACCAACTGCTTGTACTGTTTGTGCTGAGAAGGGGGAGAAGCCCCAGGGTAAGGTGGAGACGCCTAGGAACGTGAACCAACTGGTTAGCAGTAGGACTGCCCATTCAGAGTCGGCTGTGCATGCACAAGCCATTCTTCCCTCTGTTGTTGGTTCTTCTTCTGCTCCCTTACCTTCTGCTGTCTCTTCTTCTCCCTGCTCTTCTTGCATCTCTCTCTTTCGGGAGTGTCACTATCTTATGAACACTCTCGAGAGGTTTGTAGGCGGCAAGAAGAAGCTCAATCTTATTCTAGACCAATCCAAGATTTGCAAGTTCAATCAAGGTCTAGGATATGATTTCTATGAGGATATGAGGAAACATCCTCCTGCTATTCTCCGACCTATCTTAGGAGGTGTGATCGAGGTTGAGCCCAGGTCTGACGAGGTGAAATTCAAGTCAGCGGGCTTTGTCCAAGGGATCTCTGACAGTAAGGTGATTCCACCTGTTGCTTCGGCCTCTCAGAAGGCGAAGCCTCTTCGTGCTACTTCCACCTCTTAGAAGGTGAAGTACCACTGCACCTTCTGTCAGAAGGATGGGCACTCGATCGAGAGATGCTTCAGGCGCGCCAAGATCGCGCGTAGAGACCGTGTTGAGTCTCTTAGGCATATTCAGGGTCAGCCCCAGATCCTGAGTACACCTAAGACCAACACGAGGTCTAGGCTTGCTCCTGTTGCGGAGTTTAGGCAGCATAGAGGACTTGGTTTTTCCGAGTTTTCTGTTTTCCGTCCTCATGCTGCTTCTGGTCGTGACTTCCGCCGTCCTAAGGGTAGATCTCGTTTTCCCCATCGAGATAGCTACCCGCGGCATGATCAGCGTGTTGCCGGTATTCCGACTCGCTCTCCCGTAGCAGTCGGACCCCGCAACAGCTTCAGGTCTGCTCATAGACCTTCTGCTTCTTTGAGTCTCAGAGAGCGTAGGGTAGATAGAGGTCAGTCGTGCTTGACGACTTCATCTGCTCGATGTGTTGTTCAGTATTGGGTGCCAAAATCTCTCTTGATTTACCCCAGTACTGAGACTTTACTCTCTGTCTGACTCAGGTTCGCCGGGCAGGGAAGGGAAAGGTTTGGCTCGTAGACTCCGGGTGTTCACGACACATGACCGGAGATTCCCGTTGGTTTTCTTCCCTTGCCCGTGCTCCAGGTGATGAGACGATCACCTTCGGAGATGCTTCATCTGGGCGCGTCATCGCCAAAGGTACTGTGCGCATTAATGTTTCTTTCATTTTGAAAGATGTTGCCTTGGTTAGTAAGCTGCAGTATAACTTACTTTCAGTCTCTCAGCTTACCGATGACGACTTTGAGGTGAGCTTTAAGAAAAACAATTGCAAAATTCTTGATTCTTCGGGTAGTCTGGTTTGCGGGATTTCTCGTTTTGGGAGGATCTTTCGTGCTGATTTTTCTGAGTCTTCTGGTGATCCTCTCAGGTGTTTAGTTGCTTCTGAGTCCCGCGACCTCTCTTTCTGGCATAGGAGACTTGGTCATATTGGGTTTGACCATTTGACTCGAGTTAGCGGCCACGATCTCATTCGTGGTTTGCCGAAACTCAAGATGGTCAAAGATCTAGTTTGTGCTCCATGCCGGCACGGCAAGATGGTTGCCGCCTCCCATCCTCCGGTCACAGTCACTATGACCGATGCACCGGGACAGCTGCTCCACATGGATACAGTAGGACCAGCTCGAGTGCAGTCAGCAGGAGGGAAGTGGTATGTTCTTGTCGTGGTCGATGACTTCTCGAGGTATTCTTGGGTGTTTTTCTTAGCCTCAAAGGATGAGACGTTTTCACATTTCCGAGGTCTTTTCAGTAGGCTTTCTGTTGAGCTCCCAGGTGCCTTACGAGCGATTCGCAGTGACAATGGCACGGAGTTCAAGAATTCCTACTTTGAGAGTTTCTGTGGTGAGACAGGTGTAGAGCACCAGTTCTCTTCTCCGCACGTCCCACAACAGAATGGCGTTGTGGAGAGGAAGAACCGTACCTTGGTCGAGATGGCCAGGACGATGCTTGATGAGTACTCTACACCGCGGAAGTTTTGGGCTGAGGCTATAGCCACCGCGTGCCATGTCTCAAATCGAGTCTTTCTTAGGGCACACTTGCACCGCACTTCTTATGAGCTGAGATACGGGCGAAAGCCCAGCGTCTCTCATCTTCGTGTGTTTGGTTGCAAGTGCTTTATTCTGAAGTCCGGGAACCTAGACAAGTTCGAGTCACGTTCTTGTGATGGTATCTTTCTAGGTTACTCGCCTTCTTCGCGGGCTTATAGAGTCTGGAACTGCGAGTCTAGCAAAATGGTAGAGACCTGTGAGGTGACCTTTGACGAGGCCAGTCCGGGGACTAGGCCAGATATCTCAGGTTCTTTAGAGCAGTCCGAGACCATCTTTGTGGATGATGAGGACGATGGAGACGATGGTTGTTTACCTGATCCAGCTCCTCATCCTCCTCTTGAGATGCCTTCTTCCACGGTACCTCAAGGTGATCAGCCTTTGCCTACTGCTTCCTCCGGAGCTAGTGGCTCTGTCCCTGCCTCTTCTGCACACGAGGTAGACGCCACTTCTTCTCCTCATCCAGGACCTCCCCGACATATCCAGAAAAGGCATCCTTCAGAGCAGATGATTGGAGACCTCTTCGAGCGTGTGACCCGCTCAAAATCTGGCTTATCTCAATTCTGTCTCCATTCTGCGTTCATTGCCTCCTTTGAGCCCAAAGATGTTTCTCATGCTCTTTCCGACGAGTCTTGGGTCAATGCCATGCATGAGGAGCTAGAAAACTTCGAGAGAAACAAGGTCTGGTCGCTTGTCGAGCCCCCGCGAGGTCACAATATTTTTGGGACTAAGTGGGTGTTCAAGAACAAGCAGAGCGAGGATGGAGTGGTTATTCGAAACAAGGCTAGACTGGTAGCTCAGGGGTTTTCCCAAGTTGAGGGTCTAGACTTCGAGGAGACCTTTGCCCCTGTAGCTCGACTTGAGGTCATTAGAATCCTGCTTGCCTTTGTAGCTTCTAAGGGTTTCAAGCTCTACCAGATGGACGTCAAGAGTGCCTTCCTTAATGGAGTCATTGAGGAAGAAGTTTACGTCAGACAGCCTCCAGGTTTCGAGAACCCCAAATACCCACACCATGTCTTCAAGCTTTCCAAAGCGTTGTATGGACTTAAGCAGGCCCCCAGAGCTTGGTATGAGAGGCTTAAGTCCTACTTGTTGAGTCATGGGTTTGAAATGGGTAATGTAGACAAGACCTTGTTCATCCGCCGTCATGGCACTGACCTTCTGCTCGTCCAGATCTATGTCGATGACATCATCTTTGGCGGCTCTTCCCATACTCTGGTCTCACAGTTCTCGGATGTCATGAGCACCGAGTTTGAGATGAGTATGATGGGCGAGTTGACCTTCTTTCTTGGCTTCCAAATCAAGCAGACTCGGGAGGGTACATTTCTTCATCAGGGAAAGTACACTCGTGACCTCCTGAGACGTTTCGACATGAGTGATGGTAAGCCGGTGTCGACTCCAATGGCTTCTACAGCCTATCTTGACCCAGATGAGGCTGGCGAGCCAGTTGATCAGAAAAAATACAGAAGTATGATCGGCTCCCTTCTTTACCTCACTGCCTCGAGACCAGACATACACTTCTCCGTGTGTCTGTGTGCTCGGTTTCAGGCCTCTCCTCGTGTTTCTCACCGCCAGGCGGTGAAGCGCATCTTTCGGTACCTTCGAGCTACCATTGACTATGGTATCTGGTACTCTTCCTCATCCTGTCTTTCCTTGAGAGCCTTCTCGGATGCAGACTTTGCCGGCTGTAGGATAGATAGGAAGAGCACTTCTGGCGCCTGCCAATTCATCGGCACTTCTCTCGTCTCTTGGTCTTCGAGGAAGCAGTCCGGTGTTGCACAGTCCACCGCAGAGGCCGAGTACGTGGCTGCAGCCAGCTGCTGCAGTCAGGTACTTTGGATGGTTTCGACCCTGCGGGACTTTGGGTTAGCTATCGACAGTGTTCCACTTTTTGTGATAACACTTCGGCGATTAACATTGCTAAGAACCCAGTGCAGCACTCCCGGACCAAGCACATTGATATCCGTTATCACTTCCTTAGAGACCATGTAGAGAAGGGCGATATAGTGCTCCAGTTTGTGGAGAGTGACCACCAGTTGGCTGACATCTTCACCAAGCCTTTGGATAGTTCGAGGTTTTTAGCTCTGCGGGGAGAGCTTGGGGGGTGTGTCCTTACGGACTGTAGTGAGGGGGAGCTTTGGGCTTTATTGCTTTACTGTATTGATTATGCTTCTGTCTCATTTCTGTTGCATTGCATTCAGGGTGCATTTGGGTTTAGTCCTTCCAGCATAGGTTAGAGTGCTTTTCTTGCCGAGTTGCTTAGACTTCTTACTATTATCTTGTGCTTCCAGGATTAGTTGCTTCTTATCTCACTAGGTCGAGCTCACTCACTTCTTGTAGGTTCTAGCGAGGGTTGGGCCACCCTTGGGTAGACAGGGTACGTGTTTGCTCTCTAGTATGTGATTTACGGTCAGCTGATAGTCCTGGAGTCATACGGGGTAGATGAGAGTCAGTCTGAGCCATAGTTGTCTCTATATCTTATCTATGCTTTAAGGACTACCTGTTTGGTTTTATTTGCCAGCTTCTCGATTTTATTGCTTTGGTTCAGGAAGAGTTCTTTTGGGAGCTTCTGGAGCTTAATTTTGACTTAACTCAACTTGAACTAAAAGTTGCATCTCATGTTGAGGGGGAGCTGGATTTTCCTGCATTTTAGCTTTTAGCATTGTAATGTAACTGCTTTGAGCCTTGATTATTATCCTGTTATGACATGTTTACAATGCTGTACACCTTGCCATGATTTGTACTTTATATGCTAGATTGATCATGACTTCATATGTGTAGACTAGCTTTTACCATGATAAGTCAATTAAAATTGCCTAACTTGAAGTAAAACTTGTCATGCTAGCATTTGAGTTTAGTCTTTCTGGAACTATCCCTTTATGATTCATGCCATGTCAAATAGGCTTAGCTGAGCGTTGAATCTTTGTTGAGCCTTAGATTGAGCTATTTTAATCTCTTGATGTAGCATAAGGTAGTACAACATATTTACAAAGCAAAACAAAAAAAGATCTCTTTTGTGCGAAAAAACTGATTTCACCAATTCTTTCTCATGAGACGGCTTGCCATTGCACTAGGCATGAACTCAGGGGGAGTTTTGGATGACCTAGACTATCTTCTTAAGCTTCTCACTTGGAGTAGTCGCATAAGGCTTGAGATCTAGCACATAAAAAAATTGGGTTGAAAACGACCAAAAGCTTTAAAAAGACAATATTTTATGTGTTCAATTTGCTTAAGCTACAAAAAGAACCTTGTACTTAACCAATGTTTCAATCTTGAGCTTATAGCACTCTATTTGGACTCAATATTAGCTTCCTTGTTCCGCTTAGCTTATTGACATGGCCTGCATCATCCTTGGATATCTCTAGCTAGACTTTACTCACTGATGACTTGACTTGCTCACAAAATGCACTATATTTCAGTTTGTCATCCATGTGTTCTAGCTAGGTTATACATATCTTGTCATGATCTAGATAGCTTTTTATTGAGTTATGGCTTAGTGCATCCCATTATGGTCATTATGGATAATTCTCATGGCTCAAAATGCTTAGAAATACTCAAACTTCAGCCATTTCATCCTTGTTTGTGATCTTATTCTCTCATGTGCTTTCTTGATGCGTTTATTGCCAAAAGGGGGAGAATAGAGAAGAAAAAGCTAGTTTGGGATCTTTTTAGAGCTTTGGAGAACAATTTGCTCTTTCAGTTGTTGCTCTAGTGATCTTTCTGTCGACATGGTCATTTGTTTCATTCTCTTCTTTGGACCATGTTGGACTTTCCAAAACTAACTCAACTTCTTGCTTTTTCTGGGTTTGTCAATATACTCATCAAGGGGGAGATTGAGAGACCATGTGAAGGGCACTCCATGGTTGTGATGAGTAATTGACTCTTGTTCTAGGAAGATTGAGTTTAGTTTTTGAGGTTTGTGCTATGTTCTGCATTGTCGTAGCCCTGGCGAAGTGTTCTGCAGCTAACACGACCACATTGGTCGTGGTCGAAAGTCATGCGCACTGGTTACGACCACTGTGGGCGTGGTCGAAGGTCACCCGAGGGGTCTACGTCCACTTTGGCCATGGTCGAAGGGCACCAGAAGGCAGTACGACCACGTTTGGCCGTGGTCGAGGGCCAGTACGACCACGTTGGTCGTGGTCCAAGCAGGTTACGATCACGTTGGCCGTGGTCGAAGGCCAGCACGACCACGATTGGCCGTGGTGGAAGGCCAGCACGACCACGTTGGCCGTGGTCGAAGGCCAGCACGACCACGTTGGTCGTGGTCGAAATAGGTTACGACCACGTTTGGCCGTGATCGTAGGTCTCCAAACAAGTTTAAGACTGTTTCTGCCCTAGTCGTATCTTGGTCATGGTCGAAATGTCCCGTACGACCACGTTGTGCGCTATCTATCGGAAGTCGGCGCTCGGGCGTTCGACCACGTGAGTAGTCGGCACTCTACGACTACGTTATTGAGAGCTGCGGTCGGAAGTCGATGCTTCGACCATCGTGGTCGGGGGCCGGCACTCGAGCTTGCGACCACGTGGGAAGGCGGTGGACTTCGACCATGTTGTGAAGCGGTCGAACGAGGTCGGGTCGGGGTCAGACTCAGTCGGTTGTACTCGATACCGGTCGGATTTGGTCGTAGAGCAGTCTGGCATGGTCGGACGTGCTCGCACGTAGTTGGAATCGGTCGTATGACCTGCAGACTTGACCATTTGAGCTGGAATTTGGTCGTAGGGCTTTGTGATGAAGTCAGGGACCTTGTGCATTTGTTGGTTTATCTTTTCGATCGGTCGTAACGACTTGGGTTGAAGTCGTAGACTTTGTGCGTTAAAGCCGTAGCGAGTTGTGGGTGGTCGTAGAAAGTTAGCGATGATCGTAGACTCTTTGTATCTGGTCGTATGGCTTGATATTGTGGTCGTATGTCGTGTGCATTCATTGTTCTCTTTTTTCGATTGGTCGTAGGTGGTATACGACTTGGTAAGAGTATGATTTGAGCTCTGTTTTCTGGCTCAAGTGGTTGGATACTATTGTGAGCGGTGCTATGTATTGGCTTGCTTGTCTGTGATGGTTTGCAGGACTTTGAGACTAGTCGTGGTGAGGCATGGATGGTCGAGACTAGGCACGGGGGTGCTGAGGTCGTGATCGGCTGGGAGATGCCAAAGACGACGAAGTCTGTGAGGTGGTTGCAAGCGTGATCGGCAAGGCAGGAGGAAGCTTCCGGGAAGGCAGCGAAGTGGCATTTTGGAGAAATGCGGAAAGCTGCAAAGGGAAGCTGTGTCTCTGCGAAAGCACTGGAGTTGTTGGCGCTAACGGGCAAAGCAGTGGAGCCGTTGGGTGTAACGGGTAAAGCACTGGAGCTCGTTGTCGCTGTTGGGTAAAGAGAGTGGTAAAACCCGGTGTTAGTTGGGGTTAACGGGTTCTCCCCTGGTAGCTTGAGGCTATAAATAGAGAGGTAGAGCTCGGGTGATCGGTGAGGTTGTTCCTGAGTCACTCTGAGTATTTCGTTTCTATTTTGTGTGAGTTGTCTCTGGGTAGAGCACGGTTGCTCTTGTACCTCCGATGGAGTGGCTGTAGAAACCTCCATGATCAATCGTGTCATCTCTCTTCCTCTATGTTGAGTTTCTGTTCTGTGAGGTGTTTGATTGTTTTGTTTGTGCTTTCTCTGCGTTATCCTTTTCTTGTATGCATGAGAAGCTGATTCTTAGTTGTACTCTGGTCTTCTTGATTTGAGAAGAGTTCTAGCTGACTTGTTTCCTCCTGCTCTGAACTGGTAATCGTACTCAAGACCATTTGGTCAAGTTATTTCCGAGAGCAACGAGTGGTCAGAGGAATCTTTGCTCGATCGTGCAATATTTTCTGTTCACCATTCTTGTCGGTCTCTCTTCCTGCTGGATCTCGATTCCTCTGGAACTGGGTTTGATCATTCCGACCACAACAGAGAATCGACCGATCACAGTAAGATATCGACAGCAGAGAACTAGCTTCTTCATAGCTCTCTAGCTATCGGAGAAGAAGATCTAGTGGAAGTGTTGAATTATGTGGGCCAAGCCCATAAGAATAATTCCTAAATCTCAAAGGCCCACTCATGCAAAGGAGCATGCATGTAATCTTTAGTACCATATTGCTAGTTCTAGGAGAGGAAGACCACCTTAAAAGGGATGGTGCACTCCTAGCCACTTGAGGCATGTGTGGGAGAGAACTAGAGGATAACACGCGCGCGCTCGCTCGCCTCGCCGGGCCGGGCCGGGCGTGGCGGGGCGGGGGGCGTGGGCGCACGGCACCTGCGTGAATGGTCCGCCAAAATCGGCTCCAGGTGCTTGCGCAGACGCGGCTTCCTTTTGCAGTTTTATTTTGCTGTTTTGAGTGGCGGTGAATCCGGATCGGTTACGCGTGACTAATCCGGTTCGCTTACGAGTTATGGAGAACGTGCGGGCGTCTTGATCACGCGTCTTGGTTTTCTATAAATACGGAGTCGCCGCCTCCATACAATATATGCGAATCAATCTAGGGTTTTTGCCTCCTCCATTGTACTGCGCCGTCCCACGTAGTCTACTCCGTCCCGTCCGCCGGCGTGCACTGTCGTTCGGGAGAGCAGGTCTCCGGAACCGTCGCCTTCGAAGTCCTGCACCGGGAGAGGGCGAATAAGGTTTTTGGGAAGCGCTCTGCGCGACTGCTTGCTGTAGCTCTGGCTCGTCTTCCTCGTCGTTCGGCTTCGGCGAATCGTCATCGACCTCGTGTCATCCACACCGTACCTGCAGCGTCAACATCGGCAAACCGATCAGAGCAGAATCATCGGTACGTAACAGTCATGTTCTCCGCATTAGATCTGTTCATGTACAGTTTTCTGGTTTACATGTCTAGATCTGTTATGCCTGTGATGGTTCTGTTATTTTGCGTGTATGATGTCATGATTAATTTATGGAATAAATTGAACCTACATGTGCTTAATTTTCCGAGAATCCAAAAACCTTATTGTAGGCACTGTGGTTTTACCATGGCTGGATTTGCCGATGCACTGAGGCCGGATAAATTCTCCGGTGTGCACTTTAAGAGATGGCAGATCAAGGTCACTCTGTGGCTTACTGCTATGAATGTATTCTGGGTTAGTAATGGCAAGCCTGAATGTGTTCTTGATGCTGAAAAGCAGAAAGAATTCGAGACTGCCACTACTCTTTTTGTTGGATGCATTCTTAGTGTTCTTGCTGATCGTCTGTGCGAGGTGTATATGCACATGACAGACGCGAAGGAGTTGTGGGATGCACTGAATTTCAAATACGGTGCTACTGATGCCAGCAATGACATGTATGTCATGGAGCAATTTCATGACTACAAGATGGTTGATAACTGTTCTGTAGTAGATCAGGCTCATGAGATACAGGCCATTGCCAAGGAACTCGAACTCCTGAAGTGTGCCTTACCCGACAAGTTTGTGGCTGGATGTATCATTGCGAAATTACCTTCTTCATGGAGGAATTTTGGAACAGCACTCAAACACAAGAGACAAGAGTACTCTGTTGAGAATCTGATTGGGTCTCTTGAAATTGAGGAGAAAGCTCGGGAAAAGGACGCTGTGTCTAAGGGTGATGGAGGGCAGTCTAGTGCCAATGTGGTACAGAAACCCTCAAGCAAGAACAAAGGGAAATTTGTCAAAGCCCAACAGACAAACAACTTCAAGAAGAAGAAGAACAACAACAATCAGGATGATAGAACTTGCTTTGTGTGCGGTGAGCCTGGTCACATGGCCAAGAAGTGCCCACAACGCAAAGAAAAGAAGGCACCTGTAGGACAGACTTCTAAGTCTGTCAACGTGACCATTGGCAAGACTGGAGATGGAAATGGGTATGGTAATTTACCTACTGTTCTTTCAGTTAGTCAATCTACCAATTGGTGGATTGATACAGGAGCTAATGTACATGTGTGTGCTGATATTTCGTTGTTTTCTTCTTATCAGGTCGCCCGAGATTCCTCCGTCCTAATGGGGAATGGGTCACATGCTACTGTTCATGGTGTTGGCACGGTAGATCTGAAGTTTACTTCGGGAAAGATCGTGCAGCTGAAGAACGTGCAGCATGTCCCTTCTATAGACAAGAATCTCGTTAGTGGCTCCCGTTTATGTAGAGACGGGCTTAAGTTGGTATTTGAGTCTAATAAAGTAGTCGTGTCTAAACATGGATATTTTATTGGTAAAGGCTATGAGTGCGAAGGCTTGTTCCGTTTTTCCCTTTCAGATTTCTGCAATAAGACTGTGAACCATATTTGTGGTAGTGTAGATGATGAGGCTAATGTTTGGCACTCACGTCTATGTCATATTAATTTTGGTTTGATGTCTCGGCTTTCCAGTATGAATTTAATTCCAAACGTTTCCATCACCAAAGGTTCTAAATGCCATAGCTGTGTGCAATCAAAGCAACCTCGTAAGCCTCACAAGGCTGCTGAGGAGAGAAACTTGGCACCACTAGAACTCCTGCATTCAGATCTTTCTGAGATGAATGGCGTGTTGACGAAGGGTGGAAAACGATATTTCATGACATTGATTGATGATGCAACTAGGTTCTGTTATGTGTATTTATTGAAAACGAAAGATGAGGCTTTAGACTATTTTAAAATCTATAAGGCAGAAGTTGAAAACCAGTTAAATAGAAAGATAAAAAGACTTAGGTCAGATCGTGGTGGAGAGTATTTCTCAAACGAAGTTGACTTATTTTGTGAGGAACATGGTATTATACATGAGAGGACGCCTCCTTATTCTCCCGAGTCAAATGGGATTGCCGAAAGGAAAAATCGCACGTTGACTGACTTGGTGAATGCCATGTTAGATACTGCGGGCTTACCTAAGGCATGGTGGGGGAGGCTTTGCTAACGTCTAATCATGTATTAAATAGAGTTCCTAACAGAAATAAGGACAAAACACCATACGAGGTATGGATTGGGAGAAAACCATCACTTTCTTACTTGCGTACATAGGGTTGCTTGGCGAAAGTTAATGTGCCAATAACTAAGAAACGCAAGCTTGGACCTAAAACTGTGGACTGTGTCTTTCTGGGATATGCTAATCATAGCATTGCTTATAGATTTTTGATAGTTAAAACTGAGGTACCTGACATGCATGTTGGTACAATTATGGAGTCTCGAGATGCAACATTCTTTGAGAATATTTTTCCAATGAAGGATACACATAACACTACTAGTCAACCTTCTGAAATAATTCCTAGTTCAATCACATCACCTGAACCTTTTGAACATACACATGAACTTGTCAATGAGGAGGATGACAGTGGAGCTCCTAGAAGGAGCAAGAGACAAAGGATATTCAAATCCTTTGGTGATGATTTCACTGTGTACCTTGTGGACGACACTCCCAAGTCTATTTTAGAAGCGTATGCATCCCCTGATGCAGACTACTGGAAGGAGGCTGTCCGTAGTGAAATGGATTCCATTATCGCTAATGGAACCTGGGAGCTGACAGATAGACCTTATGGGTGCAAACCTGTAGGGTGCAAGTGGGTGTTCAAAAAGAAGCTTAGGCCTGATGGTACTATTGAAAAGTACAAAGCTCGGCTTGTTGCCAAGGGCTATACTCAGAAAGAAGGCGAAGATTTCTTTGACACTTACTCACCTGTTGCTAGACTGACCACAATTCGAGTACTACTTGCTTTGGCTGTCTCACATGGTCTTCTCGTTCATCAAATGGACGTTAAGACAGCTTTTCTTAACGGAGAGCTGGATGAGGAAATTTACATGGAACAGCCTGATGGATTTGTAGTACAAGGTCAAAAAGGCAAGGTGTTAAAACTGTTGAAATCTTTGTATGGTCTGAAACAAGCCCCTAAGCAGTGGCATGAGAAGTTCGATAGAACACTGACATCTGCAGGCTTTGCTGTCAATGAGACAGATAAATGTGTATACTATCGCTATGGTGGGGGTGAGGGAGTTATTCTATGCTTGTATGTGGATGACATCCTGATTTTTGGGACAAACATCAATGTGATAAATGAGGTCAAATCATTTTTGTCTCAAAACTTTGATATGAAAGATCTGGGAGTAGCTGATGTTATTCTAAACATTAAATTGGTTAGAGGTGAGGATGGGATTACACTTTTACAATCTCATTATGTGGAAAAGGTCTTGAGCCGTTTTGGTTTTTCTGATAGCAAGCCTTCTCCAACACCTTATGATCCTAGCGTGTTACTTCGTAAGAATAAAAAAATTGCTAGGAATCAGCTGGAATATTCTCAGATAATTGGCTCACTTATGTACCTAGCTAGTGCAACAAGGCCAGACATCTCCTTTGCTGTGAGCAAGTTAAGCCGGTTTACATCTAACCCAGGAGATGATCACTGGAAGGCGCTTGAGCGAGTGTTGCGCTATCTGAAAGGTACCTCAAACTTTGGACTTCACTATACTAGGTACCCGTCGGTGCTGGAGGGTTATAGTGATTCCAACTGGATCTCTGATGCTGATGAGATCAAAGCCACTAGTGGATATGTTTTCACTATTGGTGGTGGTGCTGTTTCATGGAGGTCTTGCAAACAGACCATTTTGACGAGGTCAACCATGGAAGCAGAGCTTGCGGCACTAGACACTGCTACTGTTGAGGCAGAATGGCTACGGGATCTATTGATGGATCTACCTACGGTGGAAAAGCCAGTGCCAGCTATCCTTATGAACTGTGATAATCAAACTGTTATCGCTAAAGTGAACAGTTCTAAGGATAATATGAAATCGTCTAGGCATGTCAAGAGACGATTGAAGTCTGTCAGGAAATTGAGAAACTCCGGAGTTATAACCTTGGATTACATCCAAACAGATAAAAACCTGGCAGATCCCTTTACAAAGGGACTATCACGGAATGTGATAGATAGTGCATCGAAGGAGATGGGTATGAGACCCATGTGAGTTATCTATGGTAGTAACCCAACCTATGTGATCGGAGATCCTGTGAATTAGGATCTGGGAAAAACAAACCATTAGTTAACTGGAGGAGAGTAATTTCAACCCTCTCTATGTGAAGATGCAATACTCTCAGAAACTGCAAGGCAGGTTGGTTAAGGCCTTAATGTGTTCCATTGGCTTTCAGAAGCGAAGACGTTATACTGCAGAACGTTCTTGAAAGAACACATCTATATGAGCCCGACTGTTAGTCGCAGTCTATGGAGATCTTGGGTAATCTCCTACTAAGCTCATGAAGAGACCAAGGAGTATGACTTATACGCTCCAACCGAGGGGTAGCCTACTGGCGGCCTAGTATCAGTTAAGTCTTTAAGTGAAGCTTGCTTGCACCAAACTTGCAATTCAAGGCATAGTCCATTGTTCAAGTTGTGAGTAAGTGTAGCTTGGAGTTCTAGATGGATGTTCAACCTTAATCGGTCTCCATCGAAATACTGATATATAAACAGTACATTGGAATTCAGGCAAATCTCTGTGGGACTTTGAGATCTGGTGGGGGATTGTTGAATTATGTGGGCCAAGCCCATAAGAATAATTCCTAAATCTCAAAGGCCCACTCATGCAAAGGAGCATGCATGTGATCTTTAGTACCATATTGCTAGTTCTAGGAGAGGAAGACCACCTTAAAAGGGATGGTGCACTCCTAGCCACTTGAGGCATGTGTCGGAGAGAACTAGAGGATAACACGCGCGCGCTCGCTCGCCTCGCCTCGCCGGGCCGGGCGGGGCGGGGCGGGGGGCGCGGGCGCACGGCACCTGCGTGAATGGTCCGCCAAAATCGGCTCCAGGTGCTTGCGCAGACGCGGCTTCCTTTTGCAGTTTTATTTTGCTGTTTTGAGTGGCGGTGAATCCGGATCGGTTACGCGTGACTAATCCGGTTCGCTTACGAGTTATGGAGAACGTGCAGGCGTCTTGATCACGCGTCCTGGTTTTCTATAAATACGGAGTCGCCGCCTCCATACAATATATGCGAATCAATCTAGGGTTTTTGCCTCCTCCATTGTACTGCGCCGTCCCACGTAGTCTACTCCGTCCCGTCCGCCGGCGTGCACTGTCGTTCGGGAGAGCAGGTCTCCGGAACCGTCGCCTTCGAAGTCCTGCACCGGGAGAGGGCGAATAAGGTTTTTGGGAAGTGCTCTGCGCGACTGCTTGCTGTAGCTCTGGCTCGTCTTCCTCGTCGTTCGGCTTCGGCGAATCGTCATCGACCTCGTGTCATCCACACCGTACCTGCAGCGTCAACATCGGCAAACCGATCAGAGCAGAATCATCGGTACGTAACAGTCATGTTCTCCGCATTAGATCTGTTCATGTACAGTTTTCTGGTTTACATGTCTAGATCTGTTATGCCTGTGATGGTTCTGTTATTTTGCGTGTATGATGTCATGATTAATTTATGGAATAAATTGAACCTACATGTGCTTAATTTTCCGACAGGAAGTACTCGGGGAAGTTTGAAGGCACCATTCACCCCCCCCTCTGTTGCCATTTCGGTCCTACAGGAATTCTTCTATTGAGCGGCAGCGATGGCCATGGCAATGTTGCCATGAAGGATGTGACGGAGATCACGAAGAAAATGATTTGCATTTTCTGCAAAAAATTCCATTCGATCGGAATGCAAGCATGTCTCGAACCGAAAGCTGACCAATGAGGCGGCGAAGGGCTGGTTGGAAACTTCCCACCATAGGATGAGGATTCTTATTCGGTTCCGACATAAAGTTCCGTATTTGTTTCCGATCCGAGAATTATCCGAAGAAAATCCGATCCGACACAATCCGTATTCGTTTTTATCCGGATCGGTCGGAAATTATCTGATCCGTTTTCACCCCTACCTGGTCATAACAACCCAGATGCTTGGGCCCATCTTGTGCTAAGATGCACAAATCTAACTTTGACAGAGGATGAGGATTCTTTGAAATGGAAATTGACTTCTAATGGTCAATTTACTGTGAAGTCGTGTTCCCAATTGATTAACACACACGACAATTTCCCTCATCCCTTGCTTTGGGAAATAAGAATACCACTGAAAATTAAGATCTTCTTGTGGTATTTCTGTCATCCTTACTAAGCATAATTTGTGTAAAAGAAAGTGGAAGAAGGATGATAAATGATGCAGGTTTTGTGCTAATTCTGAAAGCATCCAACATCTGTTCTTTCATTGTCCCACTGCCCGTTTCATTTGGCAAGTTGTTGCTGCTGCTTTTGGTTTTCCTATTCCTGGTAGAATAGAACATGTGCTTGGTCGTTGGTTAAATGGGTATAGGAAATCTGAAAAAAAGATTAATGGATGTTGGAATTGCAGTAGTATATGCTGGTCCATTTGGAAGACCAGAAATGTGGCCTGTTTTGAGAAAAAATGGCCGTCACGTCCTACCCAAATTGTGTTTCCATAAGCCATTGGCTCCACTCTTGGTCTGTGTTGCAGAAACAGCGCGAAAAAGAGTTGGTTGTTCTAGGAGCAAGCAGGATTCTGAAGGTGGCGCTTGAGGTCTTCCACAGGACGCGACGCGAGGATGGGGCAACGATTTTGGAGCCATTTGCCAACCTGATGATGACGTTGAAGCCACTACTTCTAATGTTTGATTCTGTGTTTTTACTGTCTCAAAGCTGTTGATGGTGTAATCCCTTTTTGTGGTAGCTCAAACCTTTTAAATTTGCTTTAGTTCTGGTGCGGTATGGTGTGCTGTAAGTGGAACTTTGGTTATTTGTTTTCTCTGAAAATGGAAGCTGGAGATGTAAGGTTCTATCTTCTTAATCCAAAAAAAAAAAAAAAAAGAGAGAGGTAGACGCAAGAGTCCCTAGTGCTTAGCCTGAGTTTGAAGTCGGGTTATCTTAAAAGCAAAATTGGGGTGATGTTATCACTTGTGGAATTGTGGGTGCAAAGGCTGCTATTAAGGCCCCATTTGGCCGAGCTCAGCTTCTCCTTTTCGGCTTTGAAGCCCAAATTCAAGAAAAGTTAGGAAATCCTAACTTTAAGGGCTTGTTTGGGACTGCTCCGCTCCAGTATTTTCAACTCTGCTCCAAACTTGTCTAGCCAAACGGGTCCAACTCCAAGAACTCTGCTCCAAGAAAAAGGTGGAGCTGAAGGCCTACTCCACGTTTTTTCTGGAGCTCCTCAAGGGGTACTCCAGAAACTGAAGCTTTGTATCTCCTCATGGAGTTGGGGAAAAATTACCCACCACTGCCATTACACAGTTCCTCCCTTAGCGTACCGATTCGACTTCTTTTCTCCCCCACCCGCGCGACTGTTCTCCCCCACCCACCCGCGCGCCGCTCCCCCCGCCCCCCACCGCCCACCCGCGTCCGCCCCCCTCCCGCGCGCCGCTCGTCTTCTCTGCCCCCCTCCCGCGTGCCGCTCGACTTCTCCGGCCCCCCACCCGCGCGCCGCCTCTTCTCCCCCCCCCCCCACACCCGCGCGCCGCTCGTCTTCTCTGCCCCCCCCCCCCCGCGCGCCGCTCGTCTTCTCCGCCCCCCTCCCGCGCGCCGCTCGTCTTCTCCAGCCCCCACCCGCGCGCCGCCCCTTCTCCGCCCCCCATCTGCCCCCCACCCGCGCCCGCCTCTTCTCCGCCCCCCCCCCACCCGCGCGCCGCCCCTTCTCCGCCCCCCCCCCACCCGCGCGCCGCCCCTCTTGCGGCCAATGATGGATCGAGCTCCGCCTCCCTATTCCGGCCAACCCGCAGGCCAAGCTGTGGCCGGTGCTGGCCAGCCTGCAGCCGCCCAGGCCACGGCTGGCCACAGCCTCTCAGAGGTGGCTGCAGGTGATGAGGAAAAAGGAGGATCTGGTATGCTTGCATGCAAATTTCAACTTTCAATTTTCAATTTTGCATATTGCTAAGCAAGATGATGCAGATTTCACAAAGGGTTAGATCAAGATGATGCTTGATGGGGTATACAACTAAAGCTTCCCTGTAGTTTTTCATGGTGTTTGTATGTATGGATAGATGTGTTTGATTCGTATACTGTGAATGCTCATGGTTGTATGCAATGCAAAAATAGAAAACTTTGATCTGGATGCTTAGAAAACTTTGATCTGGATGGTCGTATACTGTGAATGCTCATGGTCGTATACTTTGAATGCTCATCAAGATGCTTAGAGCTGGGTTGGCCGGCAAGATCACAAAAACAGAGAAGAAATAGAATTCCATATGGGGCATACAAATATGCAATTGGTTGAGCAAAACTTTGTACATAGAAATTCTGAGAGTGATTATCACAAGGTATTTTTTTATAGAGAAATCACATGGTATTCTTCAGTGAAGAGCCTACATACTTGGCCAGTTTTTCCTTTAATTCTTCATACAAAGACTTGCATGCATGCAGTAAGCAATAGACTAATAATGAGGCCTCTTGCAGCGAGACTGACAGTGCCGCTGGTTCTATGGAACATTAATTGTTCGTACCTTGTATTTGTATTTTTAGTTATCTTTGTATTTATATCTTTAGTTATCTATGATGTGAGGAGAAAGTTGTAGTATTGTTATGAATGATGTGATGTGAATGATGCATGTGTAGCTGAGAACATTAGTACCTTCTATGGAACATTAGTTATAGTATAGTTATCTACATTCTGATTGAGTAGTTGAGAAATGAATGTGATGTGAATGATGCATGTGTAGCTCAAAGACAATTATTCTGTCAGATCATATGCACTAAAAGTACTACTTCTTTTTGTTTCTTGATATCAGGACGTATCTGATATTGAAATTACTGAAATTATTTCTTCATATCAGGATTACTGAAATTACTGATGAAACCCACATTATTTTTTGTGTAATATCATGGTCAGGGTGATCAAATGGAATAAAAGGATGGAATTATTTGACCAAAATATTTGTTTTTTGGTTTTCTCGAATAAATTAATTGTGATTATAATATTTTACATCATATTTCAATTGGCAACAAAAAATATTCAGTTACATATGCTCCGCACACATCAAAACATACACCAAACATCATTCAGGGGCACATTGGACCTTTCTCAGGGAAACCTCACATTCCTGGAGCTGGAGTTAGCTGCGTGCCAAACAGGACCACCTGCTCCAGGAACTCCACAGTGGAGCTGCTCCATGGTGGAGTTGGTGGAGCAGAGCTGGAAAAACTGGAGCAGAGCAGTCCCAAACAGGCCCTAAATTCATGATTCATTGAGATCATCTTCTCGTCATCTTTGTGGCCTTGCTTCGAAGCCTACGCGTTCGGCCGAGAAAATGACTTCAAAGCCCAATAAAGTGAAGCCGAAGCCTGGCCAGACGGGCCCTAAGATGGTACATAACTTGTGTTATTAAGATGGCGCAAAGTCTCCTATGTTTGAACTTTACGCCAATGGCTAGCGATTTTTTTAAATAATCTAATTTTTATTCAAAATAACAAAAATATATTTGCACAAAATTGTTTTACAGGTATGGGCTCTAGTCATCCAACCATTTGACTGTTGGAATCTATCCCCCAATGGTCGCGCAACATGAATGCAGTCGGTGGGCCGCTGGGCGACAGGATCCAGTCGTCGAACGGTTGGGCGACTGCAACCTGTCATCAAACTGTTGGATGACTGCAGGTTGAGTCGCCTGACCGATTGGCGACTGCCACCTCAGCCTATTTTTGCACAATTGGCACCCCCGACAGCACATGGGGTAAATAACAATTGTTGTAGGTAGGTGATATTTACCAAATTTTATCTGTGATTTATATTTTGTGGGGAAAAAACGGCAGACAATATTGGATGATCTATTTGTGATTTTCGTAGATTATGAATGGTATAAAGTCTGTTAGATTCACAATAACAATTTGTAATCGTCGTATGTTGTTGTAGTATAAGAAATTTTCAGAAATTTTTTGTAAGGACGATTAAGACAACAACAATTAGTAAGTACGAAGGTAAGTGATATAGTGATACAACCAGGAATTCATACATGGAGGAGAACTTGTTTTCTCATGATGTTTGATGCCTTGGTACATGAAGAATTGAATACAAAAAGACAAGGAGATGTGATGTTGCGAATTAAAATAGACTTCTTAATAAGTTGGGAATAACACGGTACACAGGTTTGTTTACAAGCATAAGAAACAACATCCTGCACGATGCAACAAACTGAAGTACTCGTATGATACATATGCGCCTTTTTGGAATGAAAATCAATTCGACCTTCGGGAAACTAGCGCGGAACGGCCAAACCTACTGCATAGATCGGGGCCATTTTCCCTTCCTTGCGAGCTCGGCGTTAAACTTCTCGGTGGCCTCTTTCGCCTCAGCCACTATTTCCCTCTTTTTTCTGTGCTCCCTCTCGTGAGCCTCACGCTCTCTACGCATGCATGTGTTGAGATCGATATAAGCTTTCATCTCCTGACGTATATACTCGGTTTGCTCGTCGTTGCGGCACTTCTCCTCCCGGATCTCACGGGCTCTTTTGACATTCCACTCCTCGAAGTCGAGAGTCCATTAGTTATGTGGGTGGATCTTTAGGCCCATCCACTTGCGGTAGCCATATAACGGTTCCGGGGTCTACGGGTAGATAGGAGAGGTTGTTAGTGTGTACTTTGAAAGAAAAATAGTAGGGGGAACACATTGCTAGTTCTTACCGGCTGCCGATAGTTGCTCGTGTCCCGACGGCGGTCAGGATAGTCACAGGAATAGTTTGCACAACCCCACTAATGTATGCCTAGGCTGAGCTGCTGCTTGGACTTAAAGAACTTGCATGGATCCCTACACCAACAAGGGGCAGCGTCTCCCTCTTGGGCGGCTATTGCAGCGAACGCTCAGTTGAAATGTTTAGGATAGGGTTACTGCTACGGGGGCGTCATTGTGGGGAGGTGCCCTCCTGGCACGCTCCGCTTGTTCGCCGCAAGCCGCCACAGCTCTTGCTTGTTCATCGTGGGTCAAATCACATCGTACAATATGGAACTACTGTTATATTGTAATTTATATTTCTATGACCGTTCACCTATCTTGAACTACTATAGTACCCCCTAGCATAACCGCTCCTTATTTGCACCGCCACCGCTCTCTATTCTCTGCCCTAATACGCATCAACTCCCTATCTACTCCCACGCACACCGACGTTGCTCTTCTCTCACTGCTCAAGCTCTCTCCTACTATAAATTATTCCTAATGGGTTTCGACAATTTACATGACATAATGTTTTAAATACCAATACACTAGTTCTAACGGTACACGTGTATTTTTAATGTACTAATTACATTACATTCATTCGTAATAAATCATAAATGTTATCTAATAATGTTTTGCGTGAAGCGAACTATTTACTTCGTACAAATATATTGGCTAAATTTTCTAATTTTTCTACGACTACAATTATGTACGGATGCTAATTTTGTATACAATATTGGCTAAATTTTTTACAACTAGAATTTTTTATGGATGCTTATTTTCTACGGTTGCTAAACCCTACAACTATAATTTTCTATGGATGCTAGATTTTTATAACTATATTGACTAAAATTTTTACGACTATAATATTTACTAAATTTCTACAACTGTAATTTTTTACGGATGCTAATTTTTCATCACAATGTCAATTAAATTTTTTACATCTATTTACTTTATAGCAAAGTTCTACAACTATAATTTTCTACGGATTCTAATTTTACACTAAATAAACTATTTGCTTCATACAAAAATATTGACTAAAACATAAAAAATATTTACCTCGCAGAAGTAGCAGAATCTCTCCTCTTCCTCTCCTCTCCTCTCCTTTTATTTCTTCTCTTCTCTTCTTCTTTCTTTCTTCTCTCCTCGCGTGCGCTATACTAGAATCGGCCGCTCGACCGGGGACTCGGCCAAGCGGTCAAATATATATCGCGTCCAGTAACCGAACGGTTGAACGACTGCACTGCAATCGTCTAACGGTTAGGCGACAGCATCCAGTCGTCCCACTATTCGATGACTACAATTATATCACCTAACAGCCCACCAACTGCATTCATGTCGTGCGGCTATTAGGCGACATGTTCCAGTCGCCTAACAGTTGGACGATTAGAGTCCATTCCTATAAAAAAAATTTGTCTTGAGTATATTTCTGTAATTTCAAATAAAAATGTATTATTTTTTTAAAAAAAAATCAATGGCTATCTTCGTAGCTTTTTTGGTTGCCAGAACTCGTATTGTGGCACAGGCTAGCAAAGTTAGCTGAAACTCAAAAGATTGACATTGCACGCACAAAAGTTTGACAACACCTTTTGAATCAGAGTACATAAGTCAAAAACCATTTCTTCCTTTCTCGACCGTATGCTAGTACATAAGAAGCGCTGCTTGAAAAGTTACAAGGGGAGGGTGTACAATAATTAAACAAAAATGTTGATAGAAGGAACGAACGCCAATAGTAGGAGCAAATTATATGCATTTAGCGCAGCCGCACAGCAGGCACAAACTAGCTCATTCGCTGGCTTGGTCATCAGCTCCTGCTGCTGGGGCAGCGGCAACATCATCCTCATCGAAATTCTCAAAGCTGAGGCTAAGAGTTTGCAGTTTGAAACCAGCTCCCTGGATGGCTTCCACCAGGTTTGAGGCCACGCCGGTGGCTTGCACTGTTGTCTCCTTTGTTAACTGCAGTCGCAGAAGCAAAAACATACATCAACAATATCAGTACACTACATCACATTAAGAAAGAAAATTACACAAACAGAACATAGCAATTAAAATCCAATTCGCTTTGATTGTCATTATGACTCATGAGGCTGGAAATGGAATGAATTATTCGCAGCAGACATTACAGCGCAGAGCTGAGTCTGTAGTATATTTACAGAGTTCCCACTTGACCATGTATAATGGAGTAGTCTGTGGTAGATCAATTTACTTGCAATTACCGTCCTGGTAATCCCAGAGTTGTCTGGGAAATACTGTATAGTAGCCATAAATTGGGGGGTTAAATGCCCTTTTAAATGGAATATTGTTGTCTATGCTTATGTCATACAAATGAAAAACAATAGTCTGAGAACAAATACAAAAAATGAAATGGGGCAAATGGCAACAGGTAAAGTGCCGGGAACCAGAACTGGCCAGTTCAGGCCTCTTGGCTTAGGTTGTGAAATTTTTGAACTTCTGATGTCTTAATTCCTAATGATAATTAGGTCAAAAAATCAGTTCCATTCACAATTTCACTTGGTGGTTAACTTCCACTGTGATATATCCCGTTTTTCAATCTACATGAAAATAACAAGTTTCAGATGTTGCTTGTATCAGTGCTCAGCGCCACAAAGAGATTTCTTTGGATGAAGAAAATATTGTGTTTCTTGAAGATGAAATCAATCGATGGTCAGATGTCTCAAATTTTCTATAAAATTGTTGATTTGGTTGTGTCTGGCTCCTGCATTACCTTTTTTCTGTCATGTTCTGTGGATTATTAAAGCAATTCAGTTTGTGTTAAGTTTTAGATGTTTCACCCAGCCTTGACTAAAGCAATGCAGTTTATATAGCAATATATGAAAACCAATGTTTTCATAGTTTGGAAAAACTTGAAAGAACACATCATTTTGGTAAAAACTAGAAGTTTGTCAGCAAATCAACATAAAAAATTACAAGATCCCAACCATCTGGGGAGTTTTCAATGTTGATATGGTTCTCAAAACAAAATGGGTTTCAAGCTTTCACCAAATGATGGTTTTAACTAGATATGTCTGTAACATGAAAATATCTGCTTCTTGCAAATGCCCAAGTTAAACAATAAATAGGTGCTTAAAAAACATCAAATAATCCCTGCACATTGGCGTCCAGTGTGGTAAAAAAAATTCATATTCAGTTATGTGAGGTTTATTTTTGCTGTGTTTGCTTCATCTTGTCTTGAGCATGGAACCACTGCAAAGGGGCTTGTCTTCTCCTTCCCACATTGTAAGTACCAACAACGTTTTGTTTCTATAGTGTTATAATAATTATCAGTCTATAGGCTTGTTCTTTTTGGCTTTGACTTATACCTTTTGGCTGCGGCTTATAGTTTTTGGGCTGCTCGTGAGAGAGTATGGAGTAACAGAAACTTACGTACGGTTTTAGCTGATATAAATGAAGTACGGAGTAACAAAAACTCGCGTCGGTTTTAGCTAATATAAATGAAGTACAGAGTAATAAAAACTCGCGTGCGGTTTTGGCTGATATAAATGAAGTCACTACAATGTGTACTACAATTAACTTGTAGACCCTGCTTTAAAAGACACTCCATTTGAAAACTAGTTACCGTAGAAAAAACGAAAACCAACTTTTAGAAGCTGAAAAGAAGAGGTCCTATAATGTTGTGTATAAAATTATACTCCTCCCAGTCTCCTGATCTCATGATTATATATGCTGGTTTCATTTGTGAGCAATATAGCCTGGATTAGAGATCTTGCCTGGAGTGTATTGTCTGAAACTACCTGTTGAATTGCTTTCAGTGTTAATTGAAATTTTAGAGATATACTCTTTAATAACGATATTCATTCAGGGGCTACAAGTAGGAGACAACTATCCGACAACGAAACCCTCTCTGCTTTCAACTTGAGTTGCTCTTCTACAGCCAAATACTACAATTTTCAGGAAAAATGTGTTTCCTCAATATATCAAACTATACCTCCACATGTCATAGTTGCATTCATGGTTGCGGAATTGTGATAATAGTTTGAGCTTGTGACTGCATACAGATGTGCAATGCAAAACAAATGCATACATACGTGCACACTGACTACTACGAGCAGTTGAGGAGCGTTAATTGAAAGTTGAGGGAAAAAAATAATCAATGCTAACTTACCACAACACTCCCGATGCCTTCTTCGATGAGCACCTCCAGGTCGCTGACCCCCTCCACCGCCTACAATACACCCACACACATTTATTTGTTCCTCCTTCAATTTATGATTGATTTACTGTTAGTTCTTAATATTCCATTCCAATTTGCAATAAACTAGTAAACGGTACGAGTAGGAGTATGCAGCCAGGAGGTACGAGGAGAAGTAGCGAACCTCGAGAGCCTGGGTGATGTTGGGAATGGCCCTCTCTTCCATGGTGCCTTCCGCCTTGAAGTAGAGGATGAGGGAATCGGTGGTGTAGGCGGCGTCGGCGGCGGGCGTGGCCACCTCCGCGCTGTCCGCGCTCACCACCTCCAGGCGGCCGCTTCTCCTCCTCCTCCTCCTCCGGGCCACAGCTCCGCCGGCGGCGCAGGAGAGCTGCAGAACGGAGGCGCGGCGAGGGATGAGGGGCACCGCAGCGGCGGCGGAGCGGAGGAGGTGTGTGCAGGACGGCGACGACATAAGCATGGCTCGTCCTCCCCTTATCCTTGACCGCTTCACTCCAAGCTAAGCTTTCTTGCTCGTGCGAGGTGAGGATTTGGGGTTTGCAAGTGCCGTTTTCGTTTCGGATAGGGTGTGGGAGTTTGGAATTTGGACCTCTAGTCTAGTAGCTAGCTAGGTATTGAAGGCCCACCCCTTAGTCACTCTATTGTTCTTTTTTCACTTGGTTTTGTAGAGTTCTTATCGTCAAACTTTCAAAATTTAATTATTAATAAATTCAAAAATATTTATATTAGCTATATGAAAGTTATATTATTAGATTTATTGTTAAAAAATACTTTTACAATATTATAATTTTATTAATATATCTTAGTATAAAGTTATAAAAAATAATAGTCAAAGTCGCACCTTAAAGACTGTAAAAAATAAAAAACGTCAAGTAAAAAGGAACGGAGGGAGTATGTATGTGCCCTCAGCTATGGCCTGCAACTGTGAGCGAGGAATTTTATGGATAGCTATGCAGAAATTTCACTGAAATTTTACATCAATTACATTGAAAATAGTTTAATTCTCATAGAAATTAGAAAAAATTTTGGCATTCCAAATGAGAACTAACCAGTTGAACGCTTTCCCGTAAGTTCAACAAGTAAAACTGAAAAATACGGCATCAGTACACTGATCCTACTTCCAAATACCGCCAACCAAAGCAGTACAACAGAATTTTTGACATTTTTAGTATATTTTGAACTTGTATTTGTATAGTCACATGGAAATGGCAAAAATGACACTTCTGCCGGAATTTTTGGCACTTTTAGAATGTTTTGAACCTGTATTTGCAAAAATAGCCGTAGTTGCACGTAAATGGCAAAAATAGCACTACCGGACGACAGTGGCGTGGAGCTGACACGTGGGCCTGCCTTCTGGCCACCGTGTGACTACTAACCAAACAGTAAAGAAGGAGACTAGCTAGAGAGAGCCAATGATAGGAGAGAGTGCTTGTGTATGATATGAGTACATCCCCCATTCTCATACCCCTCTTAGGGGTTTATATACATGAATGGGGTAGGATGGTATTTCCTATCCTACCCCTTGATAATTACAAAAGGTGAGGGTATATTGGTATATTCCTCTACACCATTGGACCTATTGCATATTGAGCCAGTTGTAAGGCCCCGCTACAGGGGTTGGGCCACACCTACAACACCTGTCTTAATTAGTCGATGACTGAAGTGGTCGAGTAGTTGTGGTCGGACGTGGTCGATGGCTAAAGTGGTTGAATAGCCATGGTTGGAAAGCTGGAGTGGTCAAATGGTCTAGGTGGTCGAATGGCCGTAGTCGGATAGCTGAAGTGATCGAATGGTCGTGGTGGTCGAATGGCTGTGGTCGGACAGCTGAAGTGGTCGAATAGCTGAGGTGGTCGAATGGCCATGGTTGGACGCCTGAAGTGGTCGAATGGACGAGGCGGTCAAATCTATATTAGTCAGAGATACAATAGCTGGTCGATAGGTTTTAGGTGGTCGAAAGCTATAGAGTGCAAAGAGTGGTCGGGACTTAAGAGTGATCGGGAGCGGTCGAAGTGGCTATGGTCGTGAACGACCATGGTCGAATACGGCAGTGGTCGAGATAACGTGGTCGGTGGTCGAAGGCTGGGAAAGCGGCTGCGATCAGAACTACTAATTAAGACGGGTAATTAAGCGGGCTTAATTATCTGCTATCTGGTGGTAGCACGGTAGGCAGGGAGCCAAACGGTAGGCTCACGTGTTAGGTCCACGCTGCTACCACCTGGTGACTGGGCAACAGAAATGCCGTTTTTGCCATTTCCGTGTGATTACGGCTATTTTTGCAAATACAGGTTTAAAACATGTCAAAAGTGCCAAAAACTCCTTCTGCCTCCTGGTCATCGGACGGCAACGGCGTGGAGTTGACACGTGGGCCTGCCGCCCGGCCACCTTGCGACTCCCTGCCTACCGCCCAACCACCAGACGGTATGTAATTAAGCCAGCTAATTAGTCGGCTTAATTACATGCCTTAATTAGTCGATAGCTGAAGTGGTCGAATAGCTGTTGTCGGATGTGGTTGATGGCTGAAGTGGTCGAATAGCTGTGGTTGGACGGCTGGAGCAGTCGAATGGTCAAGGTGGTCAAATGGTCGTTGTTGAACGGCTGAAGTGGTCCAATGGCTGTGGTCGAACGACTGGAGTGGTCGAATGGCCGTGGTCTGACAACTGAAGTGGTCAAATGGATGAGGCGGTCGAATCTACAATATTCAGAGATACAGTAGTTGGTTGATAGGCTTTAGGTGGTCGAAAACTACAGAGTGCAAAAAATGGTTGGGACTCGAGAGTGACCGGGAGCGGTCGGAGTAGCTATGGTCATGAATGACCTGGTCGAATACGACAGTGGTCAGGATAATATGGTCGATGGTTGAAGGTTGGGAAAGTGGCTGCGACTGAAACTACTAATTAAGGCAGGTAATTAAGGCGCCTTAATTACTTGTCGTCTGGTGGTAAGGCGGCAAGCAAGAAGTCGCACGGTGGCTGGGCGGCATGCCCACATGTTAACTCCACGCTGCTGCCGTCCGGTAACTAGACGATAGAAATACTATTTTTATGTGATTATAGTTATTTTTGTAAATACAGATTTGAAACGTGCAAAACTAAAAACTAGTAGAGTGGTTCTCCGCGCAACACCCTCTGAAACTCTACGTCCTACGATGCTCACAGTAAAGGCAACGGGCTTGTTCTGCCATACGTACAAAAATCATAGCACGTCATATATGCTATCAAATATTATAGCATTGAATGGTGGTGACAAAAAATTATTCACGTAAAGATAAAATTTCTTGGGTCACTTTTGCATAAAAATAATGGGAACAGAAATGATACAGGGATGTAAGGATCGAAGCATATGCGTGGCGGTGCTCATATCTGAGCTTATAGCTTATTTTGTGTTGTAGTGGTTTTTTTGTACTACAAACACTAATAGTTTTTCAGTGTAATTAAATTTAAAAAATAAAAATAATATTACTATGGACAATGTAAAGAAATAAATAAAAATATAGAAAAATCAAAAATCAGAAAAAGATGAAATTAAGAAGGTAAAAGCTAGAAGCTAGGAGCTGTAGCTCTAATGAGCAGGGTTAGTTTTTCTTTGTTTTTGAAAAATGGGTACCCAAATGAATACATTAGTGAGATTACATATCCTGTTGCTCCTTGCCATAAAGCAATCTGTTATCACATTAATACATCCCAGTTGAAACATCAAATTTATCTGGACGCTGGGAGAAGGTTACTTAGACCAAGCAGTTAGTAATCCCTAGATAGATGTGGGATCGCGAAATTGATACCAGGAAAACGGAGGCCTATCCACTTGATAAAAATATTAACACGCAAATCGCAAAGGCAAAACGAGAGCATACCTAACACGGAAATCGCAAAGGCAAAACGAGAGCATACCTGCGTCTGGACGTGGCACACTCATAGGGCAGCACAACCCCCAAGTAGAGATGGCAACGGGCACAAACCCGTTGGGTTTTGCTATCCCAAATCCGTGCCCATGAAAGTTGAACGTGCCCGCTAAAAAACCCATGCCCGTGACGGGTGCAAATTTTTGCCCAGACCCATGCCCACTGGGTTAACGGGTACCCACGGGTCGCCCGTCGGGTCAGTAATGCGAGCTGCAACAATGGTTAATGGAGAGGAGGAAGAAGTTCACCGGCCATCTTCGTTGGAGCCGGAGGGTAACGCCATGGCCAAGGGCCTACTGCTGCGATGCACGTTGGCTGTGGCGTGGGGGCGGCGGGCTGAGCTGGAAGGCAAGGCGACGGCGAGGGCGTGCGAGAGGACGGGCGTGCGGGAGGACGAGCGTGCGGCGGGAGCAGGAGTGGGAGCTGCGGGACGGGAGGGCGAGCGTGGAGACTGCCGGAGACCGAGCGCGGAGCGCCAGATGCGCCACCGCTGCGGCGGCTGTTGAATCGGGGTGGGGACTGGGGAGGAGTGAGTAGTGACTGTGACCGAGTGCTAGCTAGGGTTAGCCGTATGGGTAATAGAACATTGCCGCATTGGATTTGGGGGCTTGGGGCTAAATGGCTAATGGGCTATGGGCTGGGCTGGTTTGCCTGGGAGGCTGGGAGTCTGGGTTTATAACTCCTATGGATCGGGTTTATATTGTCCATGGGTTTACGGGTTTGGGTACTATAGGAACGTACCCGAACCCGGCAGACCCGATGGGTTGGGCTTTTTACCCATTAAGAAACCCATGAGTTAGAAAATTGACTCAGACCCATGCCCTAATAGAGTAAAAACCCACCGGGTATCGAGTTTTGGGTACCCATTGCCATCTCTACCCCCAAGGCTCCTTTTCCGGTGCGATCGCTGCTAGCGCTACGTTCAGCAAAGAAAAGCATTAGAGGAGCACCAGCAGACATGGAGTCTTTGCAAGTGGCCAGAAAGTTGATAGGGGAGTGATGATGTCTGTAAAGAGTACATAGAATCATGTTAAGAATATTTATGGTTTATATATACTGAACAATTGGCAGTTATATTAAATTAAAATTTGAATTTAGAAGAGTTTGAAAGTTTTTAGTCTTGTCAGTGCTTAACGCTCTGACTGGCCAAACGGGCGGTGTGACCAGCGGGACCAGCCACCATTTGGCTGCCAGACTAACCCTTTGCACATTTCGATTTTGCTTTGATCCTTCCCGATTTAATCCAAAATCTTTGAGTGTGGCAGTACAAATGTTTAGGATGTAGTAGGACCGGAGGTTCGGTCATACCTGCTTCTAATAAGCGGTACTTATTTTCTAGAGAGGTGCATATTTGGTGCACAACCGAAGCGGTCAGACCGGCCATTGGGTGATCCGACTGGGGGTAGCTATCTGACCAGCCATCCAATGGCGATCAGATCGACTTTGACTAAAGATAACTAAGAGGGTTTGAAAATTTGTGAAAAATGGTCATGAGTTGAGTTTTAAAGTCCTAGATCATTGCATTTATGGTATACGAAGCATATTGGACTGACATGAATCAAGTTGTGAAGAACTTGTGCTTAGAAATAATTTCTTGGTATTTGATATGTAGGAAGCTTGTAGGCAACCATGGTCGGTAACGTGGACTGGGACTAGGCTCGGGGATTAGCTGAGGTGCGGTCAAGGAAGCCAAATGGGATGGTTGAGTTCAAGCAACGCACAGGGAAGACTAGAGATGTTGAAGGAAAGGTTCGAGTAACAGTTTATCAAATTGTATGGTTGATATAAGTGAATCATAGTTGGGGAGAACCGACACAGAGAGACTTACCCATACGTAAGCCATTGGTAAACCTACACGTTACATTATAAATGGCTCTGAACAAGCAATGCATCACCTCTACAGTGTCCAATTGTTGTATTAGATGGCAATGTGCTGTTAGCAGTCCAAACTGCAATTATAAGTCAACTAGCTAGTACGGCATTTTTTAAAAAGTTTTTTCTAAGACATTCCAATTGACCTAGCTCAAGCACCAAATCTTTGCTAAGTGGTACAATATCCACCAAATCGTTGCTAAGTGGCTTAATATCCATTATAAGAGACTTTCAGAAACCTAAACAATTCATCTAAAATATCCCGCTTCAGAATACTCTTAAAGGTCATAGCATTTAGATATTTCCAAACTACACCGCACAATATCCACCAAATCTTTGCTAAGTGGCACAATATCCATTATAAGCGACTTTTGGAAACCTAAACAATTCATCTAAAATATCTCGCTTTAGAATACTCTTAAAGGTCGTAGCATTTAGATATTTCCAAACTACACCAAGTGTTAACACAACGTCGACATCACACTATAGAAACGTGGCAACGTATTTAGTGCACTCAGCCATCCTGGTGCACTCAGCTCATGTCAGCCGTCCGATCTTCATACGACGTCCCATATCAACATGTGTCACTTTTCACAAAACCCGGCCGCCACTCACGTTGGATTTGCAAATCACCCCCCCAAGCCATCCCCTTCACCCCTCCCCTCTCCAGACCCGCCGCCGCCTCCAACCCTCCTTTCCCCTGAGCCGCCGCCTACCTCTGCCCCTCCTCCCCCGATTTGCCGTCTGGTGCTCCGCCCTTCCTCCCTTCGATTGGCCATCGGCTGACCGCCTCTCCTCCCCCGATCACCGCCGGCCACTCCACCCCTCCTCCCCCGATCCACCGCAGGCTGTCCCCGCCCCTCCTCCCCCCGATCTGTTGTCGGTCGTCCCGCCCCTCCCTCCCTGAGCCGCCTCCCGCCTGCACCCTCCGTTCCTGCCTAGTTTTGACCACATTTGTCGACCACGCTAGTTTCGACCACTTTGGTTCGATCATGTTGGTTTCAATCACATTGGTCGACACAGGGGGCACAGACAGCCAGCGGTGGCTCGAGGGAGGAGGGGCAGGGGCGGGCGGTAGCTTGGGGGGAGGAGGGGCGGGGACAACCAGCGGCAGGTCGGGGGGAGGAGCGGCGGGGGCAGCAGTCGGCTTGGGGGAAGGAGGGGCAGGCGGCGACGGCTCGTGGGGAGGAGGGGTCGGGCGGGTAGCGGCAGATCGGGGGAGGATGGGCGGGTTTTTGTGAAAAGTGACGCACGTTGATATGAGACGTTGGATAGAGATCGGATGGCTGACATGAGCTGAGTGCACTGGATATGTTGCCTAGAAACGTGGCATCGGATTGCAGCAGTGGAGTGCCACGGACAGGTTCATGGTTACGGGCGGCAATTTCTGCCATAGGGGGCGGGGCGGGGTGATCTCCCTATAGGGGAATAGGTACGACCCTGCTACGCTAGCGGGGCAGGGACATGGGTCATCCTCCCCCGTGGGCTCCATAGGACCCTATAAAAATAAAAATATTTTTTAATAGATTGTAGTTTTTTAATATAAGAGATTGCATTTTTTTCTTGTATATTAGACTAAAACTTATATATATATATATTAGAATGTCTATTTAAAAAATATATAAATAATTATAAATTAATAAAACAAGGTTACATTATTATTTTAAAAACTTATTTAGTCTATTTTAATCTCTATGGATATTCCATAAAAGTTAGGTTCCAATAGAGACTAAGGATAGAGGGCCATCTTCCCCGGTAGGCCTAGTAGGGGGATAATTTAATTATTTGCCACTCTTATGAGTAGGGTGGCAACAGATTTGTCACCCTGGCCCGTTGTCAGTGACTCAGGCGGCCCCGTATGTAAGTGAGAGAGGTAATTGGCCAATCTTCAGAGTGGCAAAAAGTTGAATGCCCCCTAGTAGGGCCGTGCTAGTTGGGTCAGGACGGAGCCAGGCCTTCCCACTATCCCTGCTCCATTGCCATTCCTATTCATGGTGGTGCAGGGCCGTCCCAATATGGACAACACGTCAGTGAACACGACTGCATGAGTGGGTATCGTCGTCTGGGACTTGGTGGGACGGCGTTAAGTCGAGGCGCACAGGTGGAATGGTTCACGGTGAGGGAGAGAGCAAAGGAGATTTGGGATGTTTTAAACATTGGGCTTTCCAATTGTAGCCTCCTGCTCCTTGGGTCCTTCCGTCGTAACCACGATTGTTGTAGATTGAATGCTATGCGGTAGCAGGAACTCCCTCCAATCAGGAAATAATATTATTTTAGCCATTAATACGGTCCGTAAAGTGCAAATCTGACCACTAATTTTTATTATAATAGATTTATAAACTCTAATAATTTCGTTTTGTGAAAGATTTTTTAGATAAATCTATACATATCATGTTCACTTTCATATATTTAATCTAAATAATGAAAAAGATATCTAAATCCCAAGTTTAGAAAATTTAATTGTATATAACCCAAAATAACATTCTTCTGTGACCGAAAGGAGTATGTCCTGAATTAGAGAATGAGAAATTTCGAAGCCACAGGGAGGGGCGCAGGGCATGGTCTGGCTTAGACGCTTAATTGGGATTTCAGTGTTTAGACGTAGGTTCCAAGACGAGTAAACAGAAGCGGGGACTAGAGGTGGCTACTAGGTCGGGCTTAACCGTGTCGACCTGTGGCCCGCTACTGTTGGACCGGCCTGAGTACGGCACGGTGGATCAGGCCATGCCTAGGTCGAGCCCGTGGCACGCTGGGCCAGCACGGCACGGCATGGCCCAGCCAGTTGAATATAGTCGTTTTTTGACCATTTAGGTGTAAAGAATTCGAAAAATAGCGAAAAATTCAAAAAAAAGATTTTTTTTCTATAAATAAGGCACATCCAGCCTCGATTTTTCACATCTCAAACGTAACTTTCATCTCTCTGTTTAGCTGTGACAAAATCGGTAGTGCTTGCGCAAATTTGGCAAAATTAGTGAGAACTTCATTCAAGATTTAGAAAATTCAAAAATCTTCAAAGAATTTTCTGAGAGCTGCAAAAGAGGTAATAGTACTGTCTTATTTTAATTTTTTTTGTTATTATTTATTGATTCAATAGTAAGTTAATTGTTCTTTACTATTTCAATTTGAAGTTGATTCAATGGAGAACTATGATTTTCAACTCTCCGAATTCGGCCTCTCGGCAGAGGATATACAATCCTTTCGAGAAGGATATCCAGACACGGAAGGTCCACATCCATAACAAACTGGAGAGCCAGAAAAAGCAACGGCCCCGGTGGCGCATGGTCCAATCTATCCATTTTCTACTGGCTCAACAAGTGCATCCACAACCCATAGCACAGGTGCAAGAAGAACAAGAGCTACTACATCAGGAGTCTGGAATGATTTTGACAGGAAGTTCAAAACTGATGATATGGGAATTCGGTAAGGTATGCTATTTGTAAAATTTGTGGTAATGAATTGTCTGGAAAATCTTCAGGTGGGAAGGGTTACATACAATGGCAAGCTGCAAAAGAAGGCAAGGAATACAAATGCACCAAACGTAGCTACAGTATAACCCCGACGGCTCGGTATGTACTTAGGAATACAACCTAGAGGTAGCCCAGGAATCTCTTTATAGATTCATTGCTTCTCAAGATTTACCTTTAAATTTTAGTGAGTCTAATGCTTTTCAAAAATGTATTAGGATCGCTTATAACCCTCAATTTAGTGTTGTATCTAGGCAAACCACAACTAGAGATTTAATTAAATATTATATGAATTATAGGATTTAAATTGATTAATGTTTTGCATACTGCTGAAAATACTACAGAATGTATTATTAAAGTTGTAGAAGATTTTGGCCTCATGGATAGGATTTTTTCTATAACTTAAGATAATGCAACTGCAAACACTAAGACTATAAAAATTCTTACTGCTTTATTTAATACTTATGAACAATCTTTCTTACTACATCAACGTTGTGCTTGCCATATTATTAATCTTATTATTAAATCTAGTTTAAAAAGATTAAATGTTTGTATTGATTCTTTTAGGGATGCAATTTCATATATTAATTGTTCTAACCAACAAATAGCTGCATATAAGAGCTTTTGCGTAGCAATGAACATCCGTCCTAGAAAATTTGGCTTAGACATGCCTGTTAGATGGAAATTTACTTACCTTATGCTTAAACATATATAGCAATATAAGAGTACCTTATCAATTTTCCTTTACACCTAAGGTCATCAATCTTGTAGCTCCTCTTGTAGAACCCAAGTTAGAGACTTTGAACTTACTAAGGACAATTGGGTTGTTGGTGAAAAAATATTTTCGTTTTTAGAACTTTTTCATAAAGCTACACTTTGTCTTTTTGGAGTACACTATCCAACCTCTCCTATAATTGTTCATAACATTCTTGAAATTGCAACTCACCTAAAGGCTTTTGAAAATGATCCTGTACTACGGGATGCTGTAGTTACCATGAAAACTTAGTTTTTAAAATAGATCCTAGGGCCAAACTCCAAGGATTTATAAATGTATTACAACTTTTAAGTGATGATACCGGTTTAGATTATTGTACATACTATAGAGTAGTTAATGATAAATTATATGAGGTATACAAGAAATACGAAAATAAGTTTGTATCAGTGCGTTTGGAAAGACCCTCGGTAGCTCCTAGCACCTCTAGGGAGACTATGCAATGGGGCAAAATTTTGGTTCTTGCTCTAGAGATTCGCATGTAGGTACACATCAGTCAGGAGGAGGAAGGCGACAAAGCACTGGAGACCTATCAAGCTATCTCAACAGTGATAGCATCAGCTTTGAGCAAGAGTTGAACATCCTCTCATGATGTCAAAACTAGAAAGTAACATATGCAGTGCTATCTATATTAGCGCGGGATGTGTTGACTGTTCCTGTCTCTACAGTCTCCTCGGAGTCAGCCTTCGGTCTATTTGGAAGAATAATCGAGGAGCGATGAACAAGTCTCTCGAACGAGATGATTGAAATCCTTCTGACTGTCAAAGACTGGGAATAAGCTAAATCAAGATTCCAACATACTGCAGAGAATAGAGACTTAGAAGAATCTTTTGAGAATTTATATCTAGATAGCAATGAATAGGACTTTCAATATTTTTCTTCAGATGTAGTCAGTAGTGAGCTTTATAGGCTGTACTCTTTTTTTTCTTTATTAAGGTTTTCTCAAGTTGAGTTTTTACTTGATAAAGTTTTTAACGAGATAACCATCCCATGTAATTTAACAAGTTAATAAAGCTCATTATGTCATTAAAAATAATTATCTTGATGATTGGCAATGTCTATAATTTTCTATAATTTTTAGGTAATTTTCTACAATTTTCTGTATTTTTTCTTTTTATCCAAGCTTAACGGGCCAACCGTGCCGGCACGGCCCGTTAAATCCTAACCGTGCCGGCACGGCCCGTTAAATCCTAACCGTGCCTGTGCTAGCATGGCATGGCCGTGGGCCAGCACTGCATGACCCGCTTATTTGGCGGGCCATGCCAAAATGGGTCGTGTCTCCATAGGGCCTCTACCGTGCTGGCCTAGTACAGCCCATTTGCCAGGTCTGGTGGGGACAAATCAGTAGCATTTCCAGGATAACAAATAGTGAGGAAAGGCGTCCAAGGGCACATAGGACATTTTACTTGGTAGTTGGCACAAGTAGCAGTAAAAAATAGAACGAAATTGTTATATATAGAGAACTGAGATTTTTCATTTCTTTCAATCTGGTACTCGTAATTGGTAAGTCACGATAGGATATCCATCATTTTGCAATGCAAACAACATAAAAAAACTCTCAATAATTTCGAAATCAAGCTAAATGTCTTTTACATATGAAAAAAAGTTCATCACTAAAACACACCAAATTATTATCAAATAGGCACTCCCAAAATAGGAAAAGAGGTGAAAAAGGACTCTATATTTCAGTGTTTAGGCTTATTGTGGATGAATTTGTTGGCAAGTTTTCTATGTCCATGGCGATTAGTTCACTCGTGTGGTGCGGCAACAGGTGGTTGCGATACAGTGCAAGCAACAACAATAGCCGTGACTGGGCCAGCAGTGTCACAAGCAGAGTTGGAGATGGCGTCAGTTCAAAGCTGTTCAGATATGACAGTAGTTTAGGAAAGATATAAGTATAAGAAAAGGCTTGTTATTAGTATTGATATGATATTCTTGTGTTAGGCAATCTATATTAAGAAGAGTGCTTTTAGCATTAGTATGATATAGTTTCCTTTTATTACAAAGGCTTCTAGTATATTAAGGGATAGCTGGCTATTTGTGAAAGGCAAGAAAGAAATCAAGTTACTTCAAGTATTGGCCGAATCAGAGCCTTGACCGCAAGGGTCAAGGGCAATTCTTGCCTATTTACCTAGTTCTTCCTTCTAGTCCATATCATCTTTGGTATCAGAGCTGACATCCTGTGACCTGCCACCGATCTCCATGGATGAAACCAAGGCCATCACCGACCTTAGGAAGCAGATGGCACAACTTCTTCAAATTGTGACCACACAACAAGAGAAGTTAGATGAAATCGATAAGCGCTTGGGCCCCAACCCTAGCCGTTAGCCACCGAGAGTTCCACCAGATGATGCAGGCTTCAAGGAAAGCATGAATACCGGTGGTGCTTAATTAGTAGTGCAAGTAGCAAACTTTCTTTCGTGAGGTCGCCTCTTCCCCTCCCAGCCTCCCCCTCGCGGACTCCGCCTCCTCGCCGTCGCCGGAGCGCGCCACCGAACACCGGTGGTCGCAAGGAGGGCGGCGGCGGGGATTTCCTCCTCTCGGGTCCCTCTCCCCATGTTGGCAGAGGGCAAGATCTCCGAGTGCGGGCTTCTCTCCCCCCTTCCCGCTTCCCCCACCCGGATCTGGCTCCTCGCCGTCGCCGGTGCGCGCCGCCGGTCGCCGGTGGCCGAACTCCCCTCGCCCGCGGCGGATCCGGCGGCCTGGTGGCCGGATCTGGCGTCTCTCGGCCCGGATTTGCGGCGCCGCGGCGGGCTCCCGAACGGACGGCTTCGGTGTCGGCGCCCCGTGGGCGACGTCGCGGTCAGCAGCTCGTCGGTGGAGGGCACAGCAGGGACCTCCCGTGCCAGTGCGGGGGCGGAGGTGTCAGGGAGAGTGTCTTTCAATGGGCATGACATGGATGAGTTTGTTCCTCAGAGGACATCGGCATACATCGGGCAGCACGATCTTCACATTGGCGAAATGACAGTGAGGGAAACACTGGCCTTCTCTGCAAGATGTCAAGGAGTCGAAACTCGATACGACATGCTTACTGAACTCTCAAGAAGGGAGAAAGAAGCCGGCATTAAACCAGATCCTGATATTGATGTTTACATGAAGGCCATCTCTGTGGAAGGCCAGGAGACTGTGGTCACAGATTACATCCTCAAAATCCTGGGTCTGGAGGTCTGGAAATCTGTGCAGACACAATGGTTGGAGATGCTATGATCAGAGGTATCTCAGGAGGGCAAAAGAAGCGTGTCACAACCGGTGAGATGCTTGTCGGGCCAGCAAAGGCACTTTTCATGGATGAGATCTCCACCGGTCTGGTAGCCGGCGACTTCGGCCTAGTGCCAGGTGTCGCCGAGCACGGTCGTCGGTGTATGGGTTTGTGCGGTGGTGTCCGTGGTCGTGATGCAGCCATCAACGCTGGATTGTGCTAGTAGTTGGCGTGCTGTTGTTGGGAGTGGGTTGGGTGCCAGGCGAAAGCCTTTGTCTTGCTGTTGGGCTGACAATGACGATACCTTTGGGAGCCGTATTACTCCTTGGAGGCGTCTGTCTGTCGATGCACCCCTCCTCTCTCGATGTGGATCTTGCGGGAGAAATCCCTGTCCATGTTGGACGGGCAGCGGCGGCGTGGCTACGTCGTGTTCCTTCCTGAAGGCGTTGTCTTTACAGTTCCACACGTGGTTCCCACTTTGGTGGCTTCGTTTTGATATCTTAGTTTCTAAGTAAACGAGGATGCGAAGGTTTGCTACTGCACAAGATCAAATTTTGAGGCCTGACATCAAGAGTTTCTAAGTAAACTTGGTTGCGAAGGATTGCCAGTGCACAAGGTCAAAGCAAGTTTGAAGCAAGGACATAGAAGTTAGAATTTCAGTCTTTCTAGCTTTCTTAGTCTTTTTGCTCTTTGTTTTAGCGTACCTCAGTTTTGAGGTTTTGTGTAATTGAGTCTAAGGGCTCCTGTAAACTTTGGCTGCGTATATCCACGTGTGGATATAGAGGCCGGATTTCTATCCATTATCTAAAAAAGGAAAGCATGAATACAGCACCGGGTGAGGGTGAGGGCAGCCAAGGAGTGCCTCGCTTCCATAATCTCACTTTTTCGATGTTCGACGACAAGGAAGACCCCCTACCATGGCTCAATCGTTATGAACAATTGTTTCGAGGGCAACATACAATGGAGGAGGAGAAAGTCTAGCTTGCATCCTATCACATGATGGGGTCCAGACCTGGCCTTTCTTTGTTGAGCATGTCAATCTTCACTTCGGGCCTCCTATACGCAACAATCCTCTTGGCGAGCTCATTCAGCTCTGGCGCATGGGTACAGTGGAAGCATATCAAGAGCGATTCCTCTCGCTCTTGTGTCGATGTGATGACATGACCGAGAAACAAGAAGTGCGAATTTTCACTAGTGGTCTTCGTAATCCTCTCAAGACGGATGTCAAGCTTCAAAATCCGACCACATTGGAGATTGCTATGAGTCTCGCATGGGCTTATGAAGGGCGACTGAATATTGGGGAGGACGAGGAGAGCAAGTTGGTTTATTGGTTGGTGGCGCCTAGCCGATTATTCAGCTCCAACCGTGGCACTTTTGGTAGTGTGACCACAACACAAAAGGGCCTTCCTACAGGTTTTCTAGCACCACCACCTCTGCCTTGGCTGATCGCAGTAGCTGCAGACCTGGCCACTAAGGTGCCAAATTCTCGGTTCCACCGTTTGACTAGGGAGGAGATGTTAGAGTGCCGTATGAAAGGGTTATGCTTCAATTGCCCAAAGAAGTTTTCAAAGGATCATGCTAGTAAATGCTCTATGAAGGAATATATTTGTTGGAATTGGAGGAACAGGAGGACTGCAATTGCTTATCTGATGGTGATGTTGGAATATCCCTCCACGCCCTCACGGGAATTCACAGCAACAAGACCTTGCAGTTAGCAGCAGAATTCCATGGGGCAGACTTGCAGACGCTCATTGACTCAAGCTCCACTCATAATTTTTTGGCGGAGGAGGTAGCACGTCGTCTTGGCCTCATGCCAATAGTAGGCAGAATGATCAAGGTGGCTGTGACGAATGGTGAACGAGTCATCAGCATAGATATTATCACCGGCGCCACTGTCAAGGTTGGTGATGAGGAATTTTCCCTTGATCTCTATGTCATCCTTCTTGTTGGGTTCGACATGGTATTAATAGTTCAATGGCTGTGGACTCTTAGCCCGATTGTGTGGGATTTTGAGCACCTCACTATGTCCTTTTGGCACTCCAACCACACAGTCACCTGGACCCGCTTGAAGACTAATGCGACTCATGTCCACACCCTGTTGACAGAACCATGCGACCTCATGATAGTTCTCTTAGAGGAGTTGGCTAATGTTTTTGAGGAGCCACGAGGACTGCCACCACAACACCATTATGATAATCACATTCACCTCCGTGTAGATTCTGAGCCAGTGGCTATTCATCCTTATAGCTACCCCTAGTTATTGAAGGATGAGATCGAGCACCAATGCAAGTACATGCTAAAATAGGGTATCATTTGGGACAGCACATCGGCCTTCTCTTCACTGGTGTTGTTGGTTCACAAGAAAGATAATTCATCGTGTTTTTGCGTGGATTATCTTGCACTTAATGACAAGATGTTGAAGGATAAATTTCCAATTCCAATCATGGATAAGCTTCTGAATGAGCTTAAGGGTGCCCGTTTCTTCACCAAGCTTGACCTCCGCAGTGGTTACCATCAAGTGTGTATGCATCCAACCGACATTGAGAAGACAACTTTTCGCACACATCGGGGCCATTATGAGTTTGTCGTTATGCCATTTGAGTTGACCAATGCACTGACCACGTTCCAAGCTTTTATGAGTGAGGTTCTCAAGCCCTACATCCGTCACTTTGTCTTGGTTTTCTTTGACAATATTTTGGTTTACAGTTCGACTTGGGCTAAGCATCTTCAACTTGTCCAGGCTGTTCTTCAACTCTTGCGCCAGCATCAACTTGTTCTCAAACGTTCTAACTGTTAGTTTGGCGAAGAGTTTGTATCTTACCTTGGCCATATCATCTCTGGAGGTGGCATCGCTATGGATCCTAGCGAAGTTGAGGCAGTGGCAAATGGGCCGATACCTACTTCCGTTCGCTCATTGCGAGGATTCCTTGGTCTTACCAGGTACTACCGTAAATTCATCCAAGGATATGGTGTGATAGCGAGCCCCCTCACCAAATTGCTCAGAAAGGAAGCTTTCGCATGGTCTTTGGCGGCAGACGCTGCATTCCACGCGCTCAAAGCAGCCTTGACAGCTGGGCCAGTTCTCCAACTGCTAGATTTTGGTGCACCGTTCTTGGTCGACTATGTTGCATCCAGCACGGGCTTTGGTGCCGTCCTCCATCAAGGGGCTAGACCAATTGCCTTCTTCAGTAGAGCTGTTGCACCCCCATCACATGAAGTTCATCGCCTATGAACACGAATTGATCTGCCTCATCAAAGCGGTGCGACATTGGCGGGCGCATATTTGGGGACGTTCATTCACTGTCATGACGGATCATTATAGCCTTAAGTATATATTGGATCAATGCCTATCCACCATACCTTAACACACATGGGTGAGCAAACTATTTAGATATGACTTAAACGTGGAATTCCGGCTGGGATGACAGAATGCGGTGGCTGATGCTCTCTCCCAGCGCGAGGAACCGGCAGCAACACTCTGCGTTACATCCGTTGTTCCTTGCTTCTCCGCTTCCGCAGTAGCCAAAGCAGCCACGGGTACGCAATTTTGTGCGTTCAGTTCTTAGCTGGGTATTTCCTTTTTTGTTTCGCGTTGGGACATGCATGGAAGCAACGACGTTCGGAGCTAGCTACCTGATCAGGTTGGAGTTGTCAAAGGTTTGGAGCTTGTGTATGCCACTGCCGAAGATGCGCCCTGCAGCTAGCTAGCTATGTCTCAGTTTGCTTGGATTTCTTCTAGTCTCCGATTAGGACATGAAGGCAACTCCCTTTGTTCTTCCATACGTGTTTGGATGGGATCGGAGTGGCATGTGTTTTAGTTTGCTGGGTCCACATTGCGTGGACGAAGCAAGGTCAGTTTGGCCCCAATTGATGGGAATCGGCTCGTTTTGTTCCTTTATGCATGCAGCATGCACGCAGCTTGACATGCCAATTCGTCGTAAGAACCGGCCCCCTTTCTTGGGCATTGCATCACCGTAGACACTCCACAATGCCCGTTCGTCGGCAGCTTATGCGGTTGTGGCACGTAACAAAGGTTGGACTGGGGTTGAATTGCTTCAACCTAGCCGTCAGGCCGTCGCCCGGCCGCAATGCAAGCACGCACGATGACGGCCACGCCTCGCAGTTTCGTCAGTCCAGGCTAGTTAGCATTGTCTCGCGTCGGCGTCCCAACACACGGCATGGCTTTCTCACGTTGGGCAGCCTCCTCATGGATCCCGTGTACGTCGAGCCTCCACCGTGCGTGCGTCCGCGCTGCGCCCTCGTTGCCTTGCCGCATATCTATGGAGCCATGGCTATCCATCTAGGTATCTATATATGCGTACGTGCGTCATCTGATTGGCTCTTCTTTAGGCGGCATTATATTGCTTGTCTAGCTAGTCGTAGAAGTGCACGTCTCATGGATCACCCTGCAACGTCCTCGGAATACCCTTAATATATGTGGACAAATCTGATTATTCTTGGGTCCAATTAATCCAACATTTCCATGCAAAAGTTAGAGATGTAAAACATATCTATGAACCATTAAATAGACGTGTAAACCCACATGTGAGCTTGGTTATGTGTGTGATGAGTATTTGATACTTTGAATTGATAGAAATAGGAATTCGAATCAAGTTTGAACTTAGTTTGCAAAACTGGGGTTTTCCCTTGAGTTCCCGGGTGAGGCCGGACAAGTCTAGGTTTACAGCAAGGTTCTGAAAATTCCTTGGTGAGGCCAAACATGTTTGCGATTTCCAAAGAGTTTTGGACAATTCATAGATGCGGGCAAACATGTATCGAATACCCAATGTACATCCTCGGTTGCTTAGTTGAGTTAATTTGTGGGGTTTCCCGGGTTTCAATGCATTGCATTGCATTGCTAACCATTGATTCATTTTTTATAGTGTCCATGATTTATTTTAGCTTCAGAGAGAAAATAAGGTTTTTGGTTCTCCTACTTTTCTTGCCAATAAGCTGAGAGCTGGAAGAGCTGTGGAAGTGTGAAATTCGTGCATAAAGCTTATATCTAAAAATTGAAGGAAAAAAAATTTGTTGCCGCTTTTTGTATTTGCTATTCTTCTTGCCTAGCATGTGAAGTTCTTTTCGGAAGTCGAATTTGGTTTTCACTAAAAGTTGAATTTGGGGAATTTTGAATTGGTAGCTCGAAATTCCGTTTCAGTGTTTTCAATTGAAAGTTGGAATTGTTTGGTTGAGAGTTTCATTTCCAAGAGTTGAAGGTGGGGGGAATTTGGAATAGAATGTTGAATATGTTAAGAGTTGAAAGTTGCATCTCCTGAGTTGAAAGTGGGGGAAATTTTGAACTGAAAGATGAAATTGCGCGAATTACCATAGGTATGTTGTTTTTAAATCCTGATCGAGGGGAAGGGCGCCGGTGTCCCATTACCTTTGTTGCCAATGGACGACAGTAGAATAGTGACAGCAAGGTTTCTAGCCTCTTGGAACCTACGTGGTGACTACAAGGCTTTTCAGCATTTGGGATTACATGGAAGCACTTGTCCCATTTTAATTATATAATATAAGTTTAGTGTGAGAGCTACTTCAATACGATGCATGTAGGCCCATTGGGCGTTACCGTGGCTTTTCCAAAGTATATATATTTTTTACTTGTGATGTAAACAGTTAGTTGAAAGCGTCCTGTCTAGACATGTAAAAGGAAAAATTTTACTGGAATCAGTAAAGAATGGTGCAAATTGGCCAGTAATCTCGTCCTTTTAAATTATCGTCCTGTCTAGACAAGAAAACCAAAATATCGTCCTGTCTAGACAAGATTCTTTAGGGCAGCATGACAACCACAAATTGGCCAGTAATCTTGTCCTTTTAAATTATGCAAATAATAATTGGTTTACTTTGATCGATTAATCTTATGATAAAATAGATGGTCCTTTCGTTCCCACTACATTGCCTTTATTAGGGATCAAATTAGCCCCTCTGATCTAAACTCGCCAAACCGAATTCATCGCTTTACTTGCAAGAATGGTGCCATGTTACTCATATTACTAGACGAGATGGGGAAATATCTGTTCTCTGACATTGGATAGAACTCCTAATTGTCATGATATCCTAGGATCGCTCGACGCAACGCGTACAGAAGTGGTCGCTTCACTTTCTGTACGAAAGTTGCAGCCGGTACAGATGCGAGCGGTAGGCAGCCACACGAGTAGCCATCACAAATCTTCAGGCTTTAGTTTCCCAATCACGCTTCATCTCGTGCAGGTTCCACTGGCTGGAGAAACACTGCGAGCTTCAGGGCAAGGACGCCATGGCCCCTCCAATAGCGAAAAGCAGAGGCGTTCCGAGGCCGCGATAGAATGGTTGACGATTTTTCTGGCAGTTGCACGTTTGCTCGTGTTGCTATCGTGCTACTGCTCATGTCCTCTGTAGCTTTCGCACTACAAATTACCGACAATCCTACGATGATGGACGAGGCGTCACATTTTTTTTTTGTAACATGTGATTGTTAATAGCTTTCCTATTAACTATCCTATTATGTTAGTTTTCTTCCCATTTTTTTTTGTGCTTCCTAAGCCTCCAACAACCTTCCATATCAATGATTCGGGTAATTTCCACTAATATCTTGCCGAAAACCGGTCATACGGCTACCGCTGGTAACCGGCCGGATACCACTGGAAATTGAACCCTGTTCCCACTTACAGGAGCTCATGCTGGTCCCGGTCCCAGGGATCAGTCCAATTCGGCAAAAATGTGTAGTACAGTTTCCTAATTCAGCTTGCCTCACAAGCAAGATGTAAATGAAGTAATTGCAGCAGCCTGTAGCTAGCTATCCAATCCAGCATGACTCACTCACAAATGTGTATATATACTGGTAGATTTGCGTTGCGCTACGTCCATGGTCCGTGTAACTCAAGCCCCATTTGGAGCCCAAACTAGGAGCAAGAGCAGAGATGGAGAGCTCGCCGAGATCTCAACTCATGCCTCTTGATCAAGAAGCCCAAACGAAGACAGGCAGAAAGCGAGGAGGATGGATCACTCTCCCCTTCATAGCAGGTGCATGCTCTCTCGCTCGCGCTCTCTCTCTCTCTCTCTCTCTCTCTCTACACACATGTAACATATGTATGCTATATGTTTGTACGTGTGAAAGGGAGTATGATGGGGCTGGGGCTGGCCATCAACGGGACGACGAGCAACCTGCTGGTGTACCTGCTCAAGGTGTACAACGTGGAGAGCATCGACGCCGCGCAGATCACCAACATCGTCCGCGGTTCGCTCAACCTCGTGCCCGTCGCCGGCGCCATCATCTCCGACTCCTACTTCGGCTGCTTCCCCGTCATCCTCGCCGGCACAGCCATCAACGTCCTGGTCCGTCCGTGCCGCCTGCCTGCTTGATAGCTCCATACTTTGTTTGCTCTCTGTTCCAAACGATACCAACCTACTTATCCACTATGGTCTTGATAATTGATTAGTTAGAGGAGCTAATTTTGACCTTTAGTTGTCTCGTCTTTTCCTGATAGTTGCAATGTCCTCGAGTTGGAAGGCAGGAAAAATCGGGAAACACACTACGACGATACCCTTTTTGGATATAACAAGAGAAAAACTAGGGAAAAATATGCTATCCTAGCTTCTTTTTCTCTCTCTTGCCTACTCCCTCTGTTTCTTGATCTCGCACGACAGTCGATGAAGGTGGCACCACTGCTGCCACCGAGGGGTTCACTGCGCCCCCCAGTTGTAGAGGGAGGCCGGGCTGACGGTGGCCCGACGGTCGGCGGTGGGCAGTGCCAGAGGGCGGGTCAACGAGGTGAGGGCTGAGAAAATATTAGATTGGAGGGGGTGGCCGGTGGGGGTGTGGAAACTAGCGGTGCCACAAGGCAACAAACTCACCGCTAGCTGTAGGGGGCGGGGGTGGAGGAGGTGCGCGGAGCTGTGACCTACGTGGCGACGATAGGGACAGAGGAGGGAGGCGCGGAGGTGAGAAAAAGGGATGAGGGAGAGGGAGGAGGATGGGAGGGCAGCCGAAGGAGTAGGAGCTACACCATCATAATAAATTCTGATGGTATAGCATCTCGTAGTACTTCTCTTATGATAAATATTTCTGGATCTATCTAAAACAGTTTTTGTGGGGACATTGAAATCAATTATCCCTGATATAATGTAGGAGCCCTACAGTTGACCATTCCCTTCTAGGAGGTATATATTTCCTAGCAAGTTTAATTTGACGATAGTTCAATTCCTTCGTATAAAAACCATACTAATAAATTCCATTCCGTTCTGGCCGGAACGGTCTGCCCCAACAAAATGGCACAGTAGACTCTGTATCCTGTACCGGTCTTGATACCGGTCAATTCCGATTAATACTGAGCCATTCCGGTATTGGCCGTGTTAGGGTATTGATTTTGGAAATTTATAGGATTTATGTTCCATCTGTTTTGGTACCAGGCATAATTGAGGTAACTCCTTATTTTTATGCTATGGTTATGTATTTAAAGTGAGATTTTAAGTGAAAGTACATATAATTATAGGACGTTGAAATGGGGCACCATGGTGTCTGAGCACCAAGCCTCTCTGCCTTTGGATTGCTTTTAGATGCGTGCAAGTACAATGATATATAATATATCAGGATTGAAAGTTTTAATTATAGATGAAAAGTCTTAATTATGGAACCTGGACACTATGATGCTCTTGTTATTTATACTATAATTGTATATACTTATGAATACATATATATATTATTATATTAAAATTTTAAAATCCAAAATGGTACACCAGAATGGACTGATACCGGTGCATTCCATACTAAAAGGTAAATTGGGATAGCCTCCGGAATGGAATTGATAACTTTAATAAAAACAACGAGAGAGCCGTTTAGCTCTTACTGTTTGATGTGCAGCACAATTATTGAACTGCTTCGTTCATGTAACAAAGGCCATATAAATGAGGAAAACATTTAACGGGGAGTTCTCCCGTTGCGATCTCTCCATAAAACACCCATATGCATTGTGGGCATGGCCACTTCACATTGACGCGATGAAATCGACAGCTATCAACTCTGTTTCATCCAACAATCTACATGCATATGCTCATTTCACATCCAAAAGCAAAGGAATTATTACCAGTAATTTTACATGAACCCTTTTTTTTTTCTGCGAACTTTGTTTTTTCGCTAATTTCTTGTGTGCACCCAATGCCCAGTCCTTCGTGCTGTTCACGCTCTCGGCGGCGCTCCCGTCCCTCCAGCCGCCACACTGCACGGTGCCGTCGGCCGCGTGCCAGCACGGATCCCCCAGACAGCTCTCCGTGCTGTACGCCGCGGTGTGCCTTCTCGCCATCGGCACCGGCGGGACGCGTTACAACATCGCGACGATGGGCGCGGACCAGTTCGGCAGCGCGCGCGACCAGGACTCCTTCTTCAACTGGTACTTCGTCTTCCTCTACGCCTCCTTCATCGTCGGCGAGACGGCCATCGTCTACATCCAGGACGGCGTCTCCTGGGCCCTGGGCTTCGGCGTCTGCCTCGCGGCGACGGTGTTCAGCCTCGGCATGCTTCTCCTCGGCGTGCGGTACTACCGAATGCCCGCGCCCAAGGGCAGCCCCTACACCGAGCTCGCCCGCGTCGTCGTGGCCGCCGTGCGCAAGGCTCGCGTCGACGTCGGCGCGCTTGGTCGAGTGCAGTACTACGTGGGAGACGGCGCCGTCGCGGACTCCGCCAGCGACGGCGCTCCAAGTAAAAGGTTAAGGTAGGCTGCATTCCTGTCGTTCCAAAATCCAAACGCGGCCTTATTATGCTAGAAGTGTAATGGTAAATGTATTGTTCTTGTCATCATGCAGATTTCTTAATCGTGCCGCCATGATCACTGAAAGCGACAGCTCCAGGGATGCATCAGAACGCCGTCGTTCTACCGGCTGGCGGCTGTGCACGGTGCAGCAAGTCGAGGACCTCAAGTCCCTCCTCGGCGTCTTCCCGCTGTGGTCGTCCGGCATACTCACCAGCGTGTCGATCGGCGTGATGATCGGGCTGAGCATTCTGCAGGCCCTCGCCATGGACCGCTCGCTCGGCCCGCGGTTCCAGATCCCAGCGGGGTCCATCACCGTCATCTCGCTCGTCGCGTTCATCGCGGCCACCCCTGTCCTCGACCGCGGCGTCTTCCGTCTCTGGCGCAGAATCACCGGAGCGCAGCCGTCCCCGCTGCAGCGCGTGGGGCTAGGCCACGTGGTGAACGTCGCGGGCATGGTGGCCGCGGCGCTGGTGGAACGCCGGCGGCTGGGCGTCGTGCGCGCGCACAACGGCGCCCACGAGGCGCCCGGGTGGGTGACGCCCATGTCCGTTCTGTGGCTGCTGTTCCCGCTGGGGGTCGTCGGCGTCGGGGAGGCCCTGCACTTCCCGGGGCAGATGGCGTTCTACTACCTGGAGTTCCCCAAGACGCTGCGGAGCCTGGCGACGGCAATGGCGCCGCTACTCATCGCTATGGGCTTCTACCTGAGCACGGTGTTCGTCGATGTGGTGAGGCGGGTCACCGCGTGGCTGCCGGGGAACATAAACCAGGGGAGAGTGGACAACGTGTACTGGGCCGTGGCGGTGGCCGGGACGATCAATTTTGGCTACTTCCTGGTTTGTGTTAGCCGGTACAAGTACCGAAATTGATCGAAAACGCCAAGGTTTGAAGAATGTCCAAGTACGTAACTGAGGAGGGCTTCGTGTGTTTTGGTTTCCTGGGAGAAAAAAGAGTTGTCGTTGCTTGATAGTGTTTGCTAGAATCGGGCAAAAAAAGAGTTGTCACTGCTTGATACTGTTTGTGTAGAATCGGTATGGCGAATCAGAGGAGTAAATTACTCTTTCCAGATCTTTTATCAAGTATTAACAACTCTATGTAGTGGAAACACAAATTCACAACCTTACCAAAGCTAACATTAAGGGCCTGTTTGGAACAGAGGAATTTCACAGGAATTTTGCAGGAAACAGTTCAATTCCCGCAGGAATCGGGAAAAATTCCCGCATTCCAAACAGAGCCTTAGGATTACATAGTTCATCCAAGACTATAGTTTCAACTGGTTTGACCGCCAGCCTGGTTGTGGTTTGATCACTGGCCGGTCTAATCACATTTGTGTGACCGCAAGGAACCACGTGGTTCCTTACGGTCTGATCGCTCACTGAGGAACAATGCAGACCACACTACACATGATTCAAGAATAGAGCTAACTTCTTAACCACTCATACAATATAGTGAAACTTAACACAAACCCTCCCTAGGATGTCAGGAACCTATTCTAGTCATTGATCATGAAAATCAATATGAAAGTTCTGACTTTTATCCATAACAAGAAAAAATTGCATCAAAACCAAGAAAAAAAGGAAAACCTTGATCTGCTTGTGCTTGTGAGTTCTTGATAATCTCGATAATTTTGGATTGGTTCCCATATTTTTATACCAAGTTAGATCATAGCATGAACTCAAACCAAAACCTTCACAAGAGCAGAACCTCAAAATCACCTCTCTCTTGAAGAAAGCCGGGCAAATTCAAGGACTTCCTCTAGAATGCACCTAAATGAATGAGATTTGATTTCCAAGAGATATCTCCATATCTTACATGTCCTTGGCACTAGGAAAGATCAAGAAAGAAATTCAAACAAGAAATTAAGCAAATCAAAAGTACAAGTAATGATCTATTGCACAACTCACTTGGGCAGACTTTGGATATTTATTTTACTTAGAGAGAAATATTTTATAGCCACTCCCTTAGGATGTTGTATTAGCAAGCTTTGGTCCCAACACCTTGGTGAAGAGAGGCCCTACAAGCCAAACCGTTATGCGGAATACCCTTACTACTTTTACGACTACCACAATGCAAGGCTGGACCTAGATAACTTAATCAGCTAAATGCCAGAGCCCATATAGCACATATGGTTGTACGTTGTGACTTAGATGTGCGGCAATAATGTTCAGTCCTTAATTGACCCAGACGAGAATCTCCTCCTATCTACATGCAAGGTTCCGCCTCACATTCAACAGTATACCATATAACTCTCCTGCGTCTAAAAACTATGTTTTTTATTTTTTTATGCTAAACTAGCAGAGGTTCCTCATCGGGTCTAACATTTTGAAACCATCCATATGCATGTGCAAATTTCTGAAATATCAAACTTAGTGACAGCTATTGTGGGGCTAAGCATCTAGATCATATATCAATATAATATTTCCAATTTGATAGTATGTATTTGTAACATCATGATTTTCAGAGCCTTTTTGAAGTTTTTTAAAATAAAATTCACCATTTGGATTTTTCTGGAATTAATAAAAGCTTAAATTGAATTTTTATTAATAAAAGGATTTAACATGAATAAATTAAACTTTAAAATTTTTTGGAAGTATTTTATTTGGGTTTTTTGTGCCTCAAGAAATTTCTTGGACTTTTTTGGGTTTATTTGTGATTTTCCAAAGCTCAAGAGATTTTATTTGAATTTCTGAAAATAGAAAATCCTAAAAAATCCCTAAAGGCCAGGTGGGCTGTGGCCCACCAGCTGACCCGACCCGCGCCTCAGCCTAGCCCGCTTCCACTTGTGCCACGCATCACTCATCTATGCTCGCTTCGCTAGGCAGATGACTGCCACATGTCAACCATCAGCCTTCTCTCCTCGCCCACGCCCCTGTATCCTGTCCGTCCGCGTGTCGTCGTGTGCGTCATCATCTTTGTTTTGGTCTCCCACCGCCGTCTCTGAGCCAGAGTTCTCAGCATCCATGCCATCTCTGACTCGGCCTCTCGGCTGTGTCTGACCCCGCCTCTTCGACGTCCGCGCTATATAAGGCGGGGTCGACCCTCATTTTTTTGCATCTCACCGAGCCGCCTCTCCCGTCGTGCGCACCGCTGTCGAGTTCGTCGCTCTCGTCTTCCTCCTCTCTAACCGTGCCCTGTCGCCGTTCGCTGCCATCGGTGAGTACCTCTGCCGTTCAGCTCTACCGTCTGACCTTCACCGTCGGCAAGCTCTGCCGCAGTTCCTGTCTCCGTGCCACTTCGCTGCTCGGCCACAGTCATCGCTCATCTCGCCACGCTCGGTCACCCTCTGTGCTTCCCCTCGGTTTGCGTGCATGACGCCTCGCACCGCGCGCCCTCTAGCTCAGTCCACACCACGCCCGCACGACCGTTCGCCTTCTCCGTGCACCCTATCCCCCGTGAGCCGTGCGCCTGACGCATGGGTCCCACTTGCCAGCTACCACTGTTCTATGAACCTGTGAGCCGATCCAGCCGAGTCAGCAGCCACGCTAGCAGCTGCATCAGCCCTAAAGCCCAGTCAGCAACCGAGTCACACTGTGCACTATTCCATGAGTCGAGTTCACCGTAGACCAGCCTTTCCATGCACAAGGTTCACGGCATAGTACACAAGGTTCATCTAAAATTGAGCTCTATCTATTGGTTCTAGTTTTGTGGTTTTTAAAGTTCATTTGAATTTGTTTTGTTTTTCGTTTCGTTTTCTCTCTCGTTAGATCACACATTTGAAGGAGCTAAAGCAAGATTTGAAGATCAAGAGACATTAAATGAGCAAGGCCAAGACAAGTCGTGCTTTTGATCATGTTAAACCTAGTTTTAAATCTATTATGTATCATTTTGTTTTAAATTATCATGCATCACTATTTTGCTATAAAACCTTTGTATTGGTAGTTAAAGACCTACTTGATTAATTCCTCTTTGATAATTTGAATGCCATGATTCTATTGCCACCATAGGATGGGTAATTATCTAGTGACATAATATTACTTGTCACATAGGTTGTACGTTTACATTGCTTAGCCATACTTATAGTGCCATGGAAGAGGACTATTGAAAAGGCCCGCAGGCCGATCTACCATCACAGATGTGGATGCATTTAGGACCCCTCTCAATTCTCACCGAGCAGTGTCTGCATTCCGAAGAATGGTCAGAATAGTTGCACAGGAATGAATTAAGATCACATACGATTCATGGAAGAATGTGATTGAAGCTCAGAAAAATGAACTAGTGACAGAAATTTTTAGATCGTTTGAGATTCCAGAAGGACACAAGGCCTCCGTGTGACAACATACATTGCTAGCAGCATGCAAAGCATGGAAAAACTACAAGAACATTCTAATCAAGCAATACGTGGAGAAGAATCTAACACCCTTCTAGAAATACCCATTTCTGGAACCGCAATGGCAAGAGTTTATGGCAATGAAGATGACAGATAATTTTAGGAGTGATAGTGCGGTGCAAAGGGCCCTCCAAGAAAAAAACACGCACCCCATAGACTTAGCACCGCTGGGTATGTAGGTAAAATTCCACAATGGAGGAAGGAGAACGAGCAGGCAATCCTACGGGAGACCTCTCTACCATTTGCCGGGATCTCTGATTAGCGCGCTCAAAATTGGATAAGAGCGAAGTCATTTACCATGTTGTTGGGGGCCATCTCCTTTTGAAACCCCGTAGATGGGGAAGTGTCCCACCGCTTGGTAAGATATCGAACTACCTAGTTTATGATTTCTCCACAACTTTATAGGAAGTGAAATGACATGTCAGGCTCTTGCAGGAAGCGCTGAGTATAGAATCTTTCCAAAGCTCATTCCAGTCAGTTAAGAAGAGAGATATACTCTCTGTGGCACTGGGAAACAAGGAGCACCGAATTGCATAAGAGGCTTTGGTCTTTATGTTCCTTAGAAACATAGTTTCTCAGAGGACTTTGAAGTGTACCATAGTAGAAAGAGAGCCAAAGCCGAGCGCGAGGCATGACTACGAGAGGAGATTAAGGCATCCGTTGGAGAGAAGATCACTGATACCGTCAGAGATGAGATGCAAAGGTATAGGGAAAATCAGTTGGAAGCCGTCGTCGCTCCTGTGCTAGCCAGCCTTCCCCAACGTTGAAGTAGCTGCGCGTCCAACTCTAACTTGGAAAGCGACCACAGATTTCCTGTCGATGACATCCTGGTAATAATTATTATCTCTGGAATGCTTGATCCATTGATAGGCCTATTAGAGTAGCTAATTTTGTATCGTTATGTACGTGGCTACGAAGTGCAAGCTCCAAGTGAGATATGCCTCCATTACCCTGTAAGCTGCTTAGGGCCAGGCATATCCATCCGGTGGTGGGAACTTGGTGCATAGTGTAACTCTAGTGCTAGGTTTCACAAAAATGAACATGGACGGTGTTTATGCCAGTTTCGACGTCATCCCGCTACAGATGCCCCCAAACAATAAGGTTGTGACTTTAGGACAAGCCATTGGAACATTCATCTAGTGGCCCAAGAGGGACATCTACCTAGAGGCTTCTGTACTGGTGCCAAGTTCACTGGAGCTACCTACACCGGTGCCAAGTCCACCGAAGCTACCTGCACTGACGTGGCAAGGGAGTAGTGGATCATATGCATCTACATCTCGTGCCCAGTCAGCTACCGTGAAGTCGACCTATAACAAATGAGGTGGCAAGGGCAAACCGAACATGACTGATGATGATATCTCCTACTTGCTGTTGGCCCAGAAATTCAAGCTAGGCGAGTTATTGGTCACCCTAATAGAGCACATCCAAACCCTAAGACTAGCTTGCTAGAGATTGCATGTATGGTACATGGAACAAGCCAACAAGCTGAAGGAACAATGACGCTCAAGTGTCACCATCAAGTTCAGGCCGCATCATCTTCAGCATAATATTCATGACTGCGTCTTCACGGTGACCTTCGAGGACTTGTTCTTTCTCTTCATCATCGATTCCTCACTCATTCGGTGTTGGACATTGTAAGTGCATACGATCACGACCTACGTTCATGTAATACCTAAATATCATAAATAACTCATTGCTTTTGTGTGTGTGTGTGTGTGTGTGTGTGTATATATATATACATGGTGACTGAAGCCAGATTAACAAAATCACTGGCAGGTTGCCTTGACCCACACTTGGTCTCCATGCATATCATCAAGGAGAATGCATCCTTATACCCTACAACTAGGGGTAAGTGTTGCATTAGTGGCTATACTTATTGATTTGTATTTTATAAGCAACATGAACTTATGTTTAATGACCATGATGATATACCTATGTAGGTTCCACTGGATTCTAATTGTAATTATACCAAAATGGAATAAGGTAATATACCTTGATTCCCTAAAAAGGACCAAAACTGACTTTATAGTTGTCCAATAATTAATCGACAGGTAAACACATTTCCTCCATAGATAACTCTATTGTAGTCTTTCCTTAATTCCTTTGTAATAACTAAGGCTAATTTTTTGGAATCACGTAGATCAACAATTACGTTGCTTTTGTATAGAAATCCAAGGGAGGGATCAACACCCTGTGACACGATATAGTTTTTTTGATATTCGCTAGTACATATTAATCTTATATAACACTTCATAGTAATGCCTCTTGAACTAGTAGCCACTAAGCAACACCTGTGGATTCTATGTTTGCCACAACATGAAACTACTCCTCGGTTCCGTGAAGAACAATGATCCTCAGGTTTGTCAATCTTACAATAATTATTTTATACTTATCATCAATTTATATGTACACGACATTGATCTTCCTACTGACAGGTTGCGTCCATCGCTACAAATACGTTGGAATAGGCCAAGCTCCAATAAATTCGAGGACAATGTGTGTACTTCTTGATGTATAGGGTTATAAACAAAGTGGGGAGTTCCACAATGAAGAATGAATTTGAGTGGGATAAGATTGAGCTTAATTGTACATGTGTGTATTTGTTCATAAATGGTTAATTTATTTCATTTCAATTAATTGATTTATGAAATGGATGTTCTTGTTTCTAAAATAAATGTGAATTGGATGTATACATATAGTGTTATGTTTCTGCTTGTTTCAGAGGGCATGGCTAGTATTTCCTAAGGCTAGCCAACAAACAGAAATAGATTTAGAAATACAAATAATATATATCACAGATGGTTATTAACTCAACGGTTTGTAGTAGAAATTAGATATCACAGACAGTTTCAACTACAAACTATCTGTAATATTAGTTTGTAGTTGAAACTGTCTGTGATTTATGAGATATCACAAACAATTTCTACTACAAACCGTCTGTGATATTAAACCATCATAGACAGTTTATGGTTGAAACCGTCAATGATTTATGGGATATCATAGATGGTTTCTATTATAAATCGTCTGTAGGTGATGACCTCTTGTCATTATGACATTTTTGAACCGTTTGTGATGATATTTTCTGTAGCAGTGTCTAATGGATCACGATCCAGCGGACGTATGCATTTTATCAATTTTGTAATATAATATATTTTCTGCAATTTCTCCGTGCACGTATTACCAAATGAAACCATGATTTAGAGTGCTAACTTTTGCTTGCCACTTGTGGGAATGTCTTCGATATTTAATTAGCTTCTCTCATAAATCAGTAATACTAAAACATGACATTGTTCACTAGTTAACTAGTGAGTGTTCACTATATAGCAAACTCCTAATTAAGTAGGCATTAATATTTAGAGTAGGACCGAAAGCAGCAAAAAAATTGATCCAACCGTCCTGTAAAGATTACACCTACCAACTCGATCAGCTCAACAAAAATTAGCCAAAAGAAAAACATCTCTTTGTTGTACCATGCCAGTTGACCCTCTCTCTCTCTCTCTCTCCTTAACACATATATTGCTTATTCTGAAAAATATTCAGGAAAAGGCTCTAGAATTATCTCCCCGAGTCAACGAGCCTGCAGGCCTTGCATGTGCGGTTCGATCCCCAGCACAAGTGATACGCACCTTCCACTGAAAAACCACTACTATTAGGTCACTTGCCCTTGTCTGGCGTGGCGCGTGCATGGCAGATATTTGAGAAAAATCTCTTGGGCCGTACGTATACTGCACACGCGTTAATTAGTGTCAGCTTTTATACGTGCCATGCTAGGATCTCACTCGCAACAACAGTACAGGGATTTTTATTAGGTCGATTTTCCAAGCTAGAGTATTGATTTGTCGATAAATAAATTTCTATACTTTTTATTGAGGGGATATACCTATTATACATTTCTACTTTTTATTGAATTCCTCCCTTTGGTTGGATCTACTCTTTAGTTGGATCTTTCCTAAGATCCTAGCTAATTCCTTCATTTTTGGCTTTTAAATAGCCGGTTGATCAAGAAATGAGTGCAATCCTCTTAATTAGTTTCGATGGCCATTCTAAGTTGAATTTCACTAAGACTTGGGCCATTTGAATTGATATGGTTTGACCATTGAACCCTCTGAAGCATGTTCCCGGTACCACTCGGTCCCTAGCTTGCTGCATGTGACAGTGGAAAACCACCCAAGAGGTGATGACACAACTATAAACTGCACTATATTGCATTGGGTAGTGCTAGCTAAAGACTTAAGCATCAAGGGACAAGAAGGCGATGATTGTAGATTATCTATGAAAAAGCTAGCTATGAGATGTCTACCGAGGTTGGTCCAGAAGGAAGGCTTCTACAAAAGTGAAGCGACACTGGCTACATACCGGATAACAAAATGGTATGGGCACCTTAAAGTTTATGGAACTAAAAACTATGTAATTAACTCAATTGGAAAGATGGGGAGGGTAATTTCCCCCTAAGAGGATGGGCCTATTTCGTGGCGTCCCCTCCATACCCCCCCTTTCCCAAGGATAAAGAACAGATTCAAAAGTCAATCTTTCTTCTACTTCTCTTACTTGCTAAGTCGACTCTATTTAGTAGCAAAGCTAAGAGAAGAACTATTTTTTTAACCTTGATTCAGAAAGAAGGGAGGGCCACTCCGTGATAATTGTCTTACTCTACACTCTGAGCAATCTATGCTCATCTCTACATTGTGAGATACGCTTCCTCCATTCCATTACGAGGGTGGCGGACTTTACTTCTCTCTCACTCCATTGCTATGAATTGTAAGTCCTTGCCCTTCATGTAGCCATATTTAATTGGCTAGTTTACAGGCCATCTAGCCATTATGCTATTGCTAGATGTCTAGACTATGGCCAACCTCGTATTGCATTGTTGTTGCCCTTGCCCTCGGGGTGGCTACGGCCTACAGAAGTACATCTCTCCACTCCACTCATAGTATAGATCCCCTACTTTACGATACAGACAATTATCACTCCGTTCTATTGGTCAATCCTCTCTAACTCCCCCATTGTTGGTGGAGAATATCCTCAAAAGAGATTGATTCCAAGATTCATGGTTTAAGATTTCAGGTTTTCCATACCACTCGGGGTGTGAAGTAGAGCCCTCATTCAAACAGGTGCAGGGAATAGAGGGAGACCGGAGCTCTAATCTAATAATAGGGGCCCTAATTTTGTTTTTCAAGAATTTAGTTCTATGAGTTACTAGTCTACTTATATATAGTGTTTTTTATTAGTCTGATTTTTCAAGTTAGAGTTTTAGCCGATTGATTTGCCGATAAATGTACTGCATGCATGCACATCTGAGAGTAGGGGTGGAAACGGATCGGATGTGATCGAATAGTCTCAAATACGAATACGAATCCATATTTTTAAAACGAATACGAATACGAATATTCTCAAATACGAATACAAATATTCTCGAATACGAATATGGATATTTTCGATTACGAATATCAGATAAAACTGATTCCTAGCGGTTTTGCCGATTTTTCACTGGTTTTTGACTGGTTACCGGTTTTAAACCACCTAAATTCAAATTTTGAATCACAAAATTCGTACGAATTTTTCATGGGTTCTAGAAATGGATTGAATACGAATCGAATAGTCTCGAATATGAATACGGATATAAATATTCTCGAATACGAATGCGAATACAAATATTCTCAAATACGGATACAAATATTCTCAAATACGAATAGGAACATTTTCAAATACGGATTTTGTTTACCACATTCACATTTTCTCGAATACAAATATCGGATAAAACGAATTATTCGTTACCATTTTCTACCCCTATCTGAGAGCAGCATGGAGACAGTATATCTGCCAGCTGCCTCTCGGTGCTCCATCGGCTAGCATTTGCACAGAAAATGCAGGAGTATGGTGTTTGTTTAATGCTTATTGCTACACTCATTCTGTAGGATCGGATATGGCAACCAGGGGGGTGAATGGTGCCTCTTTAAAAATTTGTCCCCTCAAAGCATCCACATTCGAGTCTCCTCTCCGATAGCTACGAAAAGCTATGAAGGGGAAAGCTCAAGCTCTCTTGAACTTCATTCTAAACACACACGAAAAAGAAACGAGAAGGAGCAAAACCAAAACAAGAAATTCAGCAGCAAAGAACAGAGAAAACAACTCAGTCTGCAGGGGGCCGGTCAGACCGCCACATATGGGCCGGTCAGACCGCCGGCTCAAGGCCGGTCTGACCACCCTTGCTGGTCCGGTTTAACCGCCCCGGAAGTGCCCGGTCTGACTGTTGTGCCCTGGCCGGTCAGACCGCTAGGGTTAGCGGTCTGACCGCCGGCAACTCTCCGGTCTGACCGCCATTTTAGAACCAGTCTGACCGGTCACCCTTCCACCGAGAAAGCAAGACCTACAGACAAAAGCGCAGTCCGAAAAACCTGAATAGAAGATACAACAGTCAATCGAAAAACAGGAATTTCACAAAAGTGATATACTCTTCTCCAATCAAATTACTAGAACTACAAATCAAACAACTCGGAGACCTTAGGGAGAAGAAATTGCACACAAATCCTCAATCTCATGAGCAAAATCAGTTTTAAATCAGTTTTAGCTAAACTTGACAGCAAAAGAGGCAAAAGTGAAGATTTCTCATGATCCTCTTGCCATCTCCTAAAGAAACTCTTAAATTTAGCAGGAGACAACCTCAAGACAAGAAGGAACAACCTAGGAGCAAATTCTTAGTTGAGAAATCACAAGTACCAAACCTCCCCTGACATCAAACCCTAATTTATTGTGAACAGAGCAAATAAGGCAATCAAGTTCTTGGAAGAAATAAGCACTTGAATTCTTTTGCTCTTGGGAAAAGCTGACCAAATGGTCTTGTGATTAGTTCCCATACTGAGCAAAAAGATTTAGCTACTCAAACAAACATTTTGCTCAAAACTCAAAATCCAAAAAAGAACAGGAACACAGAGAGCAAAGACACGAAGCAAATGCTATCCAACAACTCTCCTCCTCATATTGATTCCATACCAAGAATGCTTACAGAGGGATGATTACAAAAGGGAAACAACACTACAATCCCATACGCTATTGGGAGAAATGATACCCTCTCACTTCATGCTTCACATGAGGAGAAAACACACCCACACACAGGGAGCACACTTGCTCACTCGTGAGACCACTCTACTCTTGCTGTGGATGAGCTAAACCTGCTGCCTCCCTCTCCATATTTTGAAGGCAAGAGCTCACCCCAACATGGAAAATCAAGAAGTGGCATACCAAGCCCACTCCAAGACCTCACATCCATAAGAGGCAAGAGTCAAAGTCAATCCATTTAGGGTGTGTTTGGTTGAGCTGTGGCTTCTGAAAAAGCTGCTGTGAGCTGTGGGCTGTGGAAAAGCTGCTGTAGGTTGTGGGCTGTGGAAAAGCTGTAAGCTGTTTGGTTCAAACAAGTATAAAACTTGCGTCCTATCTCTATTTTCCTTGAAACAACTGTGAAACAGCTCTCTATTTTCACCATTTCAAAAAGCAGAAAGCCAAAAGCAGGGTCCAAGGTGCTTTCAAAACTGTACTACCCAAAAGTAGCTGCTTCTGGTTTCCACCCCTTTGGTTGGCTTTTGGCTTTTTGGAAGCAAAAGCAGCTCCCAAAAGCTCAACCAAAGGCACCCTTAGGAGGGAAACCAGCCTCCTCCAACCAAACTTGAGTCAAATCTCCAATTTGCCCTCAAGCACCTTCCCGGAAGCTTCCCGCGTCCGGTACCTTGACCGTCTGGACCTCGACTCCTCCCTGAGTCTAGTCCCGGTGCGCTCCACTGCACACGACCGCACCCGGCATCCTGACCGTCTGGACCTCTGGCTCCTCCCCGAGCCTAGTCCCGATCTACTCGCCGCTGCCCGTCGTGTCCACCCGACTCCGATCGAGACATCCGACTCTACCTGAGTCTAGTCCTGGTCTATTCCATCGCGCACGACCGCAACCGACATCCAACCGTTCTGGACCTCCGACTCCTCCCTGAGCCTAGTCCCAATTCTCTCGTCATTGCCCGTCGTGTCCGTCACTGGTAGCTCCAGCTCCGGTTCCTTGTCTCCTGACTAGCAACCACCTCACCAGCCTCGATCATCTTCGGCATCATCGACCGTCTGGACCTCAACACCTCCTGTGTCTAGTCCCGATCCTCCTCGCCTCACCATGACCTAGCTCCGAAGTCCTGCAGTCACACAGACAAGCAAACCGTCATATAGCACTGCACGAAACAACATAATCAATATTAGCACAAGTAAAGGTACTCAACCCTAGAATACCCAAAACAAACTCAAACTCACTAAACCAACTGTCAATTACGCATCACCAACATGGAGATACCTCCACATGGTCTCTCACATTCAGTGATGCTTTCCCATCGATACCAATAGCTACGTGCTGCCTGCTTCTCATGTGTGCCTATCAGATGTAGGGCTGCCAACTACTACCTACGCAATAACTAGCCATGACCTAGAGTTAATCCTAAATCCTACTAGTATACTATATTAGTTCCATGATTAATAGCTCATACATACATATCATATCACATCCATATACGATTAAATAAAATAAAGTAATACATAATATTAAGCAGTCATACATAGATATATAAGACTACATTTTACACAAGAGGAGCTAACCAGCCAAATGTTCACATAGAGAATATTTACAGTAAAAATAAATAATAAATAAAGGATAATGGGTCCAAGTGATTTTCCTCAACCCACAGGCAACTGACTATGGCTAACACCTAGTAATCAATATCATCGTCACCAAATTGCGTGGCACAAAAGTAACCAACCAAGGGATCTTCTTTCTCTTGATATGATAGTGTTCAACAAGCAACCGTGAGTACAAAATATACTCCGCAAGATTTATATCAAATACTATTAACTACATGCTTGGCTTTATCATGAAAGGCTATTCTATCTTGTTTTATTGCTCAAAGCCAAGTTTGCTTTTACAATATAAATAGTAGATTGCAAAAGACATTATAAAGCAATAAGCAATAAGTAAAGCAATACTAAAATACTTAAGGTCAACAGCACTAAAGTTTGGTCCTTAATTGACTAGGACAAGACTACCACAAACCCAGTTCTCGGTCTCTACAAAACACTTGCCCAAGTCTAAATCATTTTTTATTTTTATTTTTCTATCAAAATAATTCAGATGTACTCCTTTGTCCAAAATGCGCCATAAAAATTCTCAGGAATTTACATAATTGTTCTAGACATTTTGTTATCAATTTTTATAACATTTGTAATAAGCATGGCTAAGCATTTGTTAACAAATTCACTAAATCCCACTAAAATATATCCTAAACCAGTGGGTAAATATTCCTAATGTAATAATGGCAAGTAACATTCAAGTCCAAGGAATATTTCATTGCAATATAGGGTATAACTAATTTTCTAAGCATAAACATAGCAGTTTACTCAAAGTAAGCATGCAAAAATACATGTAATGATAACAACATAGCATTGAAAACATAGGAGAAACTTGATTAAGGGGGCTTTCTTGCCTTGCTATTAAACACTTGTTTCTTCTTCTGGACCAACATCAAAAGTTTTCGACACATAATATTTAGCGAAAAAAGCCTAGAAACACAAATAAACACCAAATAAATTCAAACATAGAGAAAATTCAAATATTTTTGCATATTATGAAATTATATGATTTTATAAAAAATACAAACAAGTTTTACTCAATTTGATGTTAATATACAAAAGTTATGAGCATATGAAGATTTGCTGAGAGAAAAAATCCTAGAAAATAAGAGAGAAAGCATTGTGAATCAATTTTCCTTTTAATTTATATTTTTTTCTATTGGAAAACCAGCCTTTTCTCTCCTTGAGGCTAACAGGTGGGGTCTACCAGTCAAGATTTTATTATTTTGCAAATGGAACTAGCAGGTGGGGTCCACATGCCTGTGAAACGATACTTAAAAACCAGTTTAAATATAAATTCTAATACTTAAACCAGTTGGGCCCACATGTCACTATCTCGAAAGACTTAGATGGTTTAACTATCATCATTAAAGCTAATCTACTCCCTAATGATGAGGGCCCACTGGTCAGCGATAGGAAATAGGGATAGCCTAGTCGGCCATGACTGAGCTCAAGAGCAATTTCGCCGACAGCAAGGGAAGGATGGTGGAGCTTGAGCGAGCTCGAGAATAGAGAGAAGAGATCAAGGTGAAGCTACTGGTAACGGTGCCAAAGTTGGAGGCTCACTAGAGTTGGGACATCAGCGACGAAGAGTGATAGTGACTACTCAGTTGCGACGACGAACACGAATAGTGCGGGAATGAGCTAGGAGAAGAGGCACGTTGGCATCACTGGGTCATTGCAGAATTGGAGACACCGACACAAGACCCTATGGTCAACTATACATGAAAAGGAACGGTGGTGAGTGGCGGCGCTAAGAAAGGCCACGATGGCGAAGGCATAAATGGCCATGAGAAGCAGAAATGAGCAATGCATAGGCTTCAGCAGCTCACCAGGAACATAACCGAGGGGTCAGTGGCGACAGAGAAGGCTTGCGATGGCCGAATGATAGTGAATAGGGGCAGCGGCGATGGCTCGAGCGGTGGCAGAGCTCGACGACAATCGACAACTAAAATAAAGGTGTGCATAAGGTTCAAGGGGGCGTCTAGGAGGGTAAAAATTGTAACATCCTAAAATTCATGAAGTTCAAAAACATGTAAAATTTAAATTTTTTAGCTTTTGTTTTGTTGCCATCTAGTTTACCTGGTTTTTAACTGATTGTTCTTTGAAAAAAATAATTTATAAACACTGATTTGGGAAAAGAATATACAATTAGTGGAAACATGATGGAGAGAATATATAGTATAAACACTAATATCACTGCCTCACTCCATAGTCCCTTGCGCACATTCATCTGAAATATGAGTGAACATGCTACTTCCAACAAATATTAATTCTTCCTTTTCAGCCACACCATTCTGAGGCGGGGTTCTTGGGCAAGTAGTTTGATGGAGTATCCCCTCCTTCTAGAGGTACGCTACAAATACATTGTTAACATACTCAGTTCCATTATCAGTTCGAAGAATCTGAACCTTTGCATCAAACTGAGTAGCAGCCAGCCTATGGAAGTCTTGAAAACACCGAATGACCTCACTCTTGTGCTTCATCATATAAATCCAAGTCATACGTGTATAGCAATCAATAAATTTAACAAACTAATTAAAACTACTCATAGAAGTAATTAAGCATGGACCCCAAACATCAGAATGTATTAATATAAAATGTTCATAACTCTGAAGACTAAGGGCATGTTTGATATGGCTGCGGCTTATGGTTTTTGGCTGAAAATTTTGAATTTTAGCTGTTTGCAATAGAGATTATAGAGAGAGATACTCGCTTGCGATTTTGGTTGATACAGATGTTGGGCTTTTAATGTGTACTACAATTAACTTGTAGACCCCGTCTTGAGAAAATACTCCGTTTGAAAGTTAGGTACTGTAGCAAAAGCCAAAAGCCGCTTTTAGAAACTGTAAAGAACAGGGCCTAATGCTGCTATGTATAGACCGTGTATGCTTTTCCAAACTCACAAGCATCACAAACATATTTACTCTTGTCTACTTTATTGAACAAATCAGGGTACAACCGGTTGAAACTCTCAAACGACGAATATCCCAAATGACAATGATGCAACAAAAATTCTCCCTCAACTCCTCCTACATCCACAGCTAGAGTTGCATCAACTGGTCGACATACCATAGCCCATTACACCTGATTCCAATCCCAATCCTCTTCCCGGTTCTCTTCCCCTGAAACACACATGAATCCTCATCAAATAAGACAGTACATTTGAATTTGACCTAAAAGAAGGTTGAATGGAAAGGAGGGAGCATGCAAGACAAAGGATAAAGCAATTGATGGTGTGCACTGTATAGATCCTACACTTTGAATAAGTTGGAAGGTCCTATCGAAAGTCTGAATAGTTTCAGAATGAGTATATGGAATGTAATATGCAAATGCATTAAGGGAACATGTGACATGCTTAGATGCACCTGAATCTATGATCCAATCAATATGAGGGTGTTTATATGCGGATGTAAATGCATATGCCTTAGTACCTTCGCCCACGTGGGTATAGATCTCAAAGTTACCAAAGGAAGTGGAATCATGAGGAGTCTCTAATGCCTTTTCTTGTTGTCATTTCTCCAATTGCATAGCATGCTCGCTTGCCATAGTAACAGACATACTCTCTTTTGTCATGGCCATGTTGGCCTTGGGACCGCCTCGGCCGTTACCTCGACCTCCATAATCTCCACCTCAACCTCCATGAACACCATGATCTCCTCCTTGACCGCCATAATCTCTACTCAGGACTCCACGACCCGCATGATCTCCACCTCGACCTCTACCATACCATGGAAGAGGATAAGCAAAACTTAGGTATCCTCTTACCCCATAGTTATAGCACTCCCTATCATTAGGTATGGCATATGCGGACCTGACTGGGTTGTTGCCTCCCATCACTTGTAGTCAAACTTCCTTTTGCACCATAGCTGAAATAGCCTCTTCCATAGTAGGCAAGGTCATGAAGTGAAACATGGCAGCCCTCCTACTCTCAAACTCTAGGTTCAACCCTTTTAGAAAGTGTGTAACTCGCTTGTGTTGCAACCACACCCTGCCAATCTCAATATCACCAGCACACGTCAACTACAGTGGATCATAGTAATCCAAATCTGCCCACAACTACTGCAACTTACTGGCATATTCTTGGATAGTGTACCCCTCCTATTTTAGGGCTTCCACCTTGCCCTGAACTTCCACCATCATCATCACATTGCATGCCCCTGAGTACATGTTGCTCAGCGTCTTCCACATCTTCACTGCACTGCATTGCCTCCACCATCCGAGCGATAGGTGAAGTCACTGAGGTTAACAACCAAGCCACTACCACAGAGTTGGTTGTGTTCCATACCTTCCAGTCCATGCTTGCCTTCTCTACCAACTGAACACAAGTCTCCTGTGGGTAATACTCTACCGTCTTTGTCTTAAAATTAGCTAAGCCCTTGTAGACCAACTCAGATAATTCTTACTTCCTTCCAACTTTACATCATTCGGCATTAGCTCCAGCTTCAATTCAGATAACCCTACACCAGCCCTTGGACCAATCATACCTGTCGCAAAGAGCTCCTGTAACATGCTCCTCATGTCACCTTGTGTGACCAGCGAGGAATTAGCATCTACAGCTGCCTTTCTCCTATCATTTGCCGCCTTCATTGTGGTTTCATCTTCCGCCCTCTTCCTTACTGCCTCCATCTCCTTAGGAGTTACCATCTTAAAAAATCTGGAACAATGCCAATCAACAAGCTATGTCGCGCGTATCTCCCACGATCACGACAATCCTTCACGCATCAGAGATTTGCACTACCTCTAACACTGCCTGCACAATCGCATGCATGTGTTAGCAATAGTACACAAGCACAATCCCATGCAGGGAACATGTCTCGAGAGTCCAAGCAGGGGCAACGAGATTTGTAAGTCAGGATTATCCCCTAACATTAATGCATTAGGGGCAGCTCTCGTAGCTGGCCTTCATCGCCTTGTAGTTAGCGACATCAAGGGTCCCGGGTGCGATGATTGGCCCCAGCACCCCTAGCCCTCCGTTAGCGAGGGTGCTTTGAGCTTCCCGCCCTTGACTAGACCCTCCAACGGCCAGTGCAAGGGAGGAGGACGTGTTTGGGAGCCCTAGGGCATGTAGGACATTGTTCCATCCTGGGGTGGGGGGCCCTGATCCCTAACAATGGTGCGTGCCTAGGGCTCCTCTGGAAAGTAGACAGGTCATCCATGAGCTCATTACACTCCAGAGCCAGAGGAGACTTCATGAATTTAGAGTATTTTTTGGTAGGAACCATAGCCTTTTCTCCATTAGCTACAGTCCCCACGGACAGCGCCAATGTTGTAGGTGTGAAACTCAAACACAAGTGAGGGGGTGGACGTCGGTTGTTTTACGAGCCGTCGTCCATGAGAGTAAAAATAACACAGAGATTTATACATGTTTAGGGGTTCAAGAGGACTGTTCTATTCCTACCGGTGAGCTAACGAGGGTTACTTCCGAGGAGGGAGCCCCTGAGGGCTCACTAGTTTGAATATGATTATTTATTGCTCATGAGAGCTCAAGGGAGCCCCCCTGCAAATAAGGGTTACGTAGGGCATTTATAGGCTCTTGGGCCTATACAAATGACGAGAATACCCCTTAGTGAGGTAACTAACTTATAAGTACAAGTGAGGGGTATTACAGTCGTTTATAACATAACTACATTTCTTCAATCTGTATGTCAATGTCTTCTGCGGAGCGGGGGGCCGTTAGAGGAAGGGATAGATTATTCCTCCAACAGAATCACTTGTATAAGATATTTTTGAGCTCTTTTTAGAATATATGAATTTTTTAGATTTCCACTGAACTTGTTGTCAGAAAATTTGTGCGCTTCAAATAACCCTTAACATTTGCTCATGCACAAAGGTGACAGTTCAGGAGGTTCATCTTGTTCTGCTCGAGAAAGAATAATCAGATGTTGTTGTCAGCAGTTGGTCGGCTCCTGTTGCCAAATAGAAGAACCCAAATGCTTCCTTGCAAGCACCGACCACAGGTGCGCCAAATTAACTACTCTAACTACTGTTTTCATCTCTTCTTCTTCTTCGTTTCTTCCTCCCCTTCTTGAATCCTTTTTCATCTTTCCTTCTTGCCCCGACCACCACCTCCTCCTACCTTACTCTACACATGTACGCTCCCATACCTTTCCCCAAGAAATGCCCCACTCTCGCTCCCTTGCGTGCTTCTTGCCTTGTTTCCTTCTTCTTGCTTCTTGCCATGGACCGACCGGACAAAGCGAGCGCCAAGGCTGCCGTGTCAGACTTAACCACGTCGCACCTGGATTATTTTTTGTTCATCATAGTTAGTGCATGCGTTAAGTGAATTCATGAATGTCGTGAATAGCTGGGACGTGGTATGGCACGTCGTGGTGTTGGGATAAGGGTAGGCTATACTAGCGCAGATTAAACTTTTCTACCACATAAACCAGGAAGCCATGCAAGTAAGAAATCATGGATCATTACCTACAGATGCGCAATGCAGCGGAAGTAGAGTTGAAGCAGCTGACTCAACGAAAAGCATGTCGGTGTAGTGGTAGTAGTCGATCATCCTCCTCGCGATCATCCCGATCAGCACCGTAGTTGTAGCAGCGCCTCTACCGAGGTCCACACGTTCAGGGATAGAACAACGTGCATCAACGTGCTAGCACCATCACGCACGGTAGGGATTATGAGAGGTGGCGGCTAGGGTTTCAATGGGTGTGTTTCGGGATGCCTCCCTCAGCCCTCGCACCTCTCCTTATATAGCCTCTAATCATATCCTTATCCGATACGAGTAGAGATCGTATCCCACTCAAAGCTATCATCTAAACCGTTATTATTCTAGCCTATTAAGTGTGTGACCCTATAGGTTTATGTATATTTGGCTATAGGCCGAAAACTCCTTTCTGGTCCATAAGTCGGTAGTGATCCTTAGCAGGATATAACGACTCCCAAACATACATAAAGATCATATCGGATGAACCTATATAGTGCTTATGTATTGATCCTTGTGCCTCATGATACCAGATCGAACTTGAGGTGAGAAGCGTGCCATCCTATGATAGCTCGATCCTACACTCAAACCTATAGTGGATTACTCAGTTGTGATTAACTCCTCAACCACATTCGGTATGGCTATGCACTTTCTTAGTCCAACCATATCGAGGGGCTTAGAGATATCTCTCCTGTTCTATAGAAGGGGCAAATTCCATCTTGATCACTCATATTCCTCCGTATGTTTCATAAAGATCATATCGGATGAACCTATATAGTGCTTATGTATTGATCCTTGTGCCTCATGATACCAGATCGAACTTGAGGCGAGAAGCGTGCCATCCTATGATAGCTCGATCCTACACTCAAACCTATAGTGGATTACTCAGTTGTGATTGACTCCTCAACCACATTCGGTATGGCTATGCACTTTCTTAGTCCAACCATATCGAGGGGCTTAGAGATATCTCTCCTGTTCTATAGAAGGGGCAAATTCCATCTTGATCGCTCATATTCCTCCGTATGTTTCATAGTAAATCCAAAAGCTACTTTTATGACCACCTAGTCACGGAGTAGTGTTTGGTAACCCCTAAGTAAACTATTACACATGTAAAAAATAATGACGATCTCAGGTTTAAGAATCCTATATACACTATGTATGAGACAAACTGATGACACTTAAGAATATAATAATTTCTACAGTGTCTTATAGTGGGTCAATCCAACATCATGCTATCTAACATGTGTCCACATTATTGATTTGATATTCCATATCCATGATCCGTGAAACATGATCATCAATCAATACATATGCTGATCTGTAAATTATAATTGTCCCACATAATGATATAAAATTAGAGATAATTTAGAATAATATCAAAACATGAATAAAGCGTTCCACGAATAAGTCACATACTTATTAATCAATATGAAAAATATTTATTCAAGTGATAAAATAACATATTATTTAAAAGATATAAACATAGAAGTAGTATAATCATTTTCATAATTGCTTCTAGTGCATATCACTAACAGTGGTAAGCTGGAGCATGCGTTAAGTGAATTCATGAATGTCGTGAATGGCTCAGACGTGGGATGGCACGTCGTGGTGAGCTGGAGCGTGCGTTAAGTGAATTCATGAATGTCGTGAATGGCTCAGACGTGGGATGGCACATCGTGGTGAGCTGGAGCGTGCGTTAAGTGAATTCATGAATGCCGTCAATAGCTTGGACGTGGGATGGCACGTCGTGGAGCGCTGAACGTTGTATGAATGTCGGATCAGTTATTTTGTTTTAGTAGTATAAAGATCAACGAAGAAAAACACCGCAAATTGATTCATGGTAGCACAAAAATTGCTCTCATGAATTCATCGTTCTTCAGCAAGTCCAAGCATTCGCTTGTGTCATTCTTTGTGGTCGTAGCTCACTTCGAGTGTTCATTCTTGGTTGTAGCTCACTACGATTACGTTTCTTTGTAGTTGTAATTCACTTCGAGTACGACCTTCGTGGTCGAAACTCACTTCGAGTACGAGTACTTGTGGTCGTAAGAGAATTTGAGTCCTTGTGGTCGTGTGTGTATGCTTCGACTTGCCGCAACACGCCGGCGCTTACGCTGTCCCGCCTCCGGCGCCGGTGCCCGTGGCGGGGGGCGTCGACCCGGTAGATTTCATGGTCGTCAAGAAGCGCCTTGGGGGCGGCGGCGGCGACATGGCAGTGCCCGACACGTCCGGCGGCCTCGCGTTCCTCGTCACGGAGACGGACGGTGGCGGAAGGAGGGCGCTCCTCGACGCGGCCGGGGGTTGCTCTGGTCACCGTTAGGACCAGCGAGGTGACGATTCCAGCTTGGGTGTTTGGTTTGGTTTGTTCCGAGATGTTGCATCAGGAACGAAGTTAAGTTGGTTTCTTGATTGGATCAATTCTGAGTGGGTTCCTAGACTGGGAATTTCAACTTCAAGTACGCCATACGCCATACTGATCTTGTAATGTATTTGGTTGCAATTTGCTTGTCCAGACTTGATTTTTCTTAATTGGACTGCTGGCCAACTGTTACGCTTGCAGGTGATGTTTGCAACAAATTCTATCCTTAGGAAAGAGAGGGCTTGAGAGAAAAAAAAAATGAACCTCGGGTTTGCTGAGATAAATGCACATGGAAATGGACATAGTTTAGCCAAAGCATGCTGCCAAAGAGAAGGGGGAGAACCGAAGAAGTCCCAACCAGGCTTACAGTGTGGATGAAATTGTATAGATCATAGAGCTTCTTTCGTTATTAATAGCCAAATAGGTGCAAATCAGATCCTAAAATTGCCACTTGTTTTAAAACCACTGAGGTTTTCTTCCTAGGAGAGCACAGAAGCACTTCCTGTCAAATATCATCCCTAGTGTTTGATCATAACAAACTTACGCATCAGAATTTTTAGTGCCGAATTGCATATATATACAGATAAAAGAAAAGAAACAATTAGTAATACTGCAGTGCTACTATAATATAATGCGATCCATGTAGTATTGATGTGCAATACTTGGCATATTTAGAGATGGCACTTTCTTTGTGCTTTCTGAACATGGTGCTACATCTGTAATGCTTCCCTCAATAATTCACCATATATCTCTCGTTTTACATAATGCATATCTTAAAGTATGTTACTAAGTGGCATACCGTCTTTTTAGGGTGAGTGGCAAGCATTCAGAAGAATTAGTTTGGAACTGAGAGACACCATTCTTACAGCAAAAGTAATATCTGTTTCTTCAAATCGAAAGGAGGTACATGTATTCTTCCCACCAAGAAGCACTTTTGAAGATCCAAAACCAAGCTACAGGCTCGTAGGAAATCCATTCCGAAGAACATGCACAATTATAAAGGGGAACTACATTGTTGCTCAGGTAATACGGAGAAATTGGATTAGCATGAGTCGGTGATGGTCCGTATTTGTTGTCATTTGTATTGGGTTAGTCCCTGGTTTGAACTTTGAACACATTTTGGTCTTTCAGATTAACACTACAGCTGTCAATCATTTCTTTGTGCAGACAAATCTCCTGTATAAACTCAAGGAGGTCGTCTATTCCAGGCGCAAGTTTAGAGTGACCATTTACCCTGGAAACGATAACATTCTTATAGTGGCAACGGTTATGACCTTCTTTGTAGATAAATGACAGAGGGGATGAGTGCCCACCGCGGCATTAGGAAATTGATGGCTAATTATGCGCCCCTAAATCTTGTATATTTTCTCATTCTGGATGCTTTATTTCATTCTTCTGTTACTCACCAATTGCTCTTAAACCACTGGTGTTGTAAATATTTCAATCTTGTGTGGTTTTTGTTTTTGGTTGGCTAGGTAACTACATACGTCCAAGTTACAAAGTTGCAGCACTTAGTTTCACACCTTCATCAGCATTAAGGGACGGACATGCTAATATGGAACCCAGCTTTACCTTCTGAGTAGAATAGTGGTCTCTGACTCTGTTATACAGCATTCGTTGCATAATTGTATAATATGATGATTCTTGGAACAAATGTTTTTCTGTTCTAGTTGTTATGAAGGGCGGAGACATGGAGAAAGCATGTCCTAAGCTCAGCTCTTGTACTGAACCAGTGAACATTCTATGCAGTTCCTAATGAAGCTGACATCTTCAGAAGCAAGATATTTACATGTCATACATCGGCAAATTTGCATCCCCCTCTCCCCCCGTTTCTTCAAAAGGCCTTGAACACCTACATGAGAAACATTGCTTGGTAAAAAGAATTTACATCTCCGGAATCTCCTGAGAACATGTGTATGATATTCAATGAAATTCTGCAACAGGATAAAAGTAAGTTCAGTACATGCATTCAGACACTAACTCAAATTTATCGTGTCCAGTTATCACCATGATCAAATGCATAGTTTTGATCAGAAATGCGATTCTCTTATTAATTTTATGGAGTCAATCAGCATCACTGCATAGAATCAGCACGTGGAGCTCCTTTTCAGGCTTATAGAAGCACGCGGGATCAGTGTGGTTTCAGACTTCCAGGTGAAAATAAATAAGTGGAAATACTTACTTAACATCTTGATGTATGTATGGGATGAAATGAAATGATCAGAGTAATCTGTTCATACTGTGGGTGCTATACTTGTTTAGTATCTCACTTTATTTCCCGGGGAGGTCATCCTTCACAAGTGTGGATTGAGGAAAGGAGATCCCCTCTCCCCATTGCTTTTCATTCTTGTTATGGACTTTTTAAGCCACCTGTTTTCTAAGGCATCAAGAGAAGGTTTCCTACAGCCCCTCTCTACTCGAGCCTTGCAACACCGGATCTCCCTTTATGTTGATGATGTGGTCATCTTTCTTAGGACAAACACCATGGATTTGGAGGTCACTATGGGCATTCTTCTTTTGTTTGGTGAAGCTTCCGGTCTCAAAACCAATATGCAAAAGAGTAACATATTCCCCATCCATTGTTCTGAGACAGAGATTGCTATAGTCCATGAGCATCTTCCCTGCGAAGTGATGAATTTTCCTTGCAAATATCTTGGTGTGCCCCTCTCCCTACGGAAGCTAACAAGGGCTGAAGTTCAGCCTATTATTGATAAGATTGTCGATCGTCTTCCGGGTTGGAAAGCAGAGTTGCTAACAAGGGCGGGCAGGAAAACTTTGGTACAATTTGTGTTAACCTCTATGGTGGTCTACTTGGCCATGGCAGTTGACCTCCCCCAGTGGGCTATTAAAGAAATAGACAAAATCCGTAGAAGTTTTCTATGGAGAGGCAGAAAAGAAATTAAGGGAGGCCATTGTCTTGTGGCTTGGGACAAAACTTGCCGGCCTTTTCAACTCGGTGGTCTTGATATTTCGGATCTCCAGCGGATGGGATGGGCCCTCAGAATGAGATGGCTTTGGCTTCAGAAGGTTGATCCTGACAGGTCTTGGGCCCCCTTTCTGATCCAGGTTCACCACTGTGTTCGGTCCTTCTTCTCTATAGCAACATGCACTGAGGTCGGTAATGGCGTCCGCACCCTCTTCTAGACAGATAGGTGGATCCATGGGAAAAGGATCGCTAATCTGGCACCCCGTCTTTTTGCTTTGGTTCCCAAGAGACATGCCAATAAGCGCACGGTGAGGGAGGCACTCACAGGTCACAACTGGACTGCGGATTTGATAGGAGCAATGACGGTTGGGGCCATTATTGATTTTCTGGATCTCTGGGATCTCCTCTCTCAGGTGGTGTTGCAGCCCGATTTAGAAGATAAACACATTTGGCGTTTCACTGCCAATGGAAACTATTCAACAAAATTAGCATATGAAGGCTTCTTTCAGTGAGGCATTGAGTTTAGTCCCTGGGAGCGAATTTGGAGAACTTGGGCCCCAAATAAATGTCATTTCTTTATGTGGCTAGCTGCACATGATAAATGCTGGATTGCGAATCGTCTGGCACGCCGAGGATTGCAACACCCTCCCTGCTGCTTGCTTTGTGACCAAGAGGAGGAAACTATTAACCACCTCTTGATCTCATGTGTGTTTGCCCGCCAATTTTGGTTTGACTTCAAAAGGTCAGATTACATAACCTTTCCCCTCAACCGGGTGAGCTCTCCTTTGAAGATTGGTGGTCCAGATCACACAACGCAGTTCATGGCCAGGTCCGGCAAGGCCTTAACTCCATCATCATTTTGAGGGCTTGGTCTCTTTAGATTCTTCGCAATCGCTACGTCTTTGATGGGGTTGCACCGGACGTTAGGGCCCTCTTGTCTTTTGTCAATGAGGAGATGAGGATTTGGGGTCTAGCCGGAGCAAAGGGTATTTCATACCTAACTGCCCCGCCACAAGTTTTGGTCTAGATCCCCTCTGGTCGAGGTCGATCTTGTTTCTGTACCATAGGCTAGTTTCCTAGAGCAGGTGTGGTGTGTGTTTGGATGCGTTTTGGGTCTGTAAGGTTCTGTTTGTTTTTCCCCTTCTTAATACAAAGATATGCAGCTCTCCTGCATGTTCGAGAAAAACTACATTATGACGATACTTCCCATAATTGGTGTATTAGTATTGGATACCGTATCATGCCTCGATATGGCCGGATATGTATCTTGTTCGTATCAGTAATTTTTTCATTTTTCAAAAAAAAATAATTCTCATTTTCTCCGATAGCTCTAAACCTATGACTCCTTGTTCGACTCAGGAAGATACACTCCATCTATTTTTATTGTCCCCACGCCGCCACTTCACTTTTCTCGCCCCTTCCCCTCTCTTGACACCATGCTGCCGCCACCATGCCACCGCTGCTGCCTTCCACCTGCCACCGCTCCCCTTTCCTTCCCCCAGCTCCTAGCCCCACGCCAGCGCTGCTCAGGTCCCCACACCGCTGCCCCTTCTCTTGTTCGGCCACTACCGGTGCGGCGGCGCCCACGGCGATGGTGACTCAGTGAGTCCTCACTCCTCAGCCGCCTTCTCCCCTTTTCCCTGACTAAAGTTCTCTTCTCTCCCTTCTCCCAATACAAGTGCTTATTTCTTGTTCTGACTCCCTGATATAAGAATTCGTTAATTTCTGTACATTTTATTTTTATTATATATATATATGTGTGTGTTTTTAAGAAATTAAGGTATCGTGGTACCAGCGTATCGCATATCTATATCAGGGTATCTGGGATGCAATCATTTGAAAGCACCAGATTACCAGAACCTTTGATTACTTTGGTGTTGTTGCTGTCCTGCTGATCTGTCTCAGACAGAGATGTACATACAAGTTCAGATACAGATAATGTCCTTTTTGTACTGAAATTGCTCGTGGAAGCGATGGTAACTACAGCGCAGTGATTACTCTTTTGGCATCTTATGTTCTCAGCATACCTAAAAGTATTGGGGAAACGCTTCAATGCTTTCAAAGAAGTGAACTGCGCCTACTTTTAAAGCATATAAAGAATGTGATTTATAAAGGACAGCAGTGGCCGCTAGTGTCTTATTTATTTAGAGTACATATATGTATTTAATAGAAAATTGTGTGTTCATGCTTCATAAGCCATTAAAACTTATGTAAAATTTTTAGCATGTGTAGTGGATGTGCAGGTGCATGTGTGGTGTACGTTCTAAAAAAAACGTGATTTATAACTTACTAACAGTATTGCTTGATTTTTTTTTTACGCAATGTTGCTTAGGTTTTACATTTTACATCTTGAAGACATTACTGGAAAATGTTCTTGGAATCTTTCGGCCAGGCAAACTTATTGATCAGATGAGTTAATGTCGTCAGTCTACAAAGTGCATACGCTTGTGTTGCTGCTGCTGGTGATGGGAACTATTAACTATGCATTCGTGGAACAGTTGATGTGCCATTTTTTTCCACTATCTATTACATTATTAAAGCGATAGAAAAAAAACTACCATATTCGTTCTCAAGAGCTAGAAATTGCCACATTAATTAGTAGAAAAAGAAAAAGATCTACACCATCGGTTGTGATGAGTCCAGATTATAATGATCTAGACTAAAAGAAGGAGTTTATGACAAGCACAATAAAAAAGTGTCTGAAATTCACAATAAAACTTTAAAAAATTATCAAATCCCCAATAAATATAATTTGGAATAAAAATTAAACAAAAAAGTCAATCGGATTTGTATACAAATTCCAAAAAAATAATGGAAATTTAGAATAAAAAAATAAAATAAAATTAGCAACTTGATTTCAGTTGAATTCCAAAGTAAAATCCCTAAATAACTATACTTTGGAATAAAAATTAAAGAAAAATTAGCAATTGGATTTGTATACAAATTCCAACAAAAAATAATTAAAATTTAGAATAAAAAAAATAAAAGAACATTTGCATTGGATTAGATTAAATAAAATTAGTAATTTGATCTGTATACAAACCACAATAAAAATAACTAAATTTTTGAATAAAAATAAAAGTTATAATGAGGATTGCATGAATTGTGTTGGAGGAGGCCACGAAAGAGAGCAATGGAGTTAATCTGATCTACATTAGCCCACAAGAAAGCGAAGAGCCGAGGTGGCAACGGCAGATATTTGGACAATGCTATACTACTCACCTTACCTGTTCACTAAGGACAATGTCGTGTTGTTCGTCGGAGTCATTGAAGAGAGAGGCCAGAGTCGAAGGAGCCAAGATCTGTGACGACAAGTTGTGAGTGTCGGCGTTGTTGAAGAAGTAGGTGGCTAAAGAAGCTCAATAAACGGGAAGTCGTGGCAGAGAGGAGATGAAGATTTTCCTTGAAATGAGCTATGGATAATATGGAGCCATTAGATAGCTAGGAGTGTGCTATCATAGGTGAGGGGCATGGCATCATTGGCAATAGTAGGAAGATTCTCTATATCGTTAGACAATGACTAAAGTAGACATGCCGGCATCAGTGAAGATGGGAGGCCACTGCAGTTTGTAGGAAGCCACAATGTTTAGTTGGCCAAGGTTAAACAAGAGAAGCAACGGATATGGAGAAGAGGATATTGAGCATGTATAACATTATACATGTGTATATACATGTATTTATCTGTATGAATAGAAGCATGGGTGTATAGAATCAAAGGAGCAAAAAGAGCTCAGAGTGGAGATGGTGCAGCCATTGAAAATAGGCTCGAGGCCACCAGAGAGTGCGTGATAGGTGTCCTCGGGCAAGATTGACGATGATTGCACGTGTATGCGTATTGATGTCGCAACTGTAAACATCTAGATTCCTAATTCATTGATTATGTGGTTTTGGTGATTAATGACTCCTAAATCATTATGACCAACTTTGCTTTGATTATGATTAAGATAAGTTAGCTCTTGATAATGGATATGGGTTGCTCTTGGACTGTCAAGGATCCCCACATGTGCAAATGATGGCAAACCATGGTTTTCATGAAGATTAAGAACCTTGTGGCTAGAAATGATCCAAGAACTTAAGTAGGGATCATTCCAGTTGATACATTTTTGTTTTTTTCTTTAGCTGTACTATTAAGGGGGTTCAAGCCTAATAGCTTGAGTTTGGTTAGGTTGAATAACTAGTTGTGGTACACACTAGGTTATTCTAGCTCAGTTATAATCAAAGAGTGCCACGAATCAAGTTATGGTTGAGAGGATATGTAACGCCCCCGTTTACAGGGGCGCCAGGACTCGGCATTCCGCAACTACCCAAGCATGGCCAGTTACGAAGCGTCGAGCAAGAGAATAGCATCATAGACATACTTACAGCAAAAGATCCAACTTTATATTACAACATAGAGTTTAACAACCGGATTTTTCTGCAGCGGGCGTGCAAGCCCGGAATATATTACATTACAAAACAACTGCCAGGAAACTTGAGCGCAATCGAGACCTAGAGCCACGGGTCCTCATCAAAGAACTGCTCTTGCGGAGCTTCCTCGACTGGCTGAACTTCACCAACACTCTGAAACTCTGGAGTGGTTTTGCCAGCCGTGAGTACAACAGCTCAGCAAGTCACAAGGGAAACCTTATCTTAGCTAATTGCACGGATCACCAAAGGAAGGGATATACTTATTTTATTAATGTATGTGGATGCAATTTTATTTGTAAACATTTTTGGAAATTCCAAACCAAGGACTACTCCTTCAGAATAATGGGGTTTTCAATCAAAGTTGATTATCCAACTAAACATGTTTAAAACCAATGAAATCTACTTATGCCTTGCTGTTGAAATCACCCATAGACACAGCTCCATTAACCAGGAGCACGGCGTATTCGAATACCATTTAATTGACTCTGCAGAGTTGCCCAACTTTACCCACAAGTAATCTTAACCCTCATGACTGAGTTAAGGAACTGGGTCGTTTCACTGCTCAACTCTTGGTATACACTCTACCCGATAGGTTAGGGGCTTGCAACCCTCGGGTATCCGTTGGCCGACACGGAACTCCAGGCCCGAGTCGTGGAGACCTATCGTTGTCTTAGTCCGGATCTGCCGATCCATACCGACTCCTAATGCAGGGCTTCACTTAAGTTGAGCAACTACTAAACCAGGGTTGACAAGTCAACACCTGTGGTTGAGCGGCCAATATGTCACTTGCTTGGCACAAGGGTCTAGTCTTTACATTTTCACAAGGCCTCAGCCTCCACCCTAGGGTAAAGCGGTGGGCGAAGACCGTCTCGCGGTGTCCCACAACACCTTTACCCTAAACCCCAACATTTTAAATCTACCAGCCTACGGCCACAACCTTAGTAGTGTAAAGTTTGCATGAAATGTAAATACCCTACAACTATTTCTATTTGTAGTATGTAAGTATTGCTAGGGTTATCAAAGGCAAGGCAACAAATTAACATGGCAATTATCGGTGGTAGAAAATATCTAAATATCAGGTCATTCTAAACATTTTATTTTAAGCAACTAGTAATTCACAAATAACAGTAATGCAAATACCATAATTACATAATTTAAATGGCATGGGATTCAACATGATCAAGGTCTTGCAACTTGCCTTCGAAATCGACGACTTCGGCAACCTCGTAAAATGTGCTGCTCTGATCTTGCCCTTGCTCCACTACTCCCAAGGACTCCGACTCTACCACAAACACACAAAATAACATAAGTCCGGCTTGAGCCTAATCAAGCGAGGAAAAATTAAATCTATGAAAAAGGAGTAAAATGCATAAAACTTCAAATGGGGGATTTTTGAATTTTCCAGAGATGAATTTGGTGGATTGGAGGTCAAAAATGGGTTCAGGGCATCAAAATGAGCTAGATGGTGTAATTTGGGAATTTTTGGGATTTTTTATGATTCTCTGGGATTTTATTTGATTTTCTGGATTTTTGGAAAATAGAAAATCTTTGGAAATTAGGATGAACAATGTCAGGCTGGCCTTTTTGCTACAGTGCGGCCCGACGCCGTTTCGGCGTGCGCAGCCAAGTGGGCCACGCGGCCTCAGCCCAACACGTGCACAGCCTCAGCCCAGCGCGCGCGCCTTGTCTCGGCGGATGGCCGACATGCGGTGGGCACAGACGGTGGAGATGCGGGGGAGGTGGGCGAACGGGATGCACTGTGGTGGGGCGAATCGGACGGCTGCGAAGGGGATGAGATCGGGCGGATGCAGAGGGGTGTGTTAAGTGGGATCGGACAGCTGAGTGGCGTCACCATCCGACGGCTGTCTTTAAACGGCAACGGAGTGGGAGGACGGTGGGGATGAGGCCACATCACTCGTCTTCAACCTCTCACCGCTCGCGCCAGAGAAAGACCGCAGTGCAAGGGCCTCCCCTTCCCGGCGACGGCGAGGGTCCCCGGCGGCAACAGGGAGTACCAGGAGGTAGCTCTCGGCGAGGGAAACCCATTTTGGGGTCTTAGGAGGCAAGGGGGTCAACGGCGAAGGTAGCAAAAAGGGGAGTTTCGACCTCCCAGCAGTGCAACGGCTCACCGGCGGTGCTCTGGCTTAATGGGAGGTGTTTTCACGGTCTACTGGGGTAGTACCTCACAATGGCGGCGGCAGGTTTAGCTGGGAGGCTCCTGGGGAGGCTGGCCACAGAGGAGCACTTCGGTCAGTAGTGAGCTACGACGCCGGGGTTCCACAGGTGGTCACCTGGCCGGAGGGGTACACCAAAATGATCAGTAGGCGGCAAAGATGCTCAGAGCAAAAGGAATCGAGAAATGGAGAGGGAGGGAAAGAGATTGGCTCACGGGGTCACCGGCACAAGGGAGGGCGGCGACGGCGCAGGGGAGCGGTGGAGCTTTGGCCGACAACTTGCTAGAGCAATTGAGCATCACTGGAAGTGAATTGAGGGGGTGGGAGAAGCTCGGGGGCACTAGAGAGCGAAGGAGCCGAGGGGAGTGAAAAGAGCTCCGGCAGAGGGGAGAAATAGAGGAGGAGCGAGGGTGGGGCGCGGCACGGGTGGACAGGTGAGGTGACGGGGGTCGTGTCCAAGTGACGGAGGGTTTGACTAGGCGGTGAGGCGAGTTAAAGCGCGCGCGACGGCCATGCGGGCAAGTGAGTTGCTGAGACGGGCGCCGGCGACTCGCGTGGAGGAGGGAGAAGGGGGAGTGGCTGACGGGTGGGGCCGCAAATCGACAGGGCGTCGCACACAGCTGCGACATGGCGTCTCCGCAGGCGGTCGGCGCCAGTACGGGCAGCGATGCGGCAAAACCATGGGCGGGGCTCGCTCGCGCGCAGGCACAGGTGGAGGGAGGAAACGGGAAGGGAAGAAACTGCCAGGGAGGAAAGGAAGCGGGAAAAGAAGAATGCGCCACCGAGAAGGGAAAATGCAGAACCGAAAAGGGAAAGTGGGGAACGAGGAGAAATTTCCGAATTGGGAAAGAGGCTAAAAAAATTCACCAAAAATCAGGGAAAATTCACAAAAATTTGGTTTTCAAATTTTGGGGGTCTTTCAGGATATCAAAGTTTGGATCAAAATTTTTGCTAAGTTAGAAAAATCAAAAGAGTCGGATTATCTGGGCAGGTGTACCATTGAGGCATACCATCTCTCTAGACAGGGGTTTTCTATGTTTCTGGAAATTTACACAGAGGCTAATAATCCGGGTCAACCCATACCATGGAGGCATACTACTATTCCAGATAGGGTGTTTTTGGTGCCCATAGTGTTTTTACACAAACGTATTGCAATGCCAACAATCAAAGAGGATGAATGATTCTTGAAACCTTTCCCTCCAAAGGGCCTGTTCTTTTTAGTTGAAGCTTCTGGCTTCTAGTTTTTGGCTGCGGCTTTTGGCTTTTAGACTATTTGTGTGAGAGATTACAGAGTAACAGAAACTCACGTGCGGTTTTTGCCGATATAAGTATATACTACAATTAACTAGTAGACTCTATCTTGAAAAGATACTCCGTTTAAAAGCTAATTACTGTAGAAAAGCTGAAAAGAACAGGGCCAAAGATATTCAAAATCTTCACTCAAGTGACTGTGATATTCACCAAGTTAATATCATACCAACTAGGCTAAGAAAAACATGGCTGGAGACCTAAGGTAACAAAATCAGCCACCAACAACATAAGTCTAGTCAGACCACTGTGGATTGGCCGGTCTGACCATCGAGCCCAATCTAACCGCAAGTGCAATGGTGGTCTAACCACTGAGGCCAGTCTGATCGTAGGTCCAGAGCCGGTCTGACTGGTCCCCTGTTCCTAGACTTGAAAGTCCCTCGGGACAAAACTCAAATATTAAGAACTTGCTCAATTCTCATCCAAATACTTTCAATTTTTTCATGAGACTTGTTCAAGACATTAGGAACCTAAACCAATCAAGAATTACAAGGTTGTTAGGCTCAGGCTCATTGAATTTGAGGTAATCTAATCTAGTGCACAAGAACAACAAAAACCATAAAACTCATATTTCATGCTTGGCACTGAGAGGAGGACTCTGAATAGAGAAAGGATAGCGGAAATCCTTGGTGTTCCTTCAGACAGTGCACATATCCATTCACTTGCTCATCCAGTTCATCACACCTCAATAGTTCTTTCACCTCTACTTGAGACCGTTCACATGTATCAAGGCATCGAGGCCAAGAATTTCAAGACAAAGGAGCAGAGTTGCCAGATACTTCTAGCACTGGCTGTCTACTGTGTGACTCGCTACACTATATACCCTAGGAAGGGTGGCCGAGATGAGTGTGCTATAGAGGTAATCTAGTTGTTGCACTTGATTCTCACCAGGACTTGCATAAATGTGATTGAACTGATGCTGGTGAGATGGAGGACACTATCTACACAACCACAAAGAGGATTTTGCCATACAGTCCATTTCTAACTAGCATGTTTATTGTGTAAGACCATGTGGCTAGGTTTAGGTTTTCTATAATGATGAATAATTGACAACATGGCTTAGTATTGTTATTCGAGGCGTGTGCGTATGTGCGTAGACTAATATCGGTCAAGTTGGTGAGAACTTGTGCCGGGAAAAACGTTCTTTGGTCTTTGCATGTGCAGGTTGGGCATGGAGACGGTCATGGTCGGTGACGAGAAAGACCGGGACTAGGAGGGGGAAATCTGAGGTCCAGGCGGTCGAGGATGTCACGAGGTGGTCGGGCTCACGCTGGAGCACATGGAGATCAAAGGTGGATGGTGCGTGGAGAAACTACGGGAGGTGCGGTCCTGGAGGCTTCAACACGCGATGAGTTGAAAAATCGGAAGTGAAAAAAACCCGTGTTAGGAAGGGTTTCGGGTCCCTTGAAAATTAGTGGGCCAAAAGTCTAGTTGGGGTAAAAAGGCCCAAATCTAGTTGGATGAGTCGGATTAGGATTCTAAGTAGAGATTGAATAGGATTAGGATTCTAAATAGAAAGTGAATAGGATTCATAGTGGGCTGTATAAAAAGAACGGAAATAGGAGAGAGGGGGGTGGCTTTTGAAGAGGCTATTTTCGTGTTAGGGTTTTGGGTGGATTCACGCAGATGTGCTGAGAAAAAGGATTCTTGCATGCTTTGGTGTTTGCATGCTTTGAGGCTGGACATCTCGTTGATTGCTACTCGGAGTCAAATTTTTGCCACTTGTTTTTCTTATGTGAAGCGCAATCGGCAGCGTCTCGTCGTTTTCGTGGGCATCGCTAGACAATCGTTTTTGCACACTTCCTGTAAGTTGCAGCAGCGTGAAGACAGCAGGCGCATGCAGACTAGAAGAGAGAGGAAAAGAAGATTAGAGGAGAGAGAGGAAAAGGAGATTAGAAGAAAGAGACAAAAAAAGAATACAGCCACTGCATGCATGTTGATTAGGGGAGGTATAATTAGTGAGGTGAGTCTCTAATCACGTTTTTGCTTTTGCATGGTATGTTTTTATTTTTTGTTGACCAGGAGCCGTGACTTTTATGCATGAGTTTTGGACGGATGGATTTTTGACATGCTGCGGCCAGCGAGATATTTTACTAGGGAGGAGATTAAGAGTGCTAATTAGTCTTTGTGTTAGGGGCGGCTAGCCGAGAGTTACATACAAGCGTAATCAGTTTATTTCCTGTTTGAATAAAAAAACAGCGACAACTTCGAGTTGTACTAGGTTTTCTGGTGAGAACAAAAATTGGCCGAGGCCTTTGTTTTTGTATTTTCTACTTTTTCAGATTAAACAAATAGAAGACAAGAAAATTTAAGAAAAAGCTTCCGCTAGACGTTGCAATCATTCACCCCCCTCTGATTGTCATCGACGATCCTACAAGTGGTATCAGAGCAGGTTGCTATGGCGTCAGAGAGGTATGTGAATCGTCCCCCCATGCTAGATGGTACTGATTTTGCTTTTTGGAAGTGTCGGATGCAAGCTTATATTGAGGCTCAAGGTAGTGATGTTTGGAATAAAGTTTCTACTCCATATGAGGTTCCTGCTGTTGTTACTGATTTAAATAAAGCAGATGTTAATTTAAATGCTCAAGCTCGTAATTTGCTGTTTCAAGGAATTTCTCGTAAAGAATTTGATCGTGTAGCTCATATTAATTCTGCCCATTTAATTTGGAAAACTCTTTGCGATTATCATGAAGGAACCACTAAAATCAAGAAGGTGCGTAAAAATCTTTATCAAAAAGAATATTCTGATTTTACTATGAAACCTAATGAATCCATTGATGATCTCTTTGCTCGATTTGAGAAAATATTGAGTGATCTACGCGGTGTTGGTGTTATTCCTGCTGATGAAGATAATGCAACTAAAATTTTGAGATCTTTAGGTTCTGAGTGGTTGATGGTTGTCACAACTATTAATCAAACTGTCGATCTAGATACTTTAACCATGGATGATCTTTATTCTAGATTGAAAACCTATGAGATGGAAGCTTTGCCATCTAAGATTGATAAATCTTCACCTTTAGCACTTATGACTAACCCCGTGCAGGCTGCTTCGTCGAGTGCTTTGTCTTGTGTTTCTTTGTCTGCCTTGTCTTCTTTTTCAGAGGAACAGTTCGAACAGCTTCCTGAAGAGGACTTGGTGTTGATCTCCTCACGAGCATACAAGGCACTCAACAATGTGAGGATGAGAAAGCGAGGAGGCATGTCAGGTCCGATCAGATGCTTTGAGTGTGGCGAACCAGGCCACATTAAGATGGATTGTCCCAAGCTCAAGGGAAAGGTGGCGAAGGAAGAGAAGAATTATCGTCGTCGGTCATCCAAAAACAACAACACCAAGGGTGGCAATTTCCGTCGCAAGCTCGCTGAAAAGATCATATCGACCATTGAGCGTCTTGATTTGAGTGATGTGGAGTATGAGAGCTGCAACGACGAGGACCACGACAATGATGATGCTAAAGGCAAGAAGAAGAAGAACGATGACTTCACAGGCATGTGCTTCATGGCAGGCAACAACAGTGATGATGGCGATAGTGATCCCGATGAGGTAAGACCTTCATATGATGAGCTTGAAGATGGTTTGATTAAACTTGCTATTGAATTAAAAAAGACAAAACAGAAATTGAAAGAAAATAATTGTGTTGTTGAAAGTCTAAATTCTGAAATTAATAGACTTAGAGCTTTAATTCCTGATGATGAATCATGTGAGTCTTGCCAAGTTTTACATTCTGAGTTGGAGGCTGTTAGATCTATTAGTGCATCAAATATGGTTCAACTTAGAGATATAACTGACAAATTTGATGAATTAAAATTGATACATGTTTCTTGTGATGAAAAATTAAAATTTGCTAATGATGAAATTGAAAAGCTCAAATCTAATTCTTCTAAATGTTTAGAGTCAAGTATTTCAAATGTTCAATCTAAAACTTGCTCTAATTGTGAATTGCTAGAAGCTAGACTTAATTCATCTCAAGAATCTATTCAACAAATGCTTTATCATGAGAACATGCCTTGCTCAAATTGTCCTAAGTTAAATATTGAAATTGATGCTTTGACTAGCCAATTGAATGATTTCGCCGAAAAAGAAAGATTGGCTCAATGTAGTGCTTCCAAGAATTTAGCAAATGAAATGCTTAAGTGCACATCTTGTTCCTCATTGGTTAAAGAAAATGAGTATCTTAAGGACACTTTGGAGAGATTTTCTTTTGGCAAGAAAAATCTAAATATGATCCTAGACAAGTCAAAAACAAGTGTGAAAAATCATGGTCTAGGATTTAATTTTGTTGAGCATGCTAAAAATAATCCTCCTAAGGTTGTTAAGTTGCTTGAACCTGGAAAGATTGAAGTAAAATCTGAACCAAAACAAACTGTGTTTAAATCTGCTGGCTTTGTGCAAACTTCATCGAATAATAATGTAGGTGCTAGCTCATCATCTCAAAAGAATTCTAATTATGTTAAATTTCATTGCACCTACTGTGGAAGAGATGGACACTTGCATGAATTTTGTTTTAGACGGGCTAAGAAAGAAAGGAAGGAAAAGTTGAATGCTTTAAGACAAAAACGTGCATTGTCTTTTGTTCATAGATCAAATGCGAAAGCTATGTTTTTAGAGAAGTTTTATGATGGCTTTAAATCTGCTTCACATGCTAGATTGGGATTTAATTCAAATAATTCACGCTCTTTTTGGTATTCTGATCATTCACATGCACGTGATTTTGGTTCTAGCTTTGTTGCTCCTATTCATCGTGTGTCTCAGTATTGGATTCCTAAATCTTATTTCACTAACCCCAATGCTGTGAGACCGATGTTTCCTGTGAGGTAAGAATAGCTGACAAGAATGGAGAACAGGAGCTAAATTGGGTTCCAGTTTTTTTTATCATCGCTTGATTGGAACACTTGATGGTTCTTCACTCTTTTGATGGCTTGAGATTTCACTTTTTGAGAGACCATGTGGAAAAGGTGATGTACTCTTACACCCTATTGAGTTGGATTCTTATGTTAATGATACTCTTTCAAATCCACTTGACTCCCCTTATTTTGCTCTTTTGCGAAGTGGGTTGGGCGTGTTGCATCCTATGAGATTATTCTGAGGGGGAGCTTGATGTTTAAGAATTTAGGAAGCTTTGTTTATTATACTTGTCAATTAAATTAACAAGTCCAAGCCATCAAATTTAAATGAGTTGTGGAGCTATCTTTATCATATCTATTCATATGTTGTGTAGCTTTGATCAGGACTGTTTATAATTAAATTACTACATTTGAATTAAAAGTATGACATGGCGAAATACTTTGACTAGATTGATTATAGTTATTACTTTGCGATGTCCATCGAAAAAGATTAACTTGATTGTGAGTCTTATTTTAACTCTTGGTTATGAGGCTCGCATGTTTCATGTTCCAACTCTTATGATCACTCAATTTGGCATGTTATTAAATATATATATATATAAAATGAAAAGATGTATGCTTCAAGCATGCCATGGTGAAAAAAAAAGACACAAAAGTGCGCAAAATGAAAAGAAGTATGCTTCAAGCATGCCACCATCAAAAAAAAAGAAGAAGAAAAATATGTCATTATGAAAAGAAGTATGCTACAAGCATGCCACATGCCTAAAAATTGAGTGTGGAGTAATAAGTTGTTACATGAGACTGCTAGCCCGTCTAGAGTTAAAATTTGCTTCACTTTTAGGTTTTGACTTTTCGTTGTGATATCTCATTGTGCTCTCTATAATTGGTTTGGTCATTTTTGATATGCCTGTCATTGACATAAATTGTTTAATCATATTAAAAATTTGTTTTGACATTGCTATGTGATATATGGCTTTATATGATCTAGATAGCTCTACTCAAAAATATGGCTTGGTTAAATTACTAAATCAATTCAAAGTGACTTGGATAATCTACAAAGCTTCTAGATTTTTATTCTCATTGCTTCTTTAGAATAGTTCTTCTTTGAAAGTTCTTGATGATTACATTGCCAAAGGGGGAGAGATTTGGTGTGCTTTGTGAGACATTGGAGAAATTTACTCTCTCGTGTTGAGGGGGAGAGATTTGAGACTTGTGGCTTGAAATGCTTTTTCGGCTTCAGTACTTCGCTTATATCTATTTGAAGCAAATTCATCATGCTATCTTACGGTGTTGTCAATGTATTCATCAAGGGGGAGATTGTAAGACCATGTGGCTAGATTTAGGTTTTCTATAATGATGAATAATTGACAACATGGCTTAGTATTGTTATTCGAGGCGTGTGCGTATGTGCGTAGACTAATATCGGTCAAGTTGGTGAGAACTTGTGCCGGGAAAAACGTTCTTTGGTCTTTGCATGTGCAGGTTGGGCATGGAGACGGTCATGGTCGGTGACGAGAAAGACCGGGACTAGGAGGGGGAAATCTGAGGTCCAGGCGGTCGAGGATGTCACGAGGTGGTCGGGCTCACGCTGGAGCACATGGAGATCAAAGGTGGATGGTGCGTGGAGAAACTACGGGAGGTGCGGTCCTGGAGGCTTCAACACGCGATGAGTTGAAAAATCGGAAGTGAAAAAAACCCGTGTTAGGAAGGGTTTCGGGTCCCTTGAAAATTAGTGGGCCAAAAGTCTAGTTGGGGTAAAAAGGCCCAAATCTAGTTGGATGAGTCGGATTAGGATTCTAAGTAGAGATTGAATAGGATTAGGATTCTAAATAGAAAGTGAATAGGATTCATAGTGGGCTGTATAAAAAGAACGGAAATAGGAGAGAGGGGGGTGGCTTTTGAAGAGGCTATTTTCGTGTTAGGGTTTTGGGTGGATTCACGCAGATGTGCTGAGAAAAAGGATTCTTGCATGCTTTGGTGTTTGCATGCTTTGAGGCTGGACATCTCGTTGATTGCTACTCGGAGTCAAATTTTTGCCACTTGTTTTTCTTATGTGAAGCGCAATCGGCAGCGTCTCGTCGTTTTCGTGGGCATCGCTAGACAATCGTTTTTGCACACTTCCTGTAAGTTGCAGCAGCGTGAAGACAGCAGGCGCATGCAGACTAGAAGAGAGAGGAAAAGAAGATTAGAGGAGAGAGAGGAAAAGGAGATTAGAAGAAAGAGACAAAAAAAGAATACAGCCACTGCATGCATGTTGATTAGGGGAGGTATAATTAGTGAGGTGAGTCTCTAATCACGTTTTTGCTTTTGCATGGTATGTTTTTATTTTTTGTTGACCAGGAGCCGTGACTTTTATGCATGAGTTTTGGACGGATGGATTTTTGACATGCTGCGGCCAGCGAGATATTTTACTAGGGAGGAGATTAAGAGTGCTAATTAGTCTTTGTGTTAGGGGCGGCTAGCCGAGAGTTACATACAAGCGTAATCAGTTTATTTCCTGTTTGAATAAAAAAACAGCGACAACTTCGAGTTGTACTAGGTTTTCTGGTGAGAACAAAAATTGGCCGAGGCCTTTGTTTTTGTATTTTCTACTTTTTCAGATTAAACAAATAGAAGACAAGAAAATTTAAGAAAAAGCTTCCACTAGACGTTGCAATCATTCACCCCCCTCTGATTGCCATCGACGATCCTACATATTGTTAAGGGATGGCTGACAGAGGAGGACCAACAGGAATTTGATCATTACTTGACTCCTTACTTAGCTTGGTTTGCTGAGGATAGATGTCTTAGAGCGCATGCACTACCACCTCCACTTGATCCTAATGATTTCGATCACAGAGAGCCCTCAAATGATTTTGACTATATATTGAATATGAGATAGATCTTGAGGAGGGCTTGGCAGGTGACAGTACTAAGGACAACTTTGACACTAGGTACACTCCTAGAGTCGTACCTCCAGAGCAGCGCTTCACTCCAAGAACACATGATGCAGAGGCTAGCGGCTCCAACATGTCCTTGAAACTTGAGGCGATTGAGAAGCACATGAAGAGGAAAACTACCATATTTGAGAGGATATAGAAATCTCAGAATTTAGCTCAGAGGTGGTAGACGACTCAACACGTAGAGTACAACCTTTCGAGGGATTTCACCTTTGTATTTTGTGTTGATTCCAGGAGGTAGCTGGGATTGATCAAAGAGCATCTGGACAACATCAACAGTGCTATCTGGGTTCTCAATGATAAGATGAACACCGTATGGACAGACATCAGGGCAGCTTTGAGGTCATGAGGAGAGGAGCCGAGAGCTCATGATCGTCCACTTGGCAGGAATGGAGAGCTACATCATCTAGTTCCACATCCGAATGGACACTCCTCTGCCACTACACAACCTCCTCAAGCACCACCACCGACTCCATAGCCCACAACTTTAGATCCTCAGAGTCAACTGGCGGTTGAGGTAGTTCATCTTCTAACAGCTACAGCTCCCACTGAGGCACTTGGTGCTATGCCTAGCCGAGTACTTGACTTCTCCAACCTTTAGTGGCCAGCACTTTAGTACAGGCAGTAGTTCAGGAGGTTGCTCCAGCTCTCGATCAAGACAGTTACTTTCACCTCCATTGTCGAGCCTGCAGCACTAGCATCCATCCAGCTTCTACAGCTCTAGTGCATATTGACGATGATGACAACATTGACACTGAAGTTGACACTGTGCCACCTTGATCTCTAGCGACTTCATCTCTCCAGTACTAATTTGTAGTTCAAGCTCCGTCCTCATTCTATGACAAGCGGGCCTTCTCCTCTACCCAACGCTAAGTAGTACTTTCCCTTTTTATGCTTAATGCCAAAGGGGGAGAGATCGTAGATGTGAGAGAGGATTTGAGAGGGGTAGGACTTCTTTTGGTTTTTGAGCCATGTACTTGATATTTCCTTGTTTATCTCTGTGTACATTAGACTCATTTTTTTGGGTATGATATACTTTATGTTTTGTGATGTAATGCTTATGTACATGAGACTCATTTTTTGGGTATGATATACTTTATGTTTGTGATGTAATGCTTAATCTTTGTGTTTGCATCATTTGAAGTCCACTTGTTATATATGCATGAATTTAGGGTGAGCACTCATTTGTTGGGTATGATATACTTTATGTTTGCGATGTAATGCTTAATCTTTGTGTTTGCATCATTTGGAGTCCACTTGTTATATATGCATGAATTTAGGCGGAGCTATGATTTATATTGCTTAGAGTTTGTATACCTTCAAATCATATATTATATCTTGCTCTTTTGTGCCTAGTACTTTGTCTATGCTTGATCATATGCATTTTTGCTTGGAACAATGCTAGTGGTATCTTGTTGATTTTCATGTCTTATCAGAATTTATTATCCTTGTGTTGGTTTGGTTGTCATCAATCATCAAAAAGAGGGAGATTATAAGCATCTAGGCCCCTAATTCATTGCTTATGTGGTTTTGGTAATTAATGACTCCTAAATCATTAAGACTAACTTTGCTTTGAGTGTGATTAAGATAAGATAGGTATTGATTATGGATATAGGTTGTTCTTAGACTTTCATGGATCCCCATGTGCAAATGACAGCAAAGCATGATTTTCGTGAAGATTAAGAACCTTGTGGCTAGAAAAGATCCAAGGAGTTGAGTATGGATCAATTAGTTAATAGGGTTTTGTTTTGCTTTGGCCATACTATTAAAGGGGGTTTAAAGTTAGTAGTTTAAGGTTGGTTAGGTTCAGTAACAAGTTGTGGTGCACACTAGGTCTTTCTAAATCAGTTCCAGCTAGAGAGTGCCAAGAATCAAGTTGTGGTTGAGAGGATACCAAAGTTTGAATCAAAATTTAGCAAAGGGAAAAATTAACATAGGCAGATTATCCAGGTCAGACGTACCATCTCTCCAGAGAGATTGTTTTCTATATTTCTAAAAATTTACACAGAGGCGGATAATTCGGGTCAACCCATACTATTGAGGCGTATCATTAGTTCAAAGAGGGTGTTTTTGGTGCCCATGGTATTTTACAGTGAGGTGTATCGTCTAACTAATGGTGTACCATTGAGGCGGATGATCTGGGCTGAGGCGTACCATTGAGGTGTATCATCTCTCTAGGGATGATGTTTTTGGATAAGTTTAGAGGTGGATGATATGGCTTGAGGCGTACCATTGGTCCAGAAAGGTTCAATTTGAATGAAGCATTGAGGCGAATGATCTGGGTTAAGGTGTACCATCGACTCATACCATTGTTCCACAAAGGTTCCATGAAATGATTTCACTAAGGCAAATGATATGGTCGAGGCGGATGATTTGGCTTAGGCGGATTATGTGGGTGGAGGCATATGATATGGGTTGGCTTAATGGCTAATTTTTGAACTGTTGGAGGTATGAAAAATTGAATTGAGGAGGATGATCTGGGTCGAGGCAGCTGATTCGGGTCTACAGACACTTTTTAGAAAATGTCTCAAACGACTAATTTTTTTTATTAGATGGGCTATATAAGTGGACCATGGACATTCAAGATGTGACTTTTGTGACTCAAATACAATGGCTTGCATGTGGATGAATTGAAGGGCACTCAAGAGCTTCAGGTTGAGATTTTTGAGAGTGTGATCTAGTAGATTAGGCCTTAGTATGCATTAGGGGTGGAAACGGATCGGATACGGTCGAATAGTCTCAAATACGAATACGAATCCATATTTTTAAAATGAATACGAATATGAATTCGAATATTTTCAAATACGGATACGAATATTCTCGAATACGAATACGGATATTTTCGAATACGGATTTTCTCGGATACGAATATCGGATAAAACGGATTCCTAACGGTTTTGCCGATTTTTCATCGGTTTTTGACCGGTTACCAGTTTTAAACCGCCTAAATTCAAGTTTTGAATCACAAAATTTGTACGGATTTTTCATGGGTTCTAAAAACGGATCGAATATGAATCGAATAGTCTCGAATACGGATACGGATACGAATATTCTCGAATACGAATGCGACTAAGAATACTCTCAAATACGGATACGAATATTCTCGAATACGAATACGAATATTTTCGAATACGGATTTTGCTTACCAAATTCGGATTTCTCTCGGATACGAATATCGGATAAAACGAATTATCCGTTACCGTTTTCCACCCCTAGTATGCATCACTCATAGTTGCTTGACCTTGTGGGGTTCAAGTAATATCCTTGGACTTATTTTTCTTGGAATTCGGTTATTCCTAGATGGCATGGAGGCGTGCTCTTAGTGACCTTCTAAGGAGGAGCTTATAGAACTTACCAGTAGGTTTGTGAAGATTTGGAGTCCACCTATCTAGAGAGGAGGACTACTATGAGTTGATTGTTTGGATCCTTTTCAAGTAGGAGCTATACTATTACAATAGCACTCCGACGAGGATTTGGGAGATCGCTGAATCTCCAAGACCTTAGTAAAAATTTGACTGTCTCTTGTCACTTTTTCGTTTTCGTGCTTAAATCCTTTTTCTTTAAATTCCTATATTACTAGACTTGTATAGGATTGAACTTAGGTTGCAAAGCTTCACTAGCATGTTTAGAAGTTAATTGAATACACTAGCAAACCATAGGCACTTAGGTTAGAAGTAGTTTCTAGGTGGCTCTAAATTTATTAAATTTGGCCTAGTTTGAAAAAGATACCCAATTCACCCCTCCTCTCTTGGGCATCTGATTTACTTCAGCAACGGCCAGCATTAAGTAATAATTTGAGAGAATTAGAAGATAACTATGTGGTACAATATTGCATTGGAAAGGGTAGCAATCGAGATGGATCAATCAAGAATTGGGCTTACTGCTAGCGGTTGAAGTCGAAAATCTACGGCGGCATGAAGAGATCGAAGACATATGGTTTGGTGGAGCAACCAAGGTGTGAGGGAAGATAAGTTCAAGGTCGTCCGTGGTGTATCGGTGTATATGTGAGTAAGGTACTGTCGGACCCCAGGTTTGAACCAACCCAGAATCCCTGTGATTTCACTGCACTATTCCCTGGATCAGTAGATAGTGCTCACAGATACATTGCTGATTCATTTCATACACGATACATGACATATTAATACAATACCAGGGTACACAAGTCCCATATAAGGACAAGTATTACAAAAGGGGCTTTCAGGCCACAAAAGTTCAGTGTACCATTGCATTATTGGCGGAAGCAAAAGGGAGGGTCATCTCCCCACAGGCAAGCGACCGGGATAACCTAGGTGTGCTTAATATCATCCAGGGGACCTGGTTAACGTTAAGGACACCTTCCAATTAGATTGGTCGGCCAGACTGTAAGGAGAGAATAGATTCTAGCCTAACTACCACCATCTTCATTTCCTTCGCCCTCCTGATCCTGGTAGTACTCATATTGGTCTTGATTTGCCAACTCTGGGGGAAAAGGGGGGAAGAGCGAGGTGAGCACACACAACCGTGCTCCGCGAGCCAACATTCACAGAAATGCATGTAATTATATGCAAAGCTTGACAAAGAGGGCTCAGGTTTATTTATTTGCGAAGAGCGACAGCTGTAAATAACATAAGTACAAACCCTACGACTTAGCAATTTAACAAAACATGTTTTCAAGAGTTGAATGATGTAATATGTATTTAGTGGTATCAGCTACATCCACCGATGCTAAGTATTTTGGAGTTACTAGACTATAACACCACTGGAGTACTTCCCCCCAGGAAAAACTCAAAGGTTGGAGTACTTCCCTCCAATTTGCTTTTCTTTCCCGCCCACAAGAATTTTTGAAATAGAACTAACTCAAGGAAGTTTCCATGTCTGCCCCTGACCGTGGGCGCGGCTATTCGAATAGTTTATTCTCTGCAGAGATCGTACACTTTACCCACCAGAGACGACCCGCTCGTTGCCCCGCACGATTCCGTAGTCGTGCGGTTGAGTAGGTCACCACAATAGCCTTTTGAACTACCTAGCCCCTTTCGTCATCCCACCTTATGGGCTGCTCCCACCGGCGGTGGGTCCCATACTTTGCACGGGATGTCTCCACGGGAACTAGCGCCGTCGGACTCCACTCTCCATAACGCTAGCACGGCTGGAGACGTCACCCTCCTCTCGGTGTCCCTTTAGGCCCTCCTTTGCCCTTACAGCACTTCTCTCCACTACCGGTGAGATGAGTTTCGGGGGTTCGGTAGAATTACTTAGCTAAGCTGCAATTTGCAGACTGGTGGTCGTACTGTTGTACACGGAGATGCCATCACAGGATTAAGTCCTTAGTGTGTTCGGGCGGTTCAAACCACAAGCCAATGTGCTACTTCCACACCCACCACTCTTACCGTCCGCCCAAACAGTTATAGCAAGTTTTGAGGGTTTCGGGAAGTCTAAAATAGATTGCCACAAAATATCCAGTCACGTACCTCCCGCGACTAGCCCAAAACTAGTGCTCAAGTTTTTGAAAGCTATGATTAGGGCAGGCAATGCCCTAGACTGGACAGAACTCGCATGGCATTTAATTTAGACATATACCTATTTAGGATAGTAACAGTAATACCTACGGCGACAAGGTACATGATCTATCAAAATTCAAGGAGGGTATAGCTATATACATTTTTAGATCTTCGAGTGGGGGTAACTACCTTACAGTTCACATACTTTATACGTGAAATAATGCATGCAGTTTGACTATTTTTAAACCAAGATAATTTACAAGAAAACATAGGAGCAGAATGATCAAGAATATTGACTCGCCTGGGTTTAAAAGTAGAGGGTCTTGCTGATCTGGAGGTAGGTCACCTTGCTGCTCTGGCGTGCCTTCAAATTCTACTCGAACGAAGCAGACCGACAAAGCAGGAAACAGACATAGAGCACAAATAAGCATAAAATAACAAGCAAAAGAGCTCAAAAACAGACCAAACCAGAACCAACAGAAAGGGCTTGATTTTAGAAAAATTTAGAATCAAGTTTCGCCCAAATCGGAGTTACGATGAGAGAGAACGAGTCGTTTGAAGTTTCATTCCCGGGAAAATCCCAAAAATGAAAAAGGAGAGAGAGAGTTCACTCTCTGACATGTGGGTCCCGCGGGTTTTTAATTTTAATTTCAGAATAATCTTTATTGGGGAAAACTCTGAGTATGACAGGTGGGGTCCACGGTTTAATTAATTTTCTAAATTCTGAAAACGGGCCAGAGACTGACATGTGGGCCTAGGCACTGTACAAGGGCCCACCTGTCAGTGTCTAAAGCCATTTCCCGGGGTTTTTAACAGTTTTAAATTAACGGAGGGCCCACGTGTCAGCCTAACTAGGGGTTTTTAACGTGCTTAGGCCCACTGTCAGAGAGGCGATTACCTCGCTAATCAACAGAGGTTAACAGTTAATCAGGGGGCTAATCGCGCGGGAGCAGAGCTCCGCCCGACCGAGCGGCGGCGGAGCCAGCCGGCGGCGAGGAAGGTGGCGACCGCACGGGAAGAGAACCAAAATGGGTTACCCATTCCCGTGCGCACCCGTCGGAGGAGTTAATCGACCGAAGGTGGACAGGGAGGTCGCCGGCGGCGAGCTAGGCGGCGGCGGAGCCAGGGAATGCTCGGGACGGCGCCTACGGCTACGAGGGTGCAATTAAACAGTAGGGAAGCTTCTCGGGACAATTCGAAACTCACCGGAGAAGAGAACGGGGCTCGGGAAGTGGTGGAGGCGGCTGGCGTCGGCGAGCTCCGAAGGCGGTGGGGGTTGACCGGTGCCGGAGAAGACGAGTGGGTGAAGTCCCAAATCGAAGGTGCGGTCAGCTTCACGGGGTGGCGAGGACGCTCCGGCTACGAGGAATCGGCCGGGGGTCCCTCGAATCGACGGCGGTGAGGAGTGGCCGGAGCCGGGGAAGAACGGGCGTCGGCGACTGAAAAGAGAAGGAAAACCCGATTAAACTCGAGGGGAGGTGCTCGGGGGTGAGAGGAAGTAAAGGAGAAGAGCAATGCCGGCCGAGGAACGTCGGGGTGAGCTGGCGGCGGCGACGGCCCGAAGAGCGGCCGCCGACGGTGATTTTTGTGGCGAAGAACGGGGATGGAAGGGGGGGGAAACTAGTGGCCACGGGAGGGTTTTTGTAGTGGCAAAAAGTAGGGGTGTAGGACAGAGGGGGCATGGGCGACGGAGCTCCCGCTCCTGTAGCGTACCCGGCGAGAGGAGGAGCGTGACGGGGGCTAGGCACGTAGGGCGCACGGACGGCATGGCTGGGGTACCGCGCTCCTACGGCCGCACAGAGGAGGAGGGGGTGGGCGGCATGGCCAAGTTGGTCCGGCGGCCTCCACTTGGGTACGGCGGCGTGGCAGCGGGCTACGGCGGCACGGCCGGCATGGACGGCGGCGCTGGAGCGGCGGGGGAAGGACTCGGCTCCACTGTGGCCCATTCAATGCGACGGCGACGGCCATGCCGGAGTTGGCGAGCGGCGACGTGGCCAGGACTACGGAGTCGGGGGCGGTTCCATCGGCTCGTCCCGGCGGCGAGTGGGACGCCGGCGCGTGGAGAGCCTACGGCGGGGGGGGGCCGGGGCCTGGGCCGACGGGGACGCCGGGGAGCGCGGGGAGACCTCCACGGGGCACGCGTGCGCGGGGAACCCGGGGGCGGGCCGCTGCCGCTGGGTCCGGCGAGGGCGCGCGCAGAGCGGAGAGAGAGAGGCGGAGCGCGGCCGCTGCGGGAAGAAGAAGGAGAGGGGGGCGTGGCGCTGGGCCGGGCGAAGCCCAGAGGGAGACGGGGAAAAGAGGGCCCGGGGAAAAGAGCAGGCTGGGCCGGAAGAAAAGAAATCGGGCCGCGCGGGGGAGAAGAAAAGGAGAGCTGGCCCACCCGGGAAGAGACGAAAAGAGAGGGAATTTAGGTAGGGCCAAAAGGGATTTTTGCTAAGATATTTTAATTTAAATTTTGAAATTTTGAGATTAAATTTCCAATAACCAATAAAACAAGGCAAATAAGCAAATTAAAAAAAATGGGGTGTCACAGACCCCACCCCCCCTTAAACGGAATCTCGACCCCGAGATTCGGACTAACCTGGGAACAGAAAAGGGTAGTCGGCTCTGAGCTGCTCCTCACGCTCCCAAGTTGCTTCCCGCTTGGAATGGTTGCTCCATTGGACCTTGCAAAGTCGAATGGTTTGGCGCCTGGTCCGCTTTTCCATGGTATCAAGAATCCGGACTGGGTGCTCTGAATAAGTCAAATCCTCCCGCAGATTAACTGACTTAACTGATGTCTGCTCTTCAGGAACTCTGAGGCACTTCTTGAGTTGAGAGACGTGAAACACGTTATGCACTTCCGATAGACTCTTAGGTAGCTCCAATCGGTAGGCGACTTCTCCACACCTTTCAATGATTGGAAAAGGACCGATGAATCTAGGTGCAAGCTTGCCCTTCACCTTGAATCTTCGAACTCCTCTGAGGGGGGATACTTTGAGATAAACATGATCTCCCACTTTGAAGGATAGATCCCTACGACGATTGTCTGCATAGCTCTTTTGCCGGGATTGGGCTGCTTGAAGGCGATCCCGAATTAGCCTGACTTTTTCCTCTGCTTGCTTAAGGATCTCGGGCCCAAACACGCCTCCCTCGCCTAACTCTGACCAGTGTAATGGGGTTCTACACCTCCTGCCATATAGAGCCTCAAATGGTGACATCTTAAGGCTAGATTGGTAGCTATTATTGTAGGAGAATTCCGCGTACGGTAAGCACCTTTCCCAATCCGAAGTATATTCAAGGGCACAAGCCCGAAGCATGTCCTCTAGGATTTGATTTGTCCTTTCCGTCTGCCCATCTGTCTGAGGGTGGAATGCAGTACTGAATGCAAGATGAGTCCCTAGTGCTTCATGCAGGCTAGCCCAGAAATGAGAGGTGAACTGGGAACCTCGATCTGAGACTATCCTCTTGGGCACCCCGTGCAAACATACGATGCGGTTCATGTACAGTTCTGCCAATTTAACTCCTTTGTAGGTGGTTCTGATGGGAATGAAGTGGGCCACCTTGGTTAACCTATCCACTATGACCCATATGGAGTCGTACCCTGACTTGGTACGAGGTAAGCCAGTTATAAAATCCATCCCGACCTCTTCCCATTTCCATTCTGGAACTTGCAACGGTTGTAACAGTCCAGCGGGCTTTTGGTGTTCAGCTTTCACTCGTTGACATGTATCACAACAAGCCACATATTCTGCGATGTCTCGCTTCATGCGGGGCCACCAATATAGCGGTTTGATGTCTTGATACATTTTGGTACTGCCTGGGTGAATGGTATAGGCTGAGCTATGCGCCTCTTTCAGTATTAGATCCTTGAGATCCTTCTGATGGGGAACAAAGAGACGTTTCTCATACCATAATACTCCCTGCTGATCCTCTATCATTTTAGGGGCTTTTCCTTTAGCCATAAGGTGTTTGAATTTTTGGACTCCAAGGTGTCCTTTTTGGGCGGCTTTAATAAGCTCTTCAAGAGTTGGATGCACTTCCATTGCAGCTATGGTCCCATGCTCTACCATACCCAAGTTGAGGGCCTCCATTTCCCTAAGAAGCTCGCAATTAATTTCTCGCTCTATAACCGCATTACAGTGAGGTCTGCGGCTTAGGGCATCAGCCACTACATTAGCTTTGCCAGGATGATAGTGAACCTCCAGGTCGTAATCTTTAATTAGCTCCAACCATCTCCTTTGTCTAAGGTTAAGATCTGTCTGGGTGAAAATATACTTGAGGCTTTTGTGGTCAGTATAAATATCACAATGATTTCCAATCAGGTAGTGACGCCAAATTTTTAGGGCATGCACCACTGATGCTAGCTCTAGGTCATGGGTTGGGTAAATATCCTCATGAGAACGGAGTTGCCTAGATGCATATGCTACGACTTTTCCTTCTTGCATAAGCACACATCCAAGGCCTTGGCGTGAGGCATCACAATATACCTCGAAGTCCTTGTGGATGTTTGGCAATACCAGCACAGGAGCTGTTGTCAATCTTTTCTTCAGTTCCTGAAAACTCTTCTCACAGCTTTCGGTCCATTCATACTTCTTCTCTTTCTTGAGGAGGTGGGTCATGGGCTTCGATATCTTGGAGAATCCCTCTATAAAGCGTCTGTAATACCCGGCTAGGCCAAGGAAACTACGCACTTCAGTCACAGAAGTTGGCTGTTTCCATTCCAACACCGCTTCTACCTTAGAGGGATCAACTGCCACTCCTGAAGAGGATAGGATATACCCTAGAAAACTGATCTCTTGTAACCAAAAGTCACATTTGCTGTACTTGGCATACAGCTGATGCTCCCTGAGTGTCTCTAGGACTAACCGCAGGTGTTCCGCATGTTCTTCAGTGGTCTTAGAATAGATCAAAATGTCATCTATGAATACTACCACAAATTTATCCAGGTATTTCATGAACACTTTGTTCATCAGGTTCATGAAGTAAGCCGGAGCATTTGTTAACCCAAAGGACATGACTGTGTATTCAAACAGACCATATCGAGTGGTGAAGGCTGTCTTCGGAATGTCCTCTGCCCTGATTTTAAGCTGGTGGTACCCTGACCTCAGGTCTATCTTGGAAAAGACTGTGGCTTCTGCCAGTTGATCAAATAGGTCATCAATCCTGGGCAGGGGGTATTTATTTTTAATGGTCACCTCGTTCAAGGTTCGGTAGTCTACACACAATCGGGCAGTGCCATCTTTCTTCCTGACAAAGAGTACTGGCGAACCCCAGGGGGATGAGCTAGGCCGGATAAAACCCTTTTCCTGAAGATCCGCAATTTGGGTTTTCAATTCCTCCAATTCATCTACTGCCATCCTGTAGGGCCTTTTGGCTATTGGGGCAGTGCCTGGCTTTAGGTTGATGACAAATTCAATATCCCGATCGGGTGGCATACCAGGCAGTTCTTCTGGAAAGACTTCGGGGTACTCCCGAACTATAGGCATCCCTTCCAAAGGTGTTTCCTGAAGGTGATGGACTGCTGTCTTTAGTGATGGGCGACCCACTTTAACTTCTATTACTAAGCCAGGATGCTTAGTGAGTATGACCTTTCTATTGGCACAATCTATTATCCCCTGATTTTTGGCCAACCAATCCATCCCTAGGATGACATCCAAGGTTTGGGGTTTAAGGACTAACAAATCTGCCAGGAATTTAAAATTTCCCAGGGTGACCTCTACCTTGGGGCTTACTAGGGTGCTGGTCAAAGGTCCTCCTGGTGAGCTCAACACCACGGGTCTTTTGAGTCTGAAGGTTGGTAGCTTAGCCCTTGCCACAAAATTTCCCGAGACGAAAGAATGTGAAGCCCCAGAATCAAACAAAACTTGTGCAGGAATAGACTGAACAGAGAACGTACCCATAAGTACTCCAGAGGCATCTTGGGCCTCCTCTGCAGTAATGTGGTTCACACGGCCCTGGTTCGGTGTGGAGGAAACCCGTGAGGCTTGAGGGGCCTGGAAACTCTTGCTTGCTGCTGATGACTGTCCTCTCGATGGGGCGGCTCCCATATTAAACTTGGCTGGGGTGCCCTGACGATCGGGGCATTTATTGGCAAAGTGCCCTTTTGCTCCACAGTTAAAACAATGCAGATGTGCAGCTGGGTTGGGAGAGGGGGACTGTGCCGAAAAACGAGGCACACGAACAACATTCCCACTAGAGTGCTGAGCTGGAGCTGTAACCTTAGGTGCTGAAGTCACTCCCTGCCGGAAAGAGGTATTACCTTGATACATTGGCCTTGGTTGGAAACCACCTTGAGGCCTCTGTGATACCCACTTCCTTTTACGGCTGGCTTCTAGGAGCTTCCTTTCATTCTCATAGATAAGGGCTTTATTGACCAGGTGGTGAAAGGTAGGGTGGTCAAGCAAGATCAACTGTGCTCTCATTTCCTCTTGCATCCCTTCAAGAAAGCGGTCAATTTTCTCCTCTTCTGTGGCTATGTCAGTTGGGGCATAACGAGCTAACTGGTTGAACTTGGTGAGGTAGTCATTCACTGACATGCTCCCTTGCTTCAATGCCCGAAACTCGTTCCTCTTCATCCTCATTATCCCTGAGGGTATGAAGTTCTTACGGAAGACATCTTGGAACTCGGACCATGAAATGGTAGCTCCGGCAGACTCGGCTTCCTCTCCTTCGCTGGTTTCTTCTTCCTCAGGATCCTGCTGGTCCCCCTGTTGAACAGTAGCTGCTGAAGTAGCTCCACCATCTTCTGGCTCTACCTCTTCTTCATCTGGCTCATCATAAGACGTCTCTTCCCCACGGACTGCCAGAAAGTTCTCCCACCAGGCTGCGGCTGCACCCTTAAACTGATGGGTAGCAAAATCCACTTTATCTTCTTCTGCACAGCGTGCTAGACGAAGCTTCTTTTCTGTATCTCGTAACCAATCTTCAGCTTCCAGTGGCTCGCTAGCTGAAGAGAATGTCAGAGGTCTTGTCCTTAGGAAGTCTGCTAACTTAGAGCTCCTGTTGGCTGACCCAGACTGCTGACTAGCTAGCATGGCATGAAGAATTTGAGTTTGTTGGGCCATCAACTGCTCCATGGTGGGAGGTGCTGGGGGTGGAGGTGGAAGACTGCGGCCTTGGCCTCTACCGCGGCCTCGTCCTCGTCCTTGTCCCCTACCGCGAGTGGCTGCTCTTCTTGCCCTGGGTGCCATCTGAAACACATAAGATGTTAAAACTTGGAAAGAAGAGGAGGGGAAGGGCATATATGAGGGGTCACTAGCCCTCTAATCAACACACAGAAGAACCAAATAAGACAGCCAAGTAGAACGATAAAACATAAAGCTTGCATTAGTCCATTACAAGAGAGGGGTTGTATGACTCAACAGTGGGGCCTACCAGCTTCACTGAGTCATATTCACACCTCTACACAACGTCTACTACAGGGGGGGGGAAAGTACAAAAGCGGAACTGATAAAGTGCTTGCGGTACCCAAAATACTGCTAGCAAGCACGGCCAAAAGCTATCCTACTACTCCTGCTGATACTGCCACTACGCGATGTCGATCGGAGAGATGGAGCGGCTACGGCTGCGGCTGCGGGTCGGTGAGCTCGAGGCAGTGCGCGAGTCGTCGCTGCTCGGCGAGAGGAGAAGACGACGGCCGCTGCTGGAACCTCTGGCGTCTGCTGTGGTGAAGCCCGGAGGTGGGCGCGTGCTCTTACGAGCAGTGAGCCTAGTACGAAGTCCACACCGGCATGCCGGTGCTGCACCTCTGTCAGTAGGGGCGGGCAGAGGCAGAGTAAGGCTAGTGGAAGCCCGTGCAGGCATAGGCGCCGGAAGTGCTGGTGCTGACGAAGCTGCTGCCGCAGGTAGCGCTGGAAGTGGTGCTGCAACTGCTGCTGCCACTGCGGAAGGCAGTGGGGCTGGAACCCTCTCCGGTGAGGCCGGCGTGTAGGTCGGGGAAGCTGGAGTGTAGGTCGGAGAAGCTGGCGTGTAGGTCGGAGAAGCTGACGCGTAGGCGGCCTGAGCCCGAAGAAGCGCGAGCTCAGTCTCTGCAGCGACCCGCTCTCGCTCAGACAAGGCGAGGGCGGTGTCCCGTCCGGTCAACTGGAGGCGAAGCTCGTCTGTGTGCTCGTAGCTGGCTGTCAGTAGTGTCCTCAGTCGTCCGATCTCCTGGAGCGCCCGGCAGTAGGTGTTGACCATCGCCTGGGTCAACTGTACCTGGTGAGTCAGCCGGGGGTCGTCCACGGGTGCGTCCAACTCCTCGGGAAGAGGTCCGCCAGCGTAGAAGATCGGGAAGTAGCAGAAGGGGGACGGCACGAGCTCGGGCCCGTGTAGCTGCATCAGCCTGGCTGACAGCAGCTGAGCAGCGTCCTGCACAGCGTCGGCGCGACGGCCCCTGGGGTGGCCGGTGGTGACGACAACAGGCTCAACTCCTCCTGGTCGGGCGTAGACAAACCCCTCCATGATCCACGCCTCCTGGTCTCGGGTCTGGATCCGTCGCCCCCGGAAGATGGGGTGCTGGTCATACTTGAGGAACTGCAGCAACAGGCGAAGCAACTCGACGTGGTCAGTCTCGCTCTCCGCGTGAGTAAGGTAGTCCCAGGGAGCGGCTGAGGAGGATCCGGCCATCTACATTTTTAAAGAAAACAAAAGGTCAGACCAGGTAAAGGAAGAGAGAGTGCAGAAGAGTAAAGTCTAGGAAAAGTAAGAGTAAGAAGTAGTAAACTATATTTTATCAAAGTCTTTGTTAGTTTTCGAAATTAGACACCATCCTTAAGGCACGACCATCTTAACTAGGTTTCTACAGTCGTATGCTCTGATACCAGCCCTGTCGGACCCCAGGTTTGAACCAACCCAGAATCCCTGTGATTTCACTGCACTATTCCCTGGATCAGTAGATAGTGCTCACAGATACATTGCTGATTCATTTCATACACGATACATGACATATTAATACAATACCAGGGTACACAAGTCCCATATAAGGACAAGTATTACAAAAGGGGCTTTCAGGCCACAAAAGTTCAGTGTACCATTGCATTATTGGCGGAAGCAAAAGGGAGGGTCATCTCCCCACAGGCAAGCGACCGGGATAACCTAGGTGTGCTTAATATCATCCAGGGGACCTGGTTAACGTTAAGGACACCTTCCAATTAGATTGGTCGGCCAGACTGTAAGGAGAGAATAGATTCTAGCCTAACTACCACCATCTTCATTTCCTTCGCCCTCCTGATCCTGGTAGTACTCATATTGGTCTTGATTTGCCAACTCTGGGGGAAAAGGGGGGAAGAGCGAGGTGAGCACACACAACCGTGCTCCGCGAGCCAACATTCACAGAAATGCATGTAATTATATGCAAAGCTTGACAAAGAGGGCTCAGGTTTATTTATTTGCGAAGAGCGACAGCTGTAAATAACATAAGTACAAACCCTACGACTTAGCAATTTAACAAAACATGTTTTCAAGAGTTGAATGATGTAATATGTATTTAGTGGTATCAGCTACATCCACCGATGCTAAGTATTTTGGAGTTACTAGACTATAACACCACTGGAGTACTTCCCCCCAGGAAAAACTCAAAGGTTGGAGTACTTCCCTCCAATTTGCTTTTCTTTCCCGCCCACAAGAATTTTTGAAATAGAACTAACTCAAGGAAGTTTCCATGTCTGCCCCTGACCGTGGGCGCGGCTATTCGAATAGTTTATTCTCTGCAGAGATCGTACACTTTACCCACCAGAGACGACCCGCTCGTTGCCCCGCACGATTCCGTAGTCGTGCGGTTGAGTAGGTCACCACAATAGCCTTTTGAACTACCTAGCCCCTTTCGTCATCCCACCTTATGGGCTGCTCCCACCGGCGGTGGGTCCCATACTTTGCACGGGATGTCTCCACGGGAACTAGCGCCGTCGGACTCCACTCTCCATAACGCTAGCACGGCTGGAGACGTCACCCTCCTCTCGGTGTCCCTTTAGGCCCTCCTTTGCCCTTACAGCACTTCTCTCCACTACCGGTGAGATGAGTTTCGGGGGTTCGGTAGAATTACTTAGCTAAGCTGCAATTTGCAGACTGGTGGTCGTACTGTTGTACACGGAGATGCCATCACAGGATTAAGTCCTTAGTGTGTTCGGGCGGTTCAAACCACAAGCCAATGTGCTACTTCCACACCCACCACTCTTACCGTCCGCCCAAACAGTTATAGCAAGTTTTGAGGGTTTCGGGAAGTCTAAAATAGATTGCCACAAAATATCCAGTCACGTACCTCCCGCGACTAGCCCAAAACTAGTGCTCAAGTTTTTGAAAGCTATGATTAGGGCAGGCAATGCCCTAGACTGGACAGAACTCGCATGGCATTTAATTTAGACATATACCTATTTAGGATAGTAACAGTAATACCTACGGCGACAAGGTACATGATCTATCAAAATTCAAGGAGGGTATAGCTATATACATTTTTAGATCTTCGAGTGGGGGTAACTACCTTACAGTTCACATACTTTATACGTGAAATAATGCATGCAGTTTGACTATTTTTAAACCAAGATAATTTACAAGAAAACATAGGAGCAGAATGATCAAGAATATTGACTCGCCTGGGTTTAAAAGTAGAGGGTCTTGCTGATCTGGAGGTAGGTCACCTTGCTGCTCTGGCGTGCCTTCAAATTCTACTCGAACGAAGCAGACCGACAAAGCAGGAAACAGACATAGAGCACAAATAAGCATAAAATAACAAGCAAAAGAGCTCAAAAACAGACCAAACCAGAACCAACAGAAAGGGCTTGATTTTAGAAAAATTTAGAATCAAGTTTCGCCCAAATCGGAGTTACGATGAGAGAGAACGAGTCGTTTGAAGTTTCATTCCCGGGAAAATCCCAAAAATGAAAAAGGAGAGAGAGAGTTCACTCTCTGACATGTGGGTCCCGCGGGTTTTTAATTTTAATTTCAGAATAATCTTTATTGGGGAAAACTCTGAGTATGACAGGTGGGGTCCACGGTTTAATTAATTTTCTAAATTCTGAAAACGGGCCAGAGACTGACATGTGGGCCTAGGCACTGTACAAGGGCCCACCTGTCAGTGTCTAAAGCCATTTCCCGGGGTTTTTAACAGTTTTAAATTAACGGAGGGCCCACGTGTCAGCCTAACTAGGGGTTTTAAACGTGCTTAGGCCCACTGTCAGAGAGGCGATTACCTCGCTAATCAACAGAGGTTAACAGTTAATCAGGGGGCTAATCGCGCGGGAGCAGAGCTCCGCCCGACCGAGCGGCGGCGGAGCCAGCCGGCGGCGAGGAAGGTGGCGACCGCACGGGAAGAGAACCAAAATGGGTTACCCATTCCCGTGCGCACCCGTCGGAGGAGTTAATCGACCGAAGGTGGACAGGGAGGTCGCCGGCGGCGAGCTAGGCGGCGGCGGAGCCAGGGAATGCTCGGGACGGCGCCTACGGCTACGAGGGTGCAATTAAACAGTAGGGAAGCTTCTCGGGACAATTCGAAACTCACCGGAGAAGAGAACGGGGCTCGGGAAGTGGTGGAGGCGGCTGGCGTCGGCGAGCTCCGAAGGCGGTGGGGGTTGACCGGTGCCGGAGAAGACGAGTGGGTGAAGTCCCAAATCGAAGGTGCGGTCAGCTTCACGGGGTGGCGAGGACGCTCCGGCTACGAGGAATCGGCCGGGGGTCCCTCGAATCGACGGCGGTGAGGAGTGGCCGGAGCCGGGGAAGAACGGGCGTCGGCGACTGAAAAGAGAAGGAAAACCCGATTAAACTCGAGGGGAGGTGCTCGGGGGTGAGAGGAAGTAAAGGAGAAGAGCAATGCCGGCCGAGGAACGTCGGGGTGAGCTGGCGGCGGCGACGGCCCGAAGAGCGGCCGCCGACGGTGATTTTTGTGGCGAAGAACGGGGATGGAAGGGGGGGGGAAACTAGTGGCCACGGGAGGGTTTTTGTAGTGGCAAAAAGTAGGGGTGTAGGACAGAGGGGGCATGGGCGACGGAGCTCCCGCTCCTGTAGCGTACCCGGCGAGAGGAGGAGCGTGACGGGGGCTAGGCACGTAGGGCGCACGGACGGCATGGCTGGGGTACCGCGCTCCTACGGCCGCACAGAGGAGGAGGGGGTGGGCGGCATGGCCAAGTTGGTCCGGCGGCCTCCACTTGGGTACGGCGGCGTGGCAGCGGGCTACGGCGGCACGGCCGGCATGGACGGCGGCGCTGGAGCGGCGGGGGAAGGACTCGGCTCCACTGTGGCCCATTCAATGCGACGGCGACGGCCATGCCGGAGTTGGCGAGCGGCGACGTGGCCAGGACTACGGAGTCGGGGGCGGTTCCATCGGCTCGTCCCGGCGGCGAGTGGGACGCCGGCGCGTGGAGAGCCTACGGCGGGGGGGGGCGGGGCCTGGGCCGACGGGGACGCCGGGGAGCGCGGGGAGACCTCCACGGGGCACGCGCGCGCGGGGAACCCGGGGGCGGGCCGCTGCCGCTGGGTCCGGCGAGGGCGCGCGCAGAGCGGAGAGAGAGGCGGAGCGCGGCCGCTGCGGGAAGAAGAAGGAGAGGGGGGGCGTGGCGCTGGGCCGGGCGAAGCCCAGAGGGAGACGGGGAAAAGAGGGCCCGGGGAAAAGAGCAGGCTGGGCCGGAAGAAAAGAAATCGGGCCGCGCGGGGGAGAAGAAAAGGAGAGCTGGCCCACCCGGGAAGAGACGAAAAGAGAGGGAATTTAGGTAGGGCCAAAAGGGATTTTTGCTAAGATATTTTAATTTAAATTTTGAAATTTTGAGATTAAATTTCCAATAACCAATAAAACAAGGCAAATAAGCAAATTAAAAAAAATGGGGTGTCACAGGTACTCTAATACCATATAAACTAATAAGATAGTTTACCGCACACATAATCAATACGTTGTTTGAGATTAAATTAGAGGTATACGTATATGCATACATTTTAGAAAAGAGTAACTAATAAACGAAGAATATGGGTATGCAGCTATACGATCCATGTATAATTAAGAGTGGTTACATTTCTAACAACCCCAACAACTTATTATGCTCAATGATTTTCTTCATCAAAGTCCATACTTCAATTATGTTCCTCAAGTTGTATTTTCCTTGAAGCTTGTATTGTCATTACAATGTTTATGACGTCTTAAAATTTTAAATAGCCTACAAGATGCGTAAATATATTCTCAAACATTTAAGGTAGATTATTTGATAATAAAAACTTTCAAACAAATCTGGTCGCGCAAATGTAGGGGCCATCCTGCTAGTTCTTGACTAAAACAAGGAAAGAACAAAATGCATAATCATGATAAGCAAAAGTAATCATCTATCATAAATAAGACATTGTTTCTTGACAAAAATTTACAGCTTTTTCATTATACCCAGGAAACATAAGCATAATGCCTACCTCATTCTTAATTGAATGCCAGAGCTCGTGGCCAATTTTTTTAATAAAAACTCTAAATGGACGAGGAAAGATGAGAAAGAGAATATGGGTGTTTCAATCCGTCTGCAGGAGACCTGGAAGCAGAAGGCAAAACTGGCTAGGTAACTTCGATAAAGATTGCAGAAGCACACATACAAATCTATCTCTCAGATTAGCAACCAAATGTAAGCAGCTATTACAAGTTATAGTACGATAGAGAAGGGGAAGAATAGTACGAAGCAATCCAATTCCAAGCTTCCACGGGCACACTAATTAACTGTGTAGCTTTCCTGGCAATCCTGTACGAAGAACGGCATGCGAAAAATAGCACATGGTTGAGCGTGCTTGAACCTAGCTTTCGCTGCCAAACTTTGACAATTGACATTGAGCCTATCCTGATTGGAACTGAAGTGGGCAGAGCAGGGTATGTGTCCTGGGAACCAAGGACTTGACCCCTGAATTCCTGGCACAATCCTGCTCCTAGGTTTAGCCATGTTGTGATGTAGAGACAGGTACATGTTCCTTTCGCGCAACGCGAAAGGAAGCACGCGCGTCGGATTGGGTGCTCTCAGAATCTGAGAGTTTTGGTGGATGATTTTGTCAGTCCATTATTTACAAGAACTGAAAATCAAGTTCAATTCTTCCGTGTGGACTTCCACAACATCAAGAATCTTTGTAGGGGGTGAGCTTCTCCACACAATGGAAAGAAACTCTCCAAATCCATCTTGTCCCATTCTTGATTCTTTCACACACAAGGATTATAAAAAAAATAAAGGATGCAGATCTTACTGGCCTAAAGGGAGATCACAAAGATTTGGTGAGGTTTGCCTGGCCACTTTAGCACAAGCAGATGTGCTCAAGGCACTGCACTATGCATCATTTTTGTTTTCTAGATCTGGAAGCAACTCAGCAACCTTGCTGGAAATGAGCTCACAGCATCAGGTATATGGTGCAGTTTGTGTAGCATGATATGCTACAGTAAAAGGATGCAGAAGGATTAAGGCCACACAGTGAATTGACAGACATGCAGGAGGACCACTGTCTGAAGGCTTTGGCAATGCATTTCTACTACATTATGTAGAGAGGACCACTGAGGCATTAGGTGCTAGATCCAGAGTAATTAGCATGTCACCAAACATAGGGTACTAGTGCCATCCATTATTCCCTAGTAGCCCACCATTTTGGTCCAGGTTATCAACACATGAAATTCAAAATGCAAGGCACAGGAAGAGATCCTAGGTTGATAATATAGTTGGCCAACCGGGCCGCCCGGCACGGCACTGGCACGGGCACGGCCAGGCACGGCACGGCCAGGCACGGCACGGCCAGGCACGGCTTACATACCGTGCCGTGCCTGTTAGTGCCGCCGTGCCCAAGTACAGGCCCAGGCACGGCACTAAATCCCCTTTTCCGTGCCGTGCCGTGCCACTGGGCACGGCGGCACGACGGCACTGCAGTGCCAGCCCTGGCAGTTCCCAGATCACAGATCAACGCAGTTCAGAAAATTTTCACAAATTATATAAACAGTTCAGAAGAAGTTCAAAGATCACATAAGTTCAATATCTGGCAGTTCACAGAAACAGTTCACATATCAGGCAGTTCACAGATCAATGCAGTTCACAGAATGGTCACAAATCACAGAAACACAGGAAGAGATAACAAAAACTTTAGTGCACAGGTTACTGGGAGCTTTAGTGCAATGGCTGCCTCATTAAAAACCTGTCTAGGTAAAACTCACCCTTGTGAGAAACCCTAGACAGGAAAAAAGAGTACAGCCCAGCTCCATAGAAGTTCTAAGTCCACTGTCCAGTTCACAATATTACAGTCCATGTCCATTACATAAATGATGATCAAGTAGATAAACCAAGATCCTCAAATGCTTCTTCCAGCTCCTTGTCCTCCACCATGTGTTGCATCCTTGCTTCTGCAGCCTCCCAGTCTTTGATGCAAGTAAGCATCTCCACCATTTCAGGCCTCAGCCTCCTCCGCCGCTCCTCGATGATCCTGCCAGTCATACTAAAAGTGGATTCTGAAGATATGGTAGAAACAGGGACAGTCAAAATATCTTTAGCCATGATGGACAGCACTGGATAAGTGAGTTTGTGCTGATGCCACCAGTTAAGGATGTTAAAATCATCATCTAACTGGTTCACAGTGTCACAGTCCAAGTAAGAAATAAGTTCAGAAGCATTAGAAGCTGAAGAAGTTGCAGCCTGCAGCAGGGCAGTTGCAGAGGTATCTCTAGACATACTCAAAGTAGCAGCTAGAGGATGCATACCACCTGCAGATCTACCAGCACCATCATCATCATCATAAATTTCATCCCAGGCAGACCTTTTCTTACCAGATAGGTTAGGAGGGGCAGTCCTCCTCAACCTAACACTGCCATATTTGTCCTCATACTTGTTATAAACATCAGTAAGTCTAGCTCTAGTGCCAAGCTGGTAGGTAGTATAATCTGTACCAGTCAGGGAACCCAACCTCCTAAGCACTCTATTGAAACCTTTCATTTTAGCTCTAGGGTCCAGGATGAATGCAAAAGAATAAAGCAAAGGTATGTCCCTCCAGTATTTATTGTATTTGTCTATCATAGGTTGAACCACAGGTCTTATGTGACAGTCATTAGCATAGTTCTTTAGGTGTATAGCTATCTTAACCAGATAATGAATCATAAGTGGAGATGTAGGATAGTACACACCAGACAAAGCAACTGTAGCATCATAAAACAGTTCAAGAAACTTAAGCACTTTTTCACCCATAACCCAATGTTCATCAGTTAACAACAATTGACCACCTTCAGTTCTAGGATACTGAGCATGGATGAAAGTAGTGAATGGAACCTTGTGAGGAAACAAGTGCTTAAGCATTAAATATGTAGAATTCCACCTAACTTCCATGTCAAGCTGAAAGCATCTATTCTTAATACCAGTGGCAATGCAATAGCTTTTATATGCAGCAATTCTCTGGTTAGATGAGTTCAAGAAAGATATTGCAATTCTAAACGTTTCAATCAAAGGCTTCAGAGAAGTTAAGGCCTCCTTAACTATCAGATTAATGATATGACATGCACACCTCTGATGCAAGAACATAGAATTAGCTGCCCTAGATGGTTCATCAGTTGTTTCATCATTATCATTATCTTCAATACCAAGATATTTAGACAGGACAGGTCTAAGTCTTCTCATAGCAGAAACATTAGATGATGCATTGTCTAAAGTAATAGCAAAAACTTTTTCAGACAAACCATAATCTTCAAGCACAGATGCAATACGGTCAGCAATATTTTGGCCATTGTGGGACACATCAATGAGCCTAAGACCAAGCACTCTTTTCTCTAGTTGCCACTCAGTGTTTATGTAGTGGGCAACCACACTAAGGTAATCCTGTTTTGCATTACCAGACCAAATATCAGATGTCAAACACACACAATTAACAGCAGCAGAACTAGCAATCTCAACAAGCTTAGCCTTGCACTCAGTGAAATATTTCTCAATGTCTCTAGTGGTAGTTTGCCTAGAAACAGGAACAAATTTAGGGTTATGAGCAATTCTAATGTACTCTTCAAAGGCATCAGATTCACCCATAGAAATAGACACATCAAGCCTAGCAAGTAATCGAACAAGTTGAGTACGAGCAACCATAGGACAGTACTCCCAATTACGCATACTACCATCAGGATTAAAAGAGATCTGAGACTGAGACATGCGAGTTTTCTCACGCCTCCTAGGGCATTTATCCCTATGGCGGATGAGATGACCAGTGCCACCGGATGAGAGGCCAGAGTACTGCTTGGAGCAATGGATGCACTTAGCGCCATACCTGACTTTCTTACCATTCACCGTTTTGAAGAGCTTCTTGAAATCCAGCCACACTGCTGAGGTAGAGGGACGAGAGCGCTTGGCGCTATTCTCGTCCTCTTCCTCTTCGTTTGCTGCCCCGCCTTCTTGAACCCCGGCGAGGTCGATGGGAGCCTGAGTGCTACGGCCGAACAGCTCCTCGGCGTCCTCGCGCAGGTCCTCCTCATCGTCATCTCCGGCCAGCCCGCATAGCCGCCTCTCTTCGTTGCCGTCGACCTCAACAGTTTCGTCTCCGGAGCCCGGCATCGTCCCTCGCCGGCGTCCCGGTTCCTCGACGGCTACACAAAAACACGGCGGGAAACAGTCAGATCTAGGGTTAGGGACTTAGGTTAGCAAGTTAGGGTTAGGGTTAGGGTTAGGGTTACCTTTACCTTGGCAGCCAGAGCACCAGAATCGCCGGCGACGTCGACGACCCTGGTACCTCAACGGATTCGAATCCGGAGCACCAGAATCGCCGGCATCCGGTACTGGTGAGGTCGACGGAGAAGACGACGAGGATGACAGAGAGAGGACGAGGCTACATCGAGGATGCGGGATCAAGAAGAGGGGTGCTCTATGCCGTGCCGTGTGCCGGAAGGGGAGAAGAAGGAGCGGAGACAAGATCACAAGAGAGACGAGAGGGAGAGGCGGAGAGCCAGAGAGCCAGAGTCCAGAGACGAGCCGCGGCGGGGAGGGAGAGAAATGAATTAGGGTTAGGGATTGGGAGAGCAGCAGCGGCCGCGGCGCCTTTTATATCAGCCCCCCAACGGGCAAAATTAACGGCCTCGATGGAGGGGAGGGGGGCATCCAACGGTCGGGAGGGGGGATCGTGCCGCAGCCGGGCCGGCTGTTTATCCGTGCCGTGCCTGGGCCGGAACTGTGGGCCGAAATGGCGGCCCAGCACGGCACTATGGCCGGGCCGTGCCAGGCACGGGCACGGCGCGCTGCGGGCCAGGCCGTTCCTGGGCCGTGCTTTCACGGGCCGTGCTTGGGCCGGCCCATAGTGCTTGGGCCAAAAGAAAAACTATAGTTGATAATATCATTAACTCACCGATAAATTATGAAGTCAATTGTACAGGATATATACAAATGAGTGCTTTTATGCTCTTTAAAAGAAGACTAACAGGTTCTTTCTAAGAACTTATGGTTAATAGTAGCACTGATTTTATACTTTTGAAAGCGAAACTATACATATCGTAAGGTACATACATGATTACTCGTAGGCCGGTCAGCCGGTGAATGGCACAGGAGGCATTTAACTCCTTGTTTACGTTAGGAGTTGTACATGTATGCTTATAGAAATATGTTTCTAGTGCTTCTGCTGCCCGATTGAGCTGTGCTCGCATCATGGCCTAATCTTGTACACTTCAAATCCAGATAGCTAGTGCCCATAGCTTTGCGCCTCCGCTTCGCCTTGCGCCCTACACATGATCACAAGATCAAAACTGTAGCAAATCAACAATGTTGTGAGCCCATTTCTTTAACAAAGAGAAAATTAACAATGCATGTCATGGGCATGATCCCAAGATCAAATTAAACTCCCGTTCTTCTCCAATGTTATTTTCAGGAAGGACAGCAACAACACTAGGATTGTTCCTTTCATAGCTGTTGTTGTTTGTACGAGAAATGCAATAGGATATGTAGTGCGTTGCTGTCAGCTGGTTGATGCTGACAAGGATGATGAGACTCCCAAACTGAGACAGTTGAACAGAAGAACACGGTGGCATGTCAATCACAAGCTCGAGGATAATTGCGTGCAAGAACTATCGTTCCAACCAGTGTATTCCGGTGAGTGCCTGTATTTTCGCTGCGAAAACGACGTTAATTACAGCGTTCGAGAGTTGCCCTACGAATCAGAAATTGGTCGCATCAAGAACAGGTACTTAGGAATCACTGAATTCTTGAGATAAGGAAGTTACTTAGGACACCTTAAAACAAGCGGTATTTCACTTTGCAGGGAAAACAAATACAAACACAGAGATGCAATAGACATAATCAAGCAAACCTCCTCCTAGCTATGAGCATGAATCTCCGCAAGCTGAGCACCACTGGCAAGAGAAACCGGCTTGCGATGTGACCGATTGCGCATCGCCTGAGGTATGTATATTCAGACAGTTTATGCTCGGTGGAGAAGACGGGCACATGAAGAACCATCCATCCAGGTATGGCGCCATTGGATGGTAATGCACGTGCCCTGCTTCTCCACCGTGCACAGGCACCGTCTCTCTTGCTCTCTAATCTCCATTGCCCGGAGGAGCCAAGAAAGCGAGTTGGACATATGCACTGCATACCTTCTGAGCTCCCCACATTCCATCCTCTGACTGCTTGTATTTATAGAGCAGGGGCTTTACGCCCGTGGGTGCTACCGTAGGGAGGCGCGTGCGCTCTCTCTCTCCCGTCAGATCGGATCCTTGAATCCAACCGGATTTCATTACTTGGGCCATAGGACCAAATAAGCTTAAAGCTCACAGGCTCCACTTATGCAAGTCCTTAAAATACAACTTTATAAGTGGTATTGGGTTATCTCCCCTAAAAAGGTTAGTTCAATAGATAGAATCTCTCTCACACTTATAAATTGTGTTTCTTCTTTTTCCATAACCCATATGGAACTAAACCTAACATTCTCCCCATCACACATTGTTTGTGACCACTGCAACCATGAGGCCCAAAAAGATGTTAGGCGTTTTGGCTCTAATACTAATTGTTAGGGAATTTGCTCAGGGCTTAGACGAGCAATGCACTTCTTACTTCAAGATCACGCACGCAAATACAATTAAACACAGATTAATTTCTTCTTTTTGCGACGCGATGCTCTATCTGTGTCCTTTTCGTTTTCTTATATAGAGAAACAATATACAAGACTTCAGAACCAACACGGCATACCATATTGAGAGTCCAACATGAACACATCCTGACTTTCTTTTTTCACGACTACTATGAATCCTAAATGAACTCTGACTCTTGACTTTTTATAACTACGACTGCTACAGTACTTTAACTTACGACTGCTACAGTGCTTTTACGACTTGACTTACGACTATTACAGTGCTTTTTCGACTATAACTTGACTTATGATTGCTACAGTACTTTTACTGGTCGTAAACGTACTCTGACCGTAAACTCGATCAGACTTAAAGACAACTATATTAAACTCTATCATCTCTCTCTGGTGACATGAACTAGCAGCTGCTTTGTACAGTAGTAGGTGTGTACGTACACATGGCCAGCTGGGCAGTATAGCTACAAGAGCTGCTGTGCAATAACTAATTGGCAAGCATGCCGTGGTCCAATCTGTGAAGGCAGTAAGTGCTCTTGCATCTGCAATTTCAAATAACAGCCAACTAGCTGGACTTCCGAATGACATCTTAGAAGCCATGCAGTCAAACTTTATAAATTTTAACCATCAATATTTTTATAACTTTTTAGATTAGATGTATAAAAATAATATCGCTATATTTGTAATATTAATTATAGTTTCATTAAGCTATTCTAAAAAGTAATGGCCGAATTCATATCTTAGAAATCGTAAAAAGTCAACAACATCATTTAGAAAAGCAAGGGATATATTGTGTGGATTCTTTTAGATTTATAGCTGAGCTTTTTACAATTACTAACTTTCAAATGGAGTGTCTTTTTAAGATGGATCTACAAATCAATTATAATAGACACTGTCATGACTTTGACCCTGTTTGGATCCCTCCATCTAAAGTTTAGTTACTAAAGTTTAGGTCTAAAGTCTCCAAACAGGTGGTCTAAAGTTAGATCTAAACTTTAGCTAACCCCTAAAAAACACTTTAGACCATTAGTCCACCAAAGTGAACTAAAGTGGTCTAAAGTTTTGGGTTCTTAGGCATAAAGACGTGTTTACCCATGCATGTTGGTCTCTCACCTCCCATTTAATGGCTGACGCACTAAACGAGGAGAGGTAGTATGATCTTTTTAAAACTTTAGTCCTATCCATTAGTACAGGATCCAAACAGGACCTTCGATTAAAGTTTAGAGGCTAAAATTTAGTCAACTAAAGTTTAGTCCAAAACTTTAGACGACTAAACTTTAGACCATGGGATCCAAATAGGGCCTTTACCTATATCAACTAAAATCACAAGCTAGCCTCCTCCCATTCGTTTTCTTTTGTGGTGAGACGAGAAGAGGGCCCTGAATTTATGACAAAGCCCGCGTGCATCCGTTGGATTGTGATCGAAATCGCGGGTGTATCATGATAATTAACCACCGTGCCCTCTCCGGTTTTGTGGTCGGTTCTGGTTTCCTACACCGTGTCCTGACCTGGCAAACCAAAATGGTATAGATTTAGAGGTTAGAACCCGCACATATATAGTCTCCCATTTGCTAACTTTGCTTTCGGCAATATAATTCGGCCCATACTCTTGATTGACAATTTTTTTGTATGATCCTCTCATTCGCTACAGGACACATCACACGTGGAAGATATAATTAAAACCATTATCTACCATCACCAGCTTGATTAATCTATGCACATGCGTGCCCTCGTCCCGATCTGCTCGATCGTTCAAATGATAATAATATGCATGATGGGACTAACGTGAGCACGCACGTATCATTAGCACAAATCGAGTTCTAATCCAAGTACGTTGCATCGCGCATGCGACGTGCTTTTCAATTGAAATGGCAAATATGGGATTGTTCCTTTCGGTTAGTAGGTTTGCGATGCGTGTATAAACATATATAATGACCATATGCAATTATATTACTACGTATGGCAAACTTTTGAGAATCGTATGGCGGAGACAGAGAGAGAGAGCGCGCGCGCGCTCTATTGAAGTGGTACCTAACAAGAGGTCCGTGGCTGCTACTACATGACCGCCTGGTCTGAGCTGCCCATTGTTAGATAATCTTTGTGTATATGGCGTATTTAGATTTTTTGGGAGAGTTTGTGTTTTGTATTTAGGAAGTATTCGTTTGAATACTAAAGTTTGTTTGGAATCTCTTCAAGATAGGTAGAGTCTTTGTTGAATATGAATAGTTGTTTGCTCTCCATAAAAGAGCACCTGTGTAATCAGTTGCTTTACAAAAACATTGTCATTTGTTTTGGTGTTTTCTCTCCAAAGATGACCTTGGCGCTGCGCATCACGCAGAGACAACAAGGTCATGTCGAGGGGACCAGCGGTCCCAAGGAGAAAGAAGAACGCCACAGAGAGCAAAGGGCAAGGACCAGCGGGTCCCATGGGGAAAAGGAGAGCGTGCACCCTGGACGAAGCAGTGACCGAAGCGAAGGATCAGAAAAAATTCCAACAGTTTGTATCAGAGTGTTGATCTTGATAATGTTTAAAGATCATGGGCGAGAAAATGAGGGCCTGAGATGAGCCAATCTCCCTCTAGTACTCTTTTCGGACGATCAATAATTACTCAGTGTAGACAATAAAGATGAAGATGAACTTGTGGGCCCATGGTAGTTGGGCGGAGTCAATCTGAAGGGGAAGACAGAGGAAGATGGCAAGATAGATCAGATGTTGCTTGCTACAATCTATCAAACGATACTAGATTCAATGATGTATTAGCTCACTGGGAAGGCGACGGCACCTGAAGTATGGGAGACACTTCAGAAGATGCACGAGAGAGTTGACCACGTGAAGGAGGTGCAACTCTATAATTTATGAAGCAAGTTCGAGAATCTCTAGATGGCAGAAACCTAGTTAGTGGATGAGTTCATCGGCAAGCTGACTTCACTGTACAATCAGATTATCTCTCTTGGTGACAAGATGGAGAAATCTGTGACAGTGAAGAAATACCTATGTATGCTACCACAGAAGTACATATCCATCGTCACCACGCCTATGTACTCCTCCGATCTTGAGAAAAAGAAGATCGAGGAAATCACCTGCTCCCTCAAGACGCATAAGGAGCTACTGAAGGGGTTTCAATCCTGTAACGAGCAGGCGTTGCTGTTAAAGAGAGATGCAAGAAGTGGTGGCAAGCCGGTTCACAAGGAATCATCGACAAAGAACGGTCGTGGCTCATCAAGTAGTTGCAGGCGTTAGCGTAGGTGCGAGTAAGGTAGTCAGAGTGGCTAAAGCGGCAGAGGTGGACGTGGGCAAGGTGGTCGTGATAGATCCCATGATAAGTCACATGTCAAGTATTTTGAATGTGACAAATTCGGTCACTACACATCAGAGTGCCACAACAACATAAAGTGCTTCAACTACGATAAGTACAGGCACTTCAGTTCGGATTGCTGAAGTAAGAAGAAGAACGAGGAGGTAAACATCATCCGAGCCCGTGAAGATGACGAGCCGACATTGCTTTTCTCCTTATGCATCGAAGAGGCGCCAGTCATGGTGATGTTGAACAAGGAGAACATAGTTCCTAAACTACGCACGGAGCGAGACAACCATGATCACACTGATCTATGGTACTTGGGCAATGAAGTAAACAATCACATGATAGGAGATCACTCCATGTTCCATGAGCTCGATGAGAAGATTTCAGGAAAAGTTAAGTTTGGCAACAGCTCCACACTATAGATAAGAGGCAAAAGAACGATGCTGCTGCAATGTAAGAACGGCGATCAGAAGTTGCTGCCTAAAATTTATTTTATACCAAGTTTGCAGAACAACATACTCAGTCTCAGGCAGCTAGCGGAAGGAGGATGCAGGGTGAAGCTATAGGATGAGTTCTTGTGTGTCTATGAGAAGAACAATGATATCTTGATAAAGGTGAAAAGATCTCTGAACCAGTTGTACAAAGTTTCTTTGAAAACTTGTAAACCGGTTTGTCTGAAGAGCAGACTAGAGGAGCCATAATGGTTATGGCATGCAAGATTTGGGCATATGATCTTTCAGTCCCTGAAACGGATGGCTGATAAAGAGATGGTGACTGGGCTGCGTAAGATCACCCATCCCTCACAAATTTGTGAGGGATGCCTGGTGGCGAAGCAAGTGAGGAGTCCATTTTCGGCGCAGGCAAGGGACAAGGCATCACACCCACTGGAACTAGTTCACATAGATCTATGTGGCTCGATCATGCCCACACTAATGCGGGTTATAAATATTTCTTTCTTTTGTTGGATGATTATTCCAAGGCGATGTGGGTTTACATGCTGAAAAAGAAGGGAGATGCAAAAGCTGCATTCTAGAAATTTGTAGCACAGGTTGAGAATGAATCTGATCACAAGTAAAGGCCATCAGATCAGACCAAGGAGGGAAGTTCCTGTCCAAGGAATTCGAGGCAATATGTGAAGCAAAGGGGATCAAGAACAACCTCACGTCTCCATACTCACCACAGCAAAATAGAGTTGTAAAGTGGAGAAATCGCACAGTGATGCAATGGCATGAGGTCTTTTGAAGACCAAATCCCTTCCAGGAAGATTTTGGGTGAAGCGGTACGACATGCAGTCTATATCCTCAATAGAGCTACAACAAAAGCACTGGATGATGTCACCCCATATGAAGCATGGTCAAGAAAAAAGCCAAGGCTGATGCACCTACAGGTGTTTGGTTGCATTACACATGCAAAGGTAAACACCTACACCAAGAATCTCGATGACCAGAGTAGGCAAATGATCTATCTGTGAGTGGAACCGAGCAGCAAAGCCCATCATCTATTTGAGCTTGAAACACAGAAAATTCAAGTCAGCAGGGACAACGGAGTGGAACTCGGGAAACAAGCTAGGTGCAGAACAATACAAACAAAGTTGGTTCTCTTTTTCTGTGTTAGGCAAAGATGCAGATACAACTGCTTCTACCTCCACTGCTGGGTCCCATAGAGGCCTGCTCAAAGATGTGTTTGATCTCCACGGCCAAGGAGATGGTAGGACCCAGGCAGAACACACACATGCAACGGGGGCCAACGGACCCCATGCACATTCCAGGGCACACCATAGTGGCTCAGGAGGTCCAAGCCATGAGCATGTAGCTAGTTCCAAAGGTGGGTCCCACACGCATGCAGTTGTGGCAGACTGCAGCGTCTTGGGAGGTCTAGGCCACGTGCTTGTAGCAGAGGTCCAGGCGGATCCCATCAGTAACAACCCTACACACATGCAACTAGGGCAGACCGCAGTGGCTCAAGAGGACCAAGCTCCAGACCCCACGTGAATGCAGGTCCAGGTGGCAGGTCAAATCAACAGCATGGGGTACTGGCTAGAGAAGTTGGTGCTAGATCGAGAAATGGATCGAGCACTGTGTTTTGAGAGGAAGAGGCTTTAGCAGGAGCTAGTATAGAGAAGATTCCAAAGCTTAGAAGTTTGTCTGAGATTTATGATTAGACTAATCCCATTGAAATAGAAGAAGAGTTGTATTTCGGCTCAACAGAAGAACCTAAAAATTTTGAGGAAGAAAATTAGCACTTGCAATGGCAGCAAACCATGCAAGAAGAGACCAACTCCATTGTGGACAATGATACCTAGAAACTCACAAACCTACCAAGTAGTTTTCGGGCTATCGGGTTGAAGTGGGTCTATAGGGTGAAAAGAGATCCCAGTGATGCTATTGTGAAGCACAAAGCATGGCTTGTGGCGAAATGGTATGTACAGAAGTAGGGAGTAGATTTCAAGGAGGTGTTCTCTCTAGTTGTCTGATTGAAGATAGTAAGACTTCTCATTGCTTTAGCGGCTCATGAAGGGTGGCAAGTGCATCATATGGATGTTAAATTGACATTTCTTAATGGCAAATTAGAAGAAGAAGTATATGTTGCACAGCCACCTGGCTTTGTTGATGGTGCAAACCCGCAAAAGCATTGAGATTAAAAAAAGTATTGTACGAGTTTCGGCAGGAACCTTGGGCTTGGAACATAACGCTGAACCGTAGCCTTTTGTCACTTGGTTTTGAAAAAAGCCAATCCGAGCAAGCCGTGTGCAAAAGAGGGATAGGATCATCAAGATTAATTATGGGTGTCTATGTGGATGATCTAATTGTCACAGGTGCACACACAGGAGATTGCAAGATTTAAGGAGGAGATGATGAGTATGTTCAAGATGACAGATTTGGATCTTTTGAGCAACTACCTCAGGATAGAGGTGAAACAAATTGGAAGAGGGGTCATGCTAACCTACTCAGTATGTGCAAAAAAGATTCTTGAGAAGTATGATATGGAGAACTACAATCCTTGCCATGTCCCAATGGAGGCTCGCCTGAAGCTAAGTAAGTTTAGTAACGACCTACTAGTTGATGCCAACATGACAGAAGCAAGCATATAGATACTTGCTATCACTTTATTCGGGAATGTGTCAAGAAGGGAAGATAATAGTTGATCACATCAGAACATAAGATCAACTTGCTGATATTTTGATGAAGCCACTGGGGTGGATCAAGTTCTTGGAAATGAGAGAAGAGATTGGCGTGATCAAGGTGAAGAAACAAAATTAGTTCTATCAATAGTTGAGATAAAGTAATTACACAAAGATTAGGGAGTGATTTGTTAGATAATCTTTGTGTATATGGCATATTTAGATTTTTTGCAAGAGTTTGTGCTTCATATTTAGAAAGTATTCATTATGGATACTAGAATTGGTTTGGAATCTCTTTTGGATATATAGAGTCTTTATCGAATATGAATAGTCATTTGCTCTCAATAAAAGAGCACCCGTGTAATCGGTTGTTTTACGTGAAGCAATAAAAAAGGAAAATAAAAATGTTGTCATTTGTTTTGGTGTTCTCTCCTGTTACAACCTTTACGACTGCTCCCAGGATCTTACGACCACCTTGTAGCCGCTACGACCACCTCGTGTAGCCGTACGACCACATTGAAGAAGCAACGACCACTTCCTATGTAGCTACGACCGCCCTGCTGGTTCTTCGACTATGCTAACAGTCATTACGACCACGTTGTGATCTCTCTGACCACGCCTCGCTGCTTCAATCACGTAGTCGTAACCTTTAGCTGAAGTTACGACCACGTTGTGATCTCTCTAACCATGCCTCGCTGCTTTGACCACGTAGTCGTAACCTTCAGCTGAAGTTACGACCACGTTCACCGCCTCCTCGCTACACTTCCTTCAACCACGGTCGATCACCGTAGTTGTACCACGTTAGCTGCCTCATGACCGTGGTCGTAACCCTTTACGACCACGTCTTCCCGCTGTGATCGTAGCACTTACGACCACGTCTTCTACTCTGTGACCGTGGTCGTAACTCCTTTACGACCACGTTTTCAGCACCTACGGACATCTCCGATCATCACCGTGGTCCTAACTCCGTTTAAGACCACGTTTGCGATTCTCCGCTTGCCATGGCCGTAAGTCGTTTATGACCACGTCTGCAAACACATGATGAACTCAATACTCGATAGTTTCCTAGAGCCAAACTGCTCTTTCTTCTCTTCTTTATTTCTTTCTCTCGATCACACCAATCGCTCTCTCTTGCCTCTCAATCACATCGATCGCCTTGGCCTCAACTATTGCCTACTCTCTCGGTTACATGGCTCTGCCTTTTATAAACTGCTCTACGACTTCTACTCGGGTACGACTACGACTATGACTTGGCCATGACCAAACTCGTACACGACTCTGACCACTCGTACACGACCATGACTACCGACCATGGTTTCTAAACTGAAAAACAAAATTACCAACTCTAACAATTACCTCATTAATCTTGATTTTCCATCTTGATCACGTCGATCTCCTCTTCTGCTTCTTCTTGAGCCTTACTGCTTCTGTTGCTTGGACCTACTTGACTACTTCGACCAGTTGTGGCCATGACGACCACAATTCTGCCCTCCACGCTGTGCTTCCTCCCGCCTCCTCGGGACCCATGCTCTAAGTCTACGACTGCCTTCTATTGCACGCGTGAGAGCCCCTACTCACTACGACCATGCCTTCTGCATGTGGTCTATGCCGACCACCCGAGCCATTGCTTCGCTCCTCTCTGCCTACATGCGCGTGTCCGGAGTCGGCTTCATGCTTATGCGCACCTCCTGTGCTGCCTGCTACAACTGCTACATGCCTGCTGCATGCTCCTCCGAAGCCTCTACTTGTTACGACTATATGTACTCTTTTGCCTTCTGCCCCATCTTGCTTTTTTGCTAACTTGATCTCCCTACTCGTGTCAACTTCATGTGCGCCAGGCTTGCCTCCTGCTGCTCATTTGTGAAGTCCTCCATTTTCTAGCTCCTCTAGACCACTCTTCACACAAACTGATCTACAAGTTTTCAAAGGAATCTTGTACAACTGATTTGGAGACCTCTTCGTCTTCATCAACAAGTCTTTGTTCTTGTCATACACTCGTAAGAACTCATCCTGCAACACCACCCTGCACCCTCTTTCTGTCAGCTGCCTCATGACCGTGGTCGTAACCCTTTATGGCCACGTCTTCCTGCTGTGGTTGTAGCGCTTACGACCACATCTTTTGCTTTGTGACCGTGGTTGTAACTCCGTTTACAACCATGTCTACAATCCTCCGCTTGCCGTGGTCGTAAGTCGTTTATGACCACATCTGTGAACACACGATGAACTCGATAGTTTCTCAGAGCCAAACCGCTCTTTCTTCTCTTCTTTATTTCTTTCTCTCGATCACATCGATGGCTCTCTCTTGTCTCTCAATCACACCGATCGCGTTGTCCTCAACTCTTGCCTACCCTTTCGGTTACATGGCTCTGCCTTTTATACCCTGCTCTACGACTCCTACTCGGGTACGACTACGACTATGACTCGGCCATAACCAAACTCGTATACGACTCCGACCACTCATACACGATCACGACTAGGACCACGACTACTGACCATGGTTTCTAAACTGAAAAACATGATTGCCAACTCTAACATCTCCAAAGAAAATCTAGGCGCTGCGCATCACACGGAGAAAACAGAGTCACGTCGAGGGTACTAGCAGGTCCCAAGGAGAAAGAAGAACGTCTTAGAGAGCAAAGCTACTTTGTGTTGTCCTTTGGGCACATCACGTCAAGGGTAGGGACCAGCAGGTCCCACAGGGAAAAGGAGAGCATGCATCTTGGATGAAGCGGTGACCAAAGCGAAGGATTAGACTAAATTCCAACACCCATGGTTGTATGTTGCCTAAAATACCAGAGCTAGAGGAGGCCAATCAACTATCATATGCCATTGAAGCCCTATTTTGTCATTGAAAGAAAGTATGCTTCCGTCTGTCAGGTCACATTGTTGACTTGTCATATTTTATAAATAAAGACCAAAGTCCAAAGTACACCTATGTGGCTAAGTGTAACATCCCATTTTGGGAGCCCTGTGTTTGTACTTGTGTGAAATTTCAAATTGAAGTTGAATTCAAAAGTTCAACTCAAATTGCAAACTGAATTTCAAACATTTTTAAAATTCCAAACCTTCTTGGGCTTGGCCCAACCCATATCTCTCTCCCCTCCATCCCACTAGGCATCCGGCAGGGCCTAGCCAGCCCTCGGCCAAGCCCAAGTCAGCTTGTGCCGGCCCACACTACGCTGACTACGCCGTTCGTGCCCCCGACCCACTCTTGTCGCACCTGCAACAACACCGCCTCCCTCCTGTGCAGCAATAGTGCACCATCGCCTACCCCCGTGTGCCCCTGTGGTAGCCTAGCCTAGTACCACCCTTGCCTTGCCCAGACCCTGTCCTCTTCTTTCTTCCATCAGCTCCTGACTTGCCTAGTAAATGTAACCCTGAATTTAGCTTTCCTTGGGTGGATGTAATTCAGTGATAACAATGGGTGGATGTAACCTTAGTAGCAAAAACTAGCATATGGTGGATGAAATCATGTAACAGGTGGATGGAACCTATATCGTTATAAATATTGCACACTTTTGCATCCTTTTATTAAAACATAGTTTGGTTAAAATGCTAAGTTATAGAAATTTTTAATTATTGTAGTTTTCAAATGTTGCCTTAATCAAATAAAGAACCCGAGCCTACCCTTGTTGAACCTTGCATATATACTATTGCATTCTCTATGTTAGCTCGCAGAGAACTGTTGCTTGTGTTCACCCTCGCTCACAAAATCTCTCAAAGCATGTGGACCAAGGACACTACATGTACTACGATGCCCCAGGAGCTGATGGTGAAGAAGATGGATGAGATTAGAATAATCTCTAGTAGTCTAGGTCTTACTCCAGTCATACTGACTAAGTTGGTGTTTGCGTGCACTAATATTATCTAAGTTCTTGGTTAATATCGATCGCACACTACTTACCACAGTTGCTTGCCAGTGGCGAGATGTGTCCTCCTTTTTTACTTTCACTTCCGCTTCCGCTTTTATGTAATATATCCATTTAGCCTAATTAGTCCTATTATAAATTTGATCTGATGCGGTATATTTAAACTCTGATATTGTAATATTAATGTATGGTATGATTTATGCCATGTATGAAATTATTTAGTGATGTATTATATGAGCATTATCTATTGATCCAGGGAATAGTGCAATAGTTTCATAGAGAAATCTAGATTGACTAAATCTGAGTCCGACGCTAAGTGCCTATTGGAGATTGGCTAAATCTGGATCCGACACTAAGTTCCTATTGGTGGGTCCCACGTTTCTAAGGGTGTCAACAGATCGAATATGAATCGAATAGTGGTTTTCCCATATTCGTACTCATATTTTTAAATGAATACGAATTTGAATATATTCGAATGCGAATACAAATCTTATACCTACTCAATTCGGTCGGATGCAAATATCCTATAGCACAATGAAGTTTAGCAAATTGACACCGGTTTTATAGTAATATTTATGACATAATCATTGATCATTGGTGTTATTTTGCCACTAATCCTAACTACTTCTAGGTATATTGCAAACAAAGGGTTATAAACATATTGAATTTGGCTAAAAAGACTTTGCAAAAGCTTTATTGGGGATGTGCCAAAATGAAAAGCATGAAATATTAAATTAAAGTCCACTATGACAATGGGCTCGTCAAGATGATCGAAATGCATATATATATATATATATATATATATATATATATATATATATATATATATATATATATATATATATATATATATATATATATATATATATATATATATATATATATATATATATATATATATATATATATATATATATATATAATTTGGAGGCCAAATACAAAAATATGTATTAGCTAACTGTTGCTATTACATTTACCGAATCCGGATATCCGTATTCGTTTTCGATTCGATAGCTATTTTACATATCATATTTATATTCGACAAAAAAATCCGTATACTATCCGGATTGAAATTCATTTTACAATACGAATTCATTTTTGCTTAGTACATTTGCTACCATCTGAATACGGATGCTAGATAAAATAGATAATCTGGAACGTTCGATACCCTGCACGTGTCAGTGCTCGCTCCTAGTTGAGGTGGTAGAATGGAGCGCGAAAAGGAAAGAGCGGTATAATGGTGTTTTTAGTTGACTTTCTTGACGGACAGTATTGGACGGTGGTGGCAGAAACAAACAACACCCTAATGGACAAGTGGAAAATTTGAAACTGTGTACTTTTTAGTGGCGTAACAAAGAATAGATTTCACTTAATAGACCAAAAGGTTCTGCTGAAAATATAGCTTGAGGCTACATTTTGAGACCCGGCTGAGAACAGTACATATATAATACCACACTTGGTCATGCTTTAAACGGTTTTAGTTTCTAACTGTGGTTGTTGATTTTTAACTAAAATTGTACTGTAGCGACTATTAACTCTTTTGAGTCATTTAATTGAAAAATAAAAAAAGTTATTATATCTTTACAGATAATACAAAGGAATAAGAAAAATCCGAAAAAGCTAAAAATAAAAAAAATCAAAAAAATCAAAAATTAAAAATCGATATGTCTTAGATGACTCTGAAAACTAAATTAGAAAGCGAAGCCAGTTAGAACGGCGCTTAAGCCTACATTGATCTTTTCGAGTGAATAAGGACCAAGTGCCACCTATGAGCCTGACCAGTTGGTTACCACTACGGATTTGACTTAAAAGGGTCACTAGCTCCGGAGATAGCATCATAAGTACCGTTAACATTATATAAAGGCCAGAGAAGTACAAGTCGTCTGCATTCCCTAGCTAGCTGTCCATATTTTTCATTAAAAAATACGTGAAGCTAGCTATGATGACTTATGAGTCATAGGCATAAAACAAGCATCATATATGATGCACTGCACGCAGTAGATGCTAGAAAACCAAGAATTGAAGTTAGTGGTGCAAAGTGGCCAGGCTAGTCATGAGATTTTGCATATAGACTAGAATGATTCGGTAAGGTGATAAGGTGGGAAACCAAATGCCATTAGCTCCTTAAAATGTTCCTTCTTTATGTAAACAAAAGGAGGAGAGCAATCCGACAAAATCCCTAGCATCAAGGAGGGGTCTTCAGGGTATCAGGCTCGCATCCTGCCCGTTCCAAAGGCACGTATGGCACGGCAAAAGGGGGCGTTGGATACTGCACCAGATGCTTAGGATCAATTTTGATGAAATTTTGAAGATTTTAAATTTATCGTGAGATAACATGATTTCATCTTCTACCTTCATATTGACCATCTAGATCTGACCCGTCGGCTTGGATTGATGGAATGGTACTCCCCTGCCCTAACCTCTGAAAGGCCGAGGACATAAATCCGCACTGGCGGCACAAGAGAATCTTCTCAATTTGTTGCAGTTTTTTCTGTTGTTGCAATTTTATTACAAAAATATTGTAAACGTCATATGATAATGTTGCATATGTTGTACGATAATATTGCAATCATTGCCGTAAAATGTTTCAACCAAAGCGTACAATGCTAGCTCCTGGATCGAATGTCTAGGCGCTAGCTACTCCCTACATATAATCCAAAAGCATCATTCGTCAAAAGCAATCACATATAAACATTACGTTTAAAATGGGTTTTACATGCCTTTTCATTTTGTTTTAACAACCTCTTTTTTTTGTTTCAAAGGACTAAGAAAAAGGTTTGAATACTTTTCAAAACAAATTGCTACCAGATTTTTCCCCCTTACAGATCATGTACCCACCGTCATTAGATATAGGTCACCGTAGGATACGTACGGTCAATTTGGTCACTAATATACATGAAGGTATTCAGATTGACTGCATAGAAATAATTAATGATATTGCATTTGTCTTAAAAAAATATTTTCCTTATATACCCCCCCTTTTTTACTTGGTGTTTTAGACTTTTAACGGTCTTCAAGATGCAACTTTGATCGTTACTTTTTATAAATTTATACTAAGATATACTAATAATATTATAATATTATATACGTATTTTTAACTACAAATCTAATGATATAATTTTTGTATAGCCAATCTAGATAGTTTTAAACCTATTGATAGTTAAACTTTAGAAAGTTTGACGGTACAGATTCTAGAAAGTTAAGTAAAACAGAACGAAGCGATATTTTTTGTTAATTTTACTAGCACGTTATGATTAAAAAAACGTATTCAAAGCCTTGCGTGGAGGTGGTGAGTAGTGAAAAACGAAGGCCGTATTATGTGATCTTTCCGATCTGCTTCAAGATTCACGCACGCTGACCTCTAGGCTGGAGGTGACGGCCTTTATTCTTAACACTGATAAGAGCATGTCCAATGCAGACGCTTAGAGAGATGCTTAGTAATAAAAAACTATTTTTTCTTGCCACATAGGATAGATAAGGTGCTTATTTTGAAGCATCAATGCTTAAATAAGCACCGGCTCAAAATAAGCACCGGTGCTTAGTAGATGCTTATGTGTATAACTATATCTATCTAAACTAATAAACCACCAGTTAAAATTATCCTACATCCACCCAACAATTACCTGCTCCACAGTCATGACCTTAACTACATCCACACCACAATATGCACCCAGAAATACACCATCCTAAAAATGTGCGCACTAGATTAACTCTCCTCCATTCTCTCTCCTTACTCAACCATATCCGACGGTCATCCTTAAATGGATCTGCAGTACCCCTCCCGCGTCCCGCTCCCCCACTCGCGAAATATCCGCCGATCCGCTCCGCCCTCGCTCCTCCTCCGCCTCCGTCTCCCCCGCTCCTCCTCCTCCCCCGCTCAGCCGCCGCCTCCTCCTCCCCCCACCCCTCCGCTCCGCCGCCGCCTCCTCCTCCCCACCCCACCCTGCGCCGCCTCCTCCTCCTCCCCTCCCCACCCGCGCCCCCTCGATTTTTCCGCTGCTCCTCCCCATCCCCGCGCCCCCTCGGTTTTTCCGCTACTTCGCCGTCAGATCCGCTCCGCCCTCGCTTCTCTCGGCTCCTCCCCCCGCTCCGCCGCCTCCTCCCGTCGCTCCTCCGCTCCGCCCTCGCCTTCTCCTCCCCACCCCGCGCTGCCGCCGCTCCTCCGCTTCGCCCTCACCTTCTCCTCCCCACGCCGCGCTGCCGTCGCCGCCTCCTCCTCGGCTCCTTCGCATCCATGCCGCCTCCTCCTCGGCTCCTTCGCATGCAGGCCATGACGATTCAGTTTTGCACATCGCTTCGTCTCGCGGGTACGGCTCCGAGCTCCGATCTTCCCGCGGCGGACGTCGCTTCGTCTACGAGCTCCGAGCTCCGAACTTAGCGGACGTCGCGTCGTCTACGAGCTACGAGCTCCTCGCGGCGCGGACGCGCCAGACGCGGTGCGGCGTGCCGTAGGCGGCGCGGAGGACACGGCGCAGCGGGGCTGACGAGACGGACGCGGCGGACCCGCCTCCGCGCGGTGCGGGGCGCGCACGCGGTGGACGCGGCGCGGTGCGTCGGGCCGGACAAGACGGACGCGGCGGACCCGCGTCCGCGCGGTGCGGGGCGCGCACGCGGTGGACGCGGTGCGGCGGCGCGGTGCGGCGGGGAGGACGCGGCGCGGTGGGGCGGACGCGGCGCGGCGGGGCGGACGAGACGCGGCGGACCCACGTCCACATGGTGCGGGGCGCGCACGGAGTGGACGCGGGGCGCGGCGGGGCGGACGAGACGGACGCGGTGGACCCGCCTCCGCGCGGTGCGGGGCGCGCACGCGGTGGACGCGGCGCGGCGGTGCGGTGCGGCGGGCCGGACGAGACGGACGCGGCAGACCCGCGTCCGCGTGGTGCGGGGCGCGCACGCGGTGGACGCGGTGCGGCGGCGTGGTGCGGCGGGGCGGACGCGGCGCGGCGGGGCGGACGAGACGCGGCGGACCCACGTCCACATGGTGCGGGGCGCGCACGGAGTGGACGCGGGGCGCGGCGGGGCGGACGAGACGGACGCGGTGGACCCGCCTCCGCGCGGTGCGGGGCGCGCACGCGGTGGACGCGGCGCGGCGGTGCGGTGCGGCGGGCCGGACGAGACGGACGCGGCAGACCCGCGTCCGCGTGGTGCGGGGCGCGCACGCGGTGGACGCGGTGCGGCGGCGTGGTGCGGCGGGGCGGACGCGGCGCGGCGGGGCGGACGCGGCGCGGCGGGGCGGACGAGACGCGGCGGACCCGCGTCCACATGGTGCGGGGCGCGGCGGACGAGACGGACGCGGCGGACCCGCCTCCGCGCGGTGCGGGGCGCGCACGCGGTGGACGCGGTGCGGCGGCGCGGTGCGGCGGGGAGGACGCGGCGCGGTGGGGCGGACGCGGCGCGGCGGGGCGGACGAGACGCGGCGGACCCACGTCCACATGGTGCGGGGCGCGCACGGAGTGGACGCGGGGCGCGGCGGGGCGGACGAGACGGACGCGGTGGACCCGCCTCCGCGCGGTGCGGGGCGCGCACGCGGTGGACGCGGCGCGGCGGTGCGGTGCGGCGGGCCGGACGAGACGGACGCGGCAGACCCGCGTCCGCGTGGTGCGGGGCGCGCACGCGGTGGACGCGGTGCGGCGGCGTGGTGCGGCGGGGCGGACGCGGCGCGGCGGGGCGGACGAGACGCGGCGGACCCGCGTCCACATGGTGCGGGGCGCGGCGGACGAGACGGACGCGGCGGACCCGCCTCCGCGCGGTGCGGGGCGCGCACGCGGTGGACGCGGCGCGGCGGCGCGGTGCGGCGGGCCGGACGAGACGGACGCGGCGGACCCGCGTCCGCGCGGTGCGGGGCGCGCACGTGGTGCGGCGGCGCGGTGCGGCGGGGAGGACGCGGCGCGGCGGGGCGGACGAGACGCGGCGGACCCGCGTCCACATGGTGCGGGGCGCGCACGCAGTGGACGCGGCGCGGCGGCGCGGTGCGGCGGGGAGGAACCCAATTATCCAAATAAAACATATATGGCCATTCAAAAATTGGCTTTGAAAGCAGGGAACAAAACATGTATGGCCATTCAAAAATTCGTTTGGTTGATTTCGTGTGCATCCCTAAAATGCTGCCGTGGCGTTAGCACGGACACTATACTAGTTAATAGATAATATAACATCTAAGCACCTATGGAAGAGATGCTTGCATTGGAGGAAATAACTTTTGCATGGATGCTTGATGATGTTGCTATATTCTCTCTCTTTAAGCACTCATATATAAGCATCTTGCATTGTACATGCTCTAATAATAATTTGTCATTGGCGAAAGAATGAACACTTTATCTTCATGGAGTGTATGAAAATCTTTCCTCACGCGATGCAGCAGCTCAAATGGCGACTTTATTTTGCTGTCACTCCTTGCAGTGCTTGCATCTGATGCATCCCCATTTCACGCATGAATACCGGCTAGAACAGTGCAGATCATACTAACTCAGAGTGCTCACCACCATGTATGCCCAAAACACAGAATCGCTTGATCGAATACAAGATTACGAATTAAAACGATACGCTATTTACTGCCACATCTGCAGCAGATTGTTGTTACCACTTGACAGCAAGCTAAGCAAGGGCCCATAGCTAGCTCGGTTGGTCTTCCCTGTCAAATAAGAAAAAAAAAGGACATGGGTGATTTGGGCGGAGTATAAAAAGGCCCAATCTGGCCCAACACATCATGTACAACCAACTGGACTTCCTCAAGGAATTCTTGATGCCAATGGTAAGTTTCTCAACCAATGGTAAGTTCAATAAAAACTCTCTCAGCTATTCAACCTTAACAGTAGCTATGTCAAGTAAAGTTTTGTTTATATGGTTGATCTCGTCAATATGATCTATTTGCAAGACCTTAATGAAACTACAGCATAAGTTAAAGTAAATACATAGCCACTTATAGTTTTGATCTCATTTGCATCAAAGATCCAATTGGAATCACTATATCCTTCTAATACAGAAAGGTATCTAGTGTAATGAATTCTAAAAGATGTTGTGCCTCTCGAGTAACACAACACTATTTCAAGTGACTCCCAGTATTCATCCCCTGGATTGGACGTAAAATGACTTAATTTGCTCATAGCAAATAAAATGACAGGTCTTGCAGTATCAGCTAAATACATGAGTGACCCAATAATTTACGAATATCTCAATTGATCTTTTTTCTAGCCCCTGGTTTTTTTGAAACTTAATGTTCGTATTATAGGACGTTGGAGAAACTTTGCAGTTTTCAAAACCAAACTGGCTCAATATTAATAAGATTGGTTCAAAGTTATCCCATCCTCGTTCTTGATCAATTTAATATTCAGAATGACATCTACCTCTCTTAAATCTTTCATATCAAAGCATCGAGATAAGAAAGATCTGAGCTCGTCAATTACAACAGTGTTTGCTCCAAATATAAGTATGCCATTGACATACAAACACAAGATCACTCCTTGACCCCTACCATAACGGTAATATACATATTTATCAGCTTCATTCACAACAAATCCAGCGGATGTCAAAGTTTTGTCAAACTTCTCGTGCCATTGTTTAGATGCTTGCTTTAGGCCGTACAAGAATTTCAATAATTTGTATACCTTATTTTTCTATCTAGAAACCATAAAACCATACAGTTGATTCATATAGATTTTTTCCTCCAACTCTCCATTAAGCAAAACTATCTTCACGTCCATTTGATGAACATGTAGACTATAGGAAAATGATAACGCAACGAGCACTCTAATGGTGGTTAATCTGGCGATAGGAGAATATGTATCAAAGAAATTTTATTCCAAATCTAAATGAACAAGATCTAATGGTGCCAAGTTTTTTCTATCATCTAATCCCTTAAAGGGTATTCGAGGTTGCTTTACTTGTACACATGCTTGGCACTTTGATCCTTTGACAATTTTATATTTTGGAATTAAATATAATGTGAACATTCTAACAATAATATCAAAACCAATATGACATAAACGAGAGTGCCAAAAAATTATCTCACATTTATTTAAATTAGTTGCAATATTTATATTATAACAAGACTCTAAAGTACTTGGGTGGAAGAAGCCTATGCTCTCATAGCCTTTACCAACAAAGTTTCCAAATTTAGATATTATAATTTTATTTTATTTTCTTGGTGTTTTCAAATTTTATTTGACTAGCTTATAACCACCCTACATAGGAGACAACTAATGAGGTTCTTGTTTATTGTAGAAGCATGTTGCACATTCTTTAAGTGGACAATATTCCCTAAAATAAGCTTCACAACCACCATGCCAACACCAAGAATAGAAACATGTGACTCCGTTTCCCATTAGGACGGAGGAAGCCCCTTGCGTGGTAAGAAAAAACAAGAAAATATCAGAACATACATAAACATTAGCACCAGTATCAACTTACCAATCAGTGCATTGACATGCTGAAAAGATAACAGGTAAATTACCATACCCTTTTAAAGTCCAGTCCTCGCTTATGATCTTGTTGATAACCTTCTTCTTTGGTTGTTCACCATCTCTACTCGTGCGAAAGCTACAATCCTCCGCCATATGACCGTCTTTTCCTCACACAAAGCAGGTGATGTCCCTCAAATCCTTTTTCTTGGTATTCTTCTTCTTTAAACTAGTTGTCTTTTTCGATTTATTGAATTTGTACTTCATTGCAGCTGTCTTTTCCTCTATGATATTGGCATTGTTCTGACTAGAAGTAATGGGTGCATCTTTTGCTTTAGCCTTTCTTCCACATCGAGGGCAATTGTAAGATCCTCAATAGAAATCTCTTCCCTTTTGTGCTTCAAGCTAGTGGCAAAATCCTGCCAACTAGCAGAAAGTTTGGCAACAATGCCCGCTACCACAAACTTAGGAGGTAGTACACACCCTAGGTGTGTAATCTCACCAACCAGCGGCTGAAGATCATAAGCTTGTCCAACTATCGATTTAGTCTCATCCATGCTAAATTTGAAGAATTGCTCACATATGTATAGCTATCAATCGGTCTCTGCCTCTACATATTTATGCTCTAGTGCATCGCACAACTCTGTGGTGGACTTATAGTTTATGTACACATTATAGAGCTGATCAACTAGAATGGTCATAATACAGCCAAAAGTGGTGTTGTTTGTATTTTTAAATTGCATAAACTGGTTAATTATAAATAGATACTATGGGTAGATAACTCACCACAGTCCCAAAGATATGAGCCAAAACTTGACTCTAATTTGCCATCTACGAAAATTCTGACCAGAAAACCTCTCAATTTTTATAGCATCAGAAGCACCAGCCATTGTTGTGTTGTAACAAATTTCACAATAAAGTTTCTGGAATATTAGAAATGTGGGCAATATTTTAATTCCAAATTTTACTAAGAGACATACAATAAAAGACTGGTGATGCAACAAACGAATCTAACTATATGCTACTCATTGTACTTCAAAAATACACAAGAAAAATACAATATCAAAGTCGATCGATCACGTGAACGATTTACTGTTGGGCTTGATAAAGAATAGGAAGTAGAGTAGACTCAATGTAGTGCAGAACGTAGATAAAGTAGTGCAGGAGCAGCCTTGCATGTTGAACTTCCCAAAAACCTTATTGCCACCCTATGTAGGTACTCTCTACAGCAATAGCTCAGAGATAGTTATTCTCCCTTCTTTCCAGTGCACGTTGAGAAGAAAGGCCGACGAGGTTCAGTCACTCAACACTCAGTACAAATTCTCCAGAGAGGGAGAAGACAATGGGAGAAAGAAATAGAGGAGTTTAATATCTCAAGCTTGGATGTTTCTAGGTCTTTTATAAACGTATGAATTACTCTCCAGTAACCGATGCCATTAAACTGAAATAATCTATTGGTAACTGCTAATTTGTTCATTGGTAACTGCTCGTATTCAAACCAAATAATGATAATTAAGTAGTGTCATGACCAGTTAAAAGGAGAGAGATGATGCACGATTCAGCAAATAAGGTGTACTTGATCTGCCAAGTGGCGCATCATGTCACAGCACAATCGCACATCGCAAGTCGCAAGTCACACTGTTTTCCATGAAAATATACGTGAATACGTGCACACACATGTGTTCAGCCAAATCTCTCCTCATGCCATCTCCATCCATATGTCACATGATTTAAGGAGTAGCAAGAGCTCCACCTTATAAATTGGTCTCATCCACTTTGTCTTAGTAATATAATACTAAACCATACATACTTTAAAATTATAGAAAATGGGCATAACTCAAATGAGCCTATTTCTAATAGAAGACACTGTCTAATTCCTCGGGACATAACAGAGAGACTATTGGGAAGGCCATGGGTGGCGCACGGCCGACAAAGGGTGCAAATGGAGTAGATAATTTTCGTTTGACCGACCAATCAGTCAAAGACATTTAGGGCAAATACAGAAAGGAGAAATGGATATCCAACACTATTCGTGTCCAACTCTAACTGGGAAAAATGCGGATAAGATAGGGACAAGTGATATTCATCTGTATACTCTAATTGCACCCTTACTGTCCAACGTCATATGTATGGGTATAGGGATGCAAATGGGGTGAATAATTTCTGTCCAAATAACTGACCACAATATTTTTTGGAGCGAATATGAAAAGGAGAAATGGATATCCGGCACTATTTGTGTTATACTCCGAGGACGAGTAAAAAAATGCGGATAGGATACGGGATGTACGATATTCGTCTGTATACTTTGATTGCACCTCTACTGCCTAATGTCATGTGTAGGGGTGTAAAGGGTGCAAACCGAGTGGATAATTTCTGTCCAAAAAATCGAAAGAAGTTTTTTGAGCGAATATGGAAGAGAGAAATAGATATTCGGCACAATTTGTGTCCAATCCAACTTCGAGAAAAAAAATACAAAATAAGATCCAAGATAAACTATATTCGTCCGCGTCCGCTTTCACCTCTACTAATACCCCCAACATAAATCCTTCCCCTCGCTCTACTCTTCAGTCGTGTCAAACTTTCAATTACAGCCATTGGATGGCGTGGATGGATGGCTGGAATTAGGGGTGGAAACGGATCGGATACGGTCGAATAGTCTCAAATACGAATACGAATCCATATTTTTAAAACGAATACAAATACAAATTCGAATATTTTCAAATACGGATACGAATATTCTCGAATACGAATACGTATATTTTCGAATACGGATTTTCTCGGATACGAATATCGGATAAAACGGATTCCTAACGGTTTTGCCGATTTTTCATCGGTTTTTGACCGGTTACCAGTTTTAAACCGCCTAAATTCAAGTTTTGAATCACAAAATTTGTACGAATTTTTCATGGGTTCTAAAAACGGATCGAATACGAATCGAATAGTCTCGAATACGGATATGGATACGAATATTCTCGAATACGAATGCGAATACGAATACTCTCAAATACGGATACGAATATTCTCGAATACGAATATGAATATTTTCGAATACAGATTTTGCTTACCAAATTCGGATTTCTCTCGGATACGAATATCGGATAAAACGAATTATCCGTTACCGTTTTCCACCCCTAGCTGGAATGCATAGATGGCAGGACCAACTCTCAATTACCACCGTTAGACTTAATTGATCGGATGGTCAGAAGTAAACTGGGGACATGAAGTGGATAAATCTAGCAAATAATCAACCCGTGCATTTTGTATTAGTATAGAAATGACATTTGTTTGGATTTTTTATCTCGGAAAAGCCGTATGATATTTCGCGTGCCTTTCTTGTGAATTACCGTAAGTCATTTGTGTTACACATACTGACATACTATTGATCCCCACTAACTCCACTACCTAAAAGCTTGCCTGTGGCCAGATGACTACGTGCCGATGAGTACCTAACCCACTAGGGTTCAAGTCCTAGACTTTGTGCTAGTGTCTACCGATTTTATAAACGTGTGTGCTCAATGAGAAAGTGTGTGCCTACGTTTCGTGAGGACTTGAGTAATTTCATCTGTAAGGGGTTTGCAGGTGTGTGTGCGCACGAGCATATATGGTGTGAGTTGAGTATGTGCACCTTATACTCAAAAAAATCCATGAACGGTAATTAGTGCTAATTTTCTCTTCTCTAACGTAGCCGCTTCATCTGTATTGTTTTCAACCTTAGAATGAGCATTGAGAGGTACAGATCGGACATGAATGGCTATTTTGATTTGTCCTAGTGGCACGATAAATTCCAACGAATCACGAAAACATGCCTAAATGGACAACACACCATTCGTGAATCGTGACAACATATGTCTGCCTCGCGCCATTCGAGGAGGAATCGCTGGTAGCGGAGGCGGAGTCTTAAAGAGGAACCACAGCAGAGGAAGAAAGCAGCAGCCACCGTAGCCCGAAGCAGAGCGAACCACGGTTGCGGAGCCGCGGGAACACCACTTGACGAAGAAAACACCCATGCGTGGAGCCCAACGGACAAGGGAGATGAAGATTTGAAGAGCAGTTGCAGCGCAGAGGGTTGGTGAACCTGCTTTGTATCTCGCACACCATCTTAATAGCCCTTGACCCCCTTCAAAATAACCCTAAAAAGAACACCAGTGACATTTTCCCCCCTCATATTAAGTATGGTAGATACTAGAGTCATGAACTTCATCTCAGCTTATTGAATCGTGATCGAACAGTTACATTTGACCCTAATTGGATGTATTGATTTGAATTTATTATTTGCTGCACCGAAAAGCTCCAATAGTGCAAGACCAAAGTTACTGTATGATGTTCCTTTACAGATCATATGCAGGTACAACGTTATGCCTGAGAGATTTCCATTGGAACGTCACTATGAGCAGCACTTTGGTGGAGGTTCTTTCTCAGGTTCATCGTCGACAATCAAAATGCCCTTCTTTGGATGAGCTGGTGACAAGCCATCTGCGCTGTTTTTTCTTTTTTCTAATAACCCTGCATATCAATGGTGATAAAGTAAATAGAAATTTACCAAAACACAACCTGAGAGCTTGAAAGCAAACCACCAATCAATGAAAGTTACATGACTTTCCAACCCCCAAAAGAAAGTAACAGTTCCGTGTTTATCAGAAAACAATTGTATGATTCCAATGCCCAATGTACAAGCATCAATAAGAAATTGTTGGTTTTATGAAGAAACTATTTAATTCTCCGGTAAAAAGTTCAGAAGATCAGTAGGATAAAGCAAGACATGCATATCAATCCGCGATATAAGTAAAAAACATTCCAGTGGAAAAAGTACATAACCGAAAAAACATACCTTGATATAGATACTCAGTATACAATGGCAAAAATGTGAAGCTCAATAATAGTAAAGAGCCAATATAAAACAAAGCTTACGTTTTGCTATATCACTGAAGAAATCATCGATTCCAGTCCCTGCTTTGGCAGATGTAACAAAGAGAGTTGCCCCGATACTTTCTGCATAGCTGCAGATGAACTAATTACAATTACTTAAATGTAGTAATTCTAGAACAGACTATATTAGAACTAAAGAAGACCACCTAAAAATCAGTATTACAAATTCGAGAATAGTGAGAGTGCTATTGCGGTATTGCCAATTGTCATATGTTGCAACTATACTCACAAATAGGGCTATAAAAAAAGCTCGAGGCTCGCGAGTTACTCGAGCTCAGCTCGCTCTAGGCCCGTTCGACTCTAGGCTCGATTCGAGCTCGGTTCGAACTATAAACAAGCCGAGCTCGGGCTTAATCTTGAGCTCACAAGCTTCAACGAGTCAAACTCGAATAGCTCGTTAGTGCTCGATTCGAGCTTGAGTATTGATACATGTTAACTCTTATCGAGCTTTGTCGAGCCAAACTCGAGCTCGAACTTTTTTTATTGTTGAAAATTAGTTCATGTTGAATTGTTTTGACTGTTATCGAGCTTACTCGAGTCGAGCTCGAGCCCACTCGAACTTGGCCCGAGCTGAGCTCGAGCCTAGGTTCAGATTCGGACCCTAACTCAAGCTCGCTCGAGCATCTACTGAGGTCGAACTTGGGAGGCCAAGCTCGCTCGAGCTTGGCTCGTTTACAGCTCTACTCACAAATCTGAATTGTTTAACCAATACATATAGTACACCGTAATGTTTTTTTTTTACTTAAAGGACAAATCCTTGAGTGTTCATTGTACACAGTACATTGTGTGGTAGATAAGCAAACTGAAAAGCAACAGTGCCAATGTACTGGAACTACATAAAGCATTTCTGCAGTGTTCATTTTCTCTTTCTTTTTACTCGAGTACCAAGAACCTGTATTGTAGACAAGCAAATTAAAGAAGGTGAAACTTTAGCTTCAAAACCTGAATCCTGAAATTTTAATGCCAGAGAACCTATTTGCAGAGTTCCATGGAAAAGAAATAGCAACTGCACAAATAGATATTTATACTGGCTCTGGCTTGTGATGACATAATTAGTTCAGAGTTGGGCTGGAATCAGGATAAAAATATGTATAAATATTGATCACATGCTTAATTATAACAAAGAGGAATACCTTGTCGCATCTTGAGTGTCTATGTTCTTCAATCTAACCAGATCACCTTTATTCGCCGCAACAGCCATAACAATATCCTTATTTGCCATTTGTTTAAGCTCTTTCACCCACTTTGTGACGCGAACAAAAGTATCACTATCTGTGATGTCATATACTAATAGAGCAGCTGCAATGGTGAAAAGGAGATGGTGAGGAAAAAAGATCAGTATTGAATTATTGATCCACATATTTATATTTTCTGATCAAAATGAGTAACAAGAGGAATGCACCATCTGCATCACGATAGTATATAGGACCTAGTGCGTGAAACTTCTCTTGTCCAGCTGTGTCCTGTGAACCAAGAAATAGTAATTACTGAAAAAGTTGCTGATGAGACTCAAAAGTAAATGTTATCAAGTGCCAACAGTAACACAGCGATGCCTTATTATATTCTATAAAAGAGGCAGTAACTGGTAACTATAATATTTCTGTTGATGGCACAAATAAACTAAGGACAAAGGTTTCTGATTTCAGTATTCTGACAAACATTTCAGATATCTGTGCAGGATACCCTGGAGCTATGCATAGAATTTTGACAGTAAAAATCTCAGTCAGAACTCAGAATTACTCTGTAGCATGCTTGCTAAATTCTCTAAAAAGAAATCGCACGTAGTGTATGTGAAAGTGAAGGTCCAATCAATTAATTGCGTATAATATCAACGTGTTTAATTTTTATATATAAAAATAGATCCACAATCATTCCCACTGCCATGAAAATTGTGGCTCAAACGGTTTTCCTTGCTAACACTAAAAGTTTTGCATGACCAGAAATAACCATGGTTACCAACTTTCCAATAAAGAATTATTTCATGACATAAAACTAATAGTTGGTGAAGAAATGCACACAAAAAAAGTAGAAGCTTTATTAGTCATGAAGCATATCTAAATCCAATATGATATTGAACTCAGTAACTCACATTCCTAATACACTTAATAAAAAAAGTAGCCAAATTAGGCTGCAGTCTAGAGGAGTCAGTGAGTCACAAAATATGGTACAGATCCCCCCCCCCCCCCCCCCCCCGGCAACGAAATTAAGAAACAATTTTCTTGACAAAAATGTGCAACTGAAACTAATGCATATCAAAGAGATGACAACGCACCCATATAGAGAGCGTAATAGGCACACCTTCAACAACAAGGCGCTTTGTCAAATAAGAAGCTTGAACCGTTGCTTCCTGTTTGTCTGAGAAGACATTATTCACATAACGCAGCACAAGAGATGTTTTCCCTACTCGCCCTGTAACAAGGGAAAATAGCATAACAGTATTAAAGGTTGTTAATTTGTGTGAAAAAACTGGAAACCTATTCAACAGCACAGCTGTAGATAAATTTGCATATAATCGAGTACCTGAACTAGGGCCAGTTTATTCTAACTTAAAGCTCAGGCTTGTCACTAAGATAAGTTTAAGGGCCACATGGTCAACCAATATATTATCAGACAGCTTAAACACCTCTTCCATAGAAAATCTGAAATCAGTGAGAGTAGCTCAAAGTCACAGGGCTTATGGGTTTGCAAGGGCTTATAGGCTAAGCCTAATAAGTCGGCCTACGGGGTAACCCCAATAAGGAAAACATGCCAACATGACAATAACACTGCTTGTTTGTCTAGTAACGCCAATGCATCACTAAGAGTCCATAGCTCCATGCTCCCATCATTTTTTAGCCCAAACCAGTGACCTACCCTTGCTAGTCTCATCCGGATTACCATGCCCATCCATAATCCGCACCCACTTGCCGACAAATATACCAAAACAATGCTTGCAATGTTCTTCCTTCGAAACCCCTTTCCAAAGTAGTACACAATTTTATCAGAAAATCACCGGCATGATACCATCATTTAATCATAAAAGTCCATCTCCTAATCTCACTGTCCCCACCATCGCTGCTAGCACTAATCCTCTTTCTATTACATAAGAACACCATCTGTCTGTTTATTTCACTCTTTATCAAACCATCCACGAGGTAAGACGTAAACCCTAGACTATCAATAGCACGCACTAAAAGAGGGGGAAAACATAGACGGAACAAGCGAGATTCTCCCGAACATCGCAGTGATCGCTGATGTGCGCTAAAATCAAGCGGAGGGTCGTAATTCGGCACAAATGCTCACGATTCTGCTATAAGTGCAAGGATTGGAGGGGGGCCGGGCCGTACCATCGCCAAGGAGGACGAGCTTGAAGGAGAGGCTGGGAGGCCTCGAGCCCATCGGCGGCGAGAGGTGGAGGCCTCGAGGAGGATCTAGATTCTAGAAGCTTCCAGAAACCCCCAGATCGTCTTGCTTGCTTGGGAAGGGTGCTTGCTTCTTTTGCGTGTGCGCCCGAGATTGGATGGAGACGGGAGGAGACCTCTCTCTCTCTCTCTCTCCTTTTTTGTTTTTTTTTTTGAAAAAAACTCTCCTTTTTTCTTTTTTTTTTTGAACTCTCTCCTTTTTTGTTGTTGAGACGGCGACGGGAGAGATAGGGGAATCGTGGAGAATAGATGCAACTAATTTTTAATCGGTATTGAAGCAACTAGCTGCATAAGCGCGGCGCACGCCACGCTAGCTACCGTGCGGACCAAAGTAAAAGAGACGATAATTCGAAGGGAGGTTCATAAAAAAATTAAGGACAAATGCGTAATTTTGGAAAAATCAAAGGGTTTTTTTGCAAAAAATTGAGGACTTGTAAGGACTTGTACGTAAGTAAATAAGGACCTATACGTAATTTTGGAAACACGCGGGGCGCCATCCAAAAAAATTTTTTAAAGAAAAAACTTACAGGGACCTTTTCGCGAGAAAAAAAGGACCTTTACGTAATTTTCAGAAAGTATGAGGAAAGTGCCTCGGCCGGCCGTACGCAAATTCTCTTGCCACGCGCCGGCCGGCCGAGCGCTGGGGCGACGTGGCTGCGGTCTCCTGCGCGGAAGTCCCCCGTCTTTGTATATGTTATAATACCAGGCCAGGTCGCCCAAAACGGGTACGCGCTAATTCCAGGCCCAAAATGGCCTCTGCTTTCTTTTAGACATGCTGTTTATACCTTTTAATTTTTATTGTAGTAATTAATTTTTAATCGGTATTAAAGAAATAATTTTACCCCTTCATTAACAGGGCTCACTTTATAAAAAAAACATCTGCTTATAGATCAGAAAGC